>OZ018311.1:24864918-25464918 GCA_963969455.1 Arge pagana | reverse complement strand
ATTTTCGGTGAAAGTCGGTGACAGGGTCAAAATGACCCAAGTTCCAATGACGTTGGAAATACCTGGATAAAAAATAGAAAAGTGCAAGAAAAATCATCGTAGCGGTGGGCGAACCAAAACAGTGTTCGCGTCACGAGCAAGCAGAAATTTCCGCTTCTCCGTCAAACAAATTGACAGAAAACCGCGTGATCCATCATTCTCGTCGTCCGGATCATTATTACCCTGTGACACAACAATCACGCTTTTATGCACCTGTGACAATAACCATGACGTAAACGACGTCATTCAATGTAATTGCCCAAGTGTTTCGTGACGACGATTGCACACAAATGCTCGTCTCTGTTTATTTGCACGGGACTTGGTCGGCGAATTTTCACCGTCGATGGGAATTTTCGGTCGAGGAGCAGGCGAATTTTCAGGGATCTTCGCAACTCTTTCAAGCTCCACGTGTCTAATTATCGCATTTTATTGACGTGTACAACCGCATAATAACCGTAAAAACGAAGATTATATTACGTAACTCGTTTGTATGTAGCATATCACGACGGTGGCATTTCAGATGCAGCGCTGAATTGGGGGAAGCACAGGAAAACAAGCTTGCGAAATTCTACACCGGTGCAGCGATACTGCATCGGACCTGAAAGAAAAGCAAACAAGGTTCAAACGACGTTTATTTCCTACTCGTTTTTCTACTACTTTTCGAATTTTTCATGCACGATCGCAAGAGAAGTGATGGATTGCTCACTATTTTTCCACGAGCTCCCTCAACATGACTATACGTTTTTTACATCAATTTTGAAGCGTGTACACTTTTTTTTGCAGAATCGCACAAAAAACCTAGTTGTGTATCAAAAACAAGATTGAAAAAAAATCAACTGGATGTATCATTAATTTGTTCAATTTCACAAAATTCAGTATTTTCTACATTGCTAGGCACTGATACACCATTGTGCCTTGCAACGCGTGTTAGTGGGCTCTACCAATGTGACAATGTCAAAAAATCGGTGGAACATAAATTCCCGAAAATTACACAAATTTTCAGCGTTCACACTGGTATAGCCTCTTGCCATCTGTACACAGTAAAAAAATGTCCACCATATTTAACACAGAAATTTGTGTCAACGACTTTTTTTACCCAAAATTAGTGTCATTTCAACACTCTCGGTGTGTAGAGCAACATTTAAAAAGTGTTACCTCGGCATCAAACAACACTAACGATTGTGTTGACTGAACACACTAAAATGTTAACTAGTCTACACACCAATGCTTACGCTTTACACAATGGCGAAAAATTCCTCACTGTGTACAGAAAAACAGGTCTGGAAAATGCCAAATTTGTCGAGTAGGCTCACCGCGAAAAAGGAAGCTCAATGTAAGGTTCCTACATTTCAGATCAGACCAGTGTAATAAGCAGAATAAAAAAAGAGGAGAGGAGATGAAACAGAATCGATTTTGCAGCAGTATAAAATTGTTTAAAAATTCCCAAAAAATATGACAAAATTGTTGGAATTAGGAACATTTTTTTGAACATTTTTTTGAAATTTCAAACATTTTTTTATTACCGCGAAATCAATGTTGTCTCGACTCCCCTCGGTCTCCCCTACTCAGCAAAGTGGGTAGTGAAATGTTGTAAATTTGTGTAAAGTGCACCTTAGTGTTAATGTTGAGGCACATTAACCCGAAATCAGGCCACCCAGCACAGCTGTGAGAAGCTCGGTGAGGGCAGCAAGATTGATGAGGGTAGCTTTGTCGGACGAGGAGTCACCGTCCGCTGGCGCAGCGTTGGACAGACATTGAGTCTGCAGCAGAACCATGAGGAACAGGAGTACAGCGCAGTACTTGTTCTGCAACAAAAGAGAAAATATCAGACATGTACGTCGAAAATAAACAAATTGCCATTACAAACGAGATGTACTCACCACGTTGACGAAAGTAAACATGTTGCAATTTTCCTTTTTTTTCTTCTTCTTTTTTCTGCGGAAGGGAAGTCAGCGATGTTGGAAGAAGTTCCTGGTTGGTGATGGGTAAGAATTCCTGTATCGTGTCCGTCGACATTTCCTACTTAAATAGTTCATCGCTTCCATCCCACCTCGATGATTATGCGCGACCAATTACGCGATAGTGAAATTGCGATATTCGAGTGCTATCAATCCATTTTCTTATCTGTACTTCCGGTTGATTCATAATTCCGGATGAAATATGCGCAACGAGAATCGTCAAGAATATCGCCGTTTGACGACAGCTTGATCCAATCCGATGATCGCATCGATATGCATAAATGTCGCTCAAGGTCGTTTCTTCGTCTCTCCTCGTTTCGAATTTTTGGCAACCATCCGCGAAACGAGTCTGCGAGCGTATTGGAAAATTGACGTATGTATCGGCAAACCGATTAGCTAAATAATGAAAAAGATAACGCTAATGTATACGGTTTATCGTTAGTTTTTTTTATCGTTTGCTGCACTTAAATTGCATGCAAACGCGGTTCGTAATCTTTTATGCTGCATTCCGAGGAGTGCAAAGTGAAGGTAACATTTTTCATGGAACACTCTCTGGATCTTGTACATCGAATACGAATACTCGATTCTTTTTCCTTGTTCCTTTTTTTTTTGCTCAGGTCGAGACTTTGGATTCAAGAGGCAGAGTCTACCCAAAAATGTTGGCAAGTGAGCACGGAATCCGACGATCGACGCTATTTTAACAAAATTATTTTAACAATTTGTAAAAATAATACAAATAATAAAAAGAAATTTCAAGTAATTTAATTTTTCGACTTGGAATTGTCTGATGAAATGGAAAAGGATGTTTATAACGTGTTTTCGAACTACTCTCTATGGAACACGTATTAGTTTTTCAAAATTCAAAATGGCGGATTCAAAATGGCGACAAAAATTCAAATTCGTATCGTTTGGGCTTTTCGCGACATCTTATCATTGTTGCCTTAAATACTCAGTTTCGAATTTCGGAAATGTGTCGTAGGAGTGTGCTAATTCTCATACGATTTGCATCGTACATATTTTAGTTCGATTTTTGTCCACAACGTTGAATCCCATTTCCTTGAATCATCAATATCTAATACGACATTCGCAATACAATATTCCAAATATAAAAAGGCTTTATATACATTTTTCATAACGAAGATCTAAGCTTTTTGCAGTCATATAGGATACATGACCCGCCATGTTAGATCCGCCATCTTGAATTTTGCAAATAATTGACTGAATCGCAGAGGTACGAGAAGGGAGCGAATGAAAGCAACGTAATCGACACTCGTCAGGTAAGATTTATTTGAATCTCGGGGCAATGACTGAGGAACCAGTAAATGGCCGCAGTACTTATATACAAGCATACATGCATAAATACGCGCGAGTGCACCGGGAGACAATCGGCGCGCCTCGCATAAAAGAAAAATCATTTTGCGAGTTTCCATCTTAGCTTGAAAATTTAAAAATATCGGAAGCAGCGCAGACGTGAAATTTTTGGAAATAAAACCTTTGGCCAATCATGCGGTGACGAACGTAGGCAAAGTTCGCAGTTTGAAACATGTCTGGCACAAGGATAATACCAGTAACACGTTCCTTAGCTTTTTACCGCTGTATGCATCGAGGCGAAAATGCGGCATGGAAAAAAAAGAAAAAAAAATCAAAATTTTAAAAAATTGAGGTCTAAAAAAAGTATCAATTTACTTTTGAAGGAGCTTCTCTACGGTATACAGGATGACATTGACGATAACTTGTTGCATATTCAGAACTCTAACGACTATTACTACGGTTCGACTCGTCGCTGGGAAACGAGGCGATGTACCATTCACCTATGCTAAACGGTAAGAGACACGGACACCGAGGACCAAAAAGACGCCGGTCAGTCAGTGGTTGGAAATGAATCTGAAGTCCCGAGGAAAATGATAATAGTTTAAGGTTCTCGGACTGGATCTCGCTTCGTTCTCGACGAACGTTCGTCATCCCTCTTCCCTTCGTCTGCATGTTTGTCCGTCGTTTTCCAAAGGAATGAACGTCACTATTATTATTATCGTCGTTGTTGCTGCCGCTGATCTTATTACAATATCTATTCTATCTCTCAGTGTAATTTTATATATATATATACATATACATATATATGTATACGTATATTCATTTCAAACATTTAATATAATTTTTTTTGGCTTTATGCTTTTTAAATATAAAACTTTCGCCGGTCAACGGTCTTATAATGTCACATTCTTAATTTTTTCTCGCCTCGTCTCGTGTGTCTATTTCTATTTTTATTCTTCTCTCGTTTTTTCCAATATTGTTCGTGTCCCTATAATTTTTTATTTTTTTTCCAGATCACTGCGATTCTTTCTATCGCCGGTGACTTAATTTTCTCATCGCTGCACCTTTTTTCTGTCTCTGGCAAATTTTCTTATCGGACCCGCAATCTTTCTTCGCGTAGCTTCGATATTCAACCCTCGTCGATACGATTATTTTCATCCCTACGATTCTCCTCGTGTCGCTGCAGATTTTGACCCAATGCTGTTCATTTTTCCCTCGTCCCTGTGATTTCTTCTGATCGTTGCAATTGTATATAAACCACTGCTGCGGTGTTGCTGGTCATCGTTCTGACTTCACGTTCGCTGCTGTTCTTCCACCCTTCGCCACAATTTTTCCTCTCATTAGTTAATTTTTTTTTATTGTCAATAAGATTTTTTTGATGTTGCGTTTAGGTTTCGTCACCGCGACACGATGCGTCCCATTTAGATCATGTTTCACTCGAAAATTGTCAAAAGTTTAGATAGAAAAAAGTCACTGTCATCAAAGTATAGAGAAGAAATGTTTCAAATTGTAGAAATACATGAACTTCGTAATCCTGACATTTTATACTTTTTCTCATCTTACAAGAGTTCAAATAAATAATTTTACTGAATTTTTGAAAATAGGAAGAACACTTTTATCACTATCTCTTTCAACTGAATTGAAGTGTCCACGTTTTGTTTGCTTTTTTTTCAATACTTTCAACAATTTTTCATGTAGCCGCGCTAATAAACGGTCAGAAGCCGACCAATATCGATTTCCTTATACCTATAGTGTCCATGTCCGTTTCCTTGCCGTACCTCGCTTGATTTCTCGTGCAAAATTCACCCCGATTGACTAGCATTTCGGAAAAGAATCAATTTCTTGTCACACCACTTGAATCCTTCCTGACACAGCTATCATTTTTATCACAAGAGCCTGATTTTCCTAAAATTCCACGACCCTTATTGTTTATCACATTCCAGGAGTCTATCTGTCCACGACCTTCCAAAAATCAATTGGCACAAAGCCCCACGACTCCATGTTTTTATGAATTCTCGCCATCGTATTCCCCGTCACATCACATTGTTCTGTCTGTACCACACTTGTCGATGCTACCGCTCATGATATTCTAGTCTCCAAATAGTATTATGCCGTTTCACGAGCCTATTAATTATAACATTCCAAAAGTTCATTATTTACGAATCGGTAAACCAGCTTCTGACGCGTCCACGTACGCGACATGTATGCGTTCACGAACGAAAAACGTGCAAACCAGTCACGTTGCGCGGTGTGAGTGTGACCTTGCGCCGCATCAACTCGTACCCATGTTAATGTTGCTCGGACAATTCCTAAAAGGAAGTTCGACGTATCGTTAATATATCCAACGAGCGGGGAGACTACAGGAACAAAATTGTCACCGCTTCCTAGCAATGTTGTCGTCACCTTTGTTTGCGAAATTTCTGAGGATGGTCATCCTGCGTAGTCCTCCGGTTTCCATCTGTCGGGACACTCACTCCATAATTTGGAGGTCTGGACGGTCGAGGGCATCCTTGTTGAACCATACCAGGTGATTGTGACATGGGTGAGTATTGCAAACGAGAGTTATTCGTCATGCCTGAACGGTGTGAGAAATTTGACGTTACAAAACCGTCGATAACTTTAGGTGTGTAGCGAGTTGCGGTTGTGCTTACTTTGAAGTACGTGGACGCCTTGACAGACGGGCATCGGGTATCGTGGCTGAGAATTTCGTTCTCTACCGCACCCGCTGTACATATCATGTCCTGGTGTTGGTGACCTGGTCGTTCTTTGATAATTCGCTGCCAATGCAGCTGCGCCAGCAACTCCGCTCATCTGTACGAGAGATAGAGCGGAAACAAGAATGGTGATTATTATTGTGCATGGAAAGATAAACGACGAAGTGCTGTTAAACATCTGCCATACTCACTGGAACGGTGTGCCGCAATACGATACTTGGTACCAGCGTTGGACCTAAGTACGAAGACGTTGGTTGGTTCCCGCTGCCACCCATCTGCGGATAAGTTCCCCCGTTGGTTGTAAATAACGTGGATGGAGGCACGTAGTTATTAGAATTGACGTACATAACTGGAACTCCACCGGGCACCTGTAAAATACACCAAACGTTACTTCCATTGAAACCAAGGACGCGTGACCTCGTAACCGGATTTTTTCATTCGCTGAGTCGAACGAGGCATTATTAGTAGCACCGCATGAAAGATGAGTCGGACAGACGTTACGAGCAAAGAATGTTGAACCTGATGATTCGGTGGCGTGTTGGGGGGTGTTGGTACGCCGTATACGACTGGTGCAGATTGGATAACGGGCTGACCAGGAGCGTAGTACGTCGGAATAACGTGGGTCGCCGTTTGATAAGCGAAATCCGAGGGAGGCGATGGTATCGCTTGCATCGTGGGAACAGTCTGCATTGTCGGCACGGTAGGTACCGTCGTCGGCATGGGATATCCACTAACATAATTATCTGCACACACGAGAAATAGATATCACGAACAATTACATTGCAACTAAGATGCCAGGCGTCGACTCACGCGTTGTTTGATTTGTCATCGGCAGGCCAGGATGAAACGATGTGCCAAAATGGTGCGTCGTACCAAGTATCGGCATATGTTGTCTCGTGTCCGTTGAATTATGACTAGTAGGAACAGTTGCTGACGTAGGTGGCACGAGGTACAGGGTCTGCTGCGCCTGGCGTGAGTAAGAGCAACGATTGAATAACATTTTCGAGCCACGAAAGCCTTATCGTACGAAGGACGCCCAACTTGCCGGAATTTGACTAGGATGCGACGGCCAGTAGGTTGGCGTTGTCGACTGAACGCGTAACGTTGACTGATTATGTAACGGCTGCGAAGAAGGTTGGTACGTGTGAGCACTCTGACATCGTTGATCGCTGCCGATACCTCCGACTCGTTGTTGATCGTAGGTGCAAGGAGCAACAAAAGTACCAGCCAAATCTGAAACCTCCTGAAAGAAACGTATCCTCCAGATTTTTGGAGTGCTTTGACTTTTGAAAAGAACAAAGTTTGAAGTAAAGAAAATATCGGCAGATTAGGAAGATAATGGGTCAAGCCGCCAAAAAGATTACGGGGTGAGACTAGAACCGAGCCAAAAACAGTGGATATTGAGCTCACCTCGAACGATGGTGGCGCAGCCCCTTGAATTGGCATTGGATAGCGAGCGAGCATTTGAGACTGATTACAGACCACATTGGTTTGCGCGTTCACTCGATTGGAGAACTGAAAGCGAGGTGGTGCCTGCATAGTATTTATAGGTGAAGGTAATCCATGAAGTCGCTTTGTCGGCGAATAATAAGTTTGGACGGCTGCTGGCGAAGTAATTACAGGATTGGCGTACGAAACTCTGGCAGCTTGATTGCAGTCGTACGTCGAAGTCTTGACTAGCTGTTCTTGATCAGGGACGGTGTCGGTGGCCTGTCGAGGCACCGGGTTGCATGGCAAGCTTGGCATAGTCGTCGAAATTTTTGACACGACCGCGTCGTTAGAAGTCGATTTGAACTGAGATCGTTTTTTACTACAGTCGTTTCGCGGTGTGGGAACCATTGCAGGGGGGGGACGCTGCGCTTCCGTGCTATCCACCGGCCGTTTGTCGCTCTCAACGGTAAGCTTCGGTGGGTCCTCCGGATCGAAACGATAAATCGAGCCATCGGTATTTTTATATGGACAGTTCGTTCGCGGATCGATAATTATGCTACCAGCTGGAACACTCGAGATATTCGTCACTGCCCACATCACTGTCTGACCATTGGATTCGGGTGAACCTAATTCCTGGCTCGAGACATGAGAGAGAGTACGACCTCCCGGCATCACGGGAGACGGGGACGGAGATGGAGAGACGGTTGTATCGCTACGTTGACTTTGCGACTTGTACCCACTACTGGATGGACTGAGACGAGAGCATGTACTTGTTCCGGAATCTGAAGGAAAAAGACGATTTTCCATACAAATAAGAAGGTAGAACGCATCGATTTCACTGAGCAGCAACTTGAATTCTTTTACCGTAGTTGAAAAACTTGTTACATTTCAGGATTTTAGTTATTCGCAAAGTTATCTATTTAACTCTAAATTCTCTGTATGTAATAGATTATGATTCCACAATACTGGACTCAATATTCGTGACGTACCTTGTTTAGTCAGGCGAGCACCGGCACTACGCGTTGATGTTATACTGTTGTCCCTAGAAAGTCCTGTTCCAGTGTAGCCTCCGAAGCTGAACGACTTTGGCACGACAGATCTCGAAGCATCGGTTTTTGTCGCGTCTCGCCCGTGGAACGATTCTACCTTAAGAATAGTCGTTGGCCTGTTAACAAAATCATGTTTTGAGTGGGTGTTATAAAATAACCAGAAGTCAGGACTATCAACACATAGACGTCTCAAGTCGATGAACAACAAACGCTGAATACGTTTGTACTGATGGATCACCTGTTCCGTTGTTCGGTGCTAGACGATGACGATAACGATCGTATTGCCCCAGATTTTGTCGGCGGGTCAGAACTCTCTCCCGAAGACCAAGGCCAGGAGGTCACATCGTTGCTTTCGCCGCTACTATCTTTAAATATCCTACGTCGAGCCCGCTCGTATTCTTCTTCTCGCTGCTCGAAGCTTTTACTTCGACGGCAACAGTCGCCGGTGAACCTATCGGGTGATTTGGAGTTAAAACTGTCCTCGAAAGAGTTGGAATCCCTTTTCAGAATGCTGCGTTTTGGTTCTTCGGTTAATATTATATCGTCACGAATGCTATCCTTGAAACGTTCCTCCGGTATTCGAGTATTCTTCGTCCTCGTGACAACGACGCAGAGACCGCTTTGGTCTACGTTATGCTCCATACCAAAGAAAGCCGCTACGCGATGCACCAGCATACGATTGTACGACGACATGTTTGGAAATTTGTGACATCCTCGCTGTCGATCTTTCGCAAAATCTACCAATTCTCTTTCGATCCGCAACAATACCGTGCGATTTTTCTGATTGCTATTCAAAGTCTTGATTATGAATTGTTCCAGGTCGATACCGGTACCATCTGTATAAAGCTCGACACTATTATCTGAAAGCAATCCAGAGATTGTGATTAATCGCACTCTCAGGTTTGTGTTTCACGGTTTCATTAATTTATATTTCAGATTCATTATCACGTACTTAGCAACGATCACGATTCAATGATTTTCTGATAATATCGAATGAAATGGTGAATTTCCACCAGACAATACATCTTCGCTTTAAAATCAACTACGTCGTAGCAGAAATCAGAAAATTGTGGATCTTACCTCGAGAAATGGTTGGTGATGGGCCTTCGAAACTAGCTCGAGATGCATTCTCATGTCTCAATTTGTGCCTAGAGCCAGGCCTGCTAGCAGAGAGCGTATTATTGGCACCTTGATTGGTGCCGTTGCAGGTACAATTACACGAGCACGAACGCTGTTCGCATTTGCGTTGATTAGCGCGAAGTTGACGAGCAAGATTAGTACTTTTTGGAGAATGTTGGAGACCATGACGAGACTTGGGGAGAGTAGTCGGTGTCTCGAGGAGTCCGACAGGTTCGTGGCGATTTTTGACGCAGTTGTTCCCACTATCCGAGCCATTGCTCGAACACTCGCAGTTCCGTTCTCCGTCGGCAAATGTTCGATTTTTTACAGGCACGTTGACCGGCGGAGAAGTTGATTCGTCTGGAGAATAAATTTTGTTCGAATACACTATGTTGGGTAAAATATGGATGACTTGGGTTAAATGTAACGCATTTACCGTTACGCTGTATCGCCGTTTGCCTAGTCGAGTCCATGGAACGCGCGTTACTGTCCGGCATTGATTCGTTGTTGTTCAGCTGTTTCGTTCTCGAATAATTAGACCCACGACTGCTCTGTGTCGTTTTATCGCTTTCCAAAGAACTAGATGCATTCGGCGAGGTTGGAGCCGCACCATTCGGCTCTCTTGGAGGGGAAGTGGATTCTCTCATAGCGTGACTTCGAACTAACAGTTTTACCTTGGCATGACCCTGGAATGCAGAACTTCGCTAACGACTCTACCTATGTATTCGATTGAAAATGAACCTTTTCATCCGAAAATGATATTCAGCGTCAATAATCATCCGGGAACATAGGACCACAGTAGGATATATGTTCGAATGATTCGTTGCTTTGAAACGTATTGATTTTGAAGGAAATAGTTCCAGGCTTCTAAAAGGCTCCACAATTAATGCCATGGATTCTCCTTCTACGAGACCAGAATAGCAATGTGTTCAGAAAACAAAATACCAAATAGAACAGCTTTATCTTCAATATCTTCGAAGTAAACTCAAATGTCAAGGACATTTTTTGTGAAGCTTTCTCGAGAGCACCAATTATCCCTGGTCATTCTTACTCTAAGGTCAATACCTTGCAACTTATCATCAACACCTACTCAATTTTATGCCCTGTTGATTTTTACTATCGAACGATTCTTGTCAGTAATTTCAGTTTCGAGTATATTCTACGAACACCTCTCGTAAAAGTGAAGCGAGATGAAAGAACCCATTTTCGCTTGGTAAGATTTTTTAGCAGTAGTGAGCGGGGTGCTTTGAAAGAGAATTTGTCATTGATAAACACACAATTACCCGATTTCTTTGACCCTTAACAGGGTGATCGAGTTTCGTTTCATTGGAAGTGGACGAGTCGCCGACGACATTTGTACCCCCACCGATCATATTCGACAGTGCCTGGCTAGAAGTGGCCGTCGCGATCAATTCCTCCCTATTATAAGGTCGCGAGGGCATAATAATCCTTCAAAATAGTGTCTCTAGACCGAGTGTTTCCTCGACCATACAAAGACAGCCTCGCCAAGACGCAGTATTCTTCTAAAAATGTAAAAAATGATCAAATGAATAGTCATACGTCGCGTATATAACAGTAAAACGAAGAGCCACGACTTACTTCCTACGAGCGAGACTGTCGCGTCCCACGGAGAAGATGATCGTCGTCTCGTCAATTGGTAGTGCAGCGTACGAGACAACCTCTCGAAGCCCATTTACCAAGCGAACGTCGTCGAGCATGGTGTGCTCTGTGAAAAAGGAAGAAAAAAAAGAGAAAAAATATGATTAGATGTAGTTTAATCACAGGATTATAAAATTGATCATTCTCGTAAAACAAAAGGAGGGAAAAAGTAAAAATGCAGGTGAAAAAAACAATTGAGATCCGATGCTCCACGGGAGAGTGACGAAGACGGAGAACGAGGGGTAGATAGGATGTTGGAAAGAGGATAGAACTGATATTAATAGTAAGTATATCAAACCGTACAGATCGAAGCTTTCATCACCCGATTGACAGTTGTTTTAAACCGATGTTGTCGCGTTCGACGAAACACAAGTGCGACTAGTAGCTACATCCGAAGATTGGGTTAGGCTAGGTTATGTTGTTCTGCAAGAACAAAGATGGCGGCGGCCGCGCAAGCGTGCCGACGACGCCTCCGACATACCAGTCTTGTTATTCGGAATGATTTACAATTCGTTCCAAAGTGAGTGATATATCATGATTCGCGTCTGTTTTCTCCTCGGTTTTCTCACATCAATGATCATGCATCGCGTCCCTCGTCACATTTTGTTTCAATTGTTTCCGCGACAACAGTCATTTGTTTTTTTGTAGTTAGCGCGCAGCTTTTCGAAACTTACGTACATAGTATGTATGTTCGTATTTTTTTAAGCCTGCGAATTTACAGTGCTCTGCCAGTGGACACTTTCAAAAAATCGATTTGTTGGCCTCTCAGCAGGCAATATTTGAGGAAGAGGAGGGTCCATTGTACAGGCCAGCAGTTTTTATGCTAAATATCATTTTATCTTGCAAGAATCGATAGTTAAGTCTTTAAACGCGTCTTTCTCGAAATGAGATATTATCCTGAATCTTAAATTCGGTAGACCTGCTGTAAAGTTAGCTGCTAGAGCGTAATTGTTGCCGAAGTAAGTTAAATTGAACGAAATTTTGTTTCATACCATTTTTTTTTCACTTATCAACGTTTGAAAACTCTCGTTGAAAAATGAATTTTGTAAAGAGACTTCGTTTCATTGATTTTCATCGAAATTTTAGATTTTTTTAAAATTAATTATTCAACAACAAAATTAGTTGTTTGAAAAATCTTGAATAATTTAAACTATTGGCAAAGCTCAAATTATTCAAATAGTTCGAATTATTCGAATTTCGAATCAAATGCAGCTATTCGATTCGGTACGAACACTGTTCGCATACCCCTAATTATTCCGAGCGAGTTGGTCCGACATTTCGTGTATGGTTACCAGGTTCAAGTTTTGAGAAAATTCTCGTGACTGTTCGCACCGCGTCGAGTGAGTGATATAGGTATAGGTATGTATAGCGAACGCGCGAAAAGGTGCCGTAGTCGCGTGTCGTTACATCGCGTGAATCATGATTCGCAATCACGTAGGTACCTACGTATATTCATGTATACACATAGCACAGCGATAGCGGAGCGTCGTTTTTCATTTGTCTAACGTCGCACAGCGTTCGATAATCCGCGAAACGATATATATTTTCGGATCATTCTAAAAATAAATAAGCATCGGGTGCGTCGATGACGAGCTCTTCTATTTGACACTATAAATACCTATTATACGAAGCCCGCTTACCTGCAGTAACAAACGATGACTAGCAGCACGCGGCTTGTTGGCCACGAATTAGCTCGCCGCATGCTCATCGCGTTTCGGACACCCTCGTTATCGTTGTACAAACGATAAAAGTTGTGTCACATCACGTCCTCGCTGCACATCACGTTCGTCGCTTGTTTTCAAAAGCGTACGTCAATTCACTGCGAGATGCGGCTCTGTACCGTAGCGTTGTCGATAATGAAAATTCGACCAATCAGGAGCGCCGAGGCAGCAAGAATGCGACACGATTGGCTGAAACGTGGACAATATCGAGAGTCCCGATCGTCTTTTTTTTCTTTGCTCGCCGCGGATATACCGAACGTTGCGAAGCGAGGAAAAATAATGCGAAACGTGTGATTAGGTATCCACGACGATTACGATGTCCGATGTCGAACGGGGCAACGTGCGGCGACGAATGAGAAACGAGACGTACGATTACACCTCGCGTCACGATCGAGAGTATTTGTTGTCGTCTTCGCGTGTTGACGAGCGCGCGAACTGTTCCTGCTTCTCCTTTTTTCCGCGTCCGTAGTAACGCGCGACGCGACGCACGACACTAGGCACACCGTTCATATTCTCTATAATGGCTATATTTACGCTCAAGGTCAACCGGCACTCGCGTTTCCGCGCGACGTTGGCGGCGGAAATTTTGAGGGGGGAAAAGAAAAAAAAGGCTACGTTATTTATAGCCACGGGCCACGCGTAGGACGCGAGTTCGACCTCTTCCGCACGCGACGCGTTTTTTAATTTTTTTATTTACGTTCGGTTTTTTTTTTATTTGTATGTTTGTTTTCACGATATTTTCGTCATTCCCGTTTCGATATTTTCTTTGCCATCGTTATTCGAAATTGCGATGAGAAGCGGCGGAACGACGGGCAGAGACCGACGGACCGACGTGACTGGGGCGAGAATATAAACTCAGTCAGTAGGGTTCGAAAGCGGAGAGGAAAGAGAATTGCGTAACGACGGAGCCGCGTGGAGATTCAGGTGTGTAGCCTCTGACGCTCACACCTACTACACGTACATCGCGTTTCTCGAGCAATCGTATTTTTTTCTTCCAAAATTACCTTTACCTGTTCGATTGACTAACATAAGCTACGCGTTGTCTTCGTCTGGACTTACTATGCCACATTCGATATTATTCTTTTTTTAGCAAAAATATACCGGAGAGGAGAATTCCAACGCGTTTGATCAAACGTATCCGCGTACTGCTCGTCTAATTAGCTCTGCATCTGTATATATCTCTAAAACCGTCTCTCTATGTACACCTCTGTGTCTTTAATTAAATCCTCTATAATCCTTGTACCCTGTTTGTAGCTTCTGACGTGCATATCTGCCTGTTCGCTTTGTACTTGTACACCTACGCTTTCGCCTCACGATCAACCTGCATGTGTCTGACTTGATCTCGAGCACATTAGTACTTATCTCTATCCTCATGCCTTAGAGTCTACCCCTTCGTCCTGATTCCTAATCCGCTTGCGGCAATTTGTATCTTTGATCCTGCCTCTCCGCGTGTCTCAGCCTGGTTTTTTCCATCCTCGTGACTACAAGTTTGTTTGTTTTTCTACACATCTACGGGAATACTACATAATGAAACGGTGGAACATTTCTGTGAGGCAACGAGACTACATGAATCTAAACAACTATTTCACGTTCCAGCATGATGTAGGAAATATTCTGAAATATTTAAGCTGCATTGTAAAACGTTTGAGGTACTTAGGAGACAGCTTTGAAACTTGTTACATGCCATTCTGATAGTTCTATAACAATGAGAAGACTTTGCGTACAATAGCGAAACGTACGCACAGGTTTGACAGTTAATTTCGTTCTCAGCGTGAATTTGCAGAGGGCAGAAGCTCAAAGGACGAGTTGTGGCAAGCTTTGGACACAGATAGACAGGAACATCGATCAAACCGCGACGTCCGGAATTGGTAACTGTAACCGCAAGAAACTGAATATGCAGTCAGCGTAGGTCAGGGTCTCCCGCCTGAGCTTTCCGTTGTTGTACCTCACATCTAAGCCACGAGTTTTCCATCGAAGCTTGGGTTTTCCTACGATTTCCAAACAGATCTATAGCTAACACCGCATCTTCTTTGTTTTGATCAGGCGAAATATCTATATCTATCGCACTTTCCGTTCCTCTTCCCCTAATATCTGTTTCTCTCACTCTCGCTCTCTCTCTCGCTCTCGCTCCCCTATCGTTTCCACGTCTGCGCGTTTCGTCGTGATCTTCCCCTTACGTCTCTGATCCGTGTGCCAGGTAGGATAAGGCTAACGTGCGCTCGGTTCTGTTTTACAAATTGACAAAGGATTACTCAGTTGCTGCTGCCAGCACGATTCTCATTCGAAATCACCGATCGCGGTACGCGGCAAAAAATCATTCCAATCGCAGCTGTGCGTAGATTGTTGTACGTACCAGGGATACACTCGTGAACAATGAAACGTACCGATCCGTCGAACAGAACTCGCGCGGAACCCAACTTCCAACGAAGCGTCATCCTATCGTCGACGCACCGACCCGCGCGACGCTCGACTGTGTCCGATCTCTTTCGGCCGAGGATACGACGAGGGTGAGGACGAGGACGAAACTCGGGTGCGCGGGGCCGATGCACCCCGTTACCTAGGTGACGACCTACTCTCCCTGGATTGATATACATGCTCGGGCGCATCGGGAAACGGAAATACTGGGACTGGAAGGACTAACCGAGTGACCCTGTGACCGACTGTGACCGACTGACGAGCAGGAGCCACCAAATTTGCTGTTTCGTTGCTATCAAAATACATCTGTAACAAAAATTTACAAACAACTAGCCGAACCGTCAAACGTTATTCTGCCATATAAATTATTTCTAGTGAATATTTTGGTTGATGAAGAAAAAATAACGAATGTATCGTAACCGTGTGGAGATGGGATCTATGACAGAAAGAGGAATGGTGCTCTGTAAACAAAGACCAGCGATAAAAACCAAAAAACACCGACCATTTATTTTCTCAATTCCATGTATTTGTTTGATCTCTCAAATACTCTATCTACCTATCTGTCTATCTATCTATCCATCTGTCTATCTATCTATCTATCTATCTATCTATCTATCTATCTATCTACCTATTTATCCATCCATGTATCTTTTTATTCATCTATCTAACTATCTACCAATCGATCTATCTGTAAATCTATGTAACTATCTATTTATTTATCCATCCATATATCTTTCTATTCATCTATCTACCTAACTATTTGTCTATATATTTATCTTCTCATCTATCTATCCTTTTGTTCAACTGAATAAAATTGAAGCTGAGGGAAAAATACTTTTTATGTTCAAAATAGGACGGAGAATCGAGAGTATTTAACTTGGTGGTGATCGATGAACATGTTTGATTGTTTTTTATCAAATTATTGTCGGGGACTCGAATGAATGTGGACATTGCGCGAGGCATTCATGAGGGAATTTGGGTAAATTTCGTTTCGACAGTGTCTAAACGAAAAATAAATATATTGCCTTCTCGAAATTTGGTTAATAAAATTTATGGCATAAATAACTATATGTACAGTACTATTTACGGTCGTTAAAGTTTTTGTATACATGGAGAATTAGTTGTCGTTAGGTCTTTGAAAATACTTAGCCTCTATGCGTTTGCAAAGATTGACGAGTTTCGGATAGTTCTTGACAACGTCGGCCAAAGCGTTGTTGGTCAGCGGTGTGGTCAGTATCGTGAAGATGTGGCCAAAGACGAGTGCATCCAGTTCGTTCGGAGCACTGCGAGTAAAACATATGTCTCTTGTACTTTCTTGGGTAATAACAATGATGTAGGTAAATACAATGCTGGACTTAACCGAGCTTAAGAGAGAAAAACAGTTCCATAAGTAGGAAAAGAATGACCGATAAATCAACATTTCCAATGTGGAATAACCGCTCAACAGTTCGACAAATTCGTTGAGAATTTATTTATGCTATGGAAACAGCCTAAACAACACGCACAGCAATAAGAAATTGTAAAATCTAAATCCAAAGCTCTGGTCAAGCGGGAACAATACGAAAAAAGTGTATTGTCAACGAGATAACTGTGAATTTGTAATGTTATGTTTTTTTCACTCTTTGGAAACTTGTTAATTATTATTTCAAAAAGACAAAGGAATCCTTAGTGTTTAGCGGAGGAAGAGACTCGAGGGATTCGATAAGGTTCCAAAGAGAATCATCATCGTCGTCGAGTCCTTTGTTATGAAAATTTGAAGCCTCCGCTTCGTAATTCCAAGGATGCTCCGAGTGAGCATCGGCAACACGACGCGCATGTTGCACAAGAGCGGAATATTTCTTGAAGAGGGTAGCAAAGGTTCGCGTCGATGGAAGAAGATCAGCCGAAGTGAGGGCTCTTACGTGTCCATAAACCAGAGCGTCCAATTCTGTAGGTCTTGGATTCATGAAAAAAATTGGACAAGGATTAAGGATGGGTCGCGGATGGATTTAGCAGGAAGGAATGTGACAGAAATCGAAAGACTGGCTCACACGAACGTTAGCATTGGCAACACTTACTTGTTTCCAAAGAAGTAATTCTTGTTCTCCAATCGCTCCGACAAGGCGTCGCAGCAGTTTTTCACGTCGTGAATGACCTCGTCGACGGGTTTATTATAAACTCCGAGAACTTTGAGTTTTTTACAAATTTGCTTCTCCTTCTGCCAATTGAGGTAGTGATTCAACGGCCAAGGGTATACACTGCCGTGTCTCGGTTTGGTCACGGCATTCAAAGTTGGCTGGTCAACCCAGCATATGTACTGTTCGGCGTTAACTAGAACGTTGTTGACTAACGATATATAAGCTCTCATGTCCGCTTTGTCCGTTGGGCTGAGATGTCCGGAAAGGCTGGATCCTTTGCTGCTGACAAAGGCAACAATGGGATCAAACTCGGCGACGAGAAACGCTCCGCACTGTATGAAAGGTACTCGTCCCGAGGGAGACATGTGCTCGGCGTTGCTTCGAGGTTCGATTTGAAATTCCAAACCGCACATCTTAAGGAAAGCTTGGACCGCCAGACAGTTGGCATTGTCGGGAAGTAAAATTTGTTCAACTTCGTACGGCTGATACAACTTTATTGGCTGCGGCCAAGGTTCTTGAGCTGGAAACACGTAATCGTTGAAACAGTTGGTAGAGCTGGAAATAATTAAGCAAACGCGGTTTTTTCGGTAGCATTGACAGTGAATGTGATATAAAAAGGTAGAATGATCTCGAGAGTGGAAAAAAAATGTGAGGTTAGAAAGTCATAAGATTCCGGGTATTTTTTCAGCAACGAGAGATTCGAGCGAGAAACATATTGGTTACCTCCTAATTCCAATGCTATGCTGTCTGATAAGAGAACGTCTGGCATTATGACAATTATTTTGAAGCCGTTGAGATTCACTTCGTCTTATATCAACGTACGATCGTGCCGCGTACGGTTGTAATTTCAAACAATCGAACGTTGCGGACGACCGTGTTTTTTCTCTCGATCGCAGGTTCGATAACTCGAAGGGTAGGTGATGAAATGTTTCCCGCGTTTTTTCCGTTCCTGATGCGTTGCGACGCGATTCGTTTGTCTCCGAAACTGAACAAGGAATAAATGTGCCTGTTCATTACTCGAAGATTCTTTTGATTAATTAATTCTTTGCCCATTCGTTTATCTGCCACGCGCACAGTTTCGTACGCGTTGTAAAAGCACGCATTTCTGATCGTAATAGTGAAAGGAGATGTGCTTTGTAAAGCAACGTTACTATTCCAAGTGCTGACGCGCGACGTTTAGCCAACGAGAAGGCGAGGCGACGCGGCTACTCCCACACACGATTGCAGCCACGTGCTCCCTGCTGTGACCATGTGTGACCCACGCGACAGATTCTTACCACTGACACATGTATACACATACATATCAGTGATTCCTACGCTTAACAGGTCGCGACTTGCGGTCAGTTCAGTCAGTTGCAGGTTGCGTATGGCACGCGTCACCCGCGTTCCCATTCATATGCACTCACAGGCATACACGGAGACAAACTGTCCTACGCGCGAACAACATCGTATCTCTCGCGGTCGTGAAGCGTGCTACGGTCGCGGCAACATCTGTAGCATCCTCCACGTCTGAGAGCTTCCCATCCATCGAAACATGTCGGCCACCGCGAAACTTTTCACCGTTTTATTATTCGCTCTCTATATTTGCTACGTTGCGACGGAAGTTTCGGAAAGCCGGAGCAACGATATCGTCGAGGACGAGAAGTTGTTGGGAGAAGTCGAAGCGGAACCAACCGATCCTGACGGCATAACCGATGATAAAGCTGATGTTTCGCTGAAGAAACTTTTCGAGGACGGAGTCGAATCGTATCTCAATAACGATTGGAGCTCGTGCATCGAGATCTTCGAAACTGCGATACGAAGGTAGGATTGCCTACCCATTTTTCGAACGCTTATCGGAAACCTACTTCGGGGCTATTTTTCACCGCTAACAATACAAGTTTGGACGAATTCTTTCAATAATAATAATAAACAATAACAATAATGGTGGTTTTAATTAGAATTGATTGATAATTATTAGTCATACGACGAAATTTGAAAAGCGATACCCGCTGTTTTTCGTCCTTGGGAAACTTCCAGCGAGAAGAACCGATTTTCTATAGCAATTGTTGAAAGCGCGGTGCTTGTGATCATTTTAAGGTACAAGAAACACAGATCGAGGACCATCGAATGTCGGAAAAGTTGCGCCGCGGAGGCAGGATCCGCGGAACCCCTTGTTTCCACAGACATCGAGGATCTGCAATTTTACGAGAAAAAAATCAAGCAGACTCTGTGTCTGATGAAGTGTAGTCAAGCGATGTACGGCGACGATGTGAAAGGAAGACCTCTGCGGATGGACGTCGAGTTGAAGTACTCCGGTCGACGGACGTACGAATATTTGCATATTTGTTATTACCAGGTACGCAACGTGATATCAAACACCAATATACAATATACATATATCGTGCAAAATTTTCGACCGTTCTTTTGAAATTTTAAAATGTAATTAAATCGTTCAAAAATCAAAACTCCAAACTCAAAATGCCAATTTCACTATGTTCTTCGTCGTTTTTTGAAAATTGGACTTTGTTTCCTGAAAATTCGGAGAATTTCCGATGGAAACTGTATTTTAAACATTTCTTCCATCCTTTATAGATGGAAAGAAATCAAGATGCAGCGAACGCTGTGTTCACTTATCTAACAATCCATCCGAACGAGGAGTTGAGCAAAAGAAATCTGGGCTTCTATCTAGATTTGGCGGACGTGGATCGGGAAAAAATCGTGGATTTGGAAGTTGATCCTTTCGTAGAGTCGTACGTCGCTGGATTGGATGCCTACACTTCGGAGAACTACGAGAATACCGTGGAACAGTTTGAAAAATCATTGAAACGTTACATGCAATCAGAGAACGAGTGTCGTTTGTATTGCGAAGGACCTTTCAACCAGGGATGGTTTCCAGACTTCACGGCTTCTATCTCCAGTAAGCTTTGTCAGCTCCGACCAACACATTTCTCCGCTATTCCACGTTTTCCACATCTATGCACATTTTTTCAGATCATTTCGTCTATTGTCTACGGTGCAAGCAATCTTGTTCGAATATTTTGAACACCGTGAACGGAGACTACAGGAGGGATTTGCTTGCCAGCCACTATCATTACCTGCAGTTCTCGTACTTTCAACGTGAGCATCCCCATGGAATGTTCTCGAGCCATACAAAGGACTCTCTATTTTTATTCCATATTTATTCTTTATTTTTAGTTGGAAAATTGAAAGAAGCTTGCGCTGCTGTAGAGAGTTACCTGTCGTTCTTCCCCGCTGACGAAACGATGTTGCAAAACAAAGAACAGCTTTTGGAAATGGAGTTCGTCGAAGAATCTGATTTCGTACCTCGCAAGGTGATTATCGACAATCGTAACATGCAGGAAAATCAGAACTGACATTTAGCAATCGAGTCGATGGAATTTTGTCTAACTTTTGCTATAATCAAATTATAGTTTTGTCTCCTGAGAAACATGATAGAAATGTTAATCATGTTGCTGCGTGAAAATTCGCCTACAGTTGTCGCAACCTACAATAGTAACTTCTAATCGAATCGTTAACATTTTCCTGTTAACCAGGAGGCTGTAACGTACGTGAACCGACGGGAGTACGAGTTGAGATTACTCCATTTTATCCAAGAAGAGTTTCGCTCTGTAGCACAGAATTCGTCGAGGGATAACGAGGTGGCTTGACGAAGAAAAATACAGCGTAAGAATTTCTCTCGATCGGCGTGAAGTTTGGAGAAATGTAGACTTTTACAATATCCTGGTAGATAGGAATTTACGCTGACGAGTGGATGCTAAGAGTCTTTAATTTTGATCGATTCCATGTGATTTATTAATACACGTATTAAACTTCCTATGATAATACCGTAACGATTAAAATTTGTATAATCAGTACTAATTGTTACACGATTGTTATTAAAAGAAGAGTAATAAAAAACAAATAATAGAAACAGAATCCTCGTTTTTGATAGTTTCGACAAGCGCTTCGATCTTACAATATATATATGTACAAAAAAGAAAATTCGACTCGATGTCACCATCGAAGACAAATTTCATATCATCCGCTTGTTTCCAACTATAAACGTGGCGCTTATCGATCAAAGATCAATTTCTACATGGGAGTAAATTCTCATAGTTCCCTCTTCTGTCGCGAACGATAAGCTCTCTTACTTTGCATCGACGAAGAAACTTCTTGTTAGGAAATTTCAACAGTCCTCCACGGTATGCGTCCCAATGATCAACAATCTTGATAACAATTGCGATATTATTAATGATATATAATAATGTGAATGATAATAAAAAATAATATTAACGATGATAATAATTATTATTATGACAATGGTGGCGATGATAACGATACGTAACTATAATGTTGTACTGTTTTGGGATGTCTTGTTGCCGTAATGGTAAAGTACGAGTGTGAAAAATACAATTGTAAGGTAGAACAACAAATTATCGCGAGAATTCGACTAAACATCGATCGATAAAATCTGTGAAACGACATTTGAGAGTAATGATAAAAACGAATATTTTCTTAACACGTTAAAAACCGCGGATAAATTCGTTGATCTCTGTTGAATGATGAAGACAATTTGTATACGAAACGAAAACGAGTACAATATATTCGTAACGTTAGCCTCATACGCATGAAATTGCATACGGGAAAAAAAATGTATCTCACAAAATTCTCCTCGATTCAGCATTTTCCAGGAAATATGGTTGAATTTATCAACTGGCATGTTCGTAGCATTTGGATCAGAAAAAAACCTACGTATCAATTTCCTGTTTCGTGAATTGAATCACAGCTAATTTAGTTTTATCCGAATTTATATAAATACTTGGGAACGATGAATTTTAAATCGATGCTTACATCTTTAGCTTTGGATGACATTACTGGCAAGATATATACATACTTCGGCAGCCTATGAAATTCAACAAATCAATCTGAAATATTTGTCTATTTTTTTTCCAAAGAAGAATCATTCGAGTGTTGCAGTCAACGATTAGGAAGCTTTGAATTTTATCCGAATTTTCAACCGTGACAGTACTTCCATGGACTAAGGATAGGTCGATGTTGAACTGTGTAGCGTTGTCGAACATAGAAATTTTAGGTCGTACGCTGTTTCGATTCCTGTTACCGACGAGACAGAAAACCTACTGATTAGTTATTCGACGGAATACTTCGTATCAGAATTCAAAACGCGTTTGAATATGGCGATAACGTATCGCAATAAATTTTTTAAATAGATGAAAATCGATGTCGGAGCGATTTTTTGTTACCACGTCAAAACGTTCTTTGCATCGATAGAAGTTAAATGTGAGGAGAAAAGTTGCATTCTGTTCGCCGTTTGATCTCTAGCTTGCTTGCAGCGCTCGAAAATCGCTAACAAGCGATGATGGCGCATCGAATATGCGATGGCTTCATGTTCATAGCTGAGCCGACGCGACGTTCTAGTTCACGCCGCGGCCCTACGAGATATCAGTCTACGTTGGAGGGCGGTGCAGCATATCGCGTCTTCGGGTCCGAATCACCGTCGCACATGTATCTCCCTGAAAGTTTCAATTATTATTCTTACAAACACAAAAGTCCCCAGGCTTCGTTATTGTCAAACAACAAATAGATGGACTAGTTAGGAAAGGTTTCGACTTCAGCGTGTAAAATTGCATCGTCGATCATTCCTTATACCTGAAGAACTAGACGCACTATGTCGGGTCTAATCATACTGATAGCGAGATCAAATGAGACAGTGTTTGAAGGTTTACCTGATACGAAGCGTCGTTTGACCAAGCTGAGCCGATATCCAACTCCTACTAGTTCGAACTCAACTCCGGATAAAGTAGTACCCTCGCAATTGAACTGTGTAAAGATAGTTCCTTGCGATCCGGGTCCTCGTTCCAGTTCGATTCTGGCTTTCAGCGAACCAACACCTCCCCCTTCGCTGTGTTGCGAGAGTTCCGTGAATTTCCATAATATTCGATTGGAATCTGGCAGCCATTGGGCGGATGGCTTGCTGTGCAAGCTCTTGAAACCACCATCGATTGGCGAGGCTACACTCAGATTAAGCAAGGGACTCGGCGAAGCCATGGCACGACTGTTGTATTTGTAATCGATCTGTAAACACGGTGCGAGGAACCAAACTTAAGTGGCTGTACTAACGTGACACTTTCTAAAAATCTATTTTTTTTTTGGCCTCTCAACAGGCATTATTCGAGGAAGAGGAGGGTACATTGTAGGAGCCAGCTGTTGTTATGCTGAATATCATGTCATCTTGCAAAAATTGATAGTTCAATCTATCAGCACGTTTTTCTCGAAATGAGATTTTTCAAGTTTGCTGACATTGTAGCTCGAAGAGCAGTTATCCGATTAACTTGAAATTTGAACTGAGTACTCCTGAATATATTTACTCTACAATGACTTGGGATACCTTCAAGTCGGTGTGCGTCGTTTCGCACTTCCAATATGCGACGAGTTGAAATGGACACGAACCCGCACCGTCTCTGTTTTTTATTTGATATTTTAATATGTCTACGTTAAAATAGGACGCCGAAGGATTCTGTTCGGCTTGTCGTCTTAGCAGCGTCGTTAAGGCACTCATGTTAAAATCAAAGATGGTAGAATCAGCGGTCGATTGCGTAGCATCTCTGAAAACAGCGAAAGCAGAATTGATCGAGGCGAAGAAAACAAAGACACACGCGACGCGTCACGCGAGGGAAATGAAAAGCACAGAGGTAGCTGGAAAGAAGCGTGAAATACTCACATGCTAACGAGTTGACTGTTTGGTAATACTCTTTCCAATCTGCTGCTGTTTCGCACCCGAAACGTCAGCTGCGCGGGACTCGGATTGTTGGCAAGCACGGCAACTATGCCTGCAGGAAACGATAACATCATATCGCCGCTAGACTTGACTTGGCAACGCGTCTCATCGGTTCCTCTGAAATAGGAATGTATGATTTCGTGGAACGCTACAGCCAAAGGAATGGTGTCGGCTAAGCCAATTGTCAAGGGCGATGGTCCTCTGGATGATCCAACTGCAACGCCGGCAGCTCTAAACTCCAAACTTGCAACGCTGTCTGCTCTGGATATCGTTGCTGGCGATACTCGACCCCTTGAATTTTGTCCATCTCCACGTCGAGAGGGGGGTCTTGGGATCGCAATAGAACTGGTGGACGTTGTTGCTTGTTTCGGGGGTAAGGCAACGCTAATGTCGCCCACCTCTGAGAACAAATCTGCTTCTACAACGAACAAGACTCGTCACTCAACCTGGACTCAACGACAGAAATGTGTCAACGATTCATGAGGATTCAGTTCATCGTACCACTTTGAAGACGACCATGCGGAGGTGTTGCCGTCGCTCGAGGAGGTAGCGGACCAGAATTTGGAGGCGAAGCCAGAGCCGGCGGACTTTGGAGCGGTGCGTACGGATGCCCACCTGTCGGCGTCGAAGCGCTGGACGGAGTACTGCTGGGGTTGAATAAATTCAATCCTAAAAGATCAGAGCTAGGTTTGCCACCGAGCTGTTGCGAGACGGACTGCGATCGTTTCATGTGGTGATCCAGGTCAACATTGGAGCCTCGACGCCCCTGCAAATATAAACATACTCGAATAGACTTCGATCGTAAGCGAAAGAAACAATCTAGTATGAAATCTGATGTACGCACAGCAATCGTGCCGATGGGTGACAGCGAAAGATTTTCTACGGTAGCACGCAGTTCATCGACACTGGCGCTCATTGGTGCACCACCGTTGCTCAAGGGTTTGATCTCGACTCGGATTTTTCGTTCCCTCTCATCGTCGGTGTCGGAATCAGAACTGGAGTAGAAACCGCGTTCGTTATCCCAAGAGTCAGTTTTCGGTTTTATGCAGAAGCCATCCTCGTCTACTTCGGGCGTCGGCGTCTCTGATTTGCGACTATCGTCTTTATCGTCCCTGAGAAAAATGGAAAATTACACATCGATGACAATTATCAGCGGTGAAAAGATAATCAGAGCTAATTCCAAACGATACGTGCGTGCATACTGACAGATCAGATTTCTCTTCCTTGTTGCTGTTGGTCTCGCCGGAATCCTTTTTCTTCTTGGCTTTCTTCTCTTTACGCTTCTCTCGTCGACTACGCAAAAACCCTGAGACGAATGAATTGTACGTTAATGTTTGTCATTCTCTTACAAGAATGCATCGAGCACACGAACTACGATTCTCATACACTACGCCGGATATTTACTTTCCAAGTGTGCAGAGTACAGCGCAACGTGAGACAAGTGAGCCTCGAAGAGAAGAAGAATCAACGATGAACAAGAAAGTGGTGCGTTAAATTTAATTCTACAAGAAAAAATAAACAACAACAAAATATACGCATCAGAGTAACGAGCGCATATTCTTCGACGCGTGCGAGTTAATTCAATACTTGGAGAAAAAAAATGTGAAAAAACTCAATATGTAAAGATATGCGTGTCCCTGATTGCCGATATGTACGAAAGCTAAGAAAACCAACGTTGCTTATTCCATCTCGCTGTCGAGATGCCAGCGACAAATACTGGTAGGTCGAGTCGGAAGCTGATCATTCTAACTCCTCGGAATCACTGGATCTTCCGAGGAGCTGAAAAACTCTTAGACCTGTTATCGCAATGTTACGTGGTAAAAGAGATGATCGGTACATATCGGCTCGGTCGTACACATGAGAACATCCTGATATTTCGTGCACTTACTGGAGTGTACAGTGATCAAGGGAACAGTAGTTACAGTACATGGAGAAAGAAGAATATTTCCTTCGGAGCTATCGAAAAATTGTTAGCTTATGCATGAAAGTGTCAGGAGATGGATCGACTCGCAGTTAAAACAGTTTCAGAACAGAACAAATAGTTCACTTTTGAAAAAGTAAAACTGAACTCGAATGAGAACCCAATTGGATCCTGGAAACTACTCTGAACTGCTAGAACTGTAGTCGTGATGGTTCTGCTTGCATCCTACAACTGTGCCGCGATGTAGGTTCTCCCTTGACGCGGTATCGGCAAACATTACTTGGGCGAGTTAGATGCTGTGTAAAGAGTGAGTATTGAATTTTTTTAGCTTTTTCAGACGTACACTAACATTTTTTCACTCGTCACGAGAAGAAAATTATCAGATTTCGACAGACCCTAATAGTAGTAGACAAAGTTAGCTCGCTAGCACGGTAGAACTAAGTACCTACAGCGAAACGACGATCACTCAGTCCGCCACCCGCGAACGATACGTGTAGAGATTAGTCTATGAAGAAAATTGTTTTTCTAACAACGAACGTCGCTAAAGTTTTCTCTCATTTGTCGGGCGCGACGAACGAAAATAGCATGCTAACAAAATAGTATCGTCGGAACAAATATCAATGTGGGATGAAATAAGTCGTCGACGCGTTGCAATGAAATATTTGTAATCGTGGAACTGTAATGAAATGGGAAGAGATTCCAAAATTCGCGAACAGCTGAGTTTCGGCGTCACTTGGAAAATAAATGATAACACAACACCAAGAACGTAGAGCGTGCCATGCATGTATGTATACATCAGATGTATATTTGTAAAGAAATGCAAATAAAATATTTCTTAAAAGGAACAGCTTCACAGACAACTTATCACAGAAACGGCTCACCTCAAACCACGTCGATTGTCTCGCCCGCCCGTTCGCCTCTACTCAATTCAAGTCCAAATCCCGTTCGCTAACTCGCAATCTAACTCGATAAAACCTAACGCCAGTCTCCTTTAAATAAGTAATACTTTCTGCCTAACTTAATTGTTAGAAAAACAATTTGCAAGCTGAAATTCCGAGCAGTGTTAGTCAACGCTATCTTACAATCCCGAAATTTACACCGTCGCGTTTTCTTCGCGGTTCACCGGTGACAATAGTACCACGTTGTCCTCGACCAACATTTTTTTATCCGATCGGTAGCGATGAACTGCTCGTCGGAGCATAATTCCAGTACGGAACAAAAATCGCAGCTAATTCTCCAACCCAATGAAACATAAGACCAAATTCCATGAAAGAAACAAATCGAGAAATGAATCTGGAAAATGAAAATTAGAATGAACAAACTTTCTTGAAAAATGAGGAAAAAATACACGTGGCAATTGGGGAAGAAATGAAAAAAGTACATTTCCAAAATTGAATTCAGGCGCGAGTTAAAAAAAAATGTCTAAATTAACACAAACATTTTACCTCCGGAGTGACAAAGCAAAGAGCATGAAAAGCCAACATGGTAGAAAGCGTAGAATATATCAGGAATTCAATTCACTACGTCGACGATAAGAGGGAGCAGAGCGGAAGAAGCGAAGAGAGAAATCAAGCGAAGCCGAGGAAATTCGCGAAAATATAAACGCCACCGCGTCTCATAATTTTGTTTTTCTTGGTAAATTAGAATAAACACAAACGTAAGCAGTTACATTTAGATCCTCTTAAAGGGTTCCTGGAGATGGTCGGGGGTTGCGTTACCGGAGTCGGATTGTTTTCCCCTTGTTTATTGGCATTATTTAAACCGGAACTTGTGTTTTTCTGCCGCTCTGAAACAATAGTCGTCGATACCTGTGTTCCTATTTTTGCACAAATCTTAAAATACTCGACGAATTCTTCCATAGTCGACGACACGTCGTGGCACAAACCATCTTCGATGATAAATTCAATCATGAGATCGGGCAAGCGCAACGAACAGTCAAACGCAAAAAGCGCAAAACAACCATGTGAGTAACATTGGTAGAACAAATTGTGGATAATAACAGCGGGGATGGTAATATTAATAACAATCATACGAACGATGATAATATTCGCGCGAGCAATCATTGGGAAGCATCTAAACGCAAATAATATAATTGAGAAAAATATGTGTACGAAGTGCGAAAATAAGAAGCCTAAGATCCTACAATCTTCGTAATGATTTCGTTCATTTTTTACTACACGAATTCTAAGATCAGTCTCGAATACGCCATCCAAAATCGTTTCATAGAAGCAAGTAAGAGGCATCTTTTCCCAGTCTTTTGGAAGAAATTCCTCTTCCGCTCGATTATACCCAACATCGATAACAACATCACATCGACCCTGGACAACGATCGAATAAAAAATTTCACCGAAATACTGCCAATCGTCCACAGCGCAATAATGTAGCATCCTAATGTTATGTTATCAACATCGTTTACCGAAAAGTATAACAAATCAGTGTTAATGCGTTTAGATTTTTTGGCAGAGGGTGAGTAGCGTCGAAACCGATGATACAACGAGTGATATTTGGAATTGAGCGTATCGAGACGATTTCGTTGGTGGTAAATAGGAATGTAGTGACAGAACCTTTTACGAATGTTATAAAAGGTCTGAGACGGATGTTGTTTTAAGTGTAATTTCAGACCTACCCTGGGAGTTGGACATGAATAGATTTAAAAGCGACGTAGCACGACGCGACGTCTTGGTAGTTTGCGATGTCTGTTCCGCATTGGCATCCTTTTCCTTAGCTTTCAATTTCTCTTTATCCTTTTCAATCGCTAAACGTTCCTCCCCCGAAACCCCAAAATTTTTCATTGAATTCAATTTGTTACCAGCGACGCCAGAATCTCCGTTTGCGCCCTTAACCGGCTCCGCGATCGTCTCGGTTGGTTGGGATGGTGTCGTCGTTACACCCAAATTCAATACCACCTCTTCGTATTCGATGATTCCTATTCATTTCAACGAGAGTTAGAATACGGCAGGAAGGAGACATCGATACGCGACAAAGTCGATCGGTGGTAAATACCTGGTTTTTCGAAGCCTGTATATTTATTTTGAACGAACTGTTCTAGCAATTTGTCGACTGTCATGTCGAGGCACTGTCGCTTGAAATCGATGTGAACCTGGCCAACTTGTTCGTGATTTGCTTGCAACACATCGGCATACGTGTTCAAGAATTCTTTCATGTGTTTCAAATGGGTTTCTTCGACGTCTTGAAACCGCTTGAAATAAAATGAAAACGACAAATCAACAACTTGCAATATGCGAATTGGTTACAGATGATCGATACTGAATTTGATCGATGCTCTTACCTTGCAAGCTTGCGTCATCTTTGTTTCAAAGTCATTCCGCACAACGGTGTACTTCTCGACGAGCGCTTTATATTCGTCTTGTGCTTTTTTGAACTTGACCTCGGCTTTTTCCAACTCTCGTTGACTCGCATTTTCTTTTTTCAATTTTTCCAATTCCGTACCCCTCTGAACCCAAACATCTTTCGCTTTCTGTAACGTGGCCGTTGTACTCTGTATGCTCTGTGCAACATCTAGCGTACTCGATTCCTCTTCCTTCACCTGAATTCGGATAGTTTGATGACGCGAGATTTCAAAAGATCGAATAATTGTTTGCTGTTCTCTCTCCGAGGACGGAGCACACTGAATGTACACGTGTAACCAAGGTCGACAATATTTGTGTTATCATTGAAATTCTACTCTGTAAACTTGATAGTGGGCGTACATCGATGTGCGCTTTTCAGTAAAGAGCAGGCGAACGGAAATCTGGTGAAAAATTCTCCAGCTTTCATCAATTTAAACAGATATTTAAAGACAAATCATTGACGTGAAAAGTTTTAATATCATTCCATCCGATTGAGATTGTAAATGGAGGAACATATTTTGAGCGAGCTTACAGCTTTGTGTTTCTTGTGAAGCTCGTCCGCATATTTTGATACATCCTTTATCAGCTCGGTCACTTTCTGGGCCATCTGTAAATGTAAGTTGGCCAATTTTTCCGCTGCTCCCCGTAGGGCCGCCCATACTGGAGCAAAAGTCCCTTGATTACTACCACTGCTGCCTGCTTGCTTGGCAACTTTACTCAATAATTTATAATTGTTCTCTTCGATAGCTGATCGTTCGCGAAGGAAATCGGCCAATTCCTTACTCGCGACGACCCCATGCTTCATATTGTGATACAAAACATCGAATCCATTATTCTTTTCGCCCTGTAACAGAAGACGCGTAACAATTTCAATGAATATTCATATTCTACTCTGCTTCCTCAGCCTCGAAAGCGAATCGATATAATGTAAGTTTTCTTCATTCGAAGAGTCTATTTGTTTTGATGATCTGTGAAAAAACGCAACGCGCAAAAGATCTCGTAGCATAGAGAACAGAAATTTGAAGTTTCTCTCGAGGATTAACAAAATATTGTGACGAATGAAACTCGTGACTTTTCAACTGGTCGAGTAGGGCGAATTTTGATATTACAAAAATGAGAAAACGAGCTAAAAACTATATTTACGAACAGACTGAATTAGATTATTATTCATCTACGAAAAAGGCACGGAGTGGAATTTGCTCGGTCAATAAGGTCGCGTGGAGATGTCAAGATCAATTTAAATCAATTGACACGTTAACTCTTGTCAAACGAGGACGGTTCTACAAAGGTTCCAATTCCTGGAGCTGTCTTCAATGATTTGATCAATGTTTGTAGATTTGAATAAATATTGTACTGTAAGCTTTCGAGTCAAAGTTTCATAATCGGCGTGGACCAGCTGTAAAAGAATTTACTACCGGGTGACGATCATCGTTCGATGAGAGAACGAATTTCATGACATCAGCATCAGACAATTTATAGTCAATAATCGGAAATATTGAACAGACCTAAAGATAGATTCGAATAAATACGAAGTGTAAGGTAATTAAAAACGGTATGAAAAAGGGATGAGCAGAAGGCGCGCAGGAATGTATTCTTCCACTCCGGTGATGGTACAAAGCAACAAAGATGGAAAGAAGGAGTCGATTGAGGCGGGAATTTTGTTGATAACGTAACACAGTCGCGTAGCGTAACGTAAAATAGTTAATACTCCGCCACAGACTGGGCAGAGTGAAAGGGAAACAACGGGTGAGACGGGGAGAAGCATCGAATGCTTTGTGAACGGTGTATGGAAGAGAGAGAAAGAGATAGATAGATAGAGAGATAGATAGAGAGAAAGAGAGAGAGAATAGATTAAACGGCGACACAGACACGCAACGGGCGCGCGCGCTACTCGCTCGCGGAGTCACAGACACACGCACTCACACACACACACACACTGAGAGGGAGGCAAAACGAAGAGTGAAGGAGGGAGATACGTAATGACAGTCGAGAGACACGGAGAGAGGGATACCGTAAACTATCGGACAAGAATTGAATAATGAAGAGGGAACGGGGTGTAGACGTCGAGGGAGGGGTATAATCGAGGTACACACCTTCTTTCTAACCTCAACCGATAATCGAGTAAATAGAGTTGAATTGAGGCAAATCGCAAGGAGATTCTTGGGACGACTTACCCAAAAATAATCAGCAAAATCAACGGTCATGATGAATCGATATCAAACCATTATACCGTACGATATTTCCTTTGCCAGACACGCACACAGAGAGTGAGAATGCGAGTCGGGGAGACGATCGAGGCTTGACGCGAAACGTCGACGATTGTCAATTTTTTTTCTTCCGATTATCTTCCTCTACACCCGCGACGTATCGAACAATCTCGTATTATTTGACGAATATATGCTGCTCCGATGTTCACTCTTGAGCCAGGTTCGTTCGTCTTCGCCGATAAACGTACGACATATAGTAATTTTAACGAGTTTACACTGTGTTTGACCTATTACATAGGCATACGACCGACCCTCGAGAAGATATGAGTGTTCGACACGACTGGCGATTGTCGTGTGTCGCGCGTCACAGGCGTCGCGGATAGTACTCTATCGTCTATGTGTCCCCCACTCGCCGCCTGTGGCGGCCATCTTTCTCGCAGGAATGGACCTGGCGAGGAAACGCGCGCAAAACACGATTCAAACGTATTTTCCCCCTAAATAACGCGCAAACACAACCGTTATTTTACATTTCGTCGATCATCGAGTTGACAGCATCGATTTTTACGGTTGACAGCATCGATTTTTACGGTTGACAGCGTATCGCGATGTACATGACGTGCATGACATCGGTGTAAGTTGGGTTGCCTGTGTCGGGCGTCAGGCGTATCCGGATGGAATAGCACATCTGACGAATGATTGAATATTCTCCACAGTTTGGCCAGTAATAATTGCAGTAATTTAACGAAATGTCGCACAGATTCTGGTGGAATGGTATATCGTACGGTTCCGGGAAGCGCGTTCGTGAGATTTATCGTTCAGTGATAATGCGTTTGGAGGATGGAATCGTCACATCCGAGGCGTAATCGCTCGTCGGCAACCGTTGACCGTGTAAACGGTGTAGATAAGGGTGGCCTTCGCTACTTGGTCTTTTGAATTCCCTAGAGCTTTACGGAGTAAAAGTGCCATCGGCAAAATAACATTTTACAACGTTGCATGTAAATCGGTCGCTGAAAAATATTTCTCAAAATATTACGCATCCCAGTTTTCGGTTCTATCTGGATTTTTACCCCCCACCCACCTCTGATGAATAATCTGCGAAATAATCGAGAAAATCAAATAGTAACGGAGAATTGATTTTTCGCGTCCTCATTTTTACTCTTCGCAGAGATTCTGGGTCATTGCGAGCGTACTGCCAGCGATCGTCCCGTCCCGAGCGGAGGAAATGGGAAATAGCTATTAGATACAAGTGGTTGACGAGCGAGTATTGCATCACAGATCGAGATTGAGTTTCGTGCAGCGTGAAAAATTCCGTAAATTCTCCGTATTCGCAAGATGCCCGCCAGCAAGGTGAATCTAGGCGTAACTTGGAGAGACAAAACGACGGATATTATCTCGAATAAAGGGACGGGCACCGCCGGGTCGTTCGCAGGAAAACGGAAGAAAAGATCCTGTCTTAAGCTCAAGATAAATAGCAAGCAACTACTGGTGAGTGATAAAAAGAGTTGCGAAAGTATCAGGTTACTTGTTTGCTTTCGACACGAATCCACGCGATTAATATTCTTCCTTTGTCGTGCAAAAAGGAAAATTAGATCAGTGAAATTAGCAATCAGTGATTTTGAACTTCAAACAATCTTCTTATCTCCAGCCAATCAGCCGCATCAAAATCAGTTGCATCCCTAAAGTTCACGAGTCTGCCACCAGATGGGTCTCTCTGCAACGTTTCGGTGGCTACCGTTACGGTGGCAGCACTGTTCCGAATGCACTTCAAATTCATTGTTTTTTACTTACCGCAAAAATGCACTAAGAATGCACGAAGTTTTAGGCAACAAATAGTGCATCATTTTTCTGATTTCCCGATGAGAAAATCCGTTTTTCGCGACCGCGCAATCCTAGATAATTCCAACTGGGAATACATTATGGAAATAAATTTAAAAAAAAGAGAAAATATTTATACGTGTATTGGAAACGACGAATTACGTACAAGATGAATCGCCTCTTATCGGAGAACTCGTTATCAAACTTGTCAGATATACGAATCGGCTTGAAGTTTGAGTATCCAACGAACGTCTTTGCGAAGTTTTTGTCACACGAGACTGGTATTGATCCTATGAGAAGAGAGCATAAAATAGAATTCGCTGATTGAGCAGAAGAACAATGGGTTACTCTTATCTTGGCACATTCGTGAGTGCACGTCGCACGTGAAACAGACTTCCGAATAGTACCAATTCTATACGATGAAACAATCGAACGAGCGACAGTTTTTTCGAACAATCGACGTGGACGATGCTTTTTTCACGGTGGAATATTACTAACAGGGGAAACACGACGTCGACCTATTCTAGCTAGATTATAAATAGATTTGGACACAGCCTTTCTTTCAGATCGATATACAGAAGACGCTAGGCATCATTTGACCAATAGTACAGTCCCGCCTATCTACACGTATCCCTATACACACGAATACGGATGCTTAAATTTGTATACCTGGACACCGACTTTTCTGAGAAGAACGAGCAAACATACTCCACCCTAGACAAATGAAAGAATCGATGGGGTCTAGGCCTCCGACCAGCCCCTCCTTTGTCATATCGCAATATTTCACGTATCTTCGAAAGGTACTGGCGATACTGACTTCCGGTACAGCACGAAGATCATGGCATCGAGTCGCCAGATGATTTCCAACGGTGAATCCCCGACCACCGAGCGAAGGTGCCCCGATGCAAAGGGAGGGCTGGAACAGCTGTATGTAGATATACTGTATGTTACGTACGTACATATTAGGGTGGTTCAAATAAATCGAATATCTTTCATTTAATTAACATAGGAACATTTTTATTTTTTGATAAACTGACTTCTTCCAAAGTTATTCAAGCTCAAAGTTCAATTTACAGTAAAGCTAACTATTTGGTTTTAGTTTTTGGCAAAATATTAACTATGAATATTGAATTCGAATTGGTTTTTATATATCTATCTATCTATCCATCTATCTATCTATATACATAAATCGATTTATTCATTCATTTTTAATCGCGCCAACTGTCAAACAACTGACAGTCATGTCAAACGCCATAAGGTTACATTAGAAAAGTCTCTTTTAGTAGTGTTCAATTTCCTATAAAAATAGGAAAAAATTTCCCATGCCATTTAAATGTAAAATGTAAATCCGCGATGAGCGACCTCTAAATATTAATACTAAGAGCTTCGCTTCGAACAGGCATAACTATTTCATAGGGGACTTGGGAAAAAAGTCGATTTTCTTGAAGCTAAGCGTGGCATACGGATAAAAGATAAAACGGGGATGTTCGACAAAAATGAGGGACGAACGATGATTGAGAGTTTCAATCTATCGAAATGAACGAGGTGGATGCGACAGTGGATGAAATTAATAGAGAGGGTAGCGAAGAATGGTCAGGGTTTGCTTTACGACGGCGTGAGTATCGTTGGCGGAGGACGGAAACCAATCGTCGTAACGCCTGGCGTCAAAGTGGCGCCAGTTTAGCTGCACGGAGCCTCTTACGTTGCCGTAGCGAGTCGCAGGCGACGTTGCGGTACACTATCGACCGGGTTTCGCACGCTTGCGCCCGAGGTATCCTCCACCCGCTTCGCGTAGCAGCGTCGAGACGCTGATCGCCGCAACCTGCGAACAGTGTCTCTCCACGTACGTTCTCATCGCGAAGTGTCGTTTGAATTGGTTACAATTTCTGAGATAAAAAAGTCCCCTCGAGGAAAGTGCCGCATCAGTTTCGCGAACATTAACGTCGATCGTTTCTCTCTGTACCAACACTCGAATCTTCACGGTCAGAGAATCGATTCTTGTTCGCCGAAGAGCGAGAACGAGAGGGTCCGACGAAGGACGGAGTTCTCCTCGGAAATTCACGAATATGGAGTAAATTGAATCACGGACCTTCGCGTCCAGGAATCACGGTTGACGAGCTAACCTAACTAAAATTGTCCTTGAATCGCTGTCGTCGTTCGGTACGCTGCTGAAACAATATAGAGCGAAAGGCAAGAACCACCTCGCTTGCGATCACCTCTCGTTCTCCTCGGCGTCTGGTTGTCAGTCGCATCGTGTCTAACATCGCTCCACTGCCACGAAAACCACGACCTGATGATTGGTTCATTTTGGAACCTCTGCCGTGCGTGTCCTTCAATGCCGATAGACAAGGTGAGAGACATCCGTATCACGAATCTAGCCGAAACACCGTCGACTCTGCTGTCTACCCTCCTCGCGATTGATCCGGAACTAAAATCGACTTTTCACTGTCGTTCGTGAAAATCGAACAGTCTCGCGGGCAAAAAAATGTCGCGTGTCAATTGAGAAGGAAACTCGGAGGGGGACCCACTGACATCGCCGGTCAGTTCGATTGACCGACTGTGTTAGTCAGTCGCCTCGCGAACGCTCTGTCGCAACTTTGCGTAACACTTACGTACCGTTTTATATACGTATAATAGCATCGCGAATACGTGGGGTGTCGTTCGATGCGGACGGAAAAGGTATGAAATCGATTTTTCCACCGGCTCTCTCTCTCTCTCTCTCTCTCCCTCTCTCTCTCTCTCTCTCTCTCTCTCTCTCTCTCGCTCTCTCGCTCTCTCTCTCGCTCTTTCTCCCTCTCTCTCTCTCTCTCAGTTTCTTTTCCCCCCGTCTACACAGCTACACCGCATTTCGAACAAGCTTCTCGAAAGCCACCTCTGAATAACGCCTCAATTCGCGTTCTTAATTCAAAATTGAAACCTCGATGCTCACTGTTCCCCGTTCAATCCGGTAAGCAGGGTTGTAAGTGGGTTAACTGAGGTAATAAAATACTGTAAAGACTCCTCTAGCGGATTAGCGCTCGGTAAAGTGTTGTTAGATAATGGTAAGAGTTGGTATCGCTCGATCCAGAGTTTTGATCCATCTGCGATTTGGCGTAGAGCTTCTCATCCCGTTTCAGCCTTCGGCTGTTTTAGTTTTCCTCGCAGGTACCTATAGACCACAGAGAGCCGCGTTATTAAGTTATTCGTTATCGACGGTGGCGCCATCATTTCCGAAATTGATCGTGATTGAATATCCGCTTCCGCAATCCTGTGCCACGAATTTGCGGTGGCAGCGGTGGGATCGAGAGCTGAGGAAATAACGAGGCAAAATGTAATTTCGACTCTATTACCGTTATGCTCGCCAAATAATGATTCTGCATGAGAATAGCCCCACCTTATTTCTAAAACGGTCACGTTTTCGAAGACATCGCTCCTTAGTCATCCCTGGGACGCAAAGTCGGTTTTATTACTCTCACTGTAACAGAATGATGTCACCGGCGCGTAACAGCAGCGATGGAATAGTTTGACGAGACCAATTTTTATTGCTGTTTATCCAAATGTTGCTACTGTATAGTCTGGTGATGCGTTTTTGCACCCAAAAATCATCGCTCGGCGAACTTTATCGGCATCGTTAGCTTCGACGCGAATTCTCAACGAGGGCACGAGCTTTTTGCGGAGGAAATATGGCGCAGCTGTTCGTGGCTGAGAGGGACTGTCGATAAGTTACGCCCGATTACCTACAAGTTCATCGACTTTAATTCCCGATTCCTCGTTGCTATGTATTTTTAATCCTGCGTGTTAGATTTGTAAAACCGTGAGGTAGCAACGAGCGCAGTAAATGTTGTCCGGACGTAAGTTTGCGAAAAAAAAATGTATGTACCATTTTTCTTCCTGCTTTGATGGAAGCTCGTATTTTTTTGCAAGATGACAAATAAATAAAAATGCTGATGATTCGCCACGCTTTCGAGATACTAGCCGTTGAAGTTGATTTGAAATTTCGAATTCAGAATACTCGTTACCCGTCCGAGCCACGAAATCGATCGTAAATTGCTGTCTATATCCCGAGGGAAAACGTCGAGCGACGTGAGGGCATTTTCGCGAGCAATTTTCCACTCGATTCTACATCCTCGATAATTCATTTTCACGCGGTAAAATTTTTTCCGCCGCTGCCTGAAGCAGACACGGATGTTTTCGTATTTCCCTAAATTTATTGGTTCACAAGTTATTCATGCTGCGTTACTCTATCGCTGTGTGTTGAAATAACACTACATTTTTGCAGAAGCAAAATCCTCGCCCAAATTTTTGTGTTGAAATTGGTCGGAAAATTGTCTACGATGCACCGCTAACACGGAGTCACGAGTGACAACGTCGAACATCTCGCGATAACCGCGAAACAACGGCGATTAATAGCCAAACTAAAATTTATCGTCGTACTCGTTGGAAAATCGCCAGACATTCTCTGTGCGAAGCAGAGAGATGGTTGTACCTACAGCTTTAAACGAGACAAATCGCCTGCGGCAACGCAACTTTCGGAGGCGCTTGGAAACCACGTCGATTTCACGAATTACGCGTACAACATTCGTCCAACCAGAGAATGTACCTCGGAAGTTGCGCTGCCTGCAGACTCGCGGTCTCCGAAGGTGGCCTCCATCCGCGAAACGTCTCTACCTTTGTCAAACGCCGTGTAGAGTAACCACTACCGAGCCAGTTTTTCGTGACTGGTCACAACTTTTGTGTTACTCCCGGTGCCGTTGCCCTAAGGCGTGACTTGCACCTGTATCGCTTAACCCAGTCTTCCCGGATAGCAGGCAGTAGTCAGCCATGTATGCGTGTCGAGACGTTGGCAGCGACGAGCTAGTAGTAAGGCGGCGGTGTAGACAGACACGCTGCGGTTCGTTGCAGAGGCTATGCGACACGAATCCCATCAACTCGGGTTCAAACGCCGTTCTTGCAATTCCGATATTTACGACATTTCCTAGATCCGATTCGCTAACACGTTTTCCTCTTCGTTTTACATCGCGAGTCAGTACGAGGTCCTCTGTCACAATCGGAGGCAATGGAATCCCGGAAACCAGACCGTCACTCTGGTCCATCAGTTGCAAATCGTGGTCGTACAACGGAGAGAAGTAGACCTGGAAAAAATGAGATGGGAATTCAATGCTCTTTAAGAATAATCCTGCTCTCTTTGTCTTCTCGTTAACTCTATCAACGCGGAGATATAATTGAATTAACAATAAATAATTCATAATTTATCCTACCGTTAAACAAATGATCAAAATTAACAACTACCCAATCAATTAATGAATAAATAATACTCGGCTATTTCAACGTTCTGTAGACAAATGTAACTGAAAGCCAAATGAAATTAGATCAGACTAACGCACGAGATTATCCCTGACAGAACCGGTTGCTAACTCCAGAGAAATTATACATCCTCCTTTTCTCATTATGTAAATGGATGGCGCGTCATTGGCAGCTGTGAACGTTTCGTACAGCATTAAAAGTTCACCTGTCATACTCGCGTGACGTAACGCTGTACGAAAATCATTGTACGGAACAGTATCGAGATGTCGTTTCCAGAAGAGAACGAGGATTCTGTATTGTGTGGCGTTAATTAGCAACGTTATCTGTCGCCAGCGACACGTAATCGTTGGAGAGACACGAGTTTCGTCGAATGTTACAAATTATCCACATCGACAGAGATGTAAAGAATCCTCCTGCCTACGACTCGGGCGTCTGCGAATCTGAAACCTCTCTCTTTCTCTCTCTCTCTCTTCCTCTCTATGTAGTAGCAAGGTGATAATTGGCGATGGCGATTTCTTCTACAACTGTTGTCTTTTTTGTCTCTTTAGCAGCTCCATTCAGAGTACCGGAGCACTTACACATGGCATGAATACACGGGTCCACACCAAGAACACGCGGTAGTCCGACGATCGCCGCAGCCGGCTCCAACGTCGAGTGAGTAGATTACGAATCTGCCAATCAGTGAAAAAATGCCGTGGAGATGAGCAAATCTGAAAAAACAAAGTAGAGAGAAAATATAGAGTCGAAGGCTTTTTAGATATAAATTTCGATCGGTAAACGCGATCAAGAATCAACAAGTACGATCGGTTTTGACGATCGAAGAAGACTCGTGTAACCAGGGTTGTGAATGATGCGTTACACTTTTTACCGCGCTGGCATTTCCTTCAACCATTAAATTTATTTAATTAATGGATGAAATTTTTCTCTAACCATTGAAATAATTTTTTTAAGGGAATAATTTCCATTAACCATTGAGATAATTTTTTTAACGCCAAAAATGTCCATTAACCATTGAGTTATTTTTTTTTTAATGGGAGAAACTTCCATGAACCATTGAATTTACTTTTTTAATGGGAATAAAGTGTCCTTTGAAAATTGAAATCTAGCGAGCTGGTGTGTTATCTTTTCATTAAAAATTGTCACAACCCTGCGTGTAACGTGTCGAGTGTTGCCAATTCTTCGTTGTCGATCGTATCAAAGCTATCATTTTGTATCTACATTTTCGTGAAATGGCATGATATATCGAATCGATACGATGTTGCAACGCGGAAATGGACTCGATACGGCGAGCGATCTGGTTATTGATTTGACGTTAAGAACGCCTCGTGACAAATAACAATTCGGTTTATACATCGAATTACGTATTCCGAGTCATAATCGTTATAAGTTGTTTCTTTACGCTATTCTTTAATTAACACCGCAGTATCGCACTCCATCGCCTTACTTACTCACTGCCACTTGTTTTTCAGCGTCAGTATCGTGTGATTATGCATTTGTCTACGTTTTAGTCGAAATATGTATAGAATATTATTCCTAGATTACATATACTACCACTATCTTTCCTATGAATTCATCGACGATTCTTGCGTAACTATTCGCCGGGATGCAAGGAGTGGGAAGACAATTCGGTACGTCACATCAGTCCAAAGGAGTAATCGAATGCCACGCCACGTTATCATCATCGACACCCGAAATTGAGCTACTTTTCACTCCTGTGATTCGCAGAGACAATCGTCGCGATTGCCTGTCGGTGCGCGGAGAAACGCTACCCGCTCGACTGTCGTGCGTGTTGGGTTGCGTGACGCCAGGCGCTCCGCCTCGGCGACTCCTACCAATCGAATCGCAATCTTTTACACGTTTCACATAATCCGTAGAATTCTCAATGGACCTGTGTCGATCGCGTATAACACGTCGCGAATATGCGAGCAATAACAATCGATTTCCATCTATGGAGAAGTCTGACGAGTGTCTGAGAATTGTCTGTCGATGCTTCGTGATGTCGTTCTTCGGATCAGCGAAGGTCTCGGAGGAATCTTGATACCGCGAAGTATTTATAACGTTGCAATTCCAAATCCGGCTCGACGTTGTCCAGATCGATACTCCTCGACGAGACGAACAAAAGTGTTTTCGCGGAACTCCGAGCGTGGGAAGCTCTTCTCCATTGAAAATAAGATTTATCCTGGAACCGAAAACCAACGTCTCAGCGATAACGAACAAAGAATGCAGATATTTGCTCTTCGAACAACATCTAAAGAACTCAATTGTACGGGAGAAAATACATTCAGCCGTTCCATTGCCCGATCATCGCCGATATCTACTCGCTAGTTTGTTTTTCTACGACTGAATCATGAGATACGAATATGCGGTTGAAACTTCGCTGAATATTGGTTTTCGATATCGCCTCGCAGGCCTGGTATAAATCTCATTTCCGACGGAGCTTTCAAGTCCTATTCTTCCCCGGAGAATCGCACTCGTGTCGACGAGTTGTATCGGGTTGTACGACCAAGATGGCCTTGACCGTGGATCCCAAGGTCGAGGATAGTTTTGCGGTAGCTGCGTTCGGGAGCGATCCGCGACGATCTCCGACGACCTCCCAACTGGAAAACGACATCTCGACGCGATGACACGTGATTTCTGGAAATTTCGTACATTGGTATTAGACGGAGATCGATTTGAACACGGTAACAATTCCACTCTGGAGAAACATGCCAGCTGCAAATTTTCTTTACAGCTAAACAAGCGAATGCGAAGCTGCAAACGGCCAAGTCTACCGAAGATGATAACAGCGAAGGTAAGACGAAAGATCTGAGATAATAGGCTACTTAGTAACGGATGCGCTGTAACTTTTAGAATCTTCTGTTCATTCACGGCATTTTTGAGTTCCCGAAACGCGAACGCTTCTCGTTATCTGGCCTCGTTCTCCCTCCCCGAGACAAAAAATTATATATAATTGAATGTAAAAAAAACTGGCCCAATATAGTTGTATATAATTATAAATAGAATTGCAAAAAATATTTAATTATAAATAAATTATGTATAACTTGCATATAATTGTATCGGGCCAATTTTCTATGCATAATTGTATATAATCTTTTTTTGTCGGGTTGTTATCTGATTGTTTCATTTTTCGACGGACAGCTCGGACTGTTGGTCGCGACGCTGCATTGGTGCATCGACATTTTTTTCTTCGAAATGCTGAGATTCGATGCAGCTCCTCTTGAACCACCAATTTCAAACCAGAGGCGTGAACAGTACTTTCGTTGTGGTCCGAATCCCCATCTAACATCCTCGAACTTTTACATGTGACGATTCACGGAATATGCAAAGGATTCTTATAATCATCACGTGATATACGTATGAGACGGTTGGAGAAAAAGGAAAACTGAAGTTTGGGTCGAAAATCTTTGGGAAATGGGATCTTCGTTTCATAAAAATTTCGAAGTCTTCAAGAAGCGGTGATTCTTCTCGAGTCAAGAGTCATTCTGTAAACGATGAAATTAAAGTGTATCCGTGTGTTCTTAATATGTTGAGATAAGATAAAGATAACTTGTCCTCGCTGCTGACACTCTGGAATAGCAAATGCAGGCACAGACCTCGAAGCTATCAGAATACGGAAATATCGGTCGATTCTCGTTTGTTTTCGAATCACCGGTGAATTTTCAGTCTGAAATCAGTTAAAAACATAACAAGTGTGAAATATTATATATATATATACGTAAAAAATTGGCTGGATATAATTATATATTATATAACTTATAAATTATCATATATGAGTATATTAAATTCTCTATAAAATTGCAACAACAAAATTGTATACAATTATGTAGAACTATAGATAATTTTACATGAATTATATATAATTATCCATAATTTTTTTTCTCGGGTATTATTTCTAAAAAAAAAAAATTATAGACCTTCGAGAATTGTCGTGTTAAATTAAAGAGAAGAATTTGTCGACACGTTTTCGATGTAACGTGAAATGTGATCGTAACAGCTTCGATTTCCCACGAGAGGACCAATCCGTAGCCTGAAAATTGAGAGAGTGATTTCAAACAACATCCACCTTTGTTTAGCAAGCATCTCCGTCGCAGACACGTATCGAATCGCGATATCGGAAATCCGACATTGTGTCCAATGAATAGCCAATGGGAGCTCGATATCATTCGAAGTATCAAACGTGGACAAAAAACCATGCAGTAACGACCAATCACGGTAGAGAACACCGAAAGAACTGTACGAATGATTCTTCGCGTACGGTACCTCGATCAACGTGAATACACCTGTTAGTAAATTGCGAAAGCTATCGTGAAATTTGATCAGATATAAATTATATCCGGCACGGTGACAAACTTGTCCAATTTGATTACGGAATAAAACGTCACACAGAGGCGTCGACGTTCAATTATTTGACTCGGTCGACCGCTATCTCGCTACAGTTTTACCCTTTGACTATATATTTTTTAATGCCAACATCTAGATGCTGTAATTTAGAACGGAGTCCGAGTAGACGCGGCTCGTAGTGAAAATGTTATGCTTGCATGCCCACACGTTTAATAGGGATTAATGAGTCACTGCCTAGCAGCGGTAGCCGAGAGGTTAGTTGCGTCCGATTCACGTCGTATGTCGAGCAACCGTTAAACGCCTGGATTACAATCGCATTATCTGTTAGTTTAACGGAATTATTCGAGGAAGCATCCGACGAGAAACAATGAAAGGTTGATTTATTCACGATTTATTCACCGTAGTAACCGTCACTTCTCTAATAATCACGCTAGATTTGACAACTTTCGTGACTTTCACGGAAATAGTATCTACCTACCTCACGTAATGGCGGTTAGGGATTGCACGGTAGACTTTTACGAACGTCGCACCGGCTTTCGCTTACCATACGGACAATTCGGCGGAGAATATCACACGGCACGCAAAATAGCACGATGAACGAATGAATGGCAATTATTCAATGCTGACGCCACGAACATCTCTCGCAATTACGCTTCGTCTAAATGTATTACTTATATATGTTAATGCTTCACGAATGGATACAACATTGCCGCATGAGTAACGGACATTGACCGTCACTTTTTATTAAACGTATGAACGAGATATAAATGTCGCTCCTGCTGCAAAAACAGATGACTGTCGCTACCGCTGCAAAAACAAATGAATGTCGCTCGACCGTTGCTATTCCATCGTTCGTATTACATATATATTTTCCAAGATTTTCCCGTCATCGTCATTCAATGCCTCATTTTTCTTTCATTACGTTACACCGACATGCGAATCGACACACTTTGATTTCGTCATCGACGCTACGAACAACTTTCATTTCTGTCGGTAATGTCGTTCTCGACCGACGGTTGATAAAGTTGTTGTCCTATTAGATATGATATCTTACGGTTTTCCCGCGCATATATGAACGGCGGCGGCCCGTTTAAATGCCACAAAATCAAATATTTCAGGACCCACGTTGGAGCCGGCGTTGCCAAGGCGCAAAAAATGTCCCGAACTTGCCTACAAAAGTCACGAGTTCATGATGGCGGCGGATGGTGGTGGCATCGATGCTGTAGATTCGAACGTCATTGCTGACAAAGCTCAGGTACATATTATACATGGACATGAGGCAATATTCCTCGATCTAGACGTGTAATTCTGCGTGATGTTTATCGTTAAATCATGGCGAACCGATCACAAATGAACATCATACGGGTCCGTTATTTCAAAATCGTTGCTATTCCCAACGGTTTTTTTTTATTAGAGATGAAACACGAATTACGGAGATCGAGGAATTTTGCCTCATGCATGAATAATATAATAATGCGTATTGAATATTTTTTAAATGACACGAATCCCTTTTCAGTGTTCTTATTTCGTTGTATTTCTATGAACACGAGAATGAGAGGATGTAGTCGGGATGTGATGCGGAATCCGCTAAGCAGTCCAAAATATACCTACGATCACGACTTGTGATTGGTGGATTTTGGACTTGTTTAGATTTTGGACTACTCTCGCTAGGGGAATCCCCGAGTTGCCTCGTTGTTCGTTGCCTATCCACAGGCATACGAAGATTCCTTTGTTTTTTTTCATATTCCATCGACGAGGTTATGATTAAGTATGCATTTCTTTTGCAAAATGCTTGCGACGAGGTTTATCTACGCTATTTGCCGTCTTGAACCGGCCTGATTGTTTGAAAAAATACAAGATTGATATCGATAACCGTGAGACGTCCGACTCGCCGAGCAAGTCGCTTAGTACATAATGTAGAAAAAAAGATCTAAGAATTTATGGCACCCATTGTTTATTATAATTCTTAGGCAGCTACTGCAGCGCCAGTGCTGCCACCTAGCCAGCTGCGTAAAGCGATCTCACGAATCAGCACTGAGTATCGTTTACAGTTTGCCTGGCCAAGGCGATCTCAGTTGACCAACGGCGAAGTGGCTCCGGGTGGACATGGAGGGGCAGCTGCAGGGACCACAGCACCGCCAAGGAAATCTCTAAGCATGGGAGCCCTGAAACAGGGTATCGCTCCGGTAACTCCAGCTCCGGTTCACAAAAAGCGAATCGCTGATGTCGACCACAAGCGAGATGGTAACTACGATCCTTCGACGTTAGCTCGTCGCTTCTTCATTTCTTGACCTCGAGTCTTTTTCTCCCCCTCGCAGGTCTACAAGCTTCGGAGTTGGAACCGCTGGTCGGAAGCAACGGCATCGACGCGATGGACGGCACGGTACCGGAGGGGGACGAACGAGACGATGATTTGATCGAACCAAAAGTATCTTTCAGGTAAAATTAATTTCACGCTCGAGCAAAGTACTCGGCATGGGTATCGGTCAGTTTTTCATGTCCTTGTCGCGAACCAATACTTCGTCGTTCTTCGGCTGCTAATTTATGGAAACGACTACCCAGGGACACGAGTTCAAGTTTAGGGTTCAGACGAATCGCAATCTAGGCAAAATTATCACCGGAGTAATTGACTGATTGGAAATATCTTGGCAGACGACCTCTTTCCAGGATTAGAAAGACGGGAAGTAGATCTGTAAGGATAACAGAGAACGACGATGAGAAATCGAGCAAAGCTGAAATACCGTATCCAACGACAGAGGTTGCGGAACTTAGGCGACTCGCTGACGAGTACAAGGTAATCGGAAAGCTACAGATGGTCCTTTTATTTTTATTTATTTTTCTTCCATGTGCGTCGTTGTCCTCGTTTTTCTCGTCTCGTGGTAATATCCGTCTTCGTAAAAGAACACCACTCACCGTTGAAAACAAAGTTTGAACACGGCATGAAAACTCACTGGATTTTTCTAACAGCATGTCTCGTGCCTCTCCGAGTCTCTTTCTCTGTTCGTGACTCCTCGATTTTTCGCCAGAAAATCCGACGCTGTCTCTGTTGGGTTGTCGCATTTTGCCAGCCACAACACAACGACCGGGAAAATAGTTTGTCTGCCGATGCGGAAGCATAAGTTTCAGTGTTTGTCGCAAGCATGCTTCATGTTCGACGTCCGAGGTCTTGTCCAGTTCTATTGGAATAACAGATCTTCGGTTTCCTTGTTTTTCAATAGCTTCGTGACTGGGGTCGCGGCTTAGCAGCTGAAGACGAAGCGTCGTTGTGGAAGAAAGTAACGAGTAGCCACGCTATCGACGCTTTAACTCTCGCCAGGCTAGTACTACACGAGTTCAATTCCTCCCGACGCGACTCGTTTCACTTTCGATGACCGTAACACACGACAAGTATAGAAAATACAGAAATAAGCGTCTATATATATATATATATATATATACATATACACATGTATATGTTTGTACAAAGATCATGTTCATCGTGTTGTCGACGATTGTTGTAAGTCTCATCTAACAGATTCGTCGGCCATGTTACCTTGAGAACTATGATACCGTCCATCTGAAACTTCTACCGCCTGTTGAAAATTGACTGCTTCGACAGATCCGTGACGAAGGAGGAAAAGGAAAAGGAGAACACCAGGAAGATTGCTCCGACGCAAACAGCATCCATGCCACCGGCCGGTCGTCCATCGACGATGCAGCCTCGTCCTGCTTCGGTGCAATCCAGGCCCGGCGCTTATTCTCTGTTGCAGGATGAACCGAAGACGGTATGTGACCATTAGAGTGAATCATAAAAAAAAGATTTTTTTTTCATCTCTTCCAAACAGGCTTAAAAGCTTGCTTTAGGCATAAAAATAAGTCCCTGAAAATATGAGCTAAATGAATACAATAAATAAACAATAACAAAGCAATTGCATCTCGATCAGTTAAATTTTTCACCTCAGGACACCGAGAGGGCTATCGCTCGCGCGAGAAAGGATTTCCTGATTCGTCATCACCTTGACCGCACTACAGGTGTCGTTGGTAAGCTAACTCCATTGTCAGAAGACATGAAATCCCCTTGTCCAAAGATACTGCATTCATCATTCGAAGACATTTCGAAACTTGAGTTTTGTCCCGAGTTAACGCCGATACATGATATTTTGCAGCGGATGGTGCTCTGCTCCCTTCTCCGACTCGCGAGAAGCTGGAACCAGTGATACCACGTCGTCGCGAAGAAACGAAAGAGACGCGAGAGGAAATACAGCCAAGAATGAAATCTAGTCCAAAAAATAGTCCACGCACCGGACGTTCGCAGAGCCTCGGACCAACAGCGACGGACCGTAAATCGCCAAAGCGGCAACCAATACGAGCACCATCCGTTACCAAAGATGCAAAGGTAGTACTCGTGCAGCGCGTACCTCGATTATCGATGTCTAACAATTGCTTCTTCAACTTTGCTCGTGGAAATTTAGGATACGAAGGAGAAGAGTACGAAAGACACCAAGGATAAGGAGAGGGAGTCAGGCGAGCGAGCTATCGAGCAAGAGAGGCATCCCCGACCGAGTGAGTATGGGAATAGAATAGAAAAACTATGCTGGCTTAGTCGTGCATCCGACTATAATAGTTCTCTGGAAATATATCACGACACGTCTCGTTCGACTCTATGAATGATGCTGTTGCGAATGTAAATCTTCACTATCGAGACTATAAAGATTTCAACTAAAAACATCGGTGTCGGTTCTGCGAGATGCAAGGTACTCGATGCTCGATTCGGAGAACGCAAATGAACGTCTACGAAACGAGTACTGGATAAGAAGCAAGAAATAGGTGAACGGTTATTAGCGATAGAGAAACTGTAAAACTTCATTATTGTCATCTATGAGGAGCATGTTAATGATATGTGTGTATCATACATCTATCGACGAAGAACAGATGGGTCGTTCTACCATTTTAAAATGTTGCGATGTTTGATCATAAATCTCATAAGTTTGATGCATTTTTCAACTATCAATCAGACAGATGTATAGTTTCTCGCGTTATTCTGCAAATAACTAGTCCGATATGAAAATTCTTACTTCAAATTCACATAGTAAAGAAAATTTAAGGGCCTATACCAGTGCAATTAAATGTTTCGGAGAATTAGGAATGTATTTGGCTATATTTCACCCATATTACATCATTTTTTCATAGAAAAATATCGAAATCCAAGCGACGTATGCGCTGCCTTCGGAGGCGACAAAAAAAAGTTCCTCTACTGCTGACTCCATTCTGGCCGGTTGAGTAGTTGTAACCGAAAAAGGAAAAAATGTTGAACTGGAAGGTATTTCTGTACAATGACGTAGCATTTTCGTTTTTTTCAATGCCAAATCCTCAATTTTCAGCCTCCTCTTCCTCGAATAATGTCTGCTTGAGGACAAAAAAGATTGATTTTTTGAAAGCATCACACTGGTATAGCACCTTAAGTATGACGAACAGCGTTCCAATTGCAATACCAATTGTTACAAAATTTTGTTGCACAAAAATCTGTTGGCGTACGAAGCAACATGAATATATGAACATCGGAATAAGCTGCATAGAATCATCTAAAATTTACTTACACCCACACGACCAACCCGTTCGTCGTCCTTTACTTCTTAAAATAATTACCTCGTGTCAGATTCATGACGACTGTTCGATTCTCGATGGATGCCCATGCTGTAACTCGACTCTCTCGTCTATCGAGCCATGAAATTTTTCCAACGAAGCCCCTGGATTTGAACATCCATGGGTAATCGATTGCCCGTTGAAAATATCTCATGGATCATCGTGAAAAGCTCAATTAATATACATAATTCGTAGTACGAGTGGGGAAACCGATTAGAAAGAGTATCGATAAGAGCAGATAGTTCTGTCGTTAAGGGAATATTTTGAAGCGAATGATCTGTGTATCGTGTAACGATCGCTTATTGTATTTGTACGATATGTTTTAGCTTCCCTTGCAACCAATGCTCCTCCCCATCGCCCTCTTCATCACGCCAAACCTGCTACCGCCATAAAACCTCCGACAAAATTATCAGTTCTATCATCCGCCACAAATTCATCAACCTCGGTAAGCTCAGCTCACGCCGCAGTCAAGCCGGAACGAGCAAAGAATTCTCAGAATCAAGCTCAGGTTAAGATAGTTGGCAGAGCCGCGGCTCCTGCAACCACCACCACCACCACCACCACCACAACTACCACCACAGCCCCACCTAAATCATCATCCTCTGAAATGCGAAACGCGACTCGAGCTACTTCCACTAAAGCTAGTAAGTAGCATGCTAGCATTGCCGAACAGAACTACTTGGCCGTTGACTTCTCATCGACCTTGAGCTTTTTCTAGAGATTGTTAATGATCGTTGTTATTGATTTGTAACTCTATTTCTGTATTACTCGCTATCTTTCCCTCCACACCACTATGTGTCTACCGCTCTCTGTGTTTACACCCGTTACATTCGTTTCAACTTTAATTTTTATCTATTTTTGGTTTTTTCCACAACAAAGTGACGCAGCTTTCAATTATGTGCTCATGTATGAAACTATTATGTAAATATTGTCACTCATCCAAGATTTGGAAGCCTGTCACCGTCTCACAACAACTGATATTTGATATTTCATACAACATGCATTCACAAATTCGTGTAACATCCACAGCTTCTCCTAAAATCCATAACTGGATGATTCCGATGGAATTTGGAGTGATCATGCAACACGTTTGTCTGTTATCTCCCACCATTCCTGTATCCACGTAACACTGTTCGCTGAACCACACAGAGCCCTGATATCTCCTTCTCTGGTACGATCGTACGAATACTCGCACGAAGGTGACGAAGTGTTCGGTGCGGGTGCATGGATGTTCACAAATGATCTTAACCCTTCAAGTAGAAAAACCTCTACTCTCTATGCTAGAACTACATTGCAAGACGAGATCTAAATTCGCTAATAAGCCATTGACTCGAATGGTCTACTTGTAGTGCATAGACTAAATTCAGCTCGTGGCAAAAATGGTCCTCGATCGCAGATCAAGCAGGCGATACCGACTCATCGTAGGTGAATCGATTGTAACTAGCAACTACTTGACGGGTTAAATTTCTAAATGGTAACTTTAAGTTTACAGCTGGTTGCCCCCAGCACGCAACGTGTTCGGAGCTTTCGAGGCAAGAAATTCGCTCGAAGAGACTTAAAACTTAAATTTGTTGATCCGTGGGAAAGAAATGTTGCGAGCAACGATAGAATCTCTCTTTCTCTCTCTATCTCTCTCTGGTGTCTACTATTTGGTAAAACGTTCTATCCTTAGAAATTATCACGCACAACGTGTAGTAATGATTCGATATAGTTCATCGACACGTTGCTATGTTTATCGTGTAGCTTGCGCAGTTGTTGGATTGATGTGATGGATTCGTAACTCTGTGTACATGTATGTATATAACATGGGTGAGTGCAGTTGCAACAGCGCGACGTCCCAACAAAATAACTAACCGATCGAGAAGGCCATAGGTGGGTTCGTCGGAACGTCGCGCTAAGGAGCAGATCTCTAGCTGTTGGTCGAACGTTTTGAACGGAATTACTTGTCTAAAGAGGAATTGTCAACGTATCTTTTTCAGCCACGGCAGAGCCTCAGGTGAACGGGGAATCGTCGGGTGGGGATTCGAGTGTCGTGCCAACACCTGAGTCGCATGCCGCAGCTCCTTTGTCGACTGCTTTACCAGCAGCAGCACCAACGGCAAGTCCATGGCTCGATGACGAACCGGTGGTAAAAAGTCCTCCGGAACCAACGCGTGTCAAGTCACCGGAACAAATGATAATGCGTTCACCCGAGCCCGTAAACTGGACGGTGCCTCTGGATACAGGGAAGACGTTTACCGTTACGCAGAACGTTCTGGAAGGTACGAACATTTCTCATCAGCTCGCGTGCAACACCTAGAGTCTATCTCCCTCAGGACTCACTATTCACAAGTATTGTTACCTTTTTCACAGGAGAACCGTTGACGCGACCTCACAGCGAGGCAAAAACTTGGGGTGCTTCCTCGCTACCCTCCGTACCCCAGTCTTCGTCTCCGGAGTTCAACGCGTCGCATAAGTATCCTCAGTCGCAGCACTCCGGCTACAAATCTCCAGAAAGCGAGAGCGTCTCGCTGGGTAGCTTCAGCGGCGTGAATGGTCACAAGGATTTGGACTCCGAAAGGGACAGTCCTCTACCCACGCACGTCGAAACATTGCCTGCTCCTTCCACTGCCACGGGGCAGTCTGTCCAGGTATCTATTATAAAAATATGTAACAGCATTAGCATAAGCTCTTGGAACATTGGAAACTTAAACGAGTCTCGTGCATTATTAGTATCCGGTCAGCGAGGAGGAGATCTTGAGAGATGAGAGGTCCGAGACAACAGGAGCGAAACCAGTCGTCGGAACGAATCTCAGATGTCTGGAGGATCCGGTGTTCGAGTTTGATAGGAAGAAGGAAGTTTCAGCACCGACGAGTAGCATACCGCAACAGGGTTATCGCGTTTTGGAAGCTGAGTCACCGCTAGGAATTCAGAACGTGTCGCAGCCAACTACAGGCATGGGCGGCTATCACGTGCTGGAAGCACCGACAGTCGTGGGTCCAGGATCGGTACAGCATACGATGACAAACGACGTGTTAGAAAAGGCGCGCAATCGTTTCGATAAATTTTGGGGAAAGGGTAGCGAAAACTAAATAACAGTATGACGTTGGATCGAAGTGCTGTTAAGAAAAATTGGATGATTCGCGCGCCATCCGCTTGTTCTGGTAAAGCGTGAGGTTGAATTTTCTAATAGTCCTCTGATCGAGCGTCGGGCAAGACGTTTCGTAGGCATGTGAGAAATCTATCTTTTACAGTCGTTGCTTGACACATTTTTTACATGGATAAATCATATAGAGTACGATACGTCGAGTTGTCAACCGTCGCGAAATCGTTTCGAGTGGTACGAATCCCTGATAGTCTTTTTCATAAGAAACGAAAATACCAAAACGAACTTAAAAATGAATGTAAAAAAAACCAAAAAAATCACATAAGATTCATAATCATCACACCGATATTTTCAACACTATTTAATACTCTTCGCTAACGATTCTTAGTTTATAGATTGCTGTTTCCTTTTTTAATGTGCAATCGAACCACCTGATTATTACCTCGTAGTTGTGATATAAGTAACGATGATTATCATGCTTTACCAGTTCGATACGAAGCTATGAAAATAAGATTTAGAAACATCAGAAAATTCAACTTGCTATAAAAATTGATCTCGCGTAACGTGAAACATTTTAGAAGTGTTAGAAATATTATGACAATATTTTCATAACAGGAGAAATAAAATGTTGCATGCTACGCGAGATAGAAATGATACCGAGACTCAGATTTCGAGATCATCGACGAAGTTACGGATTTCCTTGTTTCGGCGCTTCCGAAACAACTCTTCCTGCCCTCATACGCCTGAAATCTATTTTTGATTTGTATGTTCATTTATTGATTGCTCATGGGATTAGTAAAGCGTCGTTTGTCATCGTGGTTGAGATAGCTGAAGTTTGATTACGCTCTGCCGACGTCGGATACTTCAGTCCATCTGAATGTTTAAAAACAAGCATGAACAAACGAGCATATTCTCATCGATGGAGGAAGCATGTTTTTCCAGTGATCTCGATCGGAGAGCGAAAACCTTTTCCTTTGAGAAATGGCCCGCGAAGCAGAATTAGCTTTCGAGGTCGATCCGCGTGTCTCGAGTGTTACTTGTCGTTGGCATTAATCCGACGACGAGAAACGCAGACGACCTCTTTTGCTCTATCGCTACATCTCTGTGTATCGCGCCCATTTTTATGCATACAGAAAGATAGAGAGAAAAAAAAACAGGATACACTACACTCCATCCAGCTCCACGTCCAAAGACCAACCGATGAACCAACAGTACGATGATTTTACACTGCGCATCGATGAAAGATTTCTTGTTTGCATTAGAAAAAGGATCTGTATACTAATCGCTGCGAGGCGACGATGGCCAGCAGTCTTATCGCGAGTACGAGGCGCTTCGAGCCAAATGACAATTGTTAAATTTACGGTGATGCATAAATTTTAATCATTTTTCAGAATTCTGTGCTTGTCACGGAGTCGAAGCGCCTTGAATAACCGTTTTAATCCTATTTTAACAATTTTGAGGCACGAATGTAAAGTATCAGAGTGATCCGTGGAACTAGGATGGTGCACCCGGTGCTTGCATTCTTTAGCTATCTCTTTTCAAACAAATGTCAATGATTTCTCTTCGTGCCAGCAAACTTGCATCGCGTTCCAAGGTCGATCTAAACCTAATCTCGCCGAAATTCTCGTGTTGCCCGTCCATGTTAACGCTGCAATCCACCTGACCTGTGCACATGCAGGCCAGCGAAGAAACTTCAAGTATTTGAGTACCACGCGTCGCAAAGTTTCAATTCCTCAGATATTGTCCATTTACCGTTATAAGAATATTATACCTACTTAAGTCATTTTTCTAACTATTTATCGTCGATGCTCGGGATCGTTTACTGTCTCGAGAAGTTTGTTCCGACGGCGTTGGACAAATTTACAATCACTAAATACCATCCAGTTCTGGAATCCTTGCGATGTTGTTTCAATTTTACTGGGATAGCTTTCATTCGTTAACCTTCCAAGTTCATCGGCTTCGCTTGCTTCCAAGTATATAACGCTTAATAAAAAAGAATCTTATCTCTTCGACAAAAGTTGTACGAAGCGAGTTGAATTGTTTGAGAGAAAACTTTGTTCGAGTCGATCGATTTATACACAGCGATGATCATGCTTTTAGCTGTTCCGCAACCCCCTTGGAACTTGGAGAGTCAAAGAATGGCAGTCGATTCGTTGGCACGGAGAGAACATGCGATTCCCACAAGGAAATTATCTAGTTATAGGATGCCCGGGAAATTGGGAGAAACGTTACAGGTTCGAAAGTCACCGACGAAGCTAGCGATAACAAATGTTCTTGGGAGAAATTTGATGCTCGTCGACGGTGTCGTCGCGTGGATTTTTGAGTTTTCGTAATCAGGGACTACCTGGGATTTCGTTCGCGTTCCCGCCTTAGTCTCTACGCCTATATATAACGAAACTAGATAGACCATATTATAATTATTATAATATGCCGATTATATACAAAATATATATATATACATACATATATATATATATTATATTATCGAACAACGGAGATGGGGTTGAAAAACAGGGACTGAGAATCGAAGGGTAGACGAAGACAACTGTTGAGCCGTCGCGACTCGTTCGTTTTTCTAACTTTCATGGAAACTCGAATATTGTCTGTACGATGCGTGGAGCGCAAGATATTTTGTATAGGACGGCCAACGATGAGTCGAGGCGATGGTTCCATTTCAGCGAGCCGCAATGGGATGACTGAGAGTATTAATTATAACTGTTTACATAATTGATAAGGGTGTAGGTGAAGAGATTCTCGTGCGGACAGAAGTTGAGTCAGAAAAGGTCGACTCAGCATCGAGAATTACTAAAAAATGAAAAAATTTCAACAAAAAAAAAGGCACACTCGAGAACGAAAAGGGAAGAAAAGGGGCAAAATAATTTTTGCCAGAAATGATATGTATCATAATGAATTAACGTTGCAGATTATTATAATTATATTAAATTAAACATTGCCGATCGTGAAGTATAAATATATTTCGTTATTATAGAGAAATTATAATTACGAGTAATATATTACGTTGTTGATGGAGGTGAGGCACGTACGTTCCGCTTTTATGACATTCATTACGTTTCGTTGGACGTCCGATCATCGAATGGCAAAAGGAAAATCGAGACGTTCGATATTGTTGCGATGTGAAACGATTTTACATACATTTTTAATAAGGCAATTCGATTCTGTTATATATATACGAAAATTGATGAAATTTTATGCGTGACAATTACACGATTACAAACCCATTATCAAATTTCGTTTTCATTCGTGATATCCAACTATATTATGCGATCAACGACAATTTATTATAACACTACGCGCTCTATATGTATATCATGTATACATATCGCGTGTATGTATATGTTGTATACGGTATAGAAATATATTATATATTATTAGACATTTGAATATTCCTAATAAAGACACGCCGACGCTTCCTGTAAACGGTAGAATTGCATAAGCACGAAAAACCCTCTTTCTCTGATTTCAATTTCCTTCGTACTGACCGCGACGCAACATATTTAGAACAGGAGTACAGAATTTTCTGATCGAGTCGATCGATCAGTGCACACAATGAACTGTTGACTTTTGCTATGTTAGACTATTTCACTTTCACTTCTCATTTTATCCCCGGCTTTCGGTCTCCCCGTAAGAAGTCGACGTGGTTGTAGCGCGTCGAACTTTGTTTACCGCAGCAAAAACTAGGATCCCATGACAATTTGAATACCATCGACGAGTTACCAAAATCAGGTCTATTACAGCTATGCAGATAGCCAAGCGACTGCACAACTACCAAATAGCTGTTACGGCAGAACAGAGTATTCCTATAAAACCAAACTCGGATTTAGAATTCGAAATGCTTGTAGAAGTTGAGACACGTATATCCACGAACAGGTTCTGGTTTGGGTCCTTACTCCTCGATGATAAAACTTATAGTACAATTAGCTATAATCTCCAGAAATACCTGTGAAAAGAGAATAATAATAAATTATTCAGAACCTGCAGAAAGAAACACGTTCGTTGCACTTTGCTCTCTTGTACTTACAGGGCATTATTGACTCGTTTGTCGCACATGGTCTGAAATATGTTTCATTCGTCGTTCGGATAACCATTCAATCTTCTTCGAAGAGCATGCAGTAGCTCGTTAAGAGTATACAAAGATAAATTATGGAGCAGTCGAAAATAATATTCCAGTGATGATATTATCTTTGTTTTCATTTGTGATTTGATTGGATTTTTTATTTCAGTTAGGTCGTAGCCTTTTTTTTGTAATCGTAGCAAGTTTTTGTTTCTCATACTCACCACGACGAGGAATAATCCCAGATGCTGGTACGCGCCGATGTGGTGGCTCAGGGGTAACATCGACGCGTCGCAACTATAATGTATGTATGTATCTACGTGGCAGCATCGCGACCCTGTGTCAACGTTGGCCACCACACGTTACTCTCATCTTGCAGAAAACTTCAATACACCCTAATTGTTGTTCGCTAAACGGGCTTTCCTCGAATCATGCAATAATAACTTCATTCAATGTGCTAAAGCTAAGTTGCGTTCTTTGAGAATGTTCCTCATGGGTGCTCTGGAAATGGGCACTACCGAGATATTTGCTATGCATTAGTCGGACAGAGTCCACAAGTTTTTGGGTTACAGTCTAACGATTTCAGTGTTCGCCACACTAGTAGATTCACTGTGAGTCGAGAAAATCTCAAGCTTTACAAATGTGTATAGAAAGATATTCCACTAGAGAATACATTTTCTTTGGACAAAGGAACTCAGACTTTCTATACCTGCCTCGGTTTCTAAGTTTTTTCTTGTATCGAGCTGATTTCAGGATTCCCTTGAATCCTAATAGTATCGAATGTCGAATAGGAAATTGTAATAACACTCACTCACTGTAAAATGTCTCATTATTAATATTAATTTAACGATTTTCTCAATAAAGGGATAACTATGATGGAATTTTTCGCTTGAGGGAGACGCCACCATCTCCCTAATTTGTGTTCTTGTCCAATACCAGCGATGAGACTATTCCCATCCGGTGTAAACGTCAGAGCGTTGACGAAACCTGCAACTTTGATCTCTAGTTGCTGCGTCAGACTTCTGAACGCTTCGCCGCAACGCCAAAGTCGAATGATGCCATCACTCGAGCCTGAAATTTAGAAAAGTCTACTTCATATTTTGTTCATATTCGTGGACCAAAGGAATATGGAACGAGCACATAGATAGGCCATGTGACAGGAATATCTGTTGCATAAACATCAAGTTCTCACCAGAAGCTACGAGATCTGTATTTAGGCACGTCGTGATACTCGATATCCATTTTGCTCTGTTGTTTATCTCGTCCACCCCGTGAGCTTCGCGCACCGAACACAACGGCTTTTTCTTCATGGAACCCCAAACACACAGTTGACCATCGTCGCCACAGCTAACAAAGTTCTCTTCATTGATCAGTTTCACCGCATCGATGCTGCCTCCGTGTCCGTTGAATATCAACTGTGATTCTTCAACGATTTTCCAAATTCTAATCGTTCCATCGTATCCGCCACTTGTGATCGCGCGCTCCCGAGATAATGAATCGATCGATGTTATACTATTCTGATGACCAAACCTGCGGGCACAAAGAATTTTTTCTTATCAACAGCAAATTAAAATGGTTTTCGTCGTTAAAGAAAGTATTTCTTCAGTGGTTAATACAGAAATTACAAAAAACTTGGCTATACTTTTTATATACCTGGGACAACAATACGTTGAGAATAATTCAAATATACATAGATTAACGATCATTTTTGCATTCAATTGCAATGAACTATACTTTCAATTCTTAGTATTCGAATGCTCGTATAAAAATGTTAAATATTGAATTACATTGATTCGACGTAGGCCATTTCGTCCAAATTCCATACTTTCACACTTCGATCTTCGGATGCCGAATATAACGTGTGAGTGTCTCGTCTAAATGTTAAACCGCTGACAATATCTCGATGACCTTTGAGATTTTTTATATGGCTCATGTCGTCGCCGGAATAAATTGTTATCTCTTTGGATCCAGTGTCTCCTGCGACCTGAAATAGAATAAAAAAATATTGAACAATGGAAATACATTTGAATGAATATAGAAAATACATATAACTTCGATTGCATTGAAACAGACACGTATAAATTTGATCCGTTAAGAGGATTTCTTCGAGTTATTAAATTTTTGATGCGTTGAAGAGATCTCTGATATCGATCTATCGTACACGAGAAACTTTACGACTCTTTTACTGTCGGCAGTATTTGTTTTAAATGGTCTGCTTTTTGACTTACCAGATATTTACCGTCGCTACTTATCGCTAAACATCGGACGCACTTCAGACCATCAGTTCCTTTTTGTTTACCTTTAATAACCTTCAGTTTAACTCTGTCTGCTAAGGACCCTGATGATAATAAACAGATCGCATGAAATTCCAAGAGCATTTCGATTATTTATGATACCCTCCATTTGGATCATCCATGATTGTACTTACATTTGACAATAGCACCGTCTTTGGAGCCAGAAAAGAGGTATTTGCCATCGCTTGTTAGGCAGATACACGTAATAGAGAGTTTTTGTTCTTTACATCGCAATACGAAAGGCTCTTCGTGCCCCACGTAACTAGTGGCTACTACTTTTCGCAGACGTCCCTTCTCCTCCAAATATTCTTCTTGCAAACGCTTCGATACCGCGCCTTCTTCAAATTCTCCTCTCTCCTTTTCTAAAAGCAAGATCGTTCTTATTATTCTTCCATTTTCAACGTTCCGAGAATCAACTTTTGATAGACGCGGGAGTTTCCGCGTCAAGTGTAAGGTTTCGAATGGAAAAAGATTGAAGAAAGGGAAGAGGGAAAATGCGAGAGATGATTCTTCACCTTGCAGTTCGATTTCTTCTAAATATAATTTAGCCAACCGTAGGCGTTTTTCCTGAGCAGTTTCTTCTTCTTCGCTGCTAGATGCTTCAGAGATTTGATTCTTTTTTTGCCTGTAAAAAGGAAATTTGATCAATTCCAATGTTTCGTTGATGAACAGAGCGCCATTAAAAATTTTATTTACCATTCTTCGGCTAACTCCTCGTCGCTGCTAGCTATACTTTCATCATCATTCACTGCTACTCGAACGTCTTTTTTCTTTGCTTTCGTCGGTGGGCCGCTACCAAATTTTTTACCATTTTGAATGGGTAACTGTAACGGATGTTGAAACATTAGAAATTTAACACATCTCTTGTCATACGAGTCATTTAAAAATTTTATTTTATTTTGAAGATTTTATGTTTCACGAAGCGTAGTTTCTAACGCGTGCCGCAATCTGATATTAGTTTTTGGTTATAAACATCAACAGAATCCACGTTTAACCTCAAAGTATAGTTATTGAATTTGATCGACTAATAAAGGTTACCTTTCGTTTTGGTGGGCCTCCACCGCGACTGTTCCTTATAAAGAATGACATTATTTTAACAACGAAACGAATCTCACAACTAAAGGCATTAGTAGTTTCACACTGCTCAGGTTACCGCATGGCACATGGCAGCTTTGCTGTAGATATAGACTGATATACACTTTCGATAGTATGCTACATCGTTATCTAGTTTTGTAAAGTTAATCATACTTTGAGTTTTTTTTATGAATTCTGATTGGTTGAACTTTGGACAACTCAACTGTGATTGATCCAACGTCCTTGGTCACAAAATGGCCGACTCGTGTTTGACTGTCAGCGGTTTTCGACAATTTTAACTGTGATTCTGTGTAATTCGGTACCGCAATAAATTTTCGAGGCTTTAAACACGTTATTGACTAGTAAAATATCTAATTTACGCAATGAGCGAACCAAAGAAAATTCTTATGGTGTGCTTAGGTTAGTTGCCTTACCTTAAACGAACTTAATTTCTGTTGCTTTCAATCACTGTCCAACACACTTATATTAATTCTTATAAAAAAGATGTTGATCTGCTCTTCCAACGTTGAGACAATTCTCTTTTCGGAAAGAAATCGGTTCAGGACATAACTGCGATGTGTCATTTGATGAAATGACCAGTATCGAGCATCTGAAAATAAACAGAAAACATTTCAGGAAATATATGCCGATCCCCCATCGCCGAGGCTGTTTTCAAGAACTATGTTACAAAAAATAACTTACAGAGCCAATGGGAGATCGATAGCGCTGCTCTCATCGGCTACCATACTGGAAAAAATCCAGATCACCGAGCTACGGAAACGATTTTAAGGCATGGGATTACCGATTACAAACACAAAGCGAGACCGGTGAGTCCTCACCGTCTAACGATTCCAACGAATATTGGTTGCAAGTTCTTATTCCTGTGTAACAGGTAACCGCGAAGGATTTCGAGAAATTTGATTGGATATTTGGAATGGATAATGAAAATATTAGGGAGCTGAATCGTATGAAGCCAGCCGAGTCTACCGCAAAAGTTGAACTCCTTGGACATTATGATCCCCAAGGCGAAAAAATCATCAGAGATCCGTATTACGTAAGAGATTTCAGATTTGTGATGAAATATGCTTTCTCACGCATTTTTTTTCTCTTTGGTTTCAGGACTCTGAACCCTCTGGCTTTGAAAAAGCTTACGTGCAGTGCGAACGCTGCGTGAAAGCTTTTTTTGAAAAACACAGTTGACCATGCAGCATTTCTAATTCCAATGTACATCATTGCTTGAGGAATTAAATAATTGATTGCGAAATCTTTTCCAAATCTATTTATTTTACACGTCGGCCCGCGACGTATACTTCCACAATATTACGATCATCTCCTGAATTTATAAACCTTTGCAATTTTTCCTCCAGCGTGTAATCGACGACTTCGACCAGCGGCCCACTGCCAACATTCAAGTCGATAACGAGAGCGTCGAATTGTTTTCCTGGTTTGAAATTTCCTACTTCTTTTGCCATTCCCAGTGCTGTGGAGACATTATGAAATGAGTTTATTTCTCAAACACGTCAGGGGTCTTAAAAAACTTTGATACGAGTCGCGGAAGATTGTAGGAGCAAAAAAGATTCGCACAAGCGATGCTAAGTCTCAGTAGCAAGATTAAGTATTCGGTAAACTACACAGAAGAAATGAAGACCCAAGAAAAACCTCAATTTTGTTGCAACATCTGACGCAAAGACAATATTGTGATTGATAGAAGATAGAAATCTAAAGAGGTGAGGGAAAAGTTTACGGATACCTTCCGCTCCACCTAGAGTTGCCAAATAAAAAGCCTCTTTATAATCGAGAGTTTTGTGTCCAGGATTGAGAATGGAGACGTGACAGGACACGTGAATTGCAGAACGCATCGCTTCAACCATGCAAGCTTTGTCTCCGCCAGAAACGTCTGCAAATACGAATGCTTAGTGATTTGCCGAATAACTTTTCGATAATAAGCATTTACCACTGCCGAGGCCAATTTTTAAACCACGATCTATCAGACGGCGAACATCGCACAAACCGCTTCGCAGACACGTGTTAGATGCTGGACAGTGAATCACGGCAGAGCCCCGCTTTTTCAACAGCACGATTTCACTATCTCCCAAATAAACACCATGGGCCAATAAAGTCTGCAAGTACGACAAAATCAAATTGAAAATTTTGATGTGTCGAGAAAGTGAAAGTGCTGGTATTTATCCTCCACGAACTACCTTATTCGTTAGTAATCCAGCAGCATCATAGACGGCCGCGTAAGACGGATATTCCTTGTACAGCGTGGCGACTAATTCGATTTCGTTTAAATTTTCCGATATATGGCTCTGAAAACAGTTTCGACAGAGTATTCTATTTCCATAAATTTCTATCAACGTGATATTTTTCAAAATCTTTCCTCTATCCAACTATGAACATTTTATCTCACCTGAATGTGCACGTTTTTCTGTTTAGCCAACTTCCCGAGCTCCGACATCAATTCCATATCGCAGCTGAGTGCGAATCTCGGTGTCACGATTGGCTTGACCAAAGGACTCTAAAAATGTGTTCGAACACATCAACACGTGGAACGATGGATCGTTTCTGATAGACGACGATAAAATTTCGCAACGCATCACCAACATTCAATTTTTTGATATCATCGATGAAGCCTTTGGTATCAGCAACGGAGTCTCGCGTCGTCTCCCAATACCCATCGCTTCGTTCGCAGTTCATGTTGACTTTACCGACGAGACATCGTTGTCCAAATTTCACAGCCTGTTGTGCCAAAATCAGCGTCGAATCTTTATAGAGCGAGCCGAAGTAGCACGCCGTCGTTGTTCCCATTGCCAGCGTTCGACTCTGCATAGAAAGTTGACCTTGAAATTTCTTCTTGTCGTATAGAATTGACTCCGAACTTACGACTACTGCTTCGTAAACTCGTTCGGCAAATGCAGCCTCGGAGTACTTTTTTTCCAAGGGAAAAGTATACGTGTCCAGCCATTCCAGCAGACCCTTGTCGTAGCCGAGACCCAAGTTTGGATACTGCGGTGCATGAATATGACAGTCGATGAAACCGGGCACCAGAAATTGACCGATACTCAAGACACGTACATAATCCGCTGCGATATCACCTGGTTTCGGATTTTCAACGACGCTGACGATCTGTAAAAAAAAAGGTGCGACTCTCATTGCAAAAAAGGACCGAAAATTCATGGAAAGGAAAATCGACCGAACCAACAACAGCGAATTTCACATGGTATAAAATAGTAATTGCGTCAACCGAAACGCTTGTTGAATTATTTCCAAGTACTTGTTATATAAATCAATGAATGTTATTAATATTCAAGGCTTGGTAGCTAAAGATTGAAATATTGTAAAAATGTTTATTTGTACTTCAGGCATAAATATTTAAAAATCGTTGCAACCCGACGAATCGTTGGAGAACGATTCTAAAACTCTGTGAAAGTGAAGGGTATCTGTTTTCTTGGTTCCATAAAGAAACGTGCGAATGTATCAAGATACAAATGTTAATGTTTGATAAAATTCTATCATTGTTATTGTAACGTTGCGTGTGTAATTGTCGCATCCTTGATCCCGCATATCCAATTAAAAATGGCGCATAACGACGCAGATAAGAAGTAACTTTCTTGTAGCAAAGTTTTGTTTCCGCTTACGATATCAGACGACGTGGGTGATTTATTATTCCACAGCGAAGAGATTCGCTCGTGCTTTTTAACTTCTTACAACCAGCCGATTCAAGTAGGAACCGTTACACGAATTCAAATTTCGAATGCGTCCAAAATTGAAATTCAAATTTCGAACTTGTCCAAAAAGATCGAAATTTAAATTTCGAACGTGTCCAAAATTCAAATTTAAATCGTTTCAAAATGGCTACCGTCAGACGGACGAGAAAAGGCGAAAATACGAATGATACGAAAGAATACCTTTCCGTCATCGACGAGAATCGCAGCCTTCGGTAAAATTTTCAATCCGCCCTGATCGTCGCTGTGAACGATCGGTCCAACGATCAGTTGTCGATTCATCGATCTTCGAATTCGGATGTCGCACCGGTTAAAAAGTCCGTTAATTGGTCCGTCCTTGAGCCAATGACGCGCGTGGACCCTCGTCTCCCTAAACAAAAAACCATCGACTCGTGAACCAACTGAAAATTGCAATTCTCTCCGAAATATGGGAATCGTCTCTCGTCGGAACTGTTCGCCAATTTGAATCGACAATTCCGTGATCGTTCGTCGATGCGAATTCGCGTTGTACGTTGTTCAAATGTTCGTCCCGCGACGCGTAACGTTCGAAACAATTGAATCTCACCGTCGCGCCGATTCCCGTCTGGCGGTTGCCGTGGGCGCCGAAAATATATTCGATCAAGCGAGATTCACGCGGAATCCCTTCGCGACTCCGCTCGGACTAACCTATTTCAACCGCAAAAACTAGTCGCGATCTCAATCGTCGGACGAAGAAGTTGTCGCGAAGATAAGTACGAGTGGTTTTCTTTCACGACGATCCGATTCTCTACTGTCCGTGAAACAATCGAACGCGTGTTCGCCCATCACCCACTACTCTCATACGTACACGTTCGCGTTTTATTGCGTCACAGAGCAATTCGTGCGCATATTCAGCGTACGAGTTCGTAAAACCGAGCGAGCAGCGTTGTTTTTTAACTCTTTGCTCTCCAACTTGATATTTCAAGATAACAGGGTGATTCATTCGATAGTAACAAATAGAAAATCTATTATCACGTAGCCAATAGCGTAACGTTATGCTTTGCAAATGATTAGAGAAGACGAATGAAAAAACAAAAGAAAACTGATGCCGATGGATGTCATCAATGGTTTTTCAAATGGAAATATGTATTTTTTTTATTGAAATGTTGCAGCTGATACAATGACATTGATTTTCTCGTTAATCACTTTGTTCTTATATTGATTGACATTTTCCGATACCAAATTAACATTCCGTTACAAAGAAACAAAACCTGTGAATTAAGAATTTTTAACCATCGGAAATGAAAATATTTACAGAATTACAAAGTTAGACAGACAGATAGATAGATAGATAGAGAGATAGATAGATAGATAGACAGATAGATAGATAGATAGACAGGCAGATAGATAGATAGATAGACAGATAGATAGATAGATAGATAGACAGATAAATAGATAGATAGATGGATAGGTGGATAGATAGATGGATAAGCCTTCGAAGATTTTGTTCCATACAAACATACGAACCAAGCTAATAATAGCGTGTTAAAAAAACATGTTCCCATTGGAAAAACCATCAATGACCTTGAGAACGCAAAAACTACGACCTTGACATAAATGAATTTTTTCACCACTGTATTTGCCCTTCGAAATCGATCAGATTATCTCCTGGCATTTTTTTTTGTAAATCCGAAGGCAACGGAGAAATTTGGAGTGGTCACGTTGAATCGTTCACCCTGTATATGTCAGTGAAATTTTGAGATTCGAAGTTGAAGCGATAAATCTTGAAAGAAATGTTGAAAATTTCAGAATGAGCGCTTTCGTCATGGCTGAGAAAATGGTAACGAAGAGTGATGGGAAAAGAATGGACAAATCTAAAAAAACGGAGAAGCCACCTCCAGATCCCCACAGAGAATATTTGGATATGGATTCGGACGAGGAAGAATTCGGAAAACCTGGTACCAATCTCATTTTGTATATAAAAAAAGCTCCGAATAATTCGCAATTTTTCAAGGTCATGCCTACAAAAATGTGAAGTTTGACGAGTATTATCTACGTTTGATTCAGCTTCATTTTTGTTACGCGACTGAACTCGTTTATTTTCACAGAAACGCCTGAACCAGAAGAAGAACTTCCGCCGGAACCGGAAAAACCTATATTTAGCGACAAACAGCTCGAAGAACTTGTAAATATAGATTTTTCTCTTCCACAATTTCAAACCCAACATTTCTTGATTTATATTTGTTGAATTGATTTAATTATTCTGTAATTTAGGTGAGCTGCGTCAAGGATTTGACGATACTTCCAACGTTAAATGACTACGATTGGAACGACAATTGTAACGAGATCGTGCAAAACTACTTCTGCGATCCTTCCAAATTAATTTTGTCCATTTATTATGAAGAGGGTGTCTTAAAAGCTGTCTTAGACTTTCCCGACCACTGGGTAAAGTCTCTCACTTATTTCCTGAGATCTCCGTGGCAGGTGTATACGCCTGAAAATTTTCACGACACCGTGATCTTCGGCAGCATAAGTGGCAACGTCGAGAACGCCATCTTGAAAATTCTAGAAAATCTTTACTCACCTCTCGTTTTTCAAAGCGATTCATGGCCTTCGGGTATCCTTTATCAAAGTTATCTCTTCGCTTGCAACTTCTAGAGAAGTGAACTTTTCTATTTCTGTAGATCTTATCTCTAAATTTGAAAAAATTATCTGGCATTTCGACATTTTTCCATTATTTCGAGGTTAAAACTCCATTTTTTATTTTGCGATTCATGTAAGGCAAAATTTAGTATCACGTATAATTTGCATACTTTTCAATACGTTTTCTCTCAATCATCTTACGTTACTTATTGTTCTTTCCATTTATGTTATATTTTTTTAGGCTTCGGTGAGTCACCCTGTCTGAGTTATGCACGCATATTGACTCAACTGCGGCAATGCACACTTGCTGTCACATTGACCAGACGAAATTGCATTAGCGGAGGCGTTTGCCTTGAAATACTTCTGTACTATCCTTAAGAAGTCTGGATCGCAGTCATGAGAAATGCTATTTATTCAAACATGCACGATTTGCTCACTCGACTTATCGATGTCACTTATAAATCATCTGGCCTCACCATACTTTACGTACCGCGAGAGAATTTAGAGCCTTCTAGTGCTCGAGCAGCAACAGATTCTATACCGAAGAGACCAAAGTCAGCCAGCGATGATAGCGACGAAATAAAAAATACCGGTGAATTATCGAGTCGATTGGAGACCATCGCTAATTCTTGGATTCGACAGATGCGGATTCCGTTGACCGAAACCAATGATGCACAAGTTATAACTAGTATCGTCGACGTGTTATCATTCTGGAATTACAGATGTAAGAGCCGAGGAGTCGAATCGATTCGCTTCTGTTGTTTTTTGAAATACAAGTATGATAAGAATCATCGACCAGTTGACATTCCTGTTGATGCTGGATAGAGATATCTAAATGATTTATTTGGACTTCATCACTCAGTATTGTTCTTATTTCATCAGATGACAACTTGTCCAGTCTCCAACTTCAGCTGAATCATAAAGCCGTAACAGGCGTCGTCGAATACCTTGGAAATGTACAACCGACGAGTATCAAACAGTTCAAAGAATTGGCCATGAAAATTCAGGAAGCTATCGATCGAGCCGGATCCAACATTACTTATTTAAATCTCCTCGTCGAACCATGCTCTTGTCTGGGGGCACCGGACATCAAGGATGAACGAATCAAGACGATATTGTGCCTCGTTACATTCATCTGGGGGGAATCCCCAAACTATAATACTGCGTAAGGACAAACTTACCCAAGGGATGCCATTCTCAAAACACTGTACAAGTATCTTGTTCGATATACCGTCTAGCTAATTAAAACAGACCTCCGAATTTCATCCCATTGACATGCAACGTTCATGTTTGTAGGCCACAAATGGAAATGGTTTGCGAAGCTCTGAGTACTCAAATCGTCGAGGAATGTCGCAGGTCTATAGACTTAGATATGATATTCCAAGGGGATACAACTAGTGCGAAACAATCCCTTCAAGCTTGCATTCGGTGCTGCAACCGGTACGAAAATATCTACGACAAGGTGAGATCTCTGGCTATCGTATCAACCTCCCTTATTTCCATATTATACATATCATCGAGTAAAGCACAGATCTGACGTTCTGATTTGGGTTGGCGATTGTTGATTTTACAGCACATCGCACTAGTAACCGTGATGAATTTGAGGGAAACTTGGAGCATCCGGAGAAATATTGTTTTCAACAAAGTCCTAGCCTTCGTGGGTCGGTGTCGAGATGTGATTGAGATCTGCGAAGCTATAGAAGTGTTTGGACGGTGAGGCAGGACCAAAACACTTGTACAATTTTGCTCTTAGAATCGTAATTGTTAATATTAGTCACGTGTAATCTATAACCATCGTACCCTGGATAATCGAGATCTTGTTATACTTATGTTCCAACTTATGTTCCAGATCACCGGAGCTCTTGAGATTCGGTGGCAGCAACGGCGTTGAACACGAGCGATATTGTAACAACGTTGAAAATATGTTCTACGACGAACTGAGAATCATCGACGGAATTCGCTCAGAAATTTTCGACGTCTCCAAAGCCACTTGGACGAGAAACTTTGCACTGTTTCGAGAGAAACTAGCCGAATTGGAAGTCATGATCAGAAATTTAATAAACATCATCTTCTCAGAAGTCAGACATCTCGAGGAAGGGATCGAAGCTTTGTACACGCTTCGAAGATACAGATCATGCATCTCTCTCAGCGATCATCTGCATCTTAAATGGATAGACGTGAGTAGTTAGCAGGCATGTGAAAATGTAACGTACGAGTAGTGCATTACAAAATACAAAAAACAATGTATAATGAAAGGATGCTCCGTTGCGCATTTTTCCCCCTAAGTTGTACAGAGTTGAGCGATATACAGACAAACATACGAAACAAGCTAGTAAAAGCGTGTTACAAAAAATTACTTCGATGGTTGGAAACAAAGGAATAATTATTTCTGCACCTGAACACAATATGTATACAAAATTGAAGAAACCTTTCAGACGTCGTGTAAAACAAAGAAACATACTATAATTGCAGCTGTGGAAGATGTTCGACGATGAGATTTCCAAAACTCAGTCGACGATAGTCGATGAAGTTGGGGAGTATCACCAGTCGTCTGCTTATTATTCAGGACGTGCTTCCCTTCTTCGCTTGCGACAATATTCCTTGAGCCGGTGTCAATCCATCATGATCGATGCATCCGATTGGCTTGGTGATTGCGAAGCTCAAACGTAGGAACATTGGATAGCAAAAAATCATACCGCAAGAATATTTCTGCGGAAGAAATAATTTTCACAGTAATTTCTACACACAGTATTATATTCCGGAACTACAAGAAACTAAGCGGAGCTATCAGCAACCAGGAATTAGTACTCTTCGAAACTTGGGAGAATAAAATTCCTGAGGAGACGTACTTCGCCGGTTACTTCAACGAAACGATACTGATTCGAGAGCAAAATCAGAGTAGAGCGATTCGAGTCAACATCGATTACGAGCTGCTCGATGCTTTGCAGGAAGCTAAAACGTTGGTTTTGCCCAATTTTTCTCCACTTACTTGCCAATGTTTTATCTCTCCAAATCAAGTTTGGGTATTGATTCCATCATGTTCAGGTGGCTTACGCTGGGTCACGATGTAAAACCGTTTCTGAAAAAATTTGCAAATAAATGGAGTACATTGAAGTTAAGGCACGATGCTGTAGCTCGACTGTGTGGATTGTACAATACAATTTTCGAGTTATTAGCCGAGGAAGATGAATTGCTGTTTGAAAAATTTACCGCACACGCGAACAATCTCGTCGCTGCTGGTCTAGAGAAATTAAGCTGGAATGGCACTGGCATTCAGAAATTCTATGATGATTGTGCTCCAGAGCTTTTAAACGTGAGATTTACCTTGGTTGAAATTATTTACCAGCGCTTACATATTGCAAAGTGACGTTTCGTTCCAGATTCAAGGATTCATTCGATATTTTAACGAAGTAAATACCAAAATTGAAATACTTTGTCAAACTGTGGCCAAACTGAGCTTCTTCGTCATCGAAGATCTGGTATCTTGTAAACTCAAGGAATTTATTTCGAGTCTCGAAGATCAACGGTAAGATTTGTTTGCGCATCGGACCATGATTTGCCAGTGTGAATCTAAATGTTGTTCCTATTCTGCAAATTTTCACCCCAAGGAGCCAGATATTACTGGAAATTGTTCGCTGTCGAGACGAAGTTTACGGATACATTTGCTCCACTCGAGAAGCCTTCGAACCTGATTTTATGGAGGTAAAACAAACCAATGAGAATTATTCAACGATCTACATGTATCTTTTTGTAAACAGATCGGTGAATATTGGGAATTATTCCTGTTGAGAAAAGACGAACGGTTTCGCGATGCCCTTTGCTCTGCCCTACGTACGTCTCTTAGCAACGCGTTGAAATTCATTGTCGACGAACGAGACGACGATTCAGCTATCTTCATCGAAATAGAAGCAGACTATTCGGATAACGAGGTGCACAGTCTGCCGATAAGACGTAAACACTTGGCACAACTGAAACGATATAGCAACACTCGTTATAATCACATGTGGAATGACCTTGTTCTCCAAAAAAAAAAAATGCCCTTATTTTCAGGTGAAAATATCCCAAGATGTACGCGATGCTTGCCAAATATTCAAAAATCTGTTTGAATTTCTCTTGGAGTCTCTGGAACCTCTGGTATCGTACTCCGAAGAGTCGGACAAGAACACAGCAGTGTACGAATTACTAGATTCTATAGCGTCGGACGATCGTTGTTTGAATTTAAAGGAGGAAATAAACAGCGGTAAATTTATCTCTCGAACAAGCATTTTCTCCCTTCTGTATCATGCTTAAGTTGATGATTTTTTTTTTACTCGTGATTAACGAAAATTTTCTGCCGCAGCCATCGGAAGTGTTGAATCGCTTGTCGAAGAATTCCTAAATTCCTGTGATTGTTTCAAGGATGTGTGCACCATCGATATCTCAGATATTGCCAAGCTCTATGCCGTAGATCAGCCGAGTCGCGAGGATTTGGAGAAAGATATTCCGAGGTACTTGAAATTAAAAAAAAAAAACTAAGACTCGCTCAAATTTGTCAGACAAAGTTCAGTAACATGATATCGAGAAACACAAAATCTTTCAGATGTGCGAGACTCGTAAATGCCGTCGAAGCCCTGCCGGACACAGTCGCCATCAAAATTATCCTCCTGGATCTGAAAAAAGCTAAAACGAAGATGATCGATTATTGTGAAATTTGGAGAGATGTTTTATGCATAGAGTTGAGTAAAATCATCGTGACGGAACAAAAATTTGATGTGAGTTCGCCGAACGACGAGTCAGTTCCCAGTCACACTTCGAGCTGCCAAGGTGATTGAGCATTGTTTCATGAATAATATGACAAAGCGTTTTTTGAAACGATGGAATAATATCTATTCATATTTATTTGTCGATTAATAATAAAATTTAGTCAATTTATATGATACAGTCAATATTTATCGCTTCGAATGCATCAATTTTAACCAGAGAATAACGATTTTAACGAGTTTGCGAACTTGTATTGTAAAAATATAAAAACAAATATGATGACAAGAGTATAAAAAGTATACTCGAATGGAAAAAAGAAAAATATAAGTACTGTATTCAAAAGAATATGTTGGTAGTGTGTTAAAAAATTGGGTAAATATTTGGTATGTCATGGTATTGCGGGAATTGATTTTTTTCTAAATTCTATCATTCAATGGCAAGATTCGAGTTTTAACTAGCTTGAGACGGTAAGATGTTGAGTAAATATCATCAGGAATTTCGAACATCTTTTTGGCACGTTTTACTTGTTTTTTGTGTTCGCTTATCGCGATGAACTCTATCATTGAATATTGTCAACATTCGAGCGGGACGAGTCCTCTATGCTCCAATGGTACCACAAATACGGGACTTTCACAGATGGGTTTGTAATTGAGCAGCTCGCTTTCTAAACTCGATGACTCGCTCCTGTTAGCTGAATCGTTGATCCGTGATCTCACTTTTGGCAGCAAGAATAACAGCGAAGATGCTATTATTGCATGCCACACGCTGTGAACGTACTGTAACCAAGAGAAATCAAATTACATAGATTAAACTTGAAACTCTTGAATGAAAAAATCCTGCAATCTTATTCATATTTATGCATGAGTCGACTACTTACACGGTAATTCGATTCGGTTTCGAGTAGTGAAAATAACAGGATGCCGATCAGTGCTAACGAGAGCCCAACGATCAGTTTTCCCAATCCTTTTGGCCATCTTCTTCTTTTTGTCCTCCAGCATCGATAAACGTAGGCTCCGATCTGGGAAAAAAATCATACAACTCGTTCGATTCAAATTGAAAAACAAATTCATACCACAAACATGTGATTAAAAATAGTAAGATATTATAACAATTGATATCCAGCATTCCTGTAAAAATCACTTTGTTCCTGTATTGAAATGCATTTTTTTACTTTTTCGTTCAAATCTATTTGGTTTTCTCAAAAAATTATTTATTTTTTAATTCTGACTACTCGCTGAATAAATTTGAAATTTCCCCATGTGATTAACACACAAATCTTAAATTTTTTTCTTCAATTATACATAACTAATTAAAATTAGGAGCTCATCTTTAGTGAGTATTCTTTTCTATATGTTTAGAGTGATATTCTGTCAATGGAGTGACAATAAAAACGAAGCACACAAAGTTAGATAATATTTGGAGAAAATGAGTATGACGAAACCTTTAACTCACCGGTATCAAGCTTCCGGTGACTATCGGTAGCAGAATGCTCGACAAAGCTGTACGATCAATCTCTACGCAGAGGGAAATGATGAAGACTCCGATCATATGAAAAACTGGTACAAATTTGTTCGATATTCGTGCCATTGCAACCAGAGTGACCCAGAAAGCGAGAATGCTGGCGAAGAAATCGCTGTACTGTAGAATCTATGAGAAAAATCCGACGATGCAAGTTGAAATATCTTGACTTCCAATAGTACGAACGATTCATCGACTCACCTCGTAGCGGGTGATGCAATATGTCATGAACTGTTGATCACAGGCATGATACAGCGTACTGAATACCATCGTTGACAAGTAAACCAAGGCTTCGGCATACAAACTACGCTTGAAAGCTAAGTATATCGCGGGCAGGAAAAAACAGTTACTCAGAGTCAACAAGAGCCTTGTGGCTAATATTAAGCTCTTGGAATCAGCATTCGACGCATCGGTGCATCCCCATCCCTTGTATCCTAAAAAGATCATTCGTTAAAAACCTGAAGGCTGCATGCAGACTTCAAAATCCTGGAAACTCAGGTATTTTTCTTTCTACAAGTAAACAGATCTTTCCAAACATTACCTCCGGTACAAGTGCACGACGCGTAGGAAATGAAGCCTCGCTGAGTCTCTTCGCAAATCCCATTCGATCCACAAGAATCGTTGCCCGGGAATACGCATGGATTCGTCTTCAAATCTAACGATACTAAAATTTCTTCCATCGCGCAAGACACCGACACTCTACAATTGCAAATAACTGTGGACTTTAGGTCGATCGCTATCTTTTTCTCGCGCTAACTTTTCTTTCCCTCGAAAGTGTATCGGTAAAAATTGAGAAGCTTACCCTTTTGTGAAACATTCAGCTTCCATTGCTATGTGCCACGTATCGGGTTGTGGAAATGGAACCAGAATGGTCGATGAGATTTTCCCTAGCGACGACAAAGAAATCAGCATGTTCGAACCATCGCATTTGATTTTTCCTTTCATCCTGCGAGGCACTCGGCCCTTGCGAATGCAGATATCAACTAGAACGAGCTGGTCCGATAACATCTAGAAGAACAGGAATGATTAACACGAGATAGATCGAGACGTTCGTACTGTGAAAAATTGGTAAAACAGCATACTTCGTGCATCTCGAGGTAAACAGCGATGCTCAGAGTTCCACCGATGTCGATAAGAGGCAAGATATCAAACTGAATGATCGTTGGATAAAAATCTGTTAGCGTAACCCAAGGTATAAACAACTCTCGAATCTGCAACAATTATTTACAATACATTTCATTTATTCATTCACCAGGTACATGCAAACAAAATACACAGCCACTAGTATTAATGGGCTGGATCTACCGAGGCTATTGACGGTGTCTCTACACTAATTTGGTATAAGATTTTTGAGCACTTTCTTGAATACCTTTTTTAAAGTAACCCTGGAGCAATCTAAAACTTTCAGTTCATTGGATAGAGAATTGTACAGTAAACTGCATTATAAAAGTTACGTTTTTTGCCAACTTCTAGCTTAATTTTGGGTAATTATAAGCTTTAGTTTTCTGTAACACTGGTAAAGCTTACAGATTTGGATTTAAGTATACGATTTTGAAGATTGGACAAAATCTGCAGCGCAGATCTGTTTGCACTTCCCCAAGGTAAAATGGCATAAGTGGCAGTACTGCTAAAAAGAGTATAATAGACACGCAATTTAGCTAAAATAAATAGTAGATATCTTGATTTTTGATCGTATTTCGTATGTGCACTTTCCAGTTGACGTTGTGATCAGCTCTTTAATATTTTGTTACCTGTAGCAGATATACGCTGGAGAAATGTTGCAGTTGTTGGACGCGTACCAATCGATATCGCGGTAGACAAGTGTCATCGTTGGGAAAAATGTCGTCATCTGTTTCTTTGAGCGGTGTGTTGCTCCTGCGATAGCGAAGTCTGCCAATACGAAATTTCGAAGACTCGTCGAACATTGCAGCGTTGAGATATGTAGCAGCAAAAGATTTAGCCAAACTTCTGATCGGACACTCTGCACAAATGAAAATGGTAATTTACAACGGTACAACGATGCTCCACTTTATTGTAATACGATATGTATATAAGTAGAGGCTTAATCAATCCAGTCGAATCAAATATATTTGATTAAGCCTCCACTTATATTAATATTAGATCGAGTAATAACATCAAGATGGATACTATAATACGTAGCTTTGAAAATTTTTACCAAGGAATCTTACCAGAGATGCTAACTTTAACATTGAATTTGATAACGCTCTCCGACACAACGAGCAAGTAATAGTATCGATCTTCGTACGGTGAGAGTTCGGTGAACGTATGAGATGAGGCGGTGGACAAATTGGCAGCAAAATATCCTTCCAATACTGGTAACGAGAGACCTCGTAGCCCCATACGTTTGATGCAGGGTGATTGGCGATCGTGAAATACTGGTACAGTAAAGTTACAGGATGACACGGTGACCCCGAGATGCCACGTGCCTGCAGGTACATAGATTCTGCCAAACAAATTTGTATGCAGGCCAAGAATATAGGCTCGCTAAAACTGGGATTGAACAACAGTTTCGAAACCTACTTGTAGTAAGACGCAGCCTCGACCGTACGCAACGTTTTTGTCGAGCCTATAGGAATATCTTGAATACCGTTCGCTTGAGTCCATACAGCAATCGATGCTAAAGTATAACGACACTTGTGTCCGAAACCCTTGAACAGAGAAATAGGCGAGCCGATCTACAAAATTCTGTTGGAAATTGAGAGCTTTATTCATCAGACACAATTTATTTATCAGGTACCTGTTGCTGAACCTTTTCATCCCAATCGGAGAGATAAGCTCCGACAAACCAGTCTCCAGGTCGTGGACCATAGATCGGTATCGTCACTGATACTTTGGATCCAGTTCCTGTCATGGTGGTCGCGTGTATCATGTCTGTATCGTTGACATAGACGTTTTCTGGTAACGAAGCATTATCGACGGCAACAAGTGGATAGCTGCCCTGGCGTAAATATCTGCGAAAGGTAACGAGTTTCAATGCTATTAATATCATTTATTAAAAAAAAGTATCCTCTTATTGTTTTTTCAGCTGCAATACTTTTTGTCTCACATGTGCACTTTGCGCGATGGACAATGTGGTCTGTCCGTGGATGCTGCGAATTGCCACGTTGCTCGGAACACTTCTTTCGGAACGGAGTAATGGAACATCGTAAGATCTTTGTAGTTTTTGAAGGGACGCAGCGGCCCCTCTTGTCTAGCTGATGGTAGCATGGAATAAGCATCTGCGGGCCAAACTATATTGCGTTACAGCGAAGAACATGTCTTACATTTATTTATTACACATGGAATTGTACAGATCGGTGAGCTTCCGTATATAACCGATACTTTTCATTAGCAAGTAACACACGTTTGTTTCAAAGAGCAAAATGAAGAGCATCGGTAAGACACCAAAAGTCATGCATAGATCCCTGTCCTTTGGAACATCGAAAATCCTTAAAAGTCATGAAATGTGTATTTTGGTAAAAATCAGACGATTCAAACGATAAATCTGTAATTGTATATCGTATGGTTGTCATAATTTGGAACTTGATTGTTATTTGCTTGCCCATACATGGAAGTTGTATGTAGAGTTCGAAGAATTTCCGCTGAGCCTCATAGATGATATCTGTGTTTTGTTTGTTTGTTTGTTTTTTCAAGACAACCATACTACGAGCCATCTTTTACTCATTGCTGTGTTTGTTTTTTCAGCGACCCAAGTAGACTTACCATGAATGAAGGTGTGGCTAAATATGATGACAACGAGCAAACAATACGCGCTGGTTTTACTAGTCGGTGATAATTTTGATGGCATAACTACAAGTTATGAGGGCAAGCGGCTGCCCCCATTAACGAATGTTAAAATGTCAACATGTCAACATATCTTCACGGCCTAAGAAACGTACGACGTCTCGCGATAAGCGTAGATCAGCTACGCACAATAGCATCGCTGAACATCGCGTAGCCCGAGCGGCCGTGGGGGTCCGCCAGGGTCGCGCTCATACACTGATTCGCCGCGCGTCATGTATATATACATGTATATGCGTCAGCCGAGAGGTGTTGCATGCAGATCAGCTGTCTCTCCGCGACTCGACGCGCACGCGCGATCATTCTGTCCTTACTGAAATTCGGGATTGCAAAAACTGAGGATCGAGCAATTTTTAGCATGAATTCGGATCCAAGAATGAATTTGAGCTCCAGATACGTCGTGAGAAGAGAAATAAGGAAAATATACCGATGGAGCCAATGAAAAAATATGTATTTTATACATTATGATAATAAAGAGACATTATCGTAATATTTCAAATCTTGTATTAAGGAACAGCATATATATGGGACACTCCGTGACAAATCGGATAGTTTGAAAAAAATTATTTTTGATTTCCTCAATCTTTTGATGATTTCTTATACCCTTCAAAAAATCCTTCCAGGTACGTTTTGTGATTCTTCTGATCAGCATATTTCGATTTTTTTTGACATTGTTTTGTCGCAACATAGTATGTACAGTTACCTTCTCATTGTAATTTTTTGGTATCAGAAATTTCAGAAATCAAACATCTATTTCCTCCTCTACTGCTGGTACAACAACGTTAGCCAATGCTATTGGCTTAGCTTTATCTTTCTTACACAACATAATTTTGATCCTGCCAGACAACATATTTCTAGACATTGCTGTGACGACGAGAGGAACACTGACTCCGCTTGGTAGTAGAGGTAAATTTGCAACTCTCGGAGAAACGTCAATGTTCTCACAGCGACACACGATGAATAAACCAGGATCAGAGATACTGTCAGATATATTGGTAACGGATATCCTGACCAGAAATTCTGGACCAAGGCCTACGATGCTGGCATCCAGAACGACGCTGCATGGTCCGCAGTCTTGATTCATTGTCAATTCATCGACGGCTTTTCTACAAGCGAACAAGCGTAGCCTCGCTAAGCCTCTATGAAACGAGTCGTGTATTTTTGTAGCCTCTGCTCTCTCTCTTATAGTCTGTTCGACGAATAGTCTAGTCTTTTTTGGGATGGCGAAGCGTTCGCTTGTCGGTAACGAGGCTGTGTCATTCCTCGTGCCAAAGTCTGCGGTCCTTTTCAAAATTTTCACACCCAAGCCACCGCCCACCGTGACCATTGCCATTGCGCGCTCTTCTTGGCCCATTCTACCGTACTGAGAAATAACGATAATAATATGTAGCCCGATTTGTTGCAACAAAGACAAAGGCAACCTCTTCGGTGGAGGATGATTCGATAGTGCGTTAATGCTAACCTTCATCACTGATACTGGCTCCATTGTATTTATAGTATCCACTTGATGTTTACCGTCGAAGATGCGGACACCGTGACCAGCTATGCTAACCGCGAGCAATGATAGGCTTCGTCGTGGCACCGGTATACCCACTGTGTCTAGGGCAACGTTTGGTAATTCCACTTTCCACAATCTAACACCCTTCCACGAGAAGAAAGTTATTGATCATGATCTATTTTCATCAGGAAATTTGGAAATGAAGCCACGAGAGCAGTACGGTGTACCATTTTCGAAAATCCCCATAGCGTACTGTCCATTGTGGCTATGGCGATGCCTTCCCCGCTTAAGCTTGCCAATGAAACGGCAGGAGCTGGCAACTTGTCCCACAACTTGGTCGCGCAGCCTTTTCTTGCTGCTCCGATCTTTCCGTCTCGACCAACAGCAACGACGCGGGCTTCAGCGTTCCACATACCACAGCTAGCCATGGCTACGGGTGTCCAACCTAAAGATAATCTCTCTATGATAGTGAAGGCTCTGGAAAAAAAATGATTGCACTCTTTATGGTAAGAAGATGGCTCGTCACCGATCTGCGATCATTACCTTGTGTCGAGGACTAAAATCTGTCCACACTCCGTGCCGACCAAAAGATAACTGGCTGCTGCTGAGTGTGCAGAGTCTCTTCTGACGAGACCTAAGCTCGTAGCTACGTTAGCTCTAGTTAATGGAATTCTTCTGTATTGTTCGACGAACGATGGTCTGTCGTTTGCAGGCAGCATCAGGAATTTGAGAGTTCTCGGAGAGACTAGGGAGGCGCCGAGATCTTTCAAGAGTGCTTTCAAGTCGTCGACAAGGGTCAGGATATTAGGATCGTCCTCCAAACCAACTCTGTGCCAAATCTTTGAAAGATGACTTCGTAAGTATCGATGGCCATGAACTATGATGAGGAATGTTCAATTACAATTGAACGTATAATGATATTTGAAGTAATTACTTCTCGTTCACTGGCGTGTGCTTCGACATGCGGTAGACAATACTTGAAATATGGTCTCATGTTTTTGTAGATGTATAGACTGGACCCTGCTGCTACTGCCAACGCTGCCGATCCACGATCTCCGTTCTCCGAATAAAATCCTATCACGCCCGAAGGACACTCAGGTACGTTGTGTTCCGTAACGATGTCTCCACCTCGAAAGACCCGCAGCTGAAATATTTCACACTCTCAAATCCTGAAAAGTAAGGAGTGGACAGAATTGTGGATTGGAATATACTTTGAGTTACCTACCTTCGCAGAATTCGTGGTCGCCGTTCCCAGATCTGCGCAGACGAGCCTCGGATCTCCATTCCCAGTAACGTCGAGCATTTCTAGGCCTCCGGGCAAAGCGTAGAGCCTTGCTCCAGGTTCCCACACAGCTTCGAGCCATCTTTCGCTACCTAAGCTAGTCGTTACGTTGCGTTGACTACTGGAACGTGCATCGGTACAGTGAAAATGATTTTTGACGTTGAAAATAATTTGCCGATGACAATAATAGTTACCTCATTGTGTTTCTAATTAACTTTCTAGCTCACCGTTCTCATCGAAGCTATAAACATTGTGGAACTTCGAGTGTCCGACTCAGTTGTCTGCATACCCACGTGTTTGCACTTTGTGACCATGGCAACGTTCGGGCATAACTAATTAGTTTGTTCTCTCATCAACGATTTTTCAACAGTGATGTAAGTGAACGCTTTCTCGGTGAATGGATATTGTTGGTCAAAGAGGAGTTTTCTGAAATATTTTGGAAAAATTCAAAACCACCGATGCAAGTATTTCAGACAGTTCAACGTACAATGCCAAATGGTTTTGTCTCAAATCGGAACATATTTCGCTTGTTTCATGCTAAATTCGATTTTTGCCTTCATTTTTCGTCTATTTTCGATTCGAATCAGATTTGAATTTCGAGGCATATGTTTTAACGACTTGGGAAGCAAATCTCGGATCAAGTTTCTGAATAGTCAATATTTAGCAATGTGACCTTCGTGTAAGGTGACCAAATTACATCCAAATAATAGTAGTCCAGTTCTTGATTGCTAACGTGAGACTCGAATCATTCTCAGTGTGGAAATTGTTAAGTACATAATTTTGATAAGGAAAATGAAGAAAGTAATGTGTTTGATAATTATCTTGTTGCTGCAGACGTGCAACTGGATTGTGGCAATCTATCATGCACCGCCGAGTAAGCAAAGAGGTAAATCCACTATGATGCATCCGGATCTGCTGTAACTCTACTCTCCATACTACTGTGATACGTTGAATCTGTGCTAATGGTATGTTTGAAGCGGAAGACTCCTGGCTTTGGCCCAACGAAGTTCATTTATACGCCTCGTTGCGGCGTAAAAATCTCTTACTACCAAATGCTACGACATCCCAAAATTCAACGTTGAATCGTAAATTACCATCGAAGAATTCCTGGGCTACGCTGTTAAATACCACTGCAAAACCAAGTAATCATATCATCGAGGAATCAGATTGGAAGTTTCCTCAGGAAAGTTCCAAACGAAAATCTGAGTCCGGTCAGTTTCATCGATCGACATAAATTCGTTGTTCACCTTTCGAATAAATTGTAACCTCTGTGCATAATTTTCTCCATAGCTTGCGAGAAATATGTTCGAGACTCGAAAGGTACCGACGTGCAAGTACTTCCCCTAATTGCCCTCGGATCTACAAAGTCACCGCGACCTGTGTCAAACAAAAAATCTGAACGCAGATGTAGCGCGCTGATGAATCCTCTGGTTATCGGAGGTGCACCAACAGAACCTGGAGAGTTTCCGCACATGGTAGCATTGGGTTGGAAATCATCCCAAGGAGTGCGATATCGATGCGGTGGAAGTTTGATATCGAATCGTTGGGTCCTGACCGCAGCTCATTGTACCCACAGCTCCTCGTAAGATGCAATATTCATGAGAAAAAAAGATTTCAAACCATCTTAGTCGGAGTTTAGCAATTAGAATAGAGATATGATTCACAAAAGGTACGTCATGATAGGTTTGTTTATTTTTTCAGAGGTCCGCCGAAAGTCGTACGCGTCGGTAGTCGTCGATTGACCAGTGAAGATTCTGGCGAACGAATCGGTATCCGTGCGATCCATTGTCATCCGAGTTATAAGCCTCCGGTAGTCTACGCTGACATCGCGTTGCTGGAACTGAACCACACCGTAAGATCTGGAGGCGATGTGAGACCTGCGTGTCTCTACACCAAATATGATTCGTCGCCACTTCAGGCATGGGCAACCGGCTGGGGAGCTACCGGAATTGGTGAGCAGGCTTATCACCTTCGGATGCACATTTTCAACTCTTATTCTGACGATTGAAACGATTTCAGGTGAACCCGGAAGCGACGAACTGATGAAAGTAAAATTAGATATTATCGACAACGTAGAATGCGCTTGGGCTTTGAACAAATCGGTGGTTTTACCACGGGGTGTTGTGCCCAGCATGATTTGTGCTGGGGATATTAGCGGCAACTGGTATAGCGATACGTGTCAAGGTGATTCTGGTGGCCCATTGCAGATCATTCATCCGAGGAGTAATTGCATTTATGAAATCATCGGCATAACAAGCTTCGGAAAACTTTGTGCCCAACCGGATTCCCCGGGTGTTTATACAAGGGTATCGCACTATTTGGACTGGATCGAACAAATAGTTTGGCCCGATATACATTGACGCTATTTCAATTGGAACAACGAAGTAGACAAAATTCAAGCATATAGTATATATTTGATAGATATTTGAGTGGGAAATTGTATCACGTCGAATTTGTTCGTTTGAGGAACGCATCGACCCCGGTGAATTTCGTTGTATTAATACCAGCTCTCTGGCTATGTACTACCCACAAGTAATCTGCTGTTGCGGAGAGTACGAGCGATAGTATTTATTACTGTTTGGCCTACATGTGCAGAATATCACGTCGAATCATATATCGACAAGATATTTTATCACAGGCCAGAAGTTGAAGGTCATTTGCTCCACAAGATTGCACAGTCTTATCAGGCAAGCCGGTATCATTTGTTGAAACTTCAATGATCTTATTGCTAAAATTGAAAAGTCTTCCAGGCTTTTCGTTCATGTATGCAAGATTGGGCAAATGCAGTCCCAGTAATTTTCTTGATAGATTTTCTTGGGGACTGTGATTTGAGCAACGGTATTTTTGATCATGATAAGTGTTTCGACCAACAAATATTACTGTTCTAGCAGTCTAAAATTGTTCGGATGGAAAAAGCTAAAATTCTGCGTTTGGTTTCAAATTACTAAGAATATTGATCAATGTCGATTCGTACTTTTATAAAGACCTGACTGATTCTCTGTACTGATCAATTTGTGTCAGATTTTCTCTATAAATAGAAGATCTCATCTTAGGATGAGAGATCCACTGCAACTTGCAATTTGAATGTAAATAATTTTTGGAGAAGAAGAATTTATGGAATATTGGAAAAGAAAAGATATTCTACAGCAATTTGAGAATTAAGGACGTACTGTGTGTAGCGCGATGATGTTAAACAGACGTGCAGATGGAAGAAGCGAAGATGTGATATTACAAGACTGGCATAGTAGTTTTAAAATAAGATTCCACTCAATTTTTCCTGGTTTCTGATGAAAATGTGTGGAATTATTTCAAAAATGTGATTCGTAGTAATTTAATATATTTAATATAAAAAGTTGCAAAACCACATCTAACTGACTACTAATTTTCATTGGGACATGTTCCTATCGCTCTTGGATTCATCAAAAAATCATATCTGATGGATTTATTATTTTTCAGGGAAATATGCTCCCTGCGATAAGCCAGTTTATGGTTTTTTGAGTGGGTATACATGTTGAAAAGTTCTCATGGATCTCATTTTTCGATTGGAGAACTTTTCAAATTCCATAGGGTCTTCCCTAAAAAAATGATAGACTTGCTACAATTCGAAAGCGAGTAGCTCATCATGTACTTAGTTTTGTAGTTTATGGCGGATGTGTTCAAGGCGTTGCCGCTTGGGCTGCCAGAACGTGGGTCGAGCGTGCATCACACAATCAAAGAACGGCACGTCGGTGTGGCGCAGAGCGTTCGGCTCGCTTCGGAATGTTCCGTAAGGCCGAACGAACCCGAAGCATCGTTCGGTAGCGTTCAATGTGTGGTTCAACCATAGAGATGGTTCAACGTTATCAATCGCGCAACCTCACCCAATGGGAACGCTGTCGAACGATGCTTCGGATTCGTTAGGTCTTCCGAGGCGAACCGAACGCTCTGCGCCACACGGACATGCCGCAGTTCGATTGTGTGGTTCGCGCGCGGTTCACGTTCTGACAGCACAGGTTACGGCCTCGCCTCGCCTCTTAGCATTACTCACTTGACGCAACGGTCAGAGCATATCTGAACGCGGCAGGATCGCGATATATACGTAGTGGTTCGGTTTACTCTTATCAGTGAATATGTCATTCCGGTGTTTTTGCAGATGACTCGTATCCTAGGTAACCGCATCAGTAACCGATAACGCAGGTAAAGTTACGCTTGATAGCCGTCAAATGTAATTCTGAACGTCGAAACGTCAGTAGAGACGCCCTTCGATTGTTTACTAACAGCCGTACAGGACTGTGCCACTCCCTTAGTCATGTTCTAATCCAATATTATGTAGTGCTCGTATCGTAATTCGAATAATTTTCATGTTCCGCAAAGCTCTTCAATGTTCATCAAGTGATACATCATCGTGAACACGAATGTTTATGATTCATCGATTAATGAATGGCACGCTCGAAATATCTCGCTCATTCTGACAAGACACGATTCGTACGAACGGCGTGCTCCACTTTTTTCTCACCTTAATCAATCATGCTATTCAATTTTTATTTGCATCCTACATTTCGATGTGGAAAACAAATCAAAATCGTCACTCGCGTGATTCCAAGTGAATACTTTCGTGCTGGGTTCGTTTTCCAATTGTTTTCTAGAATTTTGCAATATCGTACAATGAACGTCACTAGGAATGCAGATGAATGATCATTGACGATGTAAAAAACCCGACATTTTTTGGGATATCAATAATTTGGTCAATAACAAACTCTGGAAACTTTCGATACGAGCCATTACATGATTTTGTAGTAATAAGGATTTAGAAATGTGTATTTTAATGTATAGAATGAAATTATAACTCGTTCAAGAAATTTCAAAAGCATACCGACAAATCTCTATCAAAGTTACTTTGACGTTTCTTTTATAGTTACGGTAGACCGCTGAGTTGGTCAGAAATTATCCAAATTATTCGCAACATCTGAATTTCTAATAATGCGAACGGGATGATTTTTCTTTCTATTACAACGTGATGAAACATTTTCAGCTACTTGGATCCTAGTAAAGATGAATCATTTTCTGCTTGGTTTGGCGCTGCTCGCTACGTTTCATTTGATCTGCGATGCCCAAGAGCCAGAAAGTGGAGAGCCCATATACCGTTGTCCTCAGCATTGGATACGCTTTCAAGATTCTTGTTACCGTTTCATAAAATCCCCGAAACGCGCTCGTCAGGATGCTAGGAAGAATTGTCAAGCTTATCAAGGCGATTTGGTCGGTATAGATTCGGCCGAAGAACATGGCTTCATAATGAATCAATTGCTTTGGCAAGATCCGCAGCATCGAACCTGGTACACAGGTGCCAAACAGCAGGGTGGATTCTGGATAAACGAGGTCGATGGCTCTCAGCTGGTGAATATGGAAAAGGCCTTCTTTCCCGAGCCACTCGATGGATTTGTAGGTCGCGATTATCTGACCTACTCTTATAAAGATAATTTGAAACGCTGGGGCCTGGAAAAAGTTACGGGACGCGACGAGTTCTTGTATATTTGCGAAGCACTCGTTACCAGTTTGCACAATCTGGTGCAAGATGATCGAACGTACCAATATGGCTTAGATGTCACCGATCCAAAGCGCATTCCGAGAGGACCATACTTCATAGAACAACCGCGTGACAGAGTCTTTGACGTGAGTAAACGACGAATCAGCAATGATATAACCTTGAGCTGTTTGGCCGGTGGTTATCCAACGCCGACTTACGAATGGTTCGTCGAAAGTTACGAGAACGACAGATTAGTCGCTACAAAAATCGACGCTCTGACGAATCCCCGATACACCATTAGTGGAGGCACTTTTGTTATCTACGATCCGGATCAGGTGAGGCGGATATCTTACTACAGCTCCCTTTCCTTTTGATATAAAATCTCTCGATGTGTATTTTAATCACCTTCACTTTGTCAAACAATCGATTGATCATCAGTTGTGTAATCCACACGTATACATATGATCATCTTGTTCTTGTTTTTTTTTTGTAGAAATCGGATCGCGGCTCTTATCACTGTAAGGCGACCAATGAGTTTGGTACGATCATGTCAGAAAGCGTCGTTCTGTCTTTCGGATATATTTTGGAGTTTAATTTGAAGCGATCGGCGGAAAAAGGCGACCAGAATTGGGGAAAAGCTGTCTACTGCGATCCTCCGCAGCATTTTCCAGGTGTAAAATATTATTGGACTCGCGACTATTTCCCAAATTTCGTCGAGGAAGATCAGCGAGTTTTCGTATCGTATGACGGAGCTCTGTACTTCTCAGCTTTGGAACCTATCGACCAGGGAAATTATTCTTGCAGCGTTCAAAGTGTCGCCTCAGATACCGGGCGTAACGGGCCATTTTTCCCGCTTCGTGTGAACCCCTACTGTACGTTTCTTCATCTCGCATCTCAATTTTCTCATACATATTCATCATGTTTATTTGCGACTGTATCTGTGAATTTCAGCCACTCCCCAGCAGCCCACATTCTCCAACAATTTCCCAAAAGTGTTTCCCGATGCTCCAGTTGCTGGAGAAGAAGTGCGAATGGAATGTCTGGCTTTCGCTTAGTAAGCAGAGTTTCAACTAAGAAATTTTATCAATGTTTTTGTCACGTTTACATTGCCAATTTTTTTTTCCACAGTCCTGTACCGTCATATAACTGGACAAGACGAGCAGCTGGCTTACCTCCAAATGCCTACTTTGAAAATTACAACCGAGTTCTCATCATTCCAAAAGTCCAGGTCGAGGATGAAGGAGAATATGTTTGTCGAGCGAGCAACAGCAAAAATTCAATCGAAAACTCTGTACGATTGTCGATCAGAGCTGCTCCTAATTTCACGATTCCTCTGGATGATAAACATATGGATAACAGAGGTGATCTCACGTGGACCTGCGAAGCGTTCGGTATCCCAGATGTTAGTTATACCTGGCTGAGGAATGGACAAGTTCTAGATATGATCACCTTACCTCCCGAGGATAGAGATCGATACACGATTCAAGACAATGTATTGTCCATCAAAAATCTAAATCCCGAACGTGACCAAGCCATGTATCAATGTCGCGCTAAGAATCAACTGAAAATCAAATATTCGTCGGCCCAGTTGCGAATTTTGTGTAAGTCAATGATCCATTTACTTATTCTGCTTTTATTTTACAACTAGCGGACCCGGCGAACTTCATTTCGCCCCAGAATATATATATCTATCCATCCTTTCATCTGTATATCTATCTATTTATACATCTGTCAAAAGATCCCTCTTCGTACTGATTGACCAATCATATTGATTCCACAGCTCTCAAACCTTCCTTCAAGAAACGTCCTATGGAATCTTTGACTTATGCCGCGGACAGAGGCAACGTTACTATCGTATGTAATCCAGAAGCAGCTCCCCGTCCGAAATTCGTCTGGAAAAAAGATGGCAACACGCTCGGGTCTGGTGGTCGAAGACGAATCTTGGAAAATGGTAATCTCATCATTAGTCCGGTATCGCGAGACGACGAAGGAAATTATGTTTGCATCGCTTCGAATCAGTATGGTATGGACGAGACGAGAGGTCTTCTGCGAGTGTTGAGTGAGTACCGCTGTGGTCGTCGATTGCTTCGAAGTAACGAGTTTCATCGTGCGACTTCGTGACAAAGCACCGTCTAGTTCGGTTTTCAAGTTCAAATTTCTCTGTTATTACCGCAGCTGGACCACGGTTCATCGAAGGATTGAATCGTCGCATAATAACTTCGATAATGCAAAATCTGACCCTGCGCTGTCAGGCAGAAACCGAGGAAGTTCTCGATATTGCGTACATCTGGACACACAACGGTTTACGAATCCGAGACCGGGATCTTATCGGGAATCCAAGACTACGCATCGATGGCGGACAGCTGAATATCATTAATATGACGATCACCGACGCTGGAGATTACGAATGTATAATCAAAAGTGCCGTTGGTCGTATTGTTAACAAAGCTAATGTCATTATTCACGGTCCTCCCGGTGCTCCGGGTGGAGTACAAGTCGTAAATGTGATGAAAACGTCCGCCGAACTTCAATGGACCGACGGTGCAGACAACGGTCGCCCCATACTAATGTACATCGTCAGCGCACGGACAAACTGGAATCAAACATGGTTCAACATCTCGTCGAGTAAGCATATTTCTTCTCCTCACTCGAAACCCCTACCATGTAACATACGTCGAAATCATCTGTCTAATTCCGGTCATCGGGTTACTGAAAATCAGAATTTCATAACACTAGAATCACATCGATCATCCTATCGCGCGGTTATCGACTATAACGATCCATACTTATTGATGCAAGTGTCGGTTATACGCGTGACGAGTTGCGAAAGCTCAATGCTACTTTCCATTGTTACAGATATCACAGCGCAAGAGGTGAACAGATACAACGGACGCAAACAGGCAAAGCTGGAAAACGTATTGAGACCATTCTCTACCTACGAGTTTCGTATTTCGGCATTCAACGAGCTGGGCTACAGCAAACCATCGGAGCCATCACCGCAATACAGTACACCGGCCGACAAGCCCAGCATGCCACCAAGGAATATTGGAGGTGGCGGTGGTAAGATCGGTGATCTGACGATAACATGGACACCGCTGAAGTCATCGGAATGCAATGGTCCTGGTGTCTACTACATGATCTACTGGCGTCGCAAGGCTCACGACACAGAATTTCAGTCCCGGAATTTATCGCGATACGGAAATACCAACGGTGCCGTCGTTGGCATCCAGTCACAGTATTACTACACCGAATACGACGTGCGCGTACAGGCTGTAAACGACATTGGCAAAGGTCCCATGTCGGAGACGGTAACAATCTTCAGCGCCGAAGGCATGCCGCAAGTCATACCGCAACAAGTTTCAGCCCTCAGTTATAACAGCACAGCGTTGAACGTGAGCTGGTCGCCTATCCTGCAGCTACGAGACCGAATAGGTGGCAAGCTGATAGGACACAGGTTGAAATACTGGAAAAAGGACAACAACGAGGATGACGCTGTCTTCTATCTCTCGCGTAGCCTGAGACCGTGGTCCCTGATCGTCGGTCTGCAGCCCGATACCTACTACTACGTGAAAGTTATGGCATACAATTCTGCCGGAGCTGGACCGGAAAGTGAATTTTTCTTGGAGCGCACGTATCGCAAAGCCCCGCAAAAACCTCCGTCCAGCGTGAACGTCTACAGTGTGAATCCATCCCAGATTCGCGTCGTCTGGCGTTACGTTCAACCGAGTCTCGAGGAAGAACCGATTCTTGGCTACAAAATACGAGTTTGGGACGTTGATAGAGACATGAGCACTGCCAACGACACGATCGTCCCGGTCGGCTCCAAACTCGAAGCCTACGTGAACGATCTCAGTCCTGGGAAGACCTACAACATGAGAGTCTTAGCTTACAGCAAGGGTGGCGATGGACGCATGTCGAGTCCTGCGCATACCTTCCAAATGGGAACTTTTCGGAGCGCAGCCAGTACGAAAATCGTCAATGGTGGCCTTAGCGTCGCGCTTCTTCTCTTCCTCAGACTAGTAAACTACACATGAAGTGCGACGAATGTTCATATTGCTGCCTTCTGAACTTTATCGCTATTAATCGCTCGCACGTTTCACATGAACGGTTTTTTCTACGTTTCCAGTTTTTTAACGCACACTCACCATCTCGATTTCGTGCCTCGATTGGCCTCCGAACCGAATCTCTGGCTCCTTTCGATTCGATACCGACGAGGCTCGTCGACAAATGACAATAGCTCGTAGCATTTCATACGACAAGCCAGAAATGACGCACTAGAATGGAATTTTTCACGACTTCAGCTTAACTTTTGTGACTCAAAATTCCAACGACGCTCTAAAAAATATAACAATATCGCACGATAGTTATAATCATGCAAAAGATGCCAACATTGTTTAGAAAAATGCGACTTCGTGAATTACTCTGCAAAACTTGGAAGTAGATCTGAAAGCTCTAACGAATCTCACTGTACGCATTTCGTGCCAAAAAAAGAAAAAAACACATAAAATTATTGCGTAGCCACAAATTAATTTTGTTTGATGCGTGGAAAAAAAAGTACCATACGATAATCGACTCTGAAATAGGATGAGAGTCCTAAACACTTAGTACAAATATATCACGTGACGAGACCAAAATAATCTCTTCAAACAAAAGAAATGAATAATCAGAGTCGCAGACAAACTCGTCGTACTCGATAGACTACGGCGGTGTCTCTGTCGAGTTGAAAACACTCTATAAGCTTAAAAACCACTCTTCATTCGTACAAAATAAGATAATCGAATGATTTAAAATTAAAAAATAAAGAAATATTATTTCCATCGCAACAAAAAAAAAGAGCAATAAGCAATATGAGATTCTTATCCGGTACGATGAGTCCTAGTCTTCGTGTAGGAATCAAAAATGAGGAGAAATTCGATTATCAAGTGAATAACTGAAGATTATTATTTTAAGACTATCCGAAAGCTTTTTTCTATTGAAAAAAGTCAGGAAGACAGACGCAATGTGAATTTTGTATAACGTTTTTACATCGTGAAACCGTCCCGTTATTTTTAATAATACTTGGCAGATTTTTACTTTTGTAAATAGTTTTAGCAACTATTGATAATGCGAGGGCGAGGAAAGAAGGAAAAACATGAAATCTCGACTCCGTACATTCCTAAGCATATATATCCGTCCATAGATTAATACTTAATCATATTATATAAATATATGCATGCGAGTGGAAGAAAGCGAAGAGAAAGAGTTTATATCGCATCTTAATAACGAAAGTGAACATGTGAAACTTTATCACAGTTCTACGATCCGCTAACATTAAATTGTAATTTGTTTTTAGATTCCATTTTCGATTTCGACAATTTTTTTTACCATTTATAACGACGCGAAAGCTGACTCGTGTCGCTCGTTTCTTCTGTAAAATATGTACAGGAGGACACGATTCCTCCCCGATATATAAATATATAAATAAACATAATTTTCTATCGACAAAATTTAGTCCCTTGTTTTTTGAGGAAAAAGCACGAAACAACCTTTCGATTCTAATTTATTTCTGGCTATATAAGAAAATTCATACAGATTCTAGAATAACAACGTTATTTATAAATACTTATTTATGCAGTTTCAAATAAAAATTTATTTATAAATAAATAGCCTGGCGACAACGTACATCCAATCGCAATCCTTTCGAGAAACCAACTTGCCACGCGACGTACTATTATAGTATACCAATCTCTGGAACAACAATTTTTAACGCCCAATATTTGAGATTATTTGACAAAAAACATTTTTCACATCTCGAATTTCTTTTCTTTAACATATTGTTTATATTTCAATTGGGAACTTTTTCAATCGAAGTAGTAATCGTCGTGCCACGCTTCGAATCTGTCTCGGAGGAATTGCGTTGTCTCGTGTATCCTATTTATAAATATAACAGTGATAATAACAAGTGTAATAATAATGATAGTTATAAGAAAGTGTAACGATTATGTTGTTTTTGGAAAGAATTTTTTTTTTTATAGAACATTTAATGAATTAATTTTACGCGATTATTTTACATGGCTGACGCTTCATCGATTCTCCATTGAACCGATGCTGAAAATCCATCCAACGATGTATGCGATAGCAATTTGCTGGTTACTATTGTTCGGTATCCGCAGATTACCACGGCAGGCTTACGTCGTCGTCGGATCGATGCATCGTGTACAGATCTCTGTTTACACGGAGTAAGTATTCGCGATTGGGGATCCAATTCGGTTATTTCCATTCACCTACAGCGAGCTCAACTCCATCGCTGGTTGTCCCATTTTTACACGCAAGCTTGCCACGTCGTCTTCTATTCGCACGAGGAGTTTGAATTTCTGCGAAGTAAAAAAGGTATTGTTCGATTATCTTTCCACCTCTAGTATCGCTGCACTCTTCTTCTGCTTCTTCCATCTGCTACTAGCTTTCATCGTTAACAACTTTTCTTCATTTTTACAGTTATCGATCCGTTCGCTCGTGGACCAGCATTCTAATACTCACCGTGTTGTAGTCACCAGGTGTCGTCATCCAGGCGTAGATCATGTATCCAGGTATGCACAGCATGGAAGAGAGAGCAGTGAACCATCCGAAGGCATGCGACCACCAAGGATATTCATAATCCAAATATTTGACGGGTGTCCATTGTATCAGATTGAAGATGAAGACACCCTGCAGAGATGGAGGCAAGAAACAAGGTAATTCAGAGCCGTTGTCGAGTCAATTGGGTTTGCTCACCATACAAATCGCCGGTGTGGTTATAGTCCAGCATATCTTCCACCAGCTCAGCGGATAGTATCCGATCATGTCTCGGAGACCGTCGTAGAACCGATTCACACCGAAGGCCCAACTTATCGAGACGCACTCGAAAAATATGAGAAATAGTAAGCAGAAGCCGGACACTGCGTAGGAGTCTAAGATTTGGAAGACGTACATTCCACCCTGGGTTATGCACGTCAAACCGACTAGGTATGACAGAGCGCAGACAATCGCTATGAATATTTCCTTGCGTCGTCGCAGAAGTTGAGGCCACTCGTCGACCTGTAGACATTTTTTACATAATAACTTTCATTATCGTATCAAGAAAATGAGCTCTGGTCTATGTGTTTCATCCTGCTTTGTCATTTTTTTTGTTTGTTTTGAGAGCAACTTAATTACTGGTATTCGATCGCTGGATACTTGGCAAACTCACCATCGCAGTGATGAACCCTTCCATCGTACAGAATTGAGAATCGAGGCCGATGAGCAGCAACATGAAGAAGAATAGGCACGACCACAACGGAGCACCGGGAAGTTGAAGTACTGCAGATGGATAAGCCAAAAATGCGAGGCCCGGACCGGAGGCTGCGACTTCAGCAACGGGCCTCTGTTGCTCGTGGGCCATGAAACCGACGACAGAGAAGATGACGAAGCCAGCGAACATGCTGGTCGAGGAGTTGACGCTACAGACGATCAGAGCGTCCTTGTAAACGTTGTTCGTGAACTTGTTGTAACTGCCCAGCGCGACCAAGGTTCCCAGACCCAAGCCGTAAGAGAAAAATATCTGGGTCACCGCGTCGATCCACACCTGAAAGAATCAGCGTACGCTTGGAAACGTGAAGAATAGGTTCTTTGGACTCGTGATGTTCCATATTGACTAAAAGAGATGGAAGGTACGTGGAAAGTTGTTGTAACACGAGTTGCCGCAACAACAGTTGTTGCCAGAACGGAGCCTGATATGCAAAACAACGGTACGGAAGACATCGCTGTAAGGAGAGGAGCTTCGCAGATAGCATTCAGACGAAACACAGCGATGAGAAAAGTCTGACCTCTGATTCTCGCAGCTTGGAAAGATTCGGACTAATGTAGAACTTGATGCCCTCCATGGCACCTGGTAAAGTAATGCCTCGGATGAGAAGGATGGTGAGTAGAACGTAGGGGAAGAGAGAGGTGAACCACACGACTTTGCCGGTCCACTTGACACCTTTCCATATACAGAAGTAGCAGAGAATCCATACGAGTAGCAAAGTTCCTGCCAATTCCCACCGAATCGAACCAATATGTTCGACTCCATCGCTGATCTGCAGAGCTCGTCGTCTGAGGGTGAGACCAACATGAAAATCATTGTTCCAGGTGAATTATGCATCGAGTTGTGTCTATACTTCGAGCTCTGGTGATTCTCATATGAACAAATCAACTCACTCCCAAAATTCTTTCACAGGATCTGTCAGGTCGTTGGCACTTATGTTGAACTGGTTTAGCGAACAAATCTTGACCAGACTTTTGTTCATCGACAATTGATCCCAGCAAAGCATCGATCTCCTGTCGTAAGGATTGACGCAGTTCTTTGTGTTCCAATAATTGCTACAGCTGCGCCAAGGTACATCTGCAATTCACTCGATGTTCGCACGAGAGAAAATACAGGAGGAGAGAAAGTGAAATTATTTCATACGTCGGGGAGAAAATTTGCATGATGAGAAATGAGTTCCAAGAGGAAACAGCAACGGCTAGCAGAAGGTAGACCAACTTACCTGATCGCATCGACATGAAGAAATAAAATATGGCCCAAGCCAGAATGACGATGTAGTAGACGTTCATCCAGCAAGACATCACCGCCGCGGCGTAACCGATACCTTTGAAAAGTGGGGCGATTTTGAAAATCCCAAGTCCACCGACGGTCAACATTTGACCCAGAGCCAACTCCATGAAGAACATCGGTATACCAGCGAGGATTAGTGTCAGGAAGTACGGAATGAGGAACGCTCCACCACCATTTTTGTAACAAAGGTACGGAAACCTCCATACGTTACCCAGTCCAATTGCCAAGCCTACCTGCGACCCGGTGAGTGAGAGAAAAAATTCCATCAATACCCCTTCGACGTATGGGCGAAAAAAGAATAACAGTCACAACATTTAATGACAACTGGATGATATATGATTAAAAAAAAGATCAAAATAAAAATTACATATTGCTCTGTATAGATTTTCCTGCTTAGATATTTTTTTCTGTCTGTTTGGTGGTTTTTCAGATTGGGAAAACAGCAACTACGTACCACGCTGAGGATAAAGTCGAGTTTTGTACTCCAGGTGCCTCGTTCTGGCAACGGCTTGCGCTTGGACGTCGATTGGCAAGCCAGGTTCAAGGCTCGACCGTCGTCGATGTTGTCCAGATCGATGAGCTCTTGATCTCGGAAAGTTTCCGTCATTTTGCCACGTCCTGATTTGAAATTGAACTAGCGATGCTCGTCGTACCAGAGTCCTGGGACCTCGTCGAAGGATCCTCGCCACCCAAGAATTCAGCTGTGGTCGACTTTCGATGCGGAAGATCCAACGATTAAACACGAGGCGACGGCGTACAACGAGGAAGCTGTCGGTGTTTCATACCACCGATGAAAAATGCTTCTGTACAACGAATCATCCCATTATTGAGAAGCAACCGACTAACATTTGTACAATTCCAAACAAGACTAGCATTGTAGTAAAATTTGTGAAATTTCAAAAAGAGAATGTTCGTCGGGGATTTTCTAACATTTCTATCTGATTTCATGTCGATTTCATTTCTCATCTCTTCGGATTTTCCTTTGTTTCAGAGATCTAGCATGCAGGAGTCATAGCAGTTGGGAGTGCGGCGGAATCGGGAGAAGGCAAGGGCGGAAAAACGCGAAAAGACCGGATGCTTCCGGCATTTTTCTGGGTCGCTTCCGGCGGAAACACTTGCTGCGGAGACAATGAGGTGCTCCCGGAACGGACCGTTTACGCGGCGCAGTCGCGTCGACTGACAACGAAGTCGAGGCTTCTTGAAGATTCGTCACGTGCTACGCTAGGTCGAGATTCGAATGATTGCGCTCAATAAAATCTATTTGCGGTCCCTTTTGTTGACCAATTGTAATCAGCCTACGACAGAGAAGTTGTAGTAGCAGGGAGAATATATCAGAAATAGAGTCAAGCACGACTTTCACCCTTTTCAAATTCTTCTCCAAGCGCAGACCATTTGTTCCCCCTCGATAGCATCGTAACTAATTTCCTTGCGTAAACATCTTTCGAGATGTCGAGGTACGTTCGAGGTGTCGATAAAACTAAAGCGAAAGAAATTATCAATTTATTAAATTGTATCGACACCGATTCACCTTGCTCGACACCGAACCGTAGCAATTTTTGAACTGTAGACTCCACAGCTAGACTCTTGACCATTTTTCAACTTATTCCTCTCTCTAAAAAACTTGTCGTGATACTGTAGTCAAAAAATGTCATAATTCACCTACAAATATATATTATCTTCGAAATTTTCGACCGGCCCATGGCGATGAGGGGTCCCTGCGAGGTGCAAATCAAACTCATCCAAGAAAATCGAATCCCTTTAAACTATAAAGTCCCTCAAAAACTAATGTCAAAGACATCAAGAGCAGGGATTGAGATTAATCGACGCGAAGCGTGAAATCGCCGTACCTCCAGGAAATCTGACACTCCTAGCCGTTAAATAACAGTGTCCGGCTGCTTAGGGGGAATCTCTCTAATAAATATCAGCACACATTACGCGCACGACGGACCCCTCTCACTGCCCGTGCTCTCTGCCCTTCCTGCCAGTACATCACAGTTCATAGGGAGGAAAAATAAATAAAAACAAATAATAATAATAATAATATTAAGATAATAATAGTAATAAGAGAAACTCTGAAGCGAGGAAAAGTATTTGCCACAAAACGATGGAAGAAAGTTCCAACGATATGATATGATACTTGATATTTGGAGCTGCGAACGTATGAAATGATAACGTTAAAGAATATCTGAAGCAATGAGAATAAAATCTAGTACGAGAAATGGGAAAAGTCTGGAATTAGAAAAGTTAAGAGTAGAATAATCGCTGAACTTACAAACCTTGCTGATAACTGGAATTTGTTAGAAATCACGCACACTCACTTCTCCTCGTTGAAGTTAATGTAAGTTTCGAACGTTGTTGATCGATTTATCGCTTCTCGACTTTCTTGTAACTCAACGCGGTCGTCATTATCGCGCGAACACCAAGTTTTCTCTCCGAGATTATAATTCTGTTATTGTTTTTCAGATGTGGATTATGGATCCACCCCCTGGGAGTTGGTTAGTCGCGAAGACGTCGGTGAAGAGATCAGGATGAAGAGGAGGGAAAGAGAGACGGAACGTTTTGAACGAGGCCCGATGATAGTCTACGATGCGTCTAGTTGGAATGTCGATACCGAAGCTGCAAGCCGATCAGCAGCTCGCGAAGAAGTGACATGACATGACACTTGAACCTCGGGGTAGGTAGTAGCAAATATTTCGAATTGATATTCCCTAGAGACGCGAGAGGATGAATAATCCGTGAATGCTCGTTGTTCGCGATCCACATTCATCCATCGCAGCCCTCCTCCCCACACCCCACACCGCTCGATACCATCATCATCGACGTGCCATTTTCACTCGTAGGTACAGACACACAGCTTTGGCGACGCACACGCTGGATCCTCCGATTCCTTTAACGGCAAAGAGTTTGATGGTTCATCGTTGATGGTTGGTCGGCTGTTTGAGAATGGTGGGGAGTCGCTGTGGTGGTGGGGCGCCGCCGGGGACCCCAAGATCATATCAGTATATCATCATCAACTTGACATCACTGCGAAACTGAATACCTCTTCATTCCCAATAGGTACATCCACTATCAGCTCTTTTGACCCGGGTTGTTCTCACCTCTCTCGTTAAGCCTCCTAGTTGCATTGGGCCTATTAATAGACCCGGTCTAGCCATACGACGTCGGCTGTTCTGCACTTCCGCCGAAGACCGGAAAAGAATTTCTGGGCCACGTTGATGGGTGACGCGAAAGAAGCTCCTAACGCTGCTCGGAAGCCTCAGCGACGAACATGGAAGGAAAGATGCGTAACGAACTGAAATTTTCGTGACACGAGAATCCAAATGATTAATCTCACGAGACTTTGGAGTATTGGAGTATAGAGATATAGCTACTATTTATGTTTCAGAATACAACGAGGGAGGAACCAGGGAGAACAATTTGTTGGCGCAAAGTTGCGACGAGCCGATGGATCTAATTGAGAAGAGGCCTCGCAGGATCTCTGAAAATGAAAACGGGATGCGACAAGTTCTGGCTAGTGGATCGGAAGTTGGAGGGAAGGGAGCCAACCCCGAGAAGACAGTCTCGATGGAAGAGGGAGCTATAGTCCTTTGAGAATGATAGGTCTGGCGGAAAACACCGGATGCGATCGTTGTATTTGTCTTGAGACAAAGACTAAGATATCAAGAGATGGGCTGAAATCCGCTACTACTCCGGTAGTAGTAGTAGTAACGGTAGTAGTAGTGATAGTAACAGTTGTAGTAGTAGTAGTAACGATACGTATGCGAAGTAGGTGAGGAAAACTGGGAAGCTGGTATTTCCGGAGGGTCCACGTGACATCGATATGCCCCCAACATCCGGTTTCAGCCGGAATGAGGCGAATGCCGGGGGCTTCCACGGACCATCGGACTCCTAAACATCTATGTATACGTGCTTTTGCACGCACGGATTCCAGAACCCAATACATGCGCACTGATGTTCCTACTGCTATTGGAGTTCGATCCGCTTCATATTACTGCTGGAGCAACCACGATTCGACCGAAAAATACTTCCTAACCGGGAACAGATTGCTGCAGTATCGTGCGCGACCCAGAAAATCGTTTCATATCCGTACGATACTCGGAAACGTATGTCTCGTCTCCAGGAGGCTACTGTGGTACAGACACGTGGTTCTTCGATTGTCGATGTCGAGGTGACTTTATACCAGCCACTCCTCGCGTCTCTGCCGGTAGCCATAATCGTGAGCGCCAGAGTCGAGAAAGCTCGTGCGATCTTGGAACGCGTTGCAGTTAATGATCACAGGCGTGAATCGAGACTCACGATATACGTGACCCCAAAACCCTGTATTCGAATCGCTAATCGATTATAACTATTCGTTTATATATTGTCCGTTCGAGTATCTTATCTCTTGGTTTATCGTCGCAGAGAAGATCAATCGTTAATCGTGAAGACGTCTAGAGCTTGGAGACATTTTCTTCATATTTGGGACGACGTAGGTGATGTGGGTCCGGTGTCATTAGTTCGTACGCGTCGTTGCTCGAATAAACATTATCTTTGGGGTCGACGGTGGGTTTGCGACCAAGATTCATAAGTCGAAAGTTGTGAATATGAATAGGAATAAATTCATATTTACATTTTTAAAATTAATTTCCCTGAAATTCACATAAAAAAAATAATATTAATAATAATAATAATAATAATAATAGTAATGATGATGATGATGATGATGATGATGAGATGATGATGTTCTTGAAAGTGAAATTCCTAAGAAAATGTGAATATGAATTTATTCGTATTCACATTCACAATATCCGACTTATGAATCTCCGGTTTGCGACGAATCAAGGGATTCCCCGGTTCTCGAATCTGTCCGAACGATTATATCACTAGTGCTCGGGCGTGTTTTTTTTTTACCAACGAGTTTCATGTGGACGATCATGACGACTTTTGAAGCTGCTTGTACTACCTATCCGTGTCGTAGCGTCGGGTCGCGTCGCAGCGGGGAGGGGAGAGGTGGCCCAAATGAGCAGAGGATGTGGTTGAATAGGCGCGGGAACCATGCAATTATCATCGCCTTGCGCCGGTTCAACTTGCTCCGGAGTACTTTCATCTGTTCCATTCGACTTTTCCATCGCGCGAAACACGAGGAAAAATCGAAATTCATTTGTCCGGTTATTCGCTAAATTTCTTTGTTTTCTCGCTTCTATTCTTGGGAGTTCTATAATAATCACTTTTTCTTCGGTTAATTGCGGGAAATGTTATATTACAAAGCCGCGAAAAGTCACTTGCAACGGAAATTGACTACAATTCGAATTGGAAAAAGTAACGTTTAGATACTGGAGAAAAAGATGGCTACGATTACGAGGAGTGGGAAAGATCTCTTCGTAACAGTGGTGCTGTTCGAAATTCGAACTATTTGAAAATTTTGCACTTTTCGAACAGTTAAATCATTCAAACTTTTTCAAATAACTACTTTTCTCGTTAAATAATTAATTTGCAGAAAATCTGAAATTTCGATGAAAATCGATAAAATGAAGCTTCTTTACAAAATTTATTCGGTATAAAAAATGTAATTTAAACCTACAAAAAATTCTTAGTTACTGTAAATCAAAATTAAAAATAAAACTGTAAAAATAAAATCTTCAATTTTTTTTTACATAAAAACTTAGAATAAACTTAACCTAATAAAATGAATATTTAAAACATAAAATTGCGTTTCTTTTCATAGAGGACTTTATTATTCTACAAATATTAACATTTTTCAAATAATTCGAAACGTTCGAACTATTCGAATGATTCGATTTGAAATTCGAATCGAATTATCCGGTTCGATTCATCGCGAATAATTCGTTAATTCGAATATCTATCGACTACACCATGCGCTTAGCAATTGTAACGACGCGTCTGTCCGCTGGACAGTCTTCTGTTATTCGTAAAACTTCGAGTAACGTATCAGGTATTGAAGTACTAGCGCGTTACAATTTACAATTCTGGTCATCTATCGATATCAAATATCGCGACGAGTCGATATCTCGATGCCGCGTGCATCGTCGGCTGATTTGGTTTCTGTGGTTCGTAGTCGTAACGTAAACCGTCGTAACGGTCGTAACACTCGTGACAGATAGTCAACACAGCTGCAGCCTGTCGTTGCAATTCAGACAAATGTTATCGCAGACCGTTGATCGTCCAGCTTCGTGTGACCTGTCGTTAGATTTCACGGCGAGGATTCCGATCGCGTTCGCGTGTCTCGCATCGCGCCGGTGATAAGCTGACGGTATATTCGCATCGCTTCGGTACATCGAGAGGTTATGTCGCTGGTAACCCGCGGGAAACGCCCCCCATGCCACGTACGTTATTCGATTGTTTTTTGAGGCTCGTGTGTTCGCCGCCCGTTCATATCGAATAGACATCATCGACGCGGTGCGATGAGATCGAGCGGCAAACTCGATGTTCGCGAATTCTTTAAACGTGTTCGCCGATCGATCGACGGCAATTATTCGTTTCGGAAGCTACTCGTAGCCCTCATCGTTTGCGGCGGACTTCTCTTGTACCTCGGACCAACCATCGCTCAGTGGCTCTTCTCTAGCGGTGGCGCACCGACCGAAGGTACGCAATGTCTGTACATCGTGCGTATAACTACGTCGGTAACGGTATGTCTTGCCGACACGCACGTCTATTTCCGGTTGCGAGCCGCGAACTTTGAAAAAAATGTACATCCGGAGCGCGCGAATCATTCAAATTTGGGAATCATACTTTTATGTGGAGCATAAGAAACTACATCGATTGGCGCTAACAGACCTATAGGTTTCAATTAAAAAAATTAGTGCAGTTGCATTCTTCTCGTGCACCCATGCACAAAAGTGCATACACATAGTTTCCTGAAACTCATTACATAATACCATCCAATTTGCACCGATAACATTTCCTTCTATTCTCAACTGGTGGGAGGTACAGCTCGTTCCAGTTCCGCGGGACACCCTGTATAACACCGCGTTATCCAGGTGTTAACACCAACGTTAACACCAGCGACGTCGAGTAACGCGTCTTATGTTTCTTGCGCAGCTTACGAAGATCGATGCATCACCGATCGTCTGGCTGAATTCATCTCCGAAGCCGCCGACTACAATGCTCATATAATTCGTGATCAATCGAAGGAAGAGATTACGGAGCCTGAATACCTACCTTACGTGGGCAATGGAGTCTTCGGCATCCCTCTCTCTGGTGATACCACGTTCTACTTGAAATCGCGACGGACACTCTCCCTGCGCCTACCATTTCAGCCCCTAGTTACATACTCCGTTGGCGAGGGCAGTCTATTTCGCGAAGCAACTGTAAGCCGCTACACGACTGGAACCGTGGAACGATTTCAGTGTTTCCGAGATGGTGTTCACTTGGAGCATCGGTATTACGCGCATCGCACCATGGATGGTGTCTTTGTGCAGGAAATCAAATTGGTCAATCCTACATCCCTTTCTCATGAAATACCCCTGAAAGCACAGTCCACGTCTCAATGGCTCGACTCTTCGATGCAGAACGTAAAGTGTGTATCGACTACTACTCTGGGCTCGGCATTCTGAGCATGATGATGCATCTGTTTCTTTGTTCTATATGGTATCGCACAGCATTCTTATTTTGGAACATTCTGTTTATTGGAGTAGCGCTCGACTACGTCATAGTTTTGGTAGACCTGTGGGGTAGAGGCGAACATTGAAAGGTAGCGGTGGGGGGAAGGGAACTATTCCACGCACCCATGTTCGTTTGCCGAGCTCTGGTGCAGTTTTTAAAAAATGTTTGTGTACGAAAGCATGTTTTTTCATCGTAGAATTCTGGTCGAAGGAACTCCCAGTCATGAGTATACGGTGGTCACCGGGAATCTCGCTTCCCCAAGCTCCGATAAGGTTCTAACGGTCGCAGTTATCTACAGGCTGCCACCTAGAACTGTTCTAGTCAAAGCCCACAGTACGACGAGTCTTCAGTTCCTAACGAGCATTGCTTACAGCGAACACGACGAAAAGGATCCTTACTTGTCGGAGAAACAGACATACGTGAAAAAAGCCACCGAGGTACTCCGGCAACTTTAAGTTTTGGAATACCTGTCGCAAAGTTTGATACGTCGACGTTTAAAATCGTTCTCGAATGCGTCGCAGGCCTTGAAGAAAGCTATCGCCAAACAGCAGATCGACCTCAAGGAGGAACATGTCAGCGTTTGGACGAATCTCTGGCGGTCTGGTCTTACGATCAGCGATTCGAAAGCCATCGGTGCTATCAACGGCCACAAAATAAACTCCACTATGTACTACGTCCTCTCGCAAGTACCGAGAGGACAACCAGATTACGAGAAAAATGTGAGGAGAAGCGAAGGCTGTTATCGAGGTCATCACACGCTGTGAGTAGACGTCGCTGAATTTTCCCTGAAAAATTCTCACCCTCGGTTCTTTCTAGCGATGCTCCGAGACTGTGGAAAAGCACCGAGACCATAGAGGGCGTCAACGAAATTGTTGCAGCCTGGATGGTTACGTTGGAAAAACAAGGATGTCACAATTTGATGAACGGAGGACCAGCTGCCGTTCAACAGGCAATTCTTCTCAGTCTAGGAGGCCTGAGATTCAGCAATCAGCACTTGGAGTTCAACATCCATCCTCGATACCTTCACCGCGACTATTTGTTCCGGTAGGAACATTCTCCTCGCAGCCAGCGAGGAAAAAGCGACGTGTGAAAATGTGGAATGCTTGCATCGTTGGTATTTCTTTTCCAGGCGAATCAGCTACGGCAACGTAACCACGTTGAACATTTCTGTCATCGTTGGTGACGACAACAAAGCTTTGCTCAGCGTTGCTCTGGACAAAAGCGACACGGTTTATTACGGTTGCGACGCAGGATGCCTCGACGCACCAAAACCCCTCGGATCGAGCTACACCACGTTCCCTGTGAAACTGACCGAACCATTGACCGCGATTCTCTATATTTCACCCGATCATCAACATATTCAAGACCTGAAGAGTGCTCTTCACGTTCACGAGCTTGACGAAGGTGAGATTAGAACCTCATCGAAAGCTTACACAACTATAACTAATCTATACCTAATACTAATCTGTAAATAATTTCCCAAAATATTTCTTTCCTGTTTTCATTTGCACGCGAAGCTCCGGCCCATGATCATCAAGTCATAGCGCTGCACAAACATGGTCATCAGCTCGGTGGACTTCCAACGTTGTTTTGGGTGAGTATCGGCTTCCTCATCGGCGTGTTTCATTTGTTCCTCTGCAAACTGATTCTCAGCGAGTACTACGGTCACCATGATCGTCAACGAGGGCGTTACGGTAAAGTGTAAAATACGAAAATGTTGATCGATAAGCTAATTATTTTTTATAAATAAAACCTTCAATAGAATTGCTCGATACCAATCGTCTATCCTTGGTGAATTTTCACGATTAAATAATCTTTTCCCCACTAATCGACTCTTCTATTCAGAATGTGAACCACGGCTTTCGACACTTCGATGATCGAGCACTCCGATGCTGACAACTTACGCATATATTCATTTCCCTCCAGGTCTAGGATCAAGAAGTCGAGGTTTATTTCTGGACAACATTTATTTACACAAAATATTAAACATGTAATAAATCAGGAAGAATTTCGTCGAGACCATCGGACACAGTGTTCACGAGTACCATCGGCATGGTTTCGAGCCATCGTCTGCCCCACCCACTTAAGCGAATCCAATTCTATTTAGTTTTTGATAATCTGGGCTAATTCCATCCAACTTCCGCATCACTCGTTTCAGTTTATCTCGTTGTAGCAAATGTCCTAAGTATATCATCAGTCAAGTAGACGTGACAATCGACGATGCGAGTCCAATAAAGAAGGGGCAACATCATGAAATCTGGGTAAATTCCACACGTACGAAACTCGTAGTGATGAAAAAAAGGGGACGTCTTGATCAACATTGCGAGTAGCGCCTCTGTTTTGATGCTTTCATCTCTATCAGCGTCGACTCGCCGAATTTCATCGTAACGATCCAACCAGACTTATTTCATCGCTGCGAGTTCCAGGTATTTTCTTTCGATGGACATAAATTACTCGTCCAACGATTAGATCAACATCGTTATCATGGAGTGTTTATGTCAAATGAAAAAAAAATCTAATTGATGAATGGTTCCTCATCAGTCATGAGAATCAAGTATGTCGTACATCGATGTAACACATTTGCCTGCTTCGTTTCAGTCGAATCATTTTGTTTCTCGCTCCGTCGACAGAATATTATTCTAAGCATACAACAAACCATTCTCACCAAAGATGAACTCCTAATTTTGATTTTGAGTACTAGCCCAACGTATTTGAAATTTTCCCCTTTCCCACAGAAAATCTGAAACTTCTGTTTTAACATTTTTTGCAGGGAGCACAAAAATCCTCTGGAAAAATCTACCTACATTTCACTTTACAATTTTGGAAAATTGCATTTGCGCGGTGCAAAATGCATTAAACTACCTCACTCTCGCCAGCCGAAATTGGAAGCTCGTCTGTGGCGAGGATTCTTTTTCATTTCGTCGATGGAGCGAGAAACAAATTGAGTCGTCCATAACGAGGCAGCCTGATACACACCGTTACAATACTTTCGAAATATACGCGTAAGGGTATTTCTGAAAGGGAACGTGGCAGAAATAGGCGTAGAGTACGATGACACGAATATACTACTGGCACACTCGACATGTAACACTGACATATCGCGAATCATTTCGTGGATTATGTGCATAACACGATGAAGGTATTCGACGTACGCTCTTTTGCCCCACCGTTTCTTTTCTTTTTTTTTTGTTACATTTTTTTGTTGTTGCTAATACTGTCCACAGGTAAAATACACCGACGAAAGTCGTTTTTTTTTGTTTTTTTTTAGAAACTTCGCGACTTTTCTGTCTGCCATTGAATTTCCAGCGAGTATTTCGGTTGAAACGTACTCGCAAAAAAATACTCGCACAATGGAATAATTGTACGAAAGTACGAAAACTGCGACTAGGAAGATTCTTCTCATTGTTGTGCAATTTTGTAATTGAAAATTTGGAAAAAATAGGAAAATTAATTGGAGTTTTAGAAAACTAGAAATCGCGTTTTAATGGTAAACGTTTTGGTTTATTTTCTTTTTGAGACTGACTCGAAAAAATTGGAGGATCAGAGGAAATTATAATTTCTCGAACCTAACGCTACGTTTTCTCGATACTACTACGATCAATTGTCGGTTCGCCGCTCACAGTTATCGCTCCTCGATCGAGACGCGTATTTACAATCGTCAGGCGCTCCTCAATGAAATGAAAAATGTTTTTCCGCGACTAGACTATCAGCTACGTCCTTCCCTCGATCCTAGCTCAATATACAGGCGACCGACGTTTTGGATTCATTTTCCCCTAATTTACAATCGTTTGATACAATATCATACAATATTTTACATACTCTCGACGACTCGTGCATATTTACAAAATTACAATCCTAAACAATTTCTAAAAAAGGAAATAGAAAATACTAGAAACAGAAAAATAGGATTCTACGCTACTTTTAAAATGTCCTGCCTAATTTTCACTACACACCAGTGATACGTCGCTCAATTAGATTCTGCTGCGAAATATCACTTATCCAGAAAAATGATTTTGACGCAGTCGTTCAAAACGTACATCGCAAAAACCGACTTCTTGAATTCGTCAAAATCTGAATAGAACAAAAAAATGGGGGGAAATTTTGTACGAATTTGGAAAAAAATATTAAAAAATGAAACATCGACGTGACAGATTGCTTCTGTACATCTGGCATGGAAAAAAACTAATTTCGCGATGTGTCACTATATTCCTGACGCTACTTCCTATCGTTACATCGATCGTACTTTTATCGCGCTCGTACGTTACGTACAGTATTTTCATATTCGGCGAAAGCGATCTGCGGTTCGGTAATCGAGTTGAAGTACAATTAACAATCTCGCAACACCGTGTGAATAGTAACGAGAAATATCCGTGCGATAAAATCTTCTTGTGTAAAATCAGTCCCCTTTTTATTCTCAATCTCATTGAGTCATCAATGCAATTTGTTAACACTGTTGTTAACCGGAAACGTGGGTTTTTATTGTGAAGAGACCCGTCAAAAATCACCGAATATCATACCTGTCGCCGAACCTCGCCAACCACTTCAGTGGTATTGTGTCATTGCGTACAAAAAAAAAATCCATGCCCAAAGTGGCATTGCATCGTATATGTACAAATTTGCATAACTCTCTCCAACTTCCGTCGATCTGCACCAAATTCGGTTTGCCAACGCTCATTAGGATGCTCTCCCACAATATTTTGCTAGACCAGGAAAATTCAAAATGGCGGCATCAAATTCTCGATTTTCGAATAATTTTATCCAATTTCTGTTTCTCATTTTTGAACTCTGTATTTATGTGTAACTTTTGTTACTCGGAGATATTCGGGCTCGCTGATCGTGGATCTGCCATCAGGCTTATCAAATTCCAAGGTGGCGACCTGTTGCGCCGGTTTTTCTACTGCCCATGCGCCGGACCCGGTCGCCATTTTTGAATTTGAGAGTTCTGTCGGCAGATTTGTGATCAGCGACCCAAAAACCCCAGTAGCACCATGTTTCTGTGCATCTGGTGTCCAACTGGCTGGTACCGCACGTGGCACAAAACTGGGAAAACAGTTCACCACTGAAATGGTCAACAGCTTCTTGGAGCCTTACCTAGCAATTCTTATCGTGCCGCAAGAACATATTTGTCTTGTAATTTCTACCATAATTGGTCGAACATAACGAAAATAACGAATATTATTTACCTCTCACGTGCTCGACAGTTCTACGAGCTTAGAAAACTCTCTCGGGCAATTCTCATCAGTTTATAATACTCCTGCGCTTCGATCATCTGTTCGCGCGCATCACGTTTAGCCCGCGTTGTTTCGTTTTTTTATCAGAATTTCTAAAATATTTTTTTCCTATCATGTACACAGCGACCATATACTAACCATTCGGTTATAATAACAGACACGCTAATATCTATACAATTATGATACAACCAGTTTCTTTTTCCACGGAAACATCTTGATATTTTTCGAACAGATTGGAGGAGTCCAGGTCGGGAATCCCCGACCAGTGGCGCCACGGATACTCGGCGAAGCTTCAGCTTCGCCCGCGACGGCGCCACCGGTAGCTGTAATCGCAACTTGCTTAGGTATATCAGCCGCGTAATATACGTACACCGTAAAATAAACATTTCTAACCATGTCATTAGAATTTTCAATTACTTATCGTATTTTACACGCGTTACGAAACAGAGATAAACATTTGAAAATTGTCAACACGAAAATATTCCATCTGATATCGCTAATATAGGTTGGATCCTGGCAATGAGATTGCGAGGATCGGTCAATACTGAGGATTGAGATTGAAATTTCATAATTCAATCTACATTTCACCTTGCGATTCGACGTTTATCCATCGTCAGCGACTTGCGCTCGGGTTAAAAACAACCCTCGGTTCGCCCTCTCCGCTCGTTGGTGTCATCAGCGTCATCATCAACGTCGTCGTCGTCGTCACGCTCCAGTGGACGGATGTATCTTCGATGTCAGGGGGACGATTCGAATATTGTCGTAACTATCGTCTGCAGTTCAATCGTCTCCGGAGAAAACCGTTCCTCCAATACTTCGTTCTCTTGTAGAGATACCTTGGCGGATATACTCCGTATTTCCGTGCAGCAAGGACTTTCCATAGACTCATCGGACTGCAAGCAGCGAATGAGCGTCATTTTCGAATTTCAAATTTCCACGGTACCGTTGTGCGCCAGCCCCCTCTCAGTTACACGAGTATACAGGGTGAATCCTTTAACTCTGTCGACACGTCACGGGTATGTCGGGGATGCTCAGACAAGCATTTTCAGGTAACACACTCATGGTCGGAAACTCCTCCTAACGGCTGTGGAGGGCTGTGAAGATTTTTTTTTCTGGTACCCAGGGGTTGCTCGTAGGGAAATGAATCAGAGGTGATTACTCGCGACCCAAAGTCTCATTCAGGCGCGAACGACTTACAAAGTTGTTACGTGAAATCAACAAGTCAGTGTTTAGTATTACTGAGAAGTCGAGTGTTACCTCGACGAGAAGTACCCAGGAAGATGGATTGGAAGAGGTGGGCCCGTTGCATGGCCTGCTAGATCCCCGGATCTGAATCCTTTGGATTTTTATTTTTGGGGCAGAATGAAAGATCTGGTGCACCCCGAAAACGGTAGACCCGTAGCCACGGAGATGGATTTGGTGGCAAGGATTATGGCTGCAAGCGATGTCGTTCGAGACGAGCTCGCTAGAATACCCGAGGAAATGACCAGACGTTCCACGGAGTGTCTTCTTCAAGGTGGCGGACACTTTGAACATCGACTGCGAAAGATCAGTTTAATAATGTGAAATTTCCGTACCACAGGAATCGTTTTTGTTAGTTTTTTCATTGTTATAAAAGTTCTTCAAAGTTTATCATTTTGTTGATATCACGTGACAAATTTGTAAATCGATCGCGCCTGAATGAAACGTTGGGTCGCGAGTAATCACCTCTGATTCATTTCCCTGCGAGCAACCCCTGGGTACCAGAAAAAAAATCTTCAAAGCCCTCCACAGCCGTTAGGAAGAGTTTCCGACCATGAGTGTGTTACCTGAAAATGCTTGTCCGAGCAGCCCCAACATACCCGTGACGTGTTGACAGAGTTAAAGGATTCACCCTTTAGGTCAGCCCCCAGAATCGAGGCCTTCGAACTCACCTGAACCGAATCGCTAGTCCACTCCTCGTGCTTAGACGGTGTCGGAGTATCGGGTATTTCTGGGAGCTCGTGCAGCGTCGATAAACCAGCTTCGTCGTCTTCATACACCATCGCCTCACTCGGAAACGTCGCGATCTCATTGTCCTCGGAGCGACGATCGTGAATGGGACGAAGGTGTATCTGAACCACCTAGCTAACCGACGTCTCCTCGACCGATGGGCTTGGCAGAGGCTGCGGCTCTCCGTTCAGGTATCTCAACTCGCTACGAAGAGATCGTGGAGGGCTGCTGCGAGAACAAGAGGTGACGCTTTGCATCGTTTGGCTGCGAGGTGCGGAGAATCTCATGCTGTACAGCTGCCTGTTCTGAACTCGGTTCGATTGGTTGGTCTGGAAAATGAGACAATCGTGGGTGGATGCCCCGCGGGGATTCCCAGTTCTTTCTGGAACTTGGTGTCTCGTTGAGCGAAAAGCAAAAGCCGAGAACGAACGCATATCTGTGTACTCACGTTGGATTGGCCAGGTCGTACGTTCTTGTACGGCTGGAAGAGAACCAAGTAGACTTTCGGGGTGAAGAGACATCCCAGTGCTACCGTCGCGGAAATGTTGATGCACATGCACATGCTGGCAATCTGAATCTGCGAGGAAAGCGACGCGATATTATAACGCGAGCACTCGAATGTCCGCGGCCATTTCGCTCGTCGAAGAGCACCCTGAACACGACCACTGACCTTGTAATCGTTGTTCGTACCGAAGTAAATTGGTACGAAGGCGAGCCACACGATGCAAGTGGAATACATCGTGAAGCCGATGTACTTGGCCTCGTTGAAGTTCTCTGGGATCTTTCGTGTCTTGAACGCGTAGAGGGTGCACATCAGTATCAGTATCATGTTGTAGACCAGCGACATCATCAGCGAGAACGTGGAGACGCGACAGGTGAGAACTGCTGTTAACGGATACGGATGTATCTCCTTCGTCGCTGGTGGGTCGATGAGTAACCAGACGATCGCGCCGATCAGTTGAACTGCGGTAATTCCTAGACACAGGACACGATGAGAGACAGTGGCGGATTCGCACTTTGCCCAACTGTAGGCTGTCACATTTTGGCCGCCCTTTCCTCTATATTTACTCAGGCACAGAAAAAACCCCAAAACCCAAGGGGAAGAACCTCCTACCCCCCATTTTCGTCTATGCTGAAACCGAATATAACTATGAAAAAAAAGCCAACTATAAGTTTTCCCCTTACCACCCCCTCAGGGGGGTTGGAATGTGGTTCCTCGTCAAAAATCGAGTGGGGTGTGTATTTCTGTTTTCTGGGACACCGAGCATAAAGATGCCCCCGCTTCGCATATAGAAGATATTGTTTCGTTGAACCCACCTATCAATGCTACATCGTTCAGTGACATCAGACATGCTGACAGACACCCCAATACGGTGATACTTCCAGAGTTATGGAAAGTATATGGCTAAGAGATGTACACTTTCTTCAAACAACGAATTCTTCAAAGGAGGTTTCGACCAGAGAATTGCAGTTACCATTCACTTTCTTGATTGGAGACTCACCAATAGCTATGACGACTTGACTCTTCGGAGACGTGTACGAAGGCCTTTGTATGCTCTTCACTCCCTGGTTGAATATTCTCGATATACGATTGGTTTTCGTCAGGATCGCGCTGTAGCATATGCTGAGACACAGACCCAAGCCGATCCTCAGATACGTGCAATTCCATGTCGTTGGCCTGCTCAGTATGACGAAGCTCATACTGTAGCACGAGAAAATACCAGCCAGCAGGACGTAGCACAATTCGCGTCCGGACGCCATAATGACCGGTGTCCTGTTGTACCTGAATCCCATAATTCCGGTGTCAACAGAAGAAGCGATGGACAATATAGAGATAACGAACGAAGGCCTTCCCGTAGGGGTGAACGAAACCTGTCGCCGTACGAAGGGCGAAGAGACTACTTTGGCATTTTATCGGCGAAAGCGCGAGGAGAATACTCACTTTATGAATACGGCAGTTGTAAAGAGCGTGCTCAATATTCCAACGGACGCGAAACACAGCGGTACGACGGCCCAGGGGCTGGTCCATGGGATGACCTCGGCCGGCACCTTGATGCAACGCGTTTTAGTTATATCGGGCGCATATCCGGGCTCGCAGCTTTGACAAGTGTGATTGAAAACGTAGTCCTCCTCTCTGCAGGGAACGCAGTTCCAGCAGCAAGCTCCCTGAAGAAGCAGAGTTGCGAGGAGTCTGGATTATGGTAACATATGCGATTTATGGTTCGCGTGTTTGGACAGGGGTGGGAGATTCGTTGGCAGACATCCTATTTATCACCTACGAGTGTTCGTGCCGCGAAACGGCTCGTCTGGATTAGATTTCCATTCAAAAACGGATCAATTACGCTCGACACCAGAGTTGCCAGGATATTCTTCCAGAGATCACTAGCGTCGACTTTAAATCCACTGGCGCTACCTCGAAGCTGCGACGAATCATACAACACTGAGTTTAGCGTACGTTTAAGGAAGTACCCTGGTAACTTGCACGTTTTTTAAGTCTGGATCAGACGTGAGAATGAAGGATTTTTCCTGGCTAGCCGATTACTTGAATTAGGAAACTTAAAGTTACCAAGGTGTTGAGCTGGTCACGTGGATTGGTACTTGTAAAACACGACTGACCGCTAAAAAAAATTTTTACCCACTTTCGCAAGACTGATTTCACTAGTTTTAGTGGTAAAACGACTAGGTTGGCAACATAACCTGCTTTTTATATAACAAGCCAGAAACGCGAAACGCTCAATTCTCTGTGGCTAGGGGTGCTGAGATCGTAAGGGACACACGGACAGGAGGCTGCAGGAGGTAGTCGACAATTTTTATCGAAATTGCCCGAATTTTGGAAAAATGGTCGAAATGTCTGTTTCGAGGTTAAACATTGACGTAGATGTTACTTCGCCGCTGGAATATGCTTCTGATGGAGAAGAGATTGAAGCGGCGGTATGACTAAAATATTACTAGAAAATGAGCGTTGACGCTGAAGTTAGCGTCGTATGGGAAGGTACCTTCGTATTACACCGTGGGTTGAGGAAATAACGGAGATCCGATACGCGGTATCGGGTTACCGCTCCGAGTACGCGCGCGACGCTGGTGGTAGAAAAATGGATGGCGAGGATCGCGATATGCTTAAGTCGCGTCATGCATATTTTATGGGCGTGCAAATAGCCATAAATTATTGAAAAGACGGGTATACATCGTCGCATCTTTCATTGCTCGGGACTGGGCTGTCGCGTTGCAGACGCATATTCGAGCAAGAAAGTGAGCGCCAGTGAATTATTCAAGGCTGGACGACACTCCTTGAATAATTCACCGCCGACGATACACCTCCCCGATCTGGACTTCGCGAGGCTCGTATTTTTTCCCGTCGTTTCATCTCTCACCTGAAAATTTCGGACGTGACCGAGTGGACAGTTCTCGCTGCACATGCTCCGGGGGATGTTTGTTTCCCCTGGTCCCGTCGCCCACCGAGTTCTGTTCACGTCGAGCCGGAGTCTGCGAGAAAAGGAAAAACGAAAAAAAAACTAGCGAACAGTTGGTAAAAATGTCGCCAAGTGGCGTCTGTTTGCGCGGCAAAAGGTCGCCGTAGCTGACGCGATAGTTGCGCGAGCTTTTCGAATTATCATCGACCGATCCGTCGTCGAAAGTAGTTCAACAGATGGGAAACCCGATTGTAAAACGGGAATTCGACTCAGAAGCGTAGTCTTCAACGCCAGTTTACTACACCTTCCGAGTCGTGTTCGAGCTAGATCCCGTCGTTGCTTTTATTGAGGTGTCGTCGTCGCGGTACGCGGACTCGATTTTACTGCCATAGCGATCTTCGTCATCGTAAAATGGTAATTCGGGGAAGCTTTTACTTTCGACTGCTCACCCTTGGTCTCTTAACGCGCGCAGCGCCACCGTGGATTATACGGCCCACATCGAACCAGCCTCGTTTCGCATCGCGCCGATAAATTCTCACCGGACGTGGCGTGAAACAAGCTATAAATTTCCTAAGCCAAGACGGATCGTGTCTCTTCACTTTTTACGGGTCAAAAAACAGCGGACATACGTTGTTCCCCCTCTCCGCGATCCACCCTTCCGATCATTTCTACCGTAAGTTCGCGAGCCCTTCGATCCCCATTCGTACTTCCGCGACAACGATCGCGATTCCAGCAATTTTACGTTTTCGACACGTAAATTACCTACGCCATTCCCCCTCCGTCGCATCAATTCCGCCTCGCGTATATCCAATTCCTATCGCGGCTCGCGCCATTTTGAGGACCCGAAATCGCGAGCCACCGAGCATGCAGATACGAATGCGGACAAGATGGCGGCAAACACAAGATGGCGGCGAACACAAGATGGCGGCGAACACAAGATGGCGGCCACGCGATTATTGTATGTACGTGATTCGACGAGGGCGTAACGACGGACTGAAACGTATCGGATTTCGTACTCACACTTCTTTCCACGTCCCAATCTGAGCGTAATCGAATTTCCCGTCTCGGTTGCGCTGGTACTGATAGATGTTGTAAAAGCCAAACGCGTCGCCGTCCGAATTGAATTTTATCTCCGTACCTTGTCTCCCTGTAAACAATAACGATCAGATACGACGCGTCGTGCGAGGCCAACGACCCGGTTACGTCTCCCGCGAATTTTCGGGAGTAACATAACCTGAAAACATCTCACGATCCGCTCGCCATCTGCCGAGTGGAACGAAAACAATCGCGCGACGGCTAATAATCGTCCCGACCTGCGGGCAAACTGCTGTCTCGTTTCATCCCTCCCGCCGATCTATAAATGGAAAATATACACCTCGCGCTCCGAAGACTTGCGATTCCGCCAGATACAACAACACCGCCGACGTCTTCATCCCCGTAAAACGGGAGTTATCGATCGAGCATGCAGCATCCGCGTAACGATCGTTCAAACGTGCTGGGATTCCCCCGTTTCGTTCTATCGCCTCCCTCGCCGACTGGCGCCCTCTGTCTTCGGCGTGACTCCGGCTGATTGCGCCATACCCGTCTAAGCTGCTTTGACTGATGGCTTTCCTCTCTTAATAGCCTGTTCTCAGCATCGAGAGGCGAAACCCGAATGATACATGACCGCGGCTACCTTTCGATTCTCGTTCTCTGCACCGACGTTCCCCTAGTTCCAGGTTCGCGCGTGTGTCTGGTGCCATTTTCGTCGGGGAATCAGTTTCAAACGAAGCTTAACGCCTCCAGGGGGGAGGGATACTCGCTGCCTTGAGGTTTTCTCCGGCGGGTCTTCCCCCAGTCGGGAGATCTTCCCCGAAGGATCTTCTTACAGCCCTGATTGTGTTGCTCGAATCTACTCTGGTGCATCCCAAACTCGCTTCCCCAACCTTAAGGCAGTCTCGCGTTACGTCACGCGTCGTATTTAGCCGAAGATCGAGTTTCCGTGTGAAAACGATCGCAGAGCTGCGGCGAGGGGTAAACACGAGGGAATCTGACGGAAGGGAGGCAATAAAAATGATAACGACGTCACGTCCCAAAGAATCTTCGGATGCGAGGAGAATATGAAACCGTAGACATTTCTCGCTGCCACTCGTCGCGCGTCCCTCGTCGCCAGTTTATAATAATCTCCCCCGTTGCCGTTCTACTTAGCCGCGTCGCATCCGGTCCGCGTTCGAGACAAATAATACATTTCCGCTCGTCATTCTTCACCAGACCTCGCCGCTCCCCGTTGCGCCATTCTGCTTCGCCGCCAAATTCATCGCGCCTAATGCCCTCGCGGCGGCAACCCGCCACGCGTGCGTCCCCGGCTGCCTGCATATCAATTCGGAATAATTTCTCGCTGTTTCTTCGTCGTCTCGTCGTCGTCCGCCGTATTCCTTCCGCCCAGTTTGTCCCGCAGCGTAACGTGGCGCGTTCCGCGAAGAGTCGAGGAACGGCGGGAAATTTGAATATTAAGTCGTCGTTTCGCTTTTTTCGCCTCTCGCGAGCTTCGGCCAATCTCCAGAACAGCGAATCGCGAGCACTCCTCGAAAAAGAACATTCCAGAATTGTATGCGAACGATATCGCGGTATTTTTCGCCTTCCTTTTCGTCCACCGTTGTAGTTATCTGCATAAACGTGCTTTCGCTTTTTCCATCATTCCCGCAGAATAATTCCACTCTCTCGCGCAAAATCGTTTCGTAAATCATTTTAATCTCCAATTTTTCCCGACCCTCCGCACGATTCGTGAATGCGAAATGCCATCGCCCTCCCCCCCCGCGATAAGCGTAGGCGATTGAAAAAAAGAGACAACAACGAACCACGAGAATTATCTAACATACGGCTCCACCGTCTCGTTTCCGGTACGTTTTCCATCCCAGAAACTCCCAATCGAATTACAGGAATTCTTATAACAGCGGGAAGATTTGATCCTGGTGACACTCTTCAAAATGATGTAGACTGGTTTAATAATGATGTCTGATGTAGGGGAAATTCTACCATTCTCCACTAAATGAAATAATCGTTGAATGTTTGCTTATCATTGGTGTTCATGACTAAGAGCAAGGATATATGGAATATCCGTGTCCAACGCACAATTTCACTGGAGGTTACACCATGCTACAGATCCTAAGTGCGAATTGCAATGATATATCAAAGGTTTAGGATTAATTGATTAAGGGATTTGTTTGCGTATGTTGTGAGACCTGCAATTCGGCTAGGGTTTGACCATACTCCACCGAGACTGAAGGGTGCGTATATAGCGTGCAATTAGTGAGATCGAGATACTTCGGCGATGGTGATGAATATAAATGATTTTAAATAATTGGATTTAATTAGTTGCTTCTATCGTTCTCCGATTGATATTGGTAGTTACTCTTACGAGAGTTGCAGCAAATAGTAAAACTTGTGGAACTTGCGACCGAGTGTAATTGAAGTAGTTGGCCGACGGTGAGCCAGAAGTGAATCGCGATTGAACGAATGAAAATGACGGGTGTTGCTCGAGTCTGGATTTAGAGTCAAGATCGGAGGTTGAACCGAGACTGATTTGCGGTTTGCATTGTCTGTCCTCGTAGGGTCGGTCGATGTTATTCCACTGAATTATTTTTGCTATCTCGTATTTACGTTTCGTGGCCAATGAACCGCATGGAGCCTAAATGGACCGCCTTGGCTGGCACGACAACAACCGTGCGTCTGAGGGACAAAAAAATTCCTCAGAAGACTCCCCGCTCCGATTCACCGATCATACTCGCGTCGCTTTAGCGAGTTGCTTGATTTTAATATTATTCTTTTATGTAATAGTATAATAGATTTGGAATTCTCTCCATTGCATTAATCTCATGGTTGTTTCTTATGATTAGTTCTGATTATACTTTGCCCTCACGTCAAATTTCATTATGCTAGTTTTAATATCGTAGGGTTTTATGAATAGCTTTATCTTATTTTAATCGATATGGTTTTACTAGTCAGGCACGAGACAAAGACTTTCACTCGATATTTGATGAATATTCTTCTGAGCGTGAGATCGTCACGTGACTTAAGAACGTGCGGGCCCCTTTCAGAGGATATAATTATGTACAACTCGTTGAAAAAACTATTTATTTCCGACTTAACTGTGATGGGCACTCCATGGCCCCAAAAACTGGACTAAAGTAGTATATTTTTCTCTGGGGTGTAAAGTAGCACTTTCCTCTTTCACTCGATTTAATGGTTCACTCGCGAGAATAAAAAACGCGAAAAAATGCGCCTAAAATCGGCAATCCGTCGGTCGCGCCAGCGCTGCGGGTTGCAGTTGTCAAGGCGCCGCGGAGTGAACCGGTTATCCGGATCGAAATTGACGAAATCTCGCGTTTCCCGTGTCACGGAAGAGCGGAAGTGGCAGGAAATTAAAGGAAAGACGATATCCCCGGGTAGCCAATGGCGATTCGCGACGCGGCTACTCGTTGTGCTGCGGGTTATGGTTCTCAATTGTTTATAACTCGTTCAAAAGCTCGTTTTCCAAGTTCCGACGGATTATTGCCCCCCACCCCCCGGCCGCCGCGCTCCGCCAATCGGACGCGTTCGTTGTCGCCACTTCTGCGGTGACCCCTGACCTACTTACCAATGAACGTCACGTTGCGAATGTATTGCAACAGATGCTGACCCTGGGGTGCTGGTCTCAAATTGTCGCACAGGAAATGCTGATTCTCACCCGCACGGACGCAGTTATCCTCGATGATATTGTGGACCGCGTAAGCCATGGCGTATACGGCGTCCACTGGAAAAAAAGAAAAGGACGTAAGTCCACTCGCGAGAATGATTGACGCGGCGCGCCGCGTTACGTTACACGCCGGTGACGCCACGGCGCTCCGATCGCTGGTAATTAATTTCGAGGGAGGTTTCTTCCCCATCGATCCTCGGGTCATGGAACCCGTTGAAAACCGACGCGACTCTCCCCGCCCCCGCGGAAAAACATACCGCGGACACGTCGTTTGATGCAGACGGGAATAAATTAAAGGGGCAGAGATATCCACCCAGGAGCCGGAAAGAGGTCATTTTTGTGGATTTTTTTTTTCTAGGAAATCTATTTGAAATTTCGGATTGGGTTTTACCGATCCAGAAGTATACGCGTTCGGCAGTACGTTTAATTTCCTTTATTCCAAAATATCCAACATATACGAGGATATTGTATGAGTCTTGGAGCGTGGTGAAAAATCTGCGCAAACGGTATCCACTGGCGTTGCTTCAAAAATCACCTGAAAAAAAAAACCAAACAGATTATCGAAGTAGATACTGTAATCTAGCACTCGTCGCAACCGATTTTGAAAATATTGATTTACGCCAAAATGGCGGGCGTTTGGACGTGAATAGGGATTTTTGGACCAGAAATTAGTCGTTATTTTGCCTACGAAATGAAAAGTGAGGAACGAACAAAAATCCTGCGACGAGTACTGGGTAACGGGGAATAGAATGACCGCGGAAAAATTCGAGGCAATCGGTTCGTTGGTTCTCGAGAAATTTTGGGCCCCGATTTGAGAAACGTGGTTTGGAGAAAAACGCGTTCGAACGTTTGGGAATGAACGAATCATGGAATTTGTCAACTCACGTGGAATCATCGATGCCAGGCCCGTAGCGCGAGTCTTCTACCGTCTACGGAATCTTCGTGGCTTCCAAATTTTGTTGTCAGCGCCGTTTCGACCTTCTTTCGTCCGTTCTTGCGCTCGCAGCTCGGCTTTCGCTACGCGAGTTTCGTCTTCTTGCTTAGCGTACAAGTGCGCTCTCGGTCGTAACTGTCTTGTTTATCGAAATATTGACTTGGCGTTTTCACCAAATATTCTTGAGACCTCGAGCTTCAAGAGAATGCAAAAAAAATTAAAAAAAAAAAAAATCGATCTTTTCGACCATGCTAGGTGTATAGCTCTCCTTAACGGCACGTTTACTGCCTAAAAGTTTTCCTCTACGCTTGCGTCGATATTCCGCTGTAACAGGTATCGCCGGTGAAATATTGCACGCTCCTCGTACACCCCATTGCTCCGCGTCAAATCTGTCAGCTTTGGGCGCTTTCGAAATTATTCACGTCTCGGGAAACAAACGACGGGAGTTTTGAGACACGGGAATCCGACGACTCGTGAAAAAATACACTCGACGGTCCGCGAGTGTCAACGAAATGTGCCGAGTGTCAAACTCCCCGCGTCATTTTTCACGAATTTCGAATTTTCCGGGAAAAGTTCCCAGAATTTTTAAATTTTCGCGGGAAATTCGAAATTTGAAAAATTCCAAAATTTGCTATCTGTATGTACAAAGAATTTGACCGTCAGGACGCTTTCCCGTTGTCTCGTTTTCGTGCTAGACGTCGAGTGTCGAAAAAGCTGAGCGTTCGATGCGTCGAGTATCAAGTAAAAAACACGAAGGATCGTGTAAAATACCGGGTAAAATACACGAGTCCGCCATAGCGCGGGGTTTACGGATACTCGGTAGCCAATCGGTCTGATATTTACGATATCCCCTTGTAGAGTCATTAATAACGAGATACGAGCGTGTGTTTTCGACGTACGACGCGCAAACCCGATAGAAACGTCAGAGCGCGGCGTGTTTCTCGCAAGAGAATTCGATTATTTGTAGGTTACGTCGCGAATGGGACGGTCGTCGATTTTTCACCGACCTATTACGAAGAATCGATCGCGACTGGACCCGTCCCGTGTCTCGGTGAAATACGGAGACTCTCCGCAATGCCGTTATGAAACATCGTATACACCGGACACGGCGTATTTTACTCGGTTGAATTTATTGAGATGAAGTGCGCGTCGCTACAAGGGAATTCACTCGCTCCTAAATCGTTTTCTCCGGTGAACACAGAGACGCGCGCGTGCCCGCGTACAGTTTCAACGGACCTTTGTGGTGCGCTGGGCATAAACAGTAGACGATCGGAGAGGCGTTGGCAGGCCATCCGCGTCGTGGGTACGGGGAACTCTCTCTCTGTGTGTACGAAATGTCCTTGAAATATGCGGAAAATCGAGATGCGCTGTTGCATCAAAGGATCTAACCTTGACATAAAGCGCCACACTCTGTTAGAGTAGGACAGTATTGGATACCTCTATTCTAACCTCTGTTCGTTTTCAAAATATTGGAAAACAAAATTCCCTATGGAGAAATACAATTTCTCAACACAATTTCTTTTGCATTCTGCCATTTCCCTTTTGCATACTACACTCTGTCTGAAATTGCCAACTGCAGGTGCTCCGTTACGACTTAGCAGCGCCATCTGGCAACTCATCGAACCCTAATTTTGCGCGTTCGGATGGACACTTCTGTGACCGAAGTCCCATAAGAGAGGAAGAGAGTTCTCCTAACCTCTGCACTCCATAGTCGCGGGGTCGTAAACGTGATTCACGAGCGAAGGTCGGGTGAATTACCGAGCAACGATGGACCAACAGCTTTTTGGTTCCGTCACTCGAAAACCGATTTCGTGACCGAGCTTTGACTCTCTTTTGTCATGCCTCCTCATCCTCTTGCTATGGTGGGTAGAAAGTACAGGGTGAATCTATCGCTGCGACTGAAAGGTACAAGCACCATCGACAAAATACCCGACGGAGACGAAATGGCCGCCGGCGCACGGAATGGCGGCGGGCACGAAATGGTCGCCTGCACACGAAATGGCGGCGCGCGCGAAATGGCGGCGGGCACGAAATGGCCGCCCGCGCACGAAATGGCGGCGAGCACGAAATGGCCGCCCGCGCGCGAAATGGCGGTAGACACGAAATGGCGACTTTTGGATGAAACAATTTCGATTCTGCTGACTCTTTCCGCTCGTGAATCACAGATTCTCGCGACGATGATAAACTGTGCGGCGGCGAAACACGTATTCGTGATTCCTGATTACGAACGAAAATTTCAAAATGGCGGATGAAATTCGTTTATTGCGAGATTTGCGAGCTCGTCGACTTCGAATCCGATGGGAGAGGGAGAGTAGAGAAAAAAAATAAGAACAGCTGCGAAACAATTGCTTCCACGCGATTTTCGAGGTGTTCGGTCGAGTATCGTGAAGAATAGCACTTCAACCTTTATTTGAGGAGCGTTGTTCGTGGAGTTTTACTGCTAGATTGCTCGAGGGTCGTTTCTGAAGGAACAGCAAGTTTCTACTCGTAATTACGGAGCGGCTGCGAGGATGATAGGATTTTACGGAAAAAATGAGCGTGGAAATAAAAGTAGACGAGGCGTTCTGGGTCGAAGATCCGTTTCAGCTCCTGAGCTCCTGGGCTCGAAAGTCGGTAATAACGATAAAACTTCCGTCGAATTCTTCCGAAGAAATTTTTGACACGCTTAGGGTAGAATAAAGGGAAACTGAGGCTCGAAGCTCGTCTGGATGTTTCTTACCCTCCGCAGCCCTTCGATGTCTTCAAAGGAAATGAATCGCTGGGCTGGGGGGGGATGGTCGAGTAAATTGAAAACTCGGGGAGAAAGGGTCGCAGCGAGACGACTCTGCGTGGATCTGGGTTTCGACCAATTATTCTAAATTGGTTTGTCGAATGTACGTTCTGCCCAATTACAAAAAGAACTTCGAACAATAACCGCACGATCGAATTGCTCTTCTAACGCAGGGATCGACACCCGATACTGGAAAATTTCTGAAACGATGAGAAAAAATCACAGCGCCACGGGGTTTTCGGGAGAAGATTCGGAAAGCTTGGAGCTACGGGGAAAAAAATACAATGGTCGAAAAATCCAATTTTCCGCAAGTTGGGAGCCGCAAATTTGTAAAAAACGAGCGATTTCCGCCATTCGAAGGGCAATAACTTTTTTTGGAAAGCTTGTATCACCCTTTTCGAATTGCTCCAAGAAGCTGTGCCCTCCCTCCTCAAGTTCACGATACGAGAATCGACGTGTGATTTTTTGGCGACGAGTTTCGCCACTTTTTTCGCGAAAAAATGTCGTTTTCGCGTTTATGGTCGGTTTTTTGGTTTTCCAAAACGATGGAACGTCGAGGAAATGTGCAAAAAAAGGAGGAGGATTGGAAACGACGACGATGAAAAGTAAATCGTGTAATGGATATGGGAATCAGCAATAAATTCCGAAATTGCTGACCGATCGATGAGTAGAAAAGCTCAGGATTCAGTCCGGCGAGCACAGAGTAGTCGTTAGGTCGTCTGTTGACGAACAATTCTGTTCCCGGAGAGTCGTAAATTATATTTCCAATTCTGGTAGCAAGAAGACGGACTCGTCGTAACCCGGCGCGGATCTCCGATAAGCTTTTCAATGGTACGAAATCAGTAGCCATTAGCGAGCTTGAAAAATGAAATAGTACCTAAGCGCATGAAAAAAATTACCTATTCCCTCGGGTATATTTTTCTCAGGCTTGGAAATTGAAATTTCCCCGGGAAGTCTCGCTAATTGGCGGGGGAGCGTTGACAAACCAACGAGGACGAACGGGCGAGCTTGATTTAAATAAATGGGATCTGTCGCAACGGTATTACCCCGCTTAACTCTTCCCAGTTGATTTTTTTCCGCGAAAACTACGCAACGAGCTCCGTCTCTCGCATAATCAAGGCTGACCTGCGAGATCTCCCTCCCCTTTCGCGTTCGCGTTCCTCCGGAGCTTTTCTCCAAACGTGAAAGCTTATCGACGAATTTCGAGCATCGCGACTCGTCGATCTTTCACCGATTAGCCTATCGCGTAGCGAGCTTTTGCGAATTTAAAAGCTTTCCCACCGAGGCGAGCTTTTTCAAAGTTTCAATTACTCTCGTGCCGCGCGAAAGCTCCGAGAGACGTGCGTTTCGATAGTTTTTTCCATTGCCATAGTGCTTTTGGGGAGACGTGAGCTTTTTTGGGCGGGAGCTTTTTCGGTACGAGGACTTTTTTGCCGGCAGCTTCTCCGCGCTTCGAGAGTTTTTTCCCCTCTCGTGACAATCGTTTCGCGATCGAGCGACGAGCTTTCGGCATTTGTCGTTTTCCAGCTGCGGGGAGCTTGCGACGCGTCAAAATATTTCGCGGACGGAAAGATAATTTTCGAAACGGGAGATGTTTTCGCGTTTCCAGTCGTGTTCACAATTCGGAAGGTCTTCGGATGGAAGAGAGCTTTTGCCCAAGATATTCACGGTCGGGCGAGCTTTCTCGCGAGGCGGCGAAAGGGGGCAAGTGTTGGGGTGTTCGAAGATGTTTAGAATCAGGAGCAGATTTAATCAGCCTCGAGAGATTCTCCCAAGCCTTTCGGATTCGACGAAATTGTTTTCAGACGCGGCGAGCTTTATTTTCTCGAACGGGGACTTTTTTTTTTAGAACCGAGAAGTTTCCGCCGAGCGAGAAATAAGCTTCGCGGACGAGGCGGGAGGCGAGTCGCGAAAGATGGGCGTGCATTAAAAACGGAGCTTTCGCAAGCACAAAGGGCTGTTGGTAGTGCGCGAGCTTTTTTAAATAAAAGCATTTTTCGTCCGCGGAAAAAACTTCCACAAATTTTAAGCTGCCCGAGCTTTTATCTCGTAACATTCCGTTTAATCCAATGATTCGAGCTTTCGCCCAACGCGAAATGATTGTACTCGAAGCTTCGCAGTGTCCGACTGTACGATCTCACGGACAGGGACGAACCTTCGCCTCTCCTCTGCTGTGAAAGCTCGTCGATACAATTTTCGTCGTTTGTTTTTTTTCCAACGCAATCGGACGTTTCCGCGAGTCGAGCTTTCGCAAGCTTGTCACGCGCTCGTGCGTGACGATGAACGCGAAGATACGACAACGTCGCGACGTCGAGAGACCAAAACCGATAACGTACGTAAGCTTCGGTCTACGTCGCGATCGGCGTTCGAAAGATGGACGCGATTCTCTCTTGTTTTCTCGCAAAAACTGCCCCAACGTTTCGTTTGTCGGATCGGACGAATCTAAAAAGCTCCGAAGAGGTCGGAATATTCCTACGCCACGCGAAAACGACGCTCCCTCGCGCATTCCAACCGAGAAAACGCTCCTCGCACGAATCTTCGAATTCGGTGACCAAAAAAAAAGGAAAAAGCTCTGCAGCAAGCTCATTATCTCGCGCTTTTTCCCGACGTCCTCTCCTATTGCTCGTCGTTTCCTTGGAAATTTTCCAAGACCAGCGAATAAAACTGCGCCGCCTCGGAGCATAAAATCCAGCAAGTTCACCTGACCGTAAAAAAGCTCGATAGATTTGGCGAAGAGTCGTGAAAAAGCTCGTCCCCGACGAATTTACTGTCCGATGGATTTACTTTCGATTTCCGTTCGCAAACTGAACATCCAATTGCCGTCTGTTGCCGAGGTACGTTTCACTTCGCAATGCTCAACTTCGTTCAACGGACCGAGCTTTTTTTCTCCGTACGCGACGGACGGACTTGCGCGCTACGCGCGCGCCACTCGACGAGTAACGAACGTAGCCGAGCGAGATTTTTTTTCAACCCTCGGAGCGCACACTTCTGCCGCCAACCTACAAGCGCGTGTTGGGTCAACCTGACCCTAGGCGTTTTCCAAAGCGTGTTTCTGGATGTATGCATTTTGTGGTTTTCTTCGTAGAGACGTTTTTTTGTAGAAAACTATCCACATCTTATGGCCCAAAACATTCGTTCAATGTGTGGCATGCGTCGAAAAATACAATCGGAGACGGAACATTTTTGGGGTCAAAATGACCCACTACGCAGTCGAAGGGTTAATAGCTGTAATTGACTGACCTACGAACGGCACCAGACCCTCCTGCTCGTAATCGATCAGCTTCTCGTTTCCGGTGCATTTCTTCGCGTTGTCAGGGACGTTCGGACCGAAGCTGCATCTGTGATGCTGGGACCAAAACTCGCGGAACCAAATGTTCCGACAGTTTATCACCTTGCCCTTCAACGTCGGATGTGGCACGTTCTTTTCCGCCTGCTTAGCGCACTCCTCGTCGTTCATACGTGGTCTCAGGCTCTTGTAGTATCTGTCGAAATCTGTGGACCACGAAAACGACCTTACAAAAAGCTCCGAACTTTCGCGCATCATCCATTAATCTCCATCCATTAATCGCGACAATCCATTAGCACTCTAAAACCAACGTTGCCTCGATGTTCCCGAAATTGGCAACGATTTTTCGATCGTTCCAGCGAAACTCGTAGCACCCGAGAACAGAGGTTACACGTACCTGATTATACAGGATGTATCACCTCGCGTGTCCAGAATGGGCGGGACTTAGTCGACGCGAGGCCGACTCCGCAAGCACGATGTGACATTTTTTCTTGTTGTATAGTCTATTCTCGTGAGAATGTCGGTCTACGAAGATCCCATGCTCGTGGATTGGCTATAGAAGCGCGGCCCGCGTCGACTAAGTCCCTCCCATTCCGGACGCACGAGGCGATACACCCTGTACACAAAAAAAAAATTGGCTCCCTATAATTTATATATAACTATAATACGACGTAAATTCTGTTTAAATTTCGTGGAGAATTTTACACGAATTGTACAGGGCATTCCATTCGAGTTGGCACGGTCGAACCACGCGTTCCCGTTTAAAAAAAAGACGTTCGTCTCCGAATGACCATGTACACCTCCACCGAATAAGGAGTACGATATCACATCGTTTCACCCCATCAAACAATGATACACTTATTTTAAACATTGGTCTCTAAAATTCATTTAAGTACCAACTCAAATGAGACACCCTGTACATAAATTACATGTAATTGTACCGGGCGAATTTTTTTCAAATCTAATTACTTTCAATCTCTTTTTCGCGGCCAGTTTTATCTCGAATTTTCTCCCTAGCATTTGCCGCTGGTCCGTTTTTCTCGGCATTATCGAGAGCCTCGTCGCTGTTTTACGGGATCCCCAGCCTCGCTGGGAAGCCGTAGCCTTCCTGAAATTCTGAAAGCTCGGCGAGGAGCGTAATTCAGCGGAATCCCCTCGCCCAGCGACGGCGACGGAAGTACGTCGAAGAAACGAGAATAAAGAGTAGCGAATTACCCGCCAAAAGTGTGCGTGTGCGTGCGGCAGAGAAAAAGAGAGAGAGAGAGAGAGAGAGAGGTAGAGGGAGAGTGAAAATGGCAGGACACAAAAAACGGGAAACTCGCGCAAAATTAACCGGCGTTGTAACGACGACTTTCTTGCGGTGGCTAAACTATCGCGATTACCATTTCCACCTTATTATTCCGTGGTACAAAACGTCTCGTTACCAGCCGGTGAATTATGTCGAAAGTTTTCGCCTATCAACGCGAAACTTCCCTCCACCCACCACGGCATATCGCCGATGCGGACGACGAACGTTTCTGCGTACCCAGCTATGTACGCCGAAGGGTCCACTATTCTGAGGTATCGAATCCCCCGGGGAATCCCCTTCGTTATTTGCGCATTTTACCACCTTATTGCCACTCCCCAACATTGAAATAGCGAAGATCTCGGTATTCGAAACAGCCACTCCTCGGTTCACTGCCGACACAGTGAACTTCACTGGCCAAATGGTAAAAAAAATGGTGGTTTTTTTAGCTTCGTTTTTTTTTGTTGCTTTTCAGTTTTCAAAGAAAGGCCGGCTGGACGAGATATCGCAGGGCTTTCAATACTGCATGCTGCCGAGGAATGAAATATCGTCGGCGGGTACCCGACGCTATTTCCCATCGCTGGGCGATTTTAGCAGAGCAAACTTCCAAAGAGCGGGAAACTTCGGGCAGAATTGGTCTTTGGCCCGGCAAGAAGTTACATCTGAGTAAGATCTTTGGTACCGAGTTCCCGAAATTTCTCTGAGATTGCGGAGCCAACTCGTTGGAGTGAGTCGCGGTGGGATTTTCGAAAAATGAAAAAACACATTTTTGGCTCAGCGTGTATACAGTGATGCTTTGACAATGACGTGGCAAAGTTTTACGTAAGGTCGGATATCGCGGAAAGTTTTTGTGCGATCGGCTCGAAATTTGGACTGTATATTCAGAAGTACTTTCCCCGCAAAGTTCCGTAAGCTTTTTTTTTATCTCGCAAGCTTCGATGATTACTAACAATTTTTTACTGATTTTTTTTCGGTTTTTCCCCTTTTTTTCGAAAATATTTTTTTAAAAGCTACTCCTTTGGTCGGGTTATATTTTTGCGAGGAAAAAGGCAGTGTCCCTGTAGATCGGCGCAAAGTCCTCTGAAAAATCGGACTCTCAGAATTAAAATACCCTTTTTGAAAAACTTGCCGCACGTTTTTTTGGCCTTTTGCTCGCAATGGTCCGGATTTTTTGGTAGCCGAGAGATATCGCTGGGATTTTTCGGTTTCTCTGTTACTCTTTTGTTTACCTTTTTTTGGGTTGGAGGGGATCGCAAGAATTATGGCGGGGGCGCGCGGCAAGATTTTTATTCGCACCCTTCGGGCGGCGGTCTCCGATTGTTATCCGAGCGCACCATTTTTCACCGGCTTTGTTTTAAACTCGAAACCTTTGCCAGAAGAAACTTTGCGCAGTTGAGTCTTGCTCGGTCGACGAGTTGAATTGATGAATCACCATCTCGCTCCTCGGGGACGAAGGAGGAGAAAAACAACGGAAACTATTCGGCGAGAGCATCTGGCCGAGTTTCCCCACCGTTGAGATTAATTAGGCTTTTCGCTCGCGGCCAAATTCGAGACAGCAGCGACGAGCAAGAAACACACACGAGCAACGCATACGGGGCATTCCGCACATAACGAAAAACCAAAAATTAAAAATGGCCATTTTTTCTAAACTGTTCGAAAAAATTTCGAAATATTCTCAGAGTCGTTTTCAGTGAGGTAGAACGTGGTAGAAAAGTATCAGCCAAATCGAAAATGGTCGGGACTAAAAGTGGGCCATTTGACGTGGAATGCCCCATATATGTATACAGGTAGGCCATTTTGAGCGATCACCTCAAATATCCTCTAAAATAACGGGTAAAACAAAATTGTTCCTGCAAAAGTTGTTCGCGACAATTTTGGGCTCCATTAGATTTGACCTTGAGGCACGTTGTCGAGCTTATTTCAAGGTCAACGTGATTTTTTTACACGGAAAGCCCTATTTTCGACACCGGATGCTGAAAGGGCGGGAAATTAGTGGATCACGCAAAGTGGCCCACCCTTTGTGTGTGTATGTACATAGAGAGAGAGAAAGAGAGAGAGAGAGAGACTGAGAGAGGAACGAGAGGCTGGAAGAAGGGTGAATACGCGGTAGTAAAAAAAGGGGAAACTCGGCCAAGGTCGATCTTCGAAGTGATTCGGAATGGCGAGTCACGCAGCTACTTCTGTGGGTGTCTCTCGATAGAGAAGTGATTAATCAAGACGAGACATGCGACGAGCAATGATTATTTTGTTCGGCGCGCCCCTTCGCTCCGAGAGGGTGAAAAAAGATGGTGTCGTTTTCGGGAAAAAAAGGGAAGAATAATCTCGAGTCGCGTACCTGTCAACGAGTTTCGTCTGGGTAATATCGTTATCGCTCCTTCCGCCGCGAGTTCTTGGTCTCTCACTGGATAGAGCTTGGCGCCCCAGGAGTCGCTGCCGATCCAGAGAAAGTGTCCGGTCTTGTTGGCTCTCATCGTCGCCTGCAGCAATTTTCTGAGAGGATGATAAAAATCGTGGCATGAGAATGGGAGCCCACGGTTTTAAATGGGGGCTCGAAGAGGCCGCTTCCCCTTCGGGCCGCTGGGAGGGGAAGACACGCGAGCGTCGACGGGGTCGGGCAGGGTGGAATTTACCCCGTTTCGCGCCACGGCGCCGCTTCCCGGATTTTCTAAGGGTGCAACAGTCTGCCTTTCGCCCGATAAAATCGCCTCTGCCGTCACTCGCATCGATTCTCTTGCTCGCCCCAAAGGCAACGCGCGCGCGGCTTGCATTTACCCGCCCGCCCCACGGCAATTCTAATCAATTCGCCTGGGTGTTTTCAATTTCGTCGCTCCGGCCTCGCGCTCGACATTTTTCGTGCGAGCTTTTCAGGTTCGATGGCGCATCGAGAAATAAGAATTTGGGAAGTACCGCGTCGACGACGATGCGTGGAACGATCGCGGATTGAAATGTAGATGAAGCTGGGATGCGGAGTTTCGAGACCCCGTTGAATAATTATGAGTTGGTTCGGCGAAACGAAGCGGATAGATTTTTCGCTTCGTCTCCCCGTTTGTTTGTTTCTCTGTCTGCTTGTTTGTCCATTCCTTCGGCAGTGTTTGGCTTAAACTCGGAGACAAATGAGCGGACTTGTATATATATATATATATATATATATATATATATATATATATATATATATATATATATATATATATATATATCTTTATATATGTATATGTATAGAGATATACACACGGACTGGTATATTTATAGGCGGGGCGTGTTACACCGCGCCCGGGATTTCTCGAAATCCTTAACAGCTACCTCCGAGAGTAGTTCTGCAACTACGACCGCTTTGCCGGCCACCTGATGTTTATCAAGCATACGCGCGGAGTCTTTGCAACGGCTAGAAGCACACAGCTTGGTGGAACATATTTTATCCTCCAATGCATCCGGTAGGTAAATGGAGCTAGAGCCGAAGCCGGATTGGCCATCGGATAAAATACGCGGATCAAAGGCACGAGATGTCGGTAATGGATACGCGCCATCGTGACCATTTCCTTCCGTGACGAACAACGCCCACCGTAGCACTGATTTCGGAGACATTCTACGGATGACTTTCCGACTCGGAGCTCCTGCTAAAACTATACGTGCCCTATCTCGCGAACCGTCAATTTCAGAGGGAAAAAGTACAGACAAAAGATAAAGCTCTTTAAAAGTTCTGCAAAAAAGGTTCTATCAATCATGCGCGTAATCGCGATAGTTTAGCTGTTATATCAAAAAATAGACCATTTACAGTAGACCCTCCATATAAGCCTCTCGTTATTCGCATTTTTACGGTCAAATATAGCCTCTACGGGAATTTTGCAGAAAACCTTTTTTGTAGAACGCTCGAAAAGCGCTGTTTTAGGTTTGTAGCTTTTTCCTCAGAAATCGATACTTTTCGAGATAATTCGAAAAATATTTTCGAGATCGCTAATGGTTGGTGTCGTTCCTTTCGTCGACCTCATCATTGGCCAGAGACCGATTCTGTTGGAGATTACAGATCGATCGAGGTTCTCGTAAGGTTTGTTCGTTTTTTTTTTTTTAAAGGTGTGGCGAAATTTTTCCACAACCAGAACTTCATTGGCTACGTGTCTGTCGAGTCTAGCGACCGCGGCGGAGGTTGGCGGTGGAACGGGTGCTGCCTGGAAAGCTGAACAGGCGTAACGTTGCTTGCATACATTTCCGGGCGTGAAACACGAGCACAACAAACGACGTACAGATTTGTTCTGTTGGCAAAAAGTGAGGAAAATGAAGCGGCGAGAGGTAGAACGCGAGCGCGTGAGAAAGCGGTAGCACTTTATCTTCGCGCCTGCTTTTGCACCGCGTACAGTTGTGACATCCTCGATTTGGAGCCAGCTCGAAAAACCGCCATTGTTTCTGCCATCGCGCGCTGGGCGAAGCATAATTTTAACGTCGCGATTTCTCCCCCTTTTTCTAACTCCCCTGCGCTCGTCGTTTGTTTTTATCGGCACCCGCCCAAAACATTAAATTTTCTCCAAATTTGGTTCCCCACAACTTTTCGTTAACATTCGACCCGACGGAGGTGTTCAAGAACAGCCATTTTTTTTTGTAACATTCAAAATAGCCAATATAAATAGCCACACGCGACTGCAGCATTTGGTCGCCATTTTGAACTCACACGACCAGCGACCCCCAACGAATAAAAAAAGCTGACCGGAATTTTCGAAAGATTTACAAGAATTTTAGAAAGTACACGTCAACTGGACGCGCGGCTCGAGCGCGCAAGTACATGACACAGAGTGGTACTGCGCGTGCGAGCCACGAAGGTACGCGTCCTAGCAGCGCCACCAAGCGGCGGTCGTGCGGGGGACTACCCCTGCAACGCGAGCTACATCGCCCGGCTCAAGCCTATACCAAAGCGTATACCAAAGCAGAGGCTATCTAATTTTAGGGTTAGGTTGAACCTTGCTATTCACACTTGGCGGCCATCTTTGTACCATTTTTGCCTACACGTTTCGCACGATAAACCGGTCAGTCACGGCTGTTTTGAGCTGGCTATAAACTGGCCAGGCGACCATTTCGTTTCGTGACTTTTCTTGCAGGGAGGTGGCGATAAAATCGGCCGCCAGGAGGCGTTGCCGGTACAGGAGTACTACGAAGCACGAGTCTAGTGATCGGACGGTAATTAATCGAGTGGGTCTCTCGCGGGTAGCATAGCTCATCGGAGGACAATGGAATGCAAGTCGTAGATGGTCCGCGAGAAAAGCAGTCCATTCCAAGCCGTTGGGCATTGTCTCGGCGAGTTTCGGGCTGGGGATGACGATGGTATCTCGGTCCGCTTTCATGGCTGCTTTACGACACGCTCGCGGGGGCCGCGTCGTTGCATTCGTCGCCGAGACAATATGGCGGGGTTGTGGGGTATCTCGCGGCTGGGCGCGGGAATCCCCGCGCTTTGTTTTTCCCCTGGAAATGGCGCGTCGGTATCGGCGAGAGGAAACTTCGCGGAGGACCATTTGACGAGGGCTCGTAGTAAAGGCGAGGCGAACATCGACTATTCGAAGGAGGACGGAGCGCGAATTTATGGAGCGTTCAGCGGACCGTTCTAATCGTTGATACCAGATCGCGACCGAGCAGCTATGGTATCCGAGAATCATAACGCGAGTTTGCGACATAATTTTCTTGCCGACATGTTTTACCGAAGTGGAAATGATTCTCGTTGTGGTAACGAGCAGGTGAACATGTTTACGTTCCACGTGAGAGTGTTCAAAAAATTTCCACCGCAGGCTCGTGTGATTATTTTCCAACGGGAGGGAAGCCCTCGAGGCTTCTATTTTAAATCGTAGACCACGCTTCGCAAATTTATCCGGAGTCGATTGGCCGTTCGCTGTTGCGGTCAGAGACGGGGGCAGTTTTTTTCATCGTCTCTCTGGAACTCCATGCTCGTGTGTTCCCTCAATCGCATCGAGAACGGTCAAACTCTGCGATAATTCCACGATAAGCTCCGGACCTCTCTGTGGTAGAGATCGACCAGTTTAGAATTTGCGCTGATAACTGCTCAGGCGAAATACGTCGTCCAAATTCCACGCGAATGCGTTCACCGTATCAATTAGCGTTGGGTAGACCGCAGCCACTCTCCGTCCGTTTTACGAGAAACGCGGATCTCGCCTCGGCATGGAATAGAAGACGTGGCAAACGTCCGAGACCCAATAATAGTCCGATCACGAGCACAGTTGGAACATCCCAATACCATTTCCTTCCGACGTTATAATCCGATCACCATTTATCTTGGGGGTGGTAAGAGCATAGGAGTATAGGCAACACGTATCAACGAGACGAGACGACACGGGTCACCGGCGTCCACTCGTAACCCGAGAGACCCTCTTAAGAATTTCGGTATCCGACAAAGTTTGTCCCCTCAACGGGCGAATAAAGAGCTTAGGATACCGAGACCCTTGGTGAATGGAGGGACGATCTTACGCGTAACGTGGATCTCACTCGCGAGCAAACACCTCCACGCGCAAAGAACCAGTATCCGGCCAGGGAAAAGTGCTTGCTCAGTCCGATCCTCGACGACGAAGACCTATACTCCGGGGCGGATGGGCAAAGTTTCGAAGGTTTTTACTCGAGAGGTGGTCAGTCGCGAAGGTATTTCCTTGGGAACACGCCGCAACGCATGGGACACACGCCCGAGGTAGGAGGGAGTCATTGACCCAGGCTAGGTCCGGGCCAATCGTTTCCACGATGTACGAGCCTTGGCGCGAGCCTTGGCGTGACCATTGGCCGAGCGTTGGCCCCAGCCTTGGAACGGCGCTCCGGGGCGTGGCCTTGGGAAACAATAGAACCAAGGTTGCGCGGGGCCTCGGAAAACAATGAAAGCAATACTGGCTCGGGCTTGGGAAACGAGAAGTCAGTACTGCCCCAAGTCCTGACCGTGAAAAACCAACATAGACTCGCCAATTATATTCATATGCGTACAAATATAAATGTAAATAGGTAAAAAAAAAAACTACGAGCATTTAAAGGAGTGGAGCATGAAAATCAAGTTCAAACTGAAGCTTGCTCGGAGAATTGACCAATGCTCGGTTTCTTGAGGCTTGTACGTGTAATACGATCGATCGAGTGGGCAGCCTTGGAGTGAAGCTGTGGCCAATGTTTAGCTGCCAAACAAGAATTGTCAACGTTAACTTCTTTCGTCGTCCCACACTTCGCAAAGGCACACCGTATTCGCGGTGTTGAAGCTCAGTTCCGGAGGAAATTTGGCGTCCTCGGGATACAATCGCTGAAGAAGGTCGCATTTTCGACGTGGGTTGATCGTTTGCGCGGAGAGAGGCCTTCAAACGATGGAGTTGCAGAGGAATCATCGCAGTTCTCCGTGCAGTCTTGCTTCGCGAGAAGATCCGGATTTCTTGAACTCTTCTCATTGCTCGATAGCGGAGTCGATGGAGAACGATTATGCAAATACAACTAGAATGGAGAATCTGTAATCCGGCAGCGAGGTAGGAAGAAAGGAGTTCCTCGCCACCTAGAATCGATGCCTAATCGTCGGAAGAAGTGGAGGAACGTCCATGTGCGGAGATACAGATGAAGGTGAAGGGAGAGTCAGAATCGTTGGCACGAAACAAACGCGATGATTCCGATGAGACTAGGGAGTCGTGAAATCATTGAGGTCGTTAAGATGTACCGCCCAGACAGCAGTGGGCGCGATGTGGAAGGAGGTACAAAAAATGTTGTAACTGAAGAAATACAACGGAAACAACTGCAGCATCGAGGCAGGCATTGAGGAACATGAACCCTAATTGTTTATCGTCGAGGTTCAAGTTTCGCTATAATGAGATCCCCGACCATTCTGGTGCCGTTTTTCTGCGTCTCCATCCCTAAGATACTGGGAATCCTCTCGAAACGAGGAGAATAAAAGAAGAGCCAAAGTTTCCATCGCCTCATATCCACCAGAACTAACCTCCGAGCTTCGGCTTGGAGAAACTCGAACAGATTGGTAATCGTTTCTCCGGACGAAGTTACACGTCTTCCGCGGAAGTTGGTGCTGTTATTCATCTTTTCAAAACGATATCAATTATCACCCGCAAAACTGGAGATCCGAAGAACGCGAGGTTGGGCTTACTCCCGAATTCATGCTCCAAAATAGCTGCTGGGATGAATCAACCGAGACGTATTTCAGTAATGCAACTATCTAGAGCATCGGATCTCTGGCTCGTAGCCAGCTACGCCTTGTCATCCAATCTTGGCCAATATTTCTCAAGCTGCGACCAGTCAGGTGATCGAATTATGTCGATGGCCGAAGGGAATCGCCTGGTCGACATTCCCAACCCCGTCGTTTCTACGACCAGCTGCTGGTCCTCTTCGAGGATCGTGGAGAGGGTGTCTCGACTCCATCCTCATCGTCATTGTCGAGGATATCTCGTTCGATTAGCAGTCTCGCGTACCGCTTCGGTGATTATCGAGCTGCTTGCATCCCTCGAAGGGGGCTATGGTTCGCTTCGAACTTGACGAATCGATAACGCCGCGCATGTAATAACGTTCGCGTCCATAACGTTGGAACACCACCTAACAGCTCGTACGCGCGATCCAAAATGGAAAACAACGGTTGCGTATTCAGATAAGGACCGACGGAGCAGCCCAGGAATTATCCGATTCGCAATCCCCCCAGTCCCATCTTCGGGAGCGAGCGGATCCTCCGGCCACTTTGGCGTCTACTCTCCCAGCTGCACCGACTTCAGCAGTAATTCCAAACCCCCATTTCTCCTCGTCAATTCCACAAACTTCGCTCTTTTGAGATTTATGACCACAAAATTGGCATCCTGTCCCAGACTTCGTTTTTTCTCTGTACTCGTCCCGATCCCGCTACGGGTCGGCCGACTTTCTAGGTCGTTCTCCTGAGGGAACGGCGTTCAAGTTGCGGTGTGGCCCAGGAAGCGTAGAAACTTGCGGGATGACTCGCCGACTCGAAGTTCGCTGATGACGAACTCAGAGCAGTGGGATCCCTTTATTCGGTTTCCACGCGGAGTCTGGGTGCAAAAAACTTGGGGACAAAGTTTTCCGCCAGCTAACGAGTAATCGGATGCTTCGTTCATCTGCGTGCTTCCATTGTAGGTCGTGCCCAAGAGCGATCTCTTCCAGTGTCGCGCGAGGCTGACGAAGGTGGAAGAGAGCCCCAAAAGATCTGTTTCTGGCGGCGTTATAAAACATAGACGACGCGGGGGGCGGCGCACCCAGTCAGCCAGAGAAGCTGCGTAGGTCTGGACTTCGGGCAACAAGCTTTGAAGGTTACGAGAAACATCCGTGGCTCGAGGCAGTCTGGTTGTTTTTGTCGCGGGTGTTCAGTTTCGCCTCGGAGTAGCAGGAGAAGAAGACGACGAGGACGAGGGAGGAAGAAGGAAAGAGGCAGATTTGGGGGTAGTAGCATCGATCGCGTCTGGACAAAATAAAAGTGGGAGCGAACGCGCGGGGGTCTCGATCCATCAACGTTCATCTGGGATGGAATTTGTCAAGAGATTCGGCCGGCCATCAGCCAGATCCATCGTAGAATGAGTGCGCCTCGGTCCACGAGGATAATCGATAATGCTGCACGTTCGACAAGGGTCACGTTCGTTTGTCGTAGTCAAATCATCCGGGAATTTAATCGAATCATATATGTACGTGCACCGAATCGTGCTTTTCGCCCGTCCGAAGCGATGAGCACGAAAATGTTGCTCGAATGTCCCAAAAAGTACCTCGTTCTCCTTCTCATCACAAAGAACCCTCGACGCACCGGAGACCTTCAACGAGGCGTTGCCTCCGCGGTGAGATTAGGCAGAAGACTGTGGTCTTCTCTCGCCTACCGCGGGGATTAGTACGACGAGAGCGGAGCTGGAGATACCGATCTATCGATTCCCAAGTTGTGCAGATCGGGGCGATACCGAGCCAACCTCATTTGTCAACCGCATCCGCCACGTGGATCCGATAATGTCTATTTTGTTTGTAACGGTGTTAACTGGGGATAATGCGAAGACAATTAAGTGTTGCGGATGCGGCCTACTCGGGATGGTAGCTTAGCCAGCGGAGACCCTGAGGCTTCCGGTTATTAGTATAAACCTAGTTTATTCCACAGGGTGAGGCACCTAAGGCGTCACAGAGAAATGACACCCAAACTCTTGATCATAAGAAAAAAAGCTTAGGACAAAAGTTTCAGTGTTTCAGAAGGCTTCCACCCTGTGCTAGCTTACCAAGCTACGTCAAGGTCAACTCCACATGTTGAACAGGAACCATGCATTTTTTTGTACAACGTTATTATCGACTTTAAGACGAATTCAGCGACGTACGACGCAAGGTCTTTCCAGTCATGAAAGAAAGGATACGTCTACGACACAGATGTTGGTTGAAATAGGACGATGTTTTCATCAGCGAATTGAGAGGTGCTTACGAGTCGATGGTCGTCACGTCGAGCATCTTCTGCTGGTCTCGTGACTAGAATGACCTTGTGTTGTGGGTCGCTGAATGTGTCTTGTGAACGTGACTAAAAAAATGCATGGTTTTATTGGAAGAAGTGGAGTTGACGTTGAGGTAGCTTCAGGGACTCCGCCGGTAAAGAAATGGGGTAGTCCAGTGCGAGGAGCTTTTTGAACACTAGAGCTTTTGTGCAAAGGATTTTTGGATGTGATCAGTAGTTGGAGTGCTATTGCTCGGTAGGACTTGGCGCGGGGTCACCCTGTATACATGGAGTCGCAGGTGCTGCTTGGGCGTCGCGAAATCCTCGGAGGTATTATAATGAAACGTTCGAGTGTAGGATTCCTCGATTCCTCTCTGCCAGCTATCGAGCTTCATATTTTTCAAACGAGGCAGCTTTCGACAGATTTCAGCTGGCAATGGTAGACGAGGGCAGCGAGGTCGGCCATCTTAGAATCTATATCGCGGCATTGTTCCAACTTCGTCGAAGTGGGAATTGATTCGGCAAAGTTTTCCTATAATTCGAGGCGATCTCCTCAACGTGTTCGTGAAGATGGCAGGCTATAAATTCTCCGGCCGACGGGACGAATCTTTCGCGAAAAATAATCGAACTCGGTCGATCGACGATGAACAGCGATGAGCCGTCGCCCACCTCGGGCGACGGATCGTTTTACGAATTAAATTCAATCCCGGCCTCTTCCATATTCAACACCCTTCTTCTAAGCCTCGCGTACGGCCACCCTCGATACATCGCTGTCTCCCGCTCCGGGTCCTTCGATCAAATTGCGACAAATTCCAGGGATGCCGAATCCAATTTATCCGCGGGCAAAACTCCAGTTGGAATCAATTAACTTGGGAATATATGCCAACGAGCTCTCTCCGCCCCGGTCCGGCGGCTAGTTCCCCTTTGCCGACGCTCCGCGCGCCACCAGCGCCACGGGAGCCGCGGAGTGGGGGAAGCGCCTCGCTCAGTCGCTCGCTAGCCTCCGAGGCGTGAGCACGACTCTCCGCTGCCGTTCTCCCGCCGTATCGACACTTCCATGGCCGCTAAAAAATCCGCGTCACCGCGCAACCTCGCCTATCTCACGACTCCGTCGATTAACGGCATCAGAAAAAAAATCTCAGCCAACTTAGTCTCGTACAATCGATAAAAAAAATAGAAAATAATTCGCTTCACGAAATTGACCTACGTAATTCGAAGTGGACGTAAAATTGCGCTAAAAATTATTGCGTTCCCGACTTGAGAGGCAGCTCTCGGTTGTTTGCCGTCCAATTTTGGCTCGGTTTTCACTTTATTGGTCCGACTTTAATGGAGGGTCCGCAACTTTGTAGCGAGCAGCGGATCCGTCCGGAGAAAAAGGAAGAGTCTCGCTAAAAGGTTCGCCGTGCTTTTTCACCGAGAGAAAATGCCGTCCCAATCTCTTCCCGCCCGTTAGTCAACGGCTAAACTTTCGTCGTTAGTACCATCGATTTTTTTCCTTCGCCTCGGCGATCTCCTCGACGCGACATTTCCATCCGACTAATTATACTCGCCGATAGTAGAATGATCCCAAGCGGTTCGGCCAAACGAATCTCGCCGAATTTCCCTAAAACAAATCCTTCGACACTCACCTCGTGTTGTCTTCGTCCACGAACAGGATCACGCCCCTCGCGTTGTGTTTCGAACTCAGCCTCTCGATTATCCGATCGAAGTCTTCGGTTCTCGAATTCCGCAGGACCTTTTCGCTCACCGCAATACAAACGTTGTACTCTTCCGAAAGCCGCGTGAAGCTCATGATACCCTGAAATCACAGCAAGTGCAACCGATTCGTCAGCTCTTTGCACCCTTTCGAATTGTCTTTCGCACGGTACCAGGAGAAAAGTTTAAAAAAAAAAAAAAAAAAAAAGCTCCGAGCTTGCGGAGTTTAGATGCCGAATTTTTGGAATCAGTCGCTTTGTAGCTTGCCAGTGCCGAAGGGTGGTTTGAAAATTAGTACTCGGTGAAACCGAGCGGTGGAAACGAAGTGCCGGCGCGCATCTACGTCTGTCGCTGGTACAGTTTTCACGCGGAACTCGAATTTAACAGGTTCGTTAAGCCGGCGTTGATACGCAGTGCGATCCCTCGCGTCGCTCACGGTTCGTTTCGTCAGCGAAAGCATATCTCTCGCGACGCGACAGTTATACCCGGGCATAATTGGTAGTCGCGAGCTAATGAAAGGACGAAGAACAAGACCCAACGCCAACGAGCCGACGTCCTTTTGTCACCTGCTCCTCCGTTTTTATCTCCACCTTTTCCTCCCTCTCATCTCTCGTTTATTTATTTATTTATCCACTTATTTAATCATTCGAATATTTATTTATTTTATCGAACGAACTTCCAGAGCTTGCGATCCTTTCGCAGAGCTTTCGGTCCTTTCTCAGAGCTTTCCATCCTTTCGCAGAGCTTTTGGTCCTTTCGCAGAGCTTCGTGATTGGTTCCGTTTTTTCCTCCCAAATTTCGGTTTCCCTGGCAGCTTTTTTCCTCCCAAATTTCGTAGCCCACCCGGCGTATATTTTTGCTCGTCGTAGAGCGATTCGACGCTGATGAAATTCCTGCGAGAGGCTCGATTCTTCCGCGGAAACTCGATCCGTGTTTTCTTTTGTCTTCTTATTGCTTCGTTCCCCGACTCGCGCGATATTTCGCGTCGTCCCGCGGAGCTTTTCGCTCCGCTCGTCTGACCGAGCTTTTCGCTCCGCTCGTCCCCGAGCTTCGCGAAGCTCCAAAGAGATTTCGATCAAACGTGCGACTTGTCTCCGTTCGGTCCTCGCGAGCCATCAACGGATCGCGTGGATTCCAATGGAATCCCCCAGTCTCGGAGGGGCGGCTCTTTACGCGGGCGCTTTTCTCCCCCGTCTAAAAAAGGGGGGGGGAACCTCTGGGACGAAAGCTCTCGGTCGAATTCGGAATCGCAGATGCGTTGCTCATTTTTTTTCTCAAGGTCGCGTCGATCCTCGCGTTTCGCCGCGCGTTGTCGCAATTTTCGATGAATTTCATCATCGTTCGTTGTAATTTGATTTTTCACCACGCATCGTCGTCTCTGTTTGCCCTCGCAATTTTCACCCCTCGTTCTGGGGGCTGCCCGAGCTCCTTTCATCGGGTAGCGTCGCCCCGTTTGCCGCGTTACGTCGCCTTTTTTCCTCCTCCCCCCCGAAGCAGTCGAAAGCTCCGGGGATTTCTTGAAAGCGCCGCGAATTTACATGCAACGAAAATTCAATTCTTCGGTTAACTCGAGGTGAAACGCCAACGAGCGTCTCGCGTCTCGCGTCTCGCAACAACCGACTCCCAGATCGTTTCGTCCGCGCCTCGCTATTTCAGGCCGCCCGTGTTCCGCGAAACGCCGAGGCCATGAATACTTAACGACGCGAGCGCTTCCAACGGTAATTAAATACCCTGCGGACACGTTCTCAAGGACCCCGGGGTCGAAATTAACGGAAAAATCGCGGGGGACCCCCTCGACGAATCAATTTTTATCCATTCTCCGTTTCCCAATCGCGACGAGGCCGACGCTTCGTCCCCGCCACTTTCGCTGTCATCAAGAAATTCACGAGGAAACCATTTCATTTATTTATTTATTTATTTATCTATTTATTTATTTATTTATCTATTTATTTATTTATTTATTTATTTATTCATTTATTCATTTGTTTATTTATTTGTTTATTTATTTGTTTATTTATTTGTTTATTTATTTATTCATTTATTTATAAATTTATTTATTTATTTATTTATTTATTTATTTATTTATTTATCTATCTATCTATTTATTTATTCATTCATTTATTTATCCATTTATTTATTTATCTATTTATTTATTTTTCCATTCATTTATTTTATTTATTTATTTATTTATTTGTTTATTCATTTGTTTATTTGTTTGTTTGTTTGTTTGTCTGTTTGATTATTCTTCATTCGGGTTGACAAAACTTGGTGCCGCGTATTTGAATCGCGTAAACGCGAAAAAAGATTAGAATCTGGTAACAATGTTGTATCTGGTAACGATTGTACATCGCTCGTCTTCCGGAAGATTTTTTCGGTCGTGGCGATTTCCGAGATATCCGGAGTCTCGACATCGTCTTCGCGATACTCGTATATGAAAATTGGGGAAACGCGAAATCTGGGGGAAAGTTACTAGGATTTTGCGACGCCGATGGTGCCGGCGACTGTACTTGCCGTCGGAACCGCTTCAGGTTCGCGAAGCTGTCAGTGATATACTTATCCCCGCGAGCTTGAGATTCAAAGGGACGGGAATCTCGGTAACCTCGAGCAAATATTTGCCACTCGGGGCTCCCCAAGGCTCGACGTTATGTTGGCGTGGCGATAAGAAGTCCGTTACGTAATTTCAGCCGCGGTTCGAGAAGTTATTAAACGGCGGGGGTCCCCCTTGCTCTGATTCGTGGTTCTTCGCGGCAGCTGAGAAATAAATTCACCGAGCGATATAACGAACGACCATTAGATGGGCTTCGCCCCCGGGCTTCCGGATCCGTTTGTTGGAATCACGCTGATAGAAAATATGTTAATGCAACAACCGAGAAATTTCCTCGCGATGATGGATCAGCCCAGTCTCGTTCGACGCCGTGATCCGTCTTCGCTCGATGATCGGTGCTGGGAATTCCGCGCGAAAAATCGGCGATTGGTTCGTTGAAAAAGTGCCACTCGATGTCTCCGCGTTATCAACGTCAGCGGTCGGTGAGCGGAGCGAATTACTTTCAAACTGGGGTTAACGATAAGGCGCGGAGCGGTCGCATCCCCGGCGAAAACTCCCTTGCCTCTCGACTCAGAACCGCGAAAATTTGCATGGAAAATAGTTCACTTGCGAGCTTTCCAAAACGGCGAGAAAAATTGACCGGACACTTTTTCACCGGAAGTTACGACCTCCCAAAGTCGCGAGGTGGACGATTTCGCGCTCCGACCACTCCTACTCGTGTCCCGTCGTTCGCATCGAAGAATGCCGCTGCAAGACAGCATTTCACCGTACGCGAACGTTTCTACGACGAGATAGCAAGCGACGCGACAGATCCGCGCAGAACTTCCAGCTGAAAGCCTCCGTGGCAGAGAACGAACGGGGAGTTTCTTCAACGGGTATGTGGAATGCGCGCGTATCTATGCCTACAGACGCGAGGTGATCGCACGCGATCGACATTTTTCGCCTCCTCGAATCCTCACCCTCCCCGAGGAACGCGCCCCGGCACATATGTGTCTACGCGATAACGACCATCGCTGAATTCCATCGAGTAGAATTCCGAATGCGAAATGGCCGTATAGCCTCCATCCCCGAGCACCAGTCTAGTCCCGCGCGCGAGACGGAAGGGAAGATAACCTCTGCACAGCGCGGCAACCGCGTCTACCGCAATATTAGCAATCTGAAACTCTACCGGCGATTACACCGGCATCGAAATAGCAGAAATGGCATCGAAGGTAGACCAAGGGCAATCGCAACGAGGTCAATTGTATCGTATCGATGCTCTTCCCAACTGTGATGTACCTAACCTAACCACAAACGTACATGTTAAGGCCATGGACGCGCATCGATCAACCGCGAACTTGATGATCATTTCCACTGCACGTAAGGCCCATTGATAGTTCGTCGGGTGTAACCAAAAAAATTATTCCCGAGTACCAGTCGCGGTGTTTTTGGTCTTCGTGTTCTCCTCGCCCCTTGTGACACAACGTCACAATCCGTTGACCCCCACCCTTGAAAGTGATTTAAATTCAGATTTAACTTTTCAGTTTGGTTTACCATTTGGGCCTCTTTTTTAGTTTTTATAAACTATAATTTTTTCTCCGCACGTGTGTGTTTGCCTAGGTGTGTCGTCGCGTCGCAGTTACGGGTTGATCACTTAAACGGTCCCATAAATGGACTCGAGCCGGGCTGAAAGCTCAATCTACGAAAGTATTGAATGCCGTCAGTCAGGAGGCTAAGTAGGGTCAGATTATCCAACGGACATCTCGACCCGCGACGGCAATGTTCGCTCATCGATCGTAACGTACTTCCCAACCATTCCAGGGACTTGGCATACTTAAGTTCGAGAAGAGGATCGCAGCGTGTAGTTATTTCGGTAAAAAGATGCTTTCGGATGCCACAAGGGAATAGGCGTCGATAAGTATCGATCGATGTCGTATTCCTTGTCACGCCGACTTCGGCGTACCTCTACCGGAAACTCTTCCTCGACGGAGGACGAGTGGGGTGGAAACGCGAGTCCTTCTTGCCGAGCGAACATGTGCGTATCGATGTACGAACATGTCAAATATGTCGCCCGAGATTCGGGTGAGGGTCCTTCGAGTTGGTTTAGGACAGGTGTGGTTACGTTATGTTAGATGGGTCGGGTCGCGCTGAAGTGACGTGAGCTGACTGTCGGCTGCGTAACTAACGCATCGCGATTCGTTGATATCGCTGGTAGTTGACCCCTTCAAATGATCCGGTACAGACAACACAACTAACGTACATTGGAAAGGAGAAGAGCAGCAACAGAAGCAGCAGACGACAGAAGCTGCAGGGGTAGCAATTCCGCGGAAACGGATGATCTCTCGAAGTCGAGGGTACGCCAAAGCCCCGAGCTTCCGCGAGTCTTTTGATACACCCAGAAATGGAACCGATTCAGAAACCCTCCTCCTCCTCAGAATGTTCGGCAGCTTCCTGCAGGAGGTCGAATCTCGCGTGCACGTCGAACACTTGTCCCTCAAAGGACCCCGCACTAATCTTATGGAAATTGGGTTTCAGCGAAATTGTCTGACTTTGTGATATGTTGTAGCCCTCATCATGCTGATCGAAAGTCCCAATGGGCACAACCCTCGGGAATGCATATTTTTACCGGTAGAGGGCAAAGAAACGAACTCTATAGATTGTGAGCCTATAGCGAGCTTTTCAGTTGCAGCATCGTAGTGCATAGCAATAGCAAGCTCATCAATATTCTCTGCTCCTTTTTCCAAACCAGCTTTACGTCAGTCGTAATACAATTTAGGTATGCCCTTGCCCACTAGCGGTAAAAATACGCATTCCCGAGGGTTGTGCCCGTCGGGACGTCGATCAGGATGACGAGGGCGACCACGTATCCAAGTTCAGAGAATCTCGCCGAAGCCCAATTTCCATAAGATTAGTGCGGGGTCCTTTGTACGATTAATCCAATGACGGGAATTTTTACTGTGTTGTCACACAACTGATCCATCTCTGAATGCCGTGAGTGGAATTCGGAATTTCATTGTGAAAATTTACCCCTAATTGCGTCAACTCGTGGTCCGGGAGGTACAATTAGAAGTATAAATCCTATTATGCAGGGTGGGCACCAGAAACAGGCCACCTGAATATCAAGTCACTCTTTATAGATAGAGAAAAATGTGTCAGTCAAAAGTTGTTTGGTATCAAACGGCATATAATCTGCTACCAACAGTTTTTGTAGGTGGAGGCACGAAGTAGATTCCAAGGTCATCGCCATTTTTTCAAATGGAATGATATCTTTTGCCATTCATTTTCTATCAGGTCGTTCAAAGACGCGTTCAACGACTTGTATCAAGGGTTTCAAGGTCGTTGAAGGTAAGCCATTAAAGTCGCACGTACATTGCAGAATGTAAACAAACACCGACTGACCTTGAGTGTTGATGCATGCTTGTAAAGTAAACGTGTAGTCAAGTTGATTGGCATTTGGTGTTTGTTTACATTTTGTGATGTACGTACCGAATTAACAGCTGACCTTCACCGACCTTGAGCACCCTCGACATAATGAGTCGTTGGGCGCGTCTTTGAGCGTTCCAATGGAAAATAAACGGTAAGAGATATCGTTATATTTGAAAAAATGACGTTGACCTTGAAATCTCCTTCATGCCTCCACATGCCAAAAAACGTTTGTCTGGAACATTTTTCTCTATCTTTGAAGGGCGACTTGTTGTTCAGGTGGCCTGCTCCTCAAGCAGCCCCACCCTCTCCAGTTTCGTTATCTGCAATTTTGCGAGGGCATCGAATGATCGATTCGTAGCGGTGGAGCGGAATCGAGGCTCCTCGGGGGATCCCGAATCGCAGTCGGTTGGGAAATTCGAATCATCTCGATGCATCACAGTAGTCTGGTTCGTGCGGAACCTAATAACGCATGTATGAACCTAATAATACATTATTTATGCGGAATAATGAGGTCGGTTTGCGATGGTAGAGAGACAACGGCTGAGAAGGGATGCAGACGGAGCGTCGTTGCATGCATAATGGATGACGCGTCGCGTCAGAGCGACGGTAAGGGTTGAAATTGAAAGGTCGCGGGTTTGGGGAACCTTTCACGCATTCCGCCAGTTTTCCGAGCGGACCCAAAATGGCGGCGGGTTCCCCGTATCAGTGTAACCACTTTTGTGACACGAACTTAATTGCTTTAAAAAAATCATTGTAAATGCTCGTTATTTCATGCTCCTGGCTGCATCTACCCCTCAAATTGTTGACTTTCTAAACGACGAGCGTCTACTCCTTAGAAGGCTCTCACAAACTATTTGAGACCCAAACTTGAAATCTTAGCATGTTAGTTTGAAGGTATAGACTATCGAGTAATGCAAAAAAATAATCGATTTACTCGACATGTCACGCTAGTTGTCATCCTTAATGAGATGGAAGTAGGAAGGACTTCGAAGTTTTATGGAACGTCAGAGCTGCAAATTTCGGTAAGGTTATGGCAGCCGCCATTTTGTGAGGGGGGTATGACGAATGGCGAAACAATTGCTGGTCACATTTTCGGAGGAGATTTGATTTTCGCGCGATTTCCAGATGCCGGGGGTGAACGCGCGATTGTTGCGCGGATTAGCCGAGTCTCGTGTAGGATCAAGTCGGCGAAAAGTGTAAAACGGCGGGCGAGGTGATTGAAAATGTCAGCAGGTTGGACGGAAATCCAATTTCACGCGAACGAGTATGACAAAGTATTCTCGCGGTGGAAAGATAAAAAGCAGACACAGCCGCGACAAGCGCTGTAAATATTTTCCGTCAATCGTTTTTCCGCTTCCACGACTCGTCAGTCGGCCCGAGCGCGGAAATTTCAATTTCCCGGTACACTCCGATGCAAAAACAAGCGAATTCGGGCGTTGGAGCGCGACCGGTGACGGGATCGTCCACCTCGCGACTTTGACCTCGCGTAACTTCCGGCGGCGGAACGTCCGGCGAGTTTTCCCGAGTCTTTTGGAGAGCTGGCGAGTGAACTATTTTCCATGTAAATCGGCACTCCCGTCGATTTTCATTTTCCCCATAAAATCGATCCAACTACTCCCGGATCGAGGCGAAAAACTTGAAATTCAATTTAAACCGCTGGCTTCGAAAGTTCGCCTGGACCGAACGACGGAAAGCGTTGCAAAATTAATCAGAAACTTCGGATAGAGTTACCGGACTACCGGTATCCCAACGCTTATTATACGCCCGTTCCATCGGAAAGTTGGAGCGTGATTAAATATTTGTTGTTAACCTTACGAATCTCGTTTCAATTATCAGAGCCGAAGGACTTGACCCACGTTCTAATTTCGCCTTGAGTTTACCGGATTTGGCGAGCCTTATAAATAAACGCTGCTAACAGTGGATCCCAAAGGGTTTTCCCCTCGTTCCAACAACGAAATCCCAATACAGGTCTACCTCCTCGCACCTTCGTTCCGTCGCCGGTGAGGCATTCACCTACCTGGACCCCGTCCCGGGTCAAAGGCCGATGACCGTTGACCGCGATTAGGCCCTAGTCTGTCCCCTACGACTTTGTTTATCTTCCACACCCTGCAAAATCACCTAACACCATGGGCGAGCCGGAAAATTCGTCAACTAGTGGTCGAGGATCGCGGAGTCATCCGACTCGTTCCAACTCATCTTCTGGCAGGAATAGCAGCTTATTCCGGGCTACTGCCCACGCCGACTCGCGCTGAGCCTCGAAACTGGGGTAATTTCCATACGATTCGTTACCCGTCTCCAGGGACCCATCTGACCGAAGCTAGTGCACTTGTTTGTCCGGAAAACCGAAGCCCCGGACATTGCTCCAGGCTGTCAGTACTGCTCGTTGTATTTGGAGAACGCGCGCGGGGTTCAGAGTTTCGAGGAAGGTGTACCGGAAGATTTTGGACGCGTAGAACTACCCGTTGTCGCTTATCGCTAGTAAAACTTGTCGTTTGCCCTCTGATATGCAAGGAAACGACCTCGCTTCAGGGCCTCCCGATCCGAGATAAGGTCGCCATTTTATGGGGTTATCAAACACCGTCATTCCGGAGGAGTGTAAGCGATGGTAGCTACGTCTCCTTCTGGCGCATCCTCTTGAAGAATCAGGTTCTCCTTGGTCGCGATCTGTCAATAGTTCCGTTTTTCTTTTTCTGTTCTGTGAATGTCATTCAGGATTGCTCCGAGTTCCCAGAGTTTCAAGACTCGTGGAAAGTCCTGAATGGACTTAGAACGAGGCATCTATGGTGGACCTAAAGGTGTGGAGGCCCAAGGTCAGCAAAGTAATGGCGGCTACTTTGGGCAGTTGAGCAATTTTTCCGATGACCTGTGTGGCATAGTGGCGCTTTGGAATGCTTGACACGAAAGACACGTATAACAAGTGGGAGCACTCCATTTTCGGTGTCAGAATCTCGATTTTGTTTCGAACTACTTTTGCATGTTATTCCATACTACTTGGGGAAAGTTTACTTAAGAATGTTCCTTGTGGGGGCCATTCTCTGCTGGAGGCCCGGGACTGCAGACCCGATTGCTTCCCACCCCAAATTTGGCCCCATTCGTGGTAGAGGTTTCTGGGTTGGTATCGGAGAGTCCTCGGCGATAGTTTGTCGGATGGTTGCGTGCCATTTTGCGGTCTGATTTTGGGCCTTTGTGTGCGAGCGTTTGTGCGAAACGAGGCGAGCCTCGTTTTCTGGGCGGGGATCTCGTTGGGAGTCTCGACGATGGAGTGCAATTTGAGGGTATTGCATTTCCTATCGGGTTCGAAGAGTTAGCCTCGAGAGCTGCTCCGTATTTTCTTGCCATTTTATCGAGTGGCTTGGAGGAAATCGGGAGCTATTGCGAGTGAAACGAAATAGTCTCCTTTGTTCTCGCGAGTTTTCCGCGATCCGAGTCGATAGCGCTCGAGCGTACGCGTGTACAATGTCGGCGTTGTACGAACCTTTTCTCCGTAATCACCCTCGACGGCGACCGTGGAAACGTATTTCCAGCCAAGACGACGCACGACCTCGACCATAGCTTGAGCTTGAAAGTTGTCTGGAGGGACGACGCGACTGAAGTATTCGAATCGGCTCTTGTCGGACAGTTCCGTGCTCGTCGAAGCATAGCTCAGCTGGGGAATCTGTAAAAATGAATAACGGGGTGAACAACCTCCACGAATAGAAACCGGAGTCGAAGCTTTCGGATTCATGATTTCCCGTTCGTCGAGATACTTTCAATTTTTATTACTCACTGCTCGCGAAATTTCGCGACTCGTGTTTATGTTTCTCGTTGGAACCCTGATTACCGGCGTCCCGTGCTGCTCCCGGCTGGGAATTTTCCGTTTACCGGCGCGACGGTGAGAAAAAGTGGTGATTCGAATTGCGAACGGCATGCAAATATTCGCGAGAAACAAATCAGAGGTCCTGAATTTCCATACGAATTCGCTCGAGCGTCGCCCCAGCTCCGGGGATTCCCCGCCGCGCATTGCCCGATGAACGGTACTTTGGGAATACTCCGCCGTGCCGCGGAGCGTTATGTTTATTCCGGACAAATATATTCGGGGATAGAGGGCCCCGTTGATTGTCCACTCCGCCGTGATAGCCTCGCGCACCTAATTTTACGAATTGAAGTGCTCGAACGAATCGTAGCTTTCCATTACTCCGAATGGCCTGCCCGGAGCCGTTTCGTTTGATTTTATCACCCATACGCGCCGAACATGGAGATTCCGGCCGTTATTCAGCTAAACGTCGCCGACGCGTCGTAAAAACTCCGCGTATTCGAAAAGCCCGCCGAGATACGACGAGTTTTACTTGTTTCTAGTGACTTTTCCCTAGATATTCCGAGCGCGAAATGGTCGCGCTCGTCGCCATGTCGCGTTCCCATCGCCAGGTTCGTGATCGAGCGAGCGCGGAGTTCGCATATCCGCCGAGAAAGACCGATTTCAATCGCATTCAGAGTCGAGAGCAGCGACATCTGGCGCGAACTTTCCCCAGATACCTATGGCCGTCCGCGAATCGCATGCATCGATGCTCGTAGCGCCGAAAACGGTTGTCGACTGTCTTTTTTTATTCCCGTGTATCTGGTAACTTTTCCCTAGATCCCACTCTTCGTTGGGAATGGGATTTGAATAAATTTCACGGGTATCCTAACTCACCTTGAACAATCTGAGGATGTTGGCAACCATGATCGATACGACGCTGAATGACGCGCCGATAACACCCGTGACCGGTTTGTGGGGTACGAAAACTGGCGGCTTGCCACTTTCGCACTTGTATTCCGACATGTCCTGAAACAATAATGCAAACGTCAATTGTTATCAGAGGCCGCCATTTACGGCGCGATATCGGCGAATCCGCCATTTTGTCCACGGGCAATTCCGAGTCGCGCGCGAACGGGTATTGGAAAACGGATAGAAAAAGAGAAACCCCCGTTGTTAGTTACATCGGATGCTCGTTTGTACGTCCAGTGTATCACAACTCGTAATAATGTTCCACTATTGGCCGAAAATACAGCTCGGGTTTCGCACGAGTTAAGGAAACTTCCGGAGCGTCGAAATTGGAATTGTTTCGAAGAGCCGCGAGCGACTCGGCGTGACGAGGTTTTGAGGTTACGAATCGTGGCGCGCTGCCCACCCCTGACGACAGGGGCTAACGCGGCTTCGTCGCCATTTCGTGGCGCGCGACGTCCATTTCGTGGCGCGCGACGGCCATTTTGCTCGCGGCTATGCCGCCCGAGCCTCCGTCATTGCGAATGGGTATCAAAGAACGTTCTAGAGCGAAATTGCCCGCGTATTTCGGGGATCGAGCGACGTGGCCTGGACGTAACCTCGAATCTTCTCGGTATCCAATCCAAATTAATCCGCGGCGTAATCACGGCTCGGGTCGACGAAAGCTAACCTCACCTCGACTCGTATAACTTAACCTAACTCTCGTGTAAACTAGTTGACAGTACGTATTATCTCGTTGAATCCACGGAAATCCGATATGGGACGAATAGGAATCAGGTTCCGCCGCGGGCAAAGTACACCCTTGGAAATTCTCTTTGACCGGTGAATAGAGAGATAGATAGATAGATAGCGAGAGAGAGGAAGAGAGAAAAAGAGAGAGAGAGAGAGAGATCGGATCGGATTAGATTGATTTTATTTATGTACACTGTACACACGGTACTCGAGGTGCGAACGAAGGAACGATTCGTTAGTTCGCCACTTTTTTTCCTCTTGTTCCCAATCCACGTGGAATAGAAATCGTCGGATCAAGTTTTTCAATCAAAGTTCGCGCTCGCGTCTCCGCGACCTCCGAATGACCAGAATTTTCGAGCTCGTTCGCTCCAGTTTCTCCGAACCCCTCGGGCACCAGCGCTCCCCGGGGCTTTGATACTCGCGAACGCGTATGCAAAATTTGGAAATTCACGAGGAAACGGGCGCTGGGGACCACCTGCTACTAGTCGCGGTTCGTCGATCAAATTTCTTGCGAGCGACTTAAGCCGTCGCGTTACCCTCGCTTTCGGAGATGTATCGGAAGTTTCGCTGCGGAACCAATTACCACCACCCTCCCATAGAATTTTCCGCAGAAGATGGTCCTGGCAGGCTGCTTATAACTCATCCACCCTCCCCTTCTCTCGCTCGCTCTCCATTGTAATTGATGAATTCTTTCACTTATTTATTCCTTCACTCACGATTCCATGCACTCCTTTATGTTTTTCTCACCAATCTATTCACCTCCTTAGTTAATCTTTCCCTTTCAAATTTTCATTCTTACTTCTCTTCGTTGTTTATTTCCCCCTACATTCAAAAATGGGCCAGAGCGGGGGGGGGGGGGCAAAATGGGCCCCTTAACATTTTCATATTTCAGTCGACGTTGCATATTAATGACAAATACGTGATCAGAGACTGGAATAAGTAAAACAATTGAGAAAACTCAAAGAAAAACATTTTTCTTCGAGGGGCCCAATGGGCCCCACATTTCAGGATTTTTATTTTTCAATGCACGTGGCATATTGACAAAAAATACGTGGCAACGGACTGAAAATAAGTAAAACAAGTGAGAAAACGCAAGATTTTTTTTCCCCATTGGGCCCAGTGGGCCTCACATTTCAAGATTTGAAAGACAAAAAGTCGTTCGACGAAAGTAAAAGTTGGTATCCGGGGGTTTTCGGGGTCGCTGATAACGAATATGCACTCCAAATTGAAAAATTCGAAATCGGATCCGCCATTTTGAATTGGATCCGCCATTTTGAATTTCAAAATTTCGCGCGCATATTCGTTATCATCGACCCGAAAACTTCCGGATACAAACGGTCGCTCTCGTCAAGCGACTCTTTTCATTTTTACTCCGCCATATTGGATCCGCCATTTTGAATTTCTAAATTTTTTAGCGCAGATTCGTAATCAGCGACCCGAGAACTTCCGGATACAAACGGTCGCTCTCGTCAAGCGACTCTTTTCATTTTCGCTCCGCCATATTGGATCCGCCATTTTGAATTTCAAAATTTTTAGCGCAGATTCGTAATCAGCGTGATATAACTAGAGTAAAATGGTACGGCAACTCTGGTAAATTCTGGGGATATTTTTTCCGCCCCGCCGTGTATTTTTTTTCTCCCCGGAACGAGGGAAAATCGCGACCGAGGAACCGCGCTCTCCGGGGAGACGGCGTGACGAATGCTCGGCGCGAGGTTCGTCGTTTCTGCCCACTCGTTGCGGCGGGTGAAAAACACGCGGTGAAATCGGTCGAGCTTCGATGGTAATCGAGTTTTTGGCGAAATCGATCGCGGTCGCGACGTACAGAGATAGAGCGAGGGATCGAGATCCGAGTCATCGGCGAGAAGCTTTCGGCTCATTTAAGGACTTTCGGTGGCAAAAGAGCGACGGGGCCCGGAACGGTGATTCGGCGGGTTGGGTGAGGGGCGCGCGAGCTTGCGGGCTTCGAATTAGTTACGGCCGACAGAAGCAGGCTAAAAGGTTCGCGCGGACGCCGCCGCGCTTTCAACTCTCTCAGTCGAGCGAATATTCCGGTAACGGGAATTCCGAAGTCACCGAGGTCTTTCCTCCGGAGGTTTCGATTTCCATCACCTCTAATCCGTCCCCCGATCCTCGGCGATTATTCACTCCAACAATAAGTAATCGAGATAACCCCTCAGACTTGTTTACGCAGCGCAGAAAAATAATTCGCACAAAGAGGCGCCACTCTCGTCGCTGGTGCCGCCTCTTTGTCAAAGTACAATACAACAGAATGCCACGAAATAAATAAACAAATAATAAATAAATAAATTCAGCGCACCTGATCGATTTTTTTTATTTCGATGCAATTGTGTGCGTGAGAGCCCTGTGCGAATTGTTATCGCAATTTCGACGAATACAATTTCGACGACTCTGTTCTTGCAATGAGACGAGTCAAATTCAATCTCGCGATAGATAACTAGCCTGGAACTTTGAATTTGCTCGTTACGAACGTCGCACGTGAGACAGGACGTATTATTGTACGTGGTGGGCTGCAAACACGTTCGATGTATACAGATTGTTGGGGTAAGAGTACAAGGATTTTTGTATTCTCGAATTTAAGTCAGCCATAATCATGAAAATTCATTTATTTGGTATTGATGCTGGTATCCGTACTATCATTGACTGGTGGCCCCAGCAAATTTCGTTTTGCCTCACCATCCGTAAATTCAGTGACAATATTTCGAATCCAGTACCAGAAATGGAGGTTCCTTTAAAAAAAAAACAACTTGACCTTGAAATGACCTTGAAAGTGTTCTTCGAGGTCAAAGACGAGGTCACCATCAGGGACGTCTCAGGGATGAGTGTATTTTATCCGACAGATTGTTGGCCAGCTGTCATAGTCTTTGAGAAAGCTTGGTGCGAAAGTAAAAATGGAACAATGGCTGTATGGAATTGGTGGGCATAGCAATGCGAGAACATATATCCCAATGCGCCTCGCGTTTTTTTTTTGGCGGCGTTGAAGGGCGAAAATTGGGCGAGCTATGCTCCAGCAGTTTTCTACTCGTGATAAAGTCGTTTAATTTCGCATGGTCGTTGGCGAGAACAAAAAGAAGGACGTCGAGTCGAGTGCGCGCTCAAATAATGTGGCAGATCACCTCGTCTCCGTTATATTCGGATGTGCGTTGGGATGGCTTTTTCGCATGAAACAAAGAACAAGGAATTTTTTTCCCCACTTTTTCGCGACCAAAGCTAATCGCTGATCTCTTCAGTTTTTTCCTCCGCATTTTCATTCCATTAGCAAAATGGACCTCGGATTTCAACGGCGGGGTCGGAATCCCGGCGCCGGAAAATCTCCGCGAGGAATCCACGCAGGTATTTGCCAACGTCATTGCATCTCATTAACTCGGGCAGTGCCGCTCAACGAGACGAGATTAAATTTGGACGCACCGATGATGGAAATCCCAAGCCTTTCCGCGTCTCGGACTCGACTTTTCCAACTACGGCAACAGCGATCATGAGAGATGGGGGAACCACGAAACATTTGGTGAACACAGGTCCACAGAATAGGGGTCGTTCGCGTGCTACGTGAAGCCTTCTTTAGAGACACTCTGGTCCCCCGTCCCCCGCCCCACTCGTCACACGAACCCCCCTACAAATATTATGTCACGCGCTCAACCACCCCCGCCCCCCATTTTCGGTACTATTTGCCAGCTGCATCATACAATTTAATGTTTAAATGTTTATTATGCTGCTCTGAAAACGGAGCGCATACGTTCGCCATCGCAAAGAACGTCGGATCAAATGAAAAATTGTGAAAGCATACAGGGTGAATCCTTTAACTCTGTCAACACGTCACGGGTATGTTGGGGCTGCTCAGACAAGCATTTTCAGGTAACACACTCATGGTCGGAAACTCCTCCTAACGGCTGTGGAGGGCTTTGAAGATTTTTTTTTCTGGTACCCAGGGGTTGCTCGTAGGGAAATGAATCAGAGGTGATTACTCGCGACCCAAAGTCTCATTCAGGCGCGAACGACTTACAAAGTTGTTACGTGAAATCAACAAGTCAGTGTTTAGTATTGCTGAGAAGTCGAGTATTACCTCGACGAGAAGTACCCAGGTAGATGGATTGGAAGAGGTGGGCCCGTTGCATGGCCTGCTAGATCCCCGGATCTGAATCCCTTGGATTTTTGTTTTTGGAGCAGAATGAAAGATCTGGTGTACCCCGAAAACGGTAGACCCGTAGCCACGGAGATGGATTTGGTGGCAAGGATTATGGCTGCAAGCGATGTCGTTCGAGACGAGCTCGCTAGAATACCCGAGGAAATGACCAGACGTTCCACGGAGTGTCTTCTTCAAGGTGGCGAACACTTTGAACATCGACTGCGAAAGATCAGTTTAATAATGTGAAATTTCCGTACCACAGGAATTGTTTTTGTTAGTTTTTTCATTGTTATAAAAGTTCTTCAAAGTTTATCATTTTGTTGATATCACGTAACAAATTTGTAAATCGGTCTCGCCTGTATATGGAGCACGTTTTGGCAGCTGGGTAGTCGTTATTCCGGCCGTGGAGCATAGAAAAAAAAGAAGTCGTCGCAAAAATGCTGCACCGCCGCCATTTTAAAATAAATTGCCTCAAAAAAATATTCTATGCAGTTAATGATACGTATAAAAAATTCCCATTTCTGTAATCTCGATTTATTTCGTAATATTTCTCAAAACAAATCCCAAAAAACCCATTTTTTTCGGCCTCTAGGGTGGCCTGAAGCCTTGACCCAATATAATCAATGTTTAAAACATAAAACTGCGTTTTTTTTGGGCGAGAAAAAAATAGGTGGTACTTTTTACTTCCAGCTTTTTTGCGAATCGCCCGGTATTTGCGAAAAAAAACACGAAGAAGGCGTTTTTAGTGGAAAATTTGCAAGGATGATTCGCGTATCTCGCCGACGAAGCATGGGGCTAACGATCCGTCGTTAGGTTATAAATCCACGCCTCAATTAGCTATTCACCCCGAAAATTCTCGGGTAAAATCCGCCCCGGCGATTCTAGATGGCCCCTCGATTCTTCGACGCTTACTTTCGATTAGCTAATTAACCCGACTCGTAATTAGCGGTACATTTACTCTCCGCGCGCGGCCATCTGTTCGTTATCTTCGCAGCGACGTGCAAGCTCGCAAAAATCCACCCCTTCTCGTGGTCTTCCTCCGGAGTGGCAGAAAAAATGTTTCCCTTCAAAATAAGTTAATTTTAATTTTTTTTTCAATTTTTTTACAAAGCTTTCATTTTGTTTCTGCTTCTCGATAACGTATTTAGCTTGAGACGGATTTGTTGAGCGGGGAGGCGAGTTTTCGCGTAGATGGGTTGGATCGAGGGCGCAACTTGGGCGAAAGTCCTCCAAATACAGTCGAGTATTGGGGGTAAAAAAATAGAATTATCGGCGTGACAGAAACGAGCCGGATCCAACGTACACGATGTCAGTCTTCTCCCGTCCGTCGGAAAACAGAGGCGGACAGAAATTGCTTGTCGCGAAAATACTACTCGTCTGTCTGCCCTCAACCCTTCGTTTGCACGTCGAGCACCGCAGAAAAAGTAGGATCGTGCTCCGTTAGCCGAAACACTCGAAAGAGATTCCCGACGTTTTTTCTCCCCGTCACCCGTGACACGGACCACAAGACTTGATAACCCTCTTCCCGAGTGACGCGTTCCCTCGCGCGCCCATCCTCAAGGAAACCGACAGACGCGTATCTCGTGTTCGACGCGACAATCGAAGGAGAGTAGGGAAACCTCGGGAATACCAGAGTGGCCGCACCGAACCTCGCGGACAATCGACGCGGCTCGAATTTCGTGGTAGCAACACGTACTACAGGCAATAGGGGATGTTTCCCGGCGGCCATCTTGCGAAAACCTGTTTCGCCCCATATCTCCGTAACCGCGCACCTGAGACCAACAATTCTAATAACCTTTATTGTAGATAATCAAATTTCCTATCTTTTTTGTTCAACAGTTTTTTTTGTATCGCTCACCGTTTACGACTTATAAGACTGTCGCTGTTTGGATATTTAGGTACTTTTTCACTAGTTTGCCAGAGCGCACGTCGTGCAAGTGCAGAAGGCTCCGGCGAAGAGCCGCGTTATTATCAGCGATCTTCTACCTCCATCCGTCGAGGATCTTCTCTCCGGCGAAATACCATTAAAACTTCCGAGTCCGTTCGTTTTCAGGAATTACATTCCGCCAAACAGCTGCAACCCCTTCGTTCGCTTGCCCCTCAGACTACGAACGCGAGGACCACTGCTGCGGTGTCCTGTAAATCCGTACCACTGAAAATCGGTCCCACTGAAAATCAGTCCCACCGCGGAATTTCTGTGAACAGCCAGGGCGAGTTCTTTTGGGGATGCCTACTAGTACCTAGCCCCGAGCCTCCCCGAGCCAATGCCCTTTGAACAATGCTTTGGGAATTCCTCCTAGTCAACCCCTACCAGCTTTCTCTCTACCACCCTCGTTGCTGTTCTAACTGCGCTAGTGTTTAGTTCGCGAGCTCTTTGCGCGTATATATTACTTGTTCGGTATGGAAGTGGCAACGACCAGCCACGGTAAGGCACGTGCTCGCTTTGAAGGATATTCGTATGTCGTAAAAAGAAGAAATGTAGACCGAACTGTTGTTTGGCGCTGTTCAAAACAACGATCGACGAAGCGTCGAGGTATACTTAAGACCAAAGACTCCAACGTGCTTGCTTCAAAAGAACATCGGTGTGGAACTCCGGATGATAGGCGCCTGGAAGCACAGAGGACTCTAGCCCGAGCGAAGAAGAGAGCGCGAGAGGAAGATACTTCGATCCCTACAATATATACCGAGGAGTTGGGTAATCTGCATAATCGAGGTTATGATTTTGTTACGGAAATGCCGGAACAGCAATCAGCGAAAAGGACATTGTACAACCATCGCGACTCATGGGGCAGGTAGCAAGTGGCCAGTATTCATTGTTACGGCGAACTATAGAGTGGGACGGATTTTCACAAATTCCTTAGTGGGACCGGTTTCCATTGGTACGGATTTACCCTCGCTCCACTGCTGCCGGGGCCGTCTCCGCCGGTTATACCTCTCCGACTGCCCCGTTTCCTCCTCAAAGACTTCGAGATTGCATAACTCACCGGATTCGAAGCCTGAAATACCTTCTCCGCGCGGAGCGTACTCGTTGTTACATCGTTGCTCGACGTCTTTATTGCCGGTGTAAGCTCTCGTCGCGTTCCGCGAAAGCTCCGTCCTCGCGCGCGAAGAGCGACGAAGGAATCACAAACCTTCGTGCAACGCGACCTCGACGGAGCTTCGAGCCTCGACTTTGGAATCCTTCAGGATCGCTCTCAAGAATCAATCTCGCGAGAATCCCATCCGAATTATTTCCGCGATGTTTGCCTCGAAATTCGGCGACAAATTGCGCGGAGAGGCCGAAGCCTGAGAAGTCCTCCCTCGGAAACCCCATCGTCCAAATCGATTGGCGCACTCTTCTCGCGCGCAGTGTTCCGCTGTCGGGAAATTCGGGTCTCCTTTGTTTTTTCGAAGGGCGATCCCGTTTTTCCTCGCGGCTTTCTCTTTTCCGGGCGAAAACAAGTAACTTTTGTCGCAACCCCTTTCGCCAACGGAACAAACTCTCCGCGCTGGTTCCAAACTCTTGGCGTTGTTTTTTCTCCGTTATTTTTTTCGTTCGCGATCGATTTTCGTATTTGCATTAATCGCGCGCATCCGCGCCGCTCAGAGGGACGTATGACCTGCGATGCATTTTTTCCGACTCACCTCGCCCAGGTTTAATTACCTCGTCGCTATGACGCGGCGTCACAGCAACCGAAGGGCCGACTATCGTCGCAAATTTAATGGGATATTCTATCCTCACCGGTGAATGCCGAGCTTGTTAAATTCGTCGAATCTCCCACATTTTCCACCAATCACCGAGTTTGGCGCAAAAGCTCGGAATTCGGCCGAACGCGACGAAAAACAGACACGCGGCGGCAGCAAAATTCTGGAAACCTCGACTACGTTCTGCAAGCTCGCTTATACTTCCAAAAGCACCGCGTACTGAAAAAAAAACACTACTTTCCGACGGTTCTAACGGAAATGTGCTGCGATTTTTTTCCGCACCCGGCGCAACTTTTCGCTCAAATTCGTCGCCTTCGTGTTTTTCGAGTGTAGTGCTCCCAAAGATTGACGTAAAAAAAAAATAATTATAAGTTTTCGAAAGGGGAGATTTCAGGCTACAGAATGGTATATTTTTCAATTTTCTACGACCATTATCGGCGGAGTTATAGTACTTTGAAATTTCCCTCTTTTTGGGCTGAAAGCTTTGATAGTTGCGCCCAGTGTGTATAGCTACTAAAAAGCAGGCTTCGAACGCGACGAGGGTGTTTTCCCCCGATTTTGGTGAACAGTCGGTAGAAAACTCGTGGAACGAAGTCGAACCCCAAGAACCAGGTTTTTTTGTAGAGTCACGTGGCGATAAAAAATCGTCGATGACGTTCGATACGTAACAGGAGATTGTTACGTCTCGGTCGCTTCAGCGATATCGTCTGTAATTCACCGATTAAATTCGACGAACAGCGTCGCGTAATTTGAAACTGGACGCATTTATTTGAATTGCCAGAATCTCGAGTTGCCGGAGGCGTGTTTTGATTGGGAACGAAACGGATTGCTTGCGAGGGAACAAAAAACGGCGGCCCACTCGGTAATTGGGAAACATGAGGAAGCTACGAATTTACGTGAAAGAAAGATCCACGACGATCGTTGGGGCGAGTTTATACTTGGAATATATAAAACGCGCGTGGGCGATGATATCGGTGTCTCGGCAGCATCGAGAAGCTGGAAGCGAGTCGTAGAAGTTCGAGGGTGGAACGCAGATCCGAAAATATTTCACGGGAGACGTGAACTTTATCTCGCTATTTCTTCGTAGAAAGAACGCTCGTCGCCTCGTTATTCGGGGTTTCGCGCTCGAAACTCCGTGGGCTCATCGGTTTCACCGCGTCTCCATTTCCAGTACATTCGCGGACGAATGCCTTTCGAAAAATAGATTCGCGTGACAGTTACTCGCTACCCCGTTTTTGTCTCCATTTCTATTCCACTTTGCTTCCCCCATCGCTCTGTGCTTTCTTCACTTTCTCTTACTTCTCTCCGTTCCGTCCTTTTTTTCTTATTTTTCCTTCCTCTCCGAAACGGCAGTGGTACGTTATGCCACTAGGGAGGAAAGGGCGTAATTTTCGCCGAGTGCGAGGTAAGAATCTGTTCCTCTCGGGAAATAACTATATTTTTATGCGGTACAATATACAGGTGTTGGTTACGAAATGAAGGTTACCCGAAATTATCGTTCGATATCTCGGGAAATATGGATCTGAGCGATTAGGTTTATGGAACCTTTTTTGTAGAAAATGCAATTTCCAACAAAATTGCTATTTATACTTTTGTCGTCAAGTTAAATGCTTCGGAGATAACAGCGGGAAAACGACAACTTTGGGCGAAAATCAACTTCAGTGAGCTGTACCATCTCACCGGTACGAGTTACACTTTTGCTGCATTTAACACTTTTGTAGTCTGTTCAATTTGGAGTAAATCGAGATCAAGTACGATGTGCTAGCGTAAAATGCGGCGGAGTTATAGTAATTCCAAAGGCAGCGAAACTCGCACTTTTCTTCCCTCTGGTCAGAAATTGATCACTTTCCGCCCGCGTTGCAGGGATGGAATATGGTCGTTTGGTCGTGGTCGAGTAAAAAGCATTTTCCCGCACCGGAAAGGATATTTGGTAGTCTGTCGTCACGCCCGATCCGACCTCTTTCAGACGAGGGGCAGGAACCAGGCGAAGGCTTCCGTTTACCTACGCGAAGAGGAAGGAAGCCAAGCGATACGGTAGCAGCGAGCGGTGTGTCCTTTTCCGAAGCTATTTTTCCCCGCCTCTCGACTTTTTCCTACCGCGTAGCCGTTTCGCCGAGATCTTTCGTGTTTTCGAAGCGCGGAGAAGAAAGTTACGATAGGTGAAGCTCTGTTGTGACGTCAGCGGCTGGAGGAAGTTGAAAACGGTGTCGAAACGTTCGCGAATTGTTGTTTCTGCTCGTTTCGTCGAGCGAATTTCATCTCCATCGCGTCAGTTTTTGGACGGTTTTTCCGAATTCGTTATCGCAAAAAGCTCGACAGTTTTGCGCACGTGGGAAAGAACCATTGGCCAAGCCATTGGGGCGTGGCCTTGGGAAACAAAAGAACCAGGGCTGGACCGAGCCTTGGAAAACGAGAAAACAATACTTGCTCAAGCTTGGGCAAACGAAAGGTCGGTACTGTCCCCAGACTGGACCGTGAAACGTCAACATTGATCACGTAATTATATTTATACGCGCACAAATATGAATATAAGTACGAAGAAAAAAAACTTTGAGCATTCTAAGCAGTAGAGGAGAAAGTTCAATTTGAAACTGAAGTTTGCTTACGATCGATCGGCGGGCCAGCCTTGGACTAGGTCTAACTGCCAAAGCTTGGCAAATAACACGACTCGCCCAGGATTGGTAGTATATGCTTTGACCCAAGTTTGACCTTGAAGTCAAATTATTCCCATATTATCGTGATCTTTTATATTTAGTTATGCACTTGTAAGTGATAAATACTTCGGCATTTTAGTACTTAGTATTTAGTTTGTAAGTGTTGGCTTGTCACGGCTTCGACACGAAGTGACACTTTTGTGTGTTGCAAAACGGACTGCGAGAACAACACTAAAATGTTCTTAAATATTCTACACAAAAATGTCTACACTTTGCACAATGATGGACATGTTTTACTGTGTTGGGAGTATTTTTGACCGAGGATGCGGATAGTTTTGGGCGCTTTTGGTCTCCGTGGGGCTAGGACATCGCATTTATTCGCAGGGTAGCTCATCTCCGTGGGGAAACACGAATTACGGTAAACAAGCCGGGCAACGCGTGCCGAGTGCTGTGTAACATTCGGAGAGAGCGTTTCTGCCTCTCCCATATCAGCCATTTGTCGACGTGCAGTTGTATCTTGTGGATTGCCGGTGGATCAACATGGACGCGTACCGATCGTATGTATCATCGGCTCGGGCGACGAGAATTACTCGCACATGGCGACTGTCGTCGCTCCGGATAAACAGAGGTGTTTGTTCGGTAATCAAATTCCCGTACTTCCTGCATCAGAGTCAAGTGATACGCGACCGATGGAAGCTCGAAGCCCGCGAGTGAGCGCTCGCGCGGTGTTCTGCGATCGATATCACCGAAATTATAGACCCCTTCGAGTATCAATTTTCCTCGTTCAGTCGACTTTGTTCTACTTTCCGCTTGTTTTTTTTTGTCGCTGCCTTTCTTTTCTTTCGCCCCCCGTCGATACACCGTTCCCTCGAGGTGCGCGTATCGCCGCGGAAGAAGACAAACGAGCTTCGTAGACGCGCGTAGTCTAGCCATTTTTTTATCAAAGGCGATTATTTATCCGATATCTCGCTTGGTATTCGTTTTATGGAAAAACGTCTCCAATAAAAGTTGAAGCACTTTAAAAGACGCCTATTTTTTGTTTAGAGTGTTTCTCCATCAACTCAAATTTACGACCGGGAGAACGCGATTTACCCCGGTTTTTGGGCTCGCGATTTTTTGCAACCGAGTATAATTGCTCAATTATCTCTGTTGGGAAATCATTTTACGGAAAAGTGTTCCAAATAAAAAATGTAGAACTTAAAAAGACGCGTATTTGTTATTTGAAGTGTTTTTCAATAAATTCAAATTTATGACCGTGAAAACGCGATTTACTCTGATTTAGGGGCTCGCGCTTTTTCGCAACCGAGTATAATTGCTCAATTATCTCCGTTGGGAAATCATTTTATGGAAAAGTGTTCCAAATAAAAAATGTAGAACTTAAAAAGACGCCTATTTTTTGTTTAAAGTATTTTTCTCTAAACTCGTTATTCTAGGTGTGGGAATTTTTATTGTCCAGGCGACGCGGATGAAAAAGTCGCGATGGGTAGAAAAGTGAAGGAGGATCGGGTCGATGACAGAGGCGGAGTCCATTTCGTCGTCTGAAATTCGTCGAAGTGTTAAAATTGTCCCGTAATCTTCGAGGCTGAACAGCTGTCCCGGCCTCTCAACCTTTTGCTCGTCGACCTAACAAAATAAAGCTGACGATCACTCGCGGCCAAGACAGCCTTTCGTTTCCTTTTCGCTCCTCCTCGTCCCCCAACAAGCATAACTCTCTCTCTCTCTCTCTCTCTCTCTCCGACTAAATTTTCACGAGAGTCCTAACTCACCCGGAAAATTCATCGCCCGAAAGCTTTTTGTTAACTTTTAAGTCAGCTCGAATCTGCCGCCAGCTTCCGATCTGCCCGCACAGAGAACCTCCGTTTATTTTCGAGCCTCGCGAGAGTGAAATTTAATTTAAAAACCAAAAACAATCGGACTTCGCGAAAATTGTCAAAGTATAGTTTCGCCATTTTTGCCAATACTCTCGAACTTATTATTTATTTAGCGAGTGAACGTTTCCAGCAAAATCTTTGGGCTCTACGAGGCGCGCGTTTTTGCCTCCGAAGCTAATATCTCGAGCGTTGGACGCTTGGCAGAGCAAAACGAATCCGAGCGTCGAGAAGAGAGGATAAACCAAAATTGGGATGAAAAAAAGGAACGAGTTCGGGTCGAATCGGTGTTCCGTGAGAGAGATTAGTTTGCGGAGCGAAGTGATGTTCTTTGGGAATACAAGTGGAAACGAAGAATAACGAACGGGGAGAATAACACATCGATTTCCTTAGAAACGAAAGAGCTCGGACAACGACTAGAAAACTTCTAGAGGCTGTCGTAATACATTTATATGGATTTCATAGCGCATTCGTTGGAAGTCCCTCGAATATCAGACCCTCCGCGAGGCGCACTTCATTCTGGGAATAGATACGGACGAATGGATTTATTTTTGGGATCCGACATCGGTAGGACGCCGCCTTTAATTCATGGGCTTCCGAAGAGCAGCGAATCCTGGCGTTGCCTCGGGTGAAATATGACTCTCGATGGTTACGAGAACGGGAGGGCAAAATCTCCAGATTCCCGAGGAAAAACAAGGCTCAGACTTGCTGGAAATTTGCAGCTTGTTCTCGCGAGAGAACGTTCGTGAAGTCGAGTGTCGTTCGAGAAGTCGAGTGTCGTGGATAGCGCATCGAGGCGTTTTAGCCACTCGAAAAAATGTCCAGAGTTGTTCAGAGACCCGAATCGAATTGGGAAATCCCGAGATAGCCTCCGGCATTCCGAACGAAATCTGGGACTTCCGTTCTCGTGAAGCGCGATCACCGCCGCGATATCTTATCTACCTCTCATTCCCTATCCGTTGGCCGTTCTCCCCTACTTCTCATTTGGCATCCCGCTGAGAAATTCCGGACTTTCGTGGGATCCCCCCCCCCCCCCTCGGCAGTATGCTCCCTCCGTTGTTGGGAGACCGTAGCGCGCCTATCGCGCGCGGGAAACTCGGTAGTGACGTCACAGTTCGCTTTACGTCGCGTAGCGCTCGGCCGAGGCGCGATTCGCGGGCGACGAATTTTTTTTATTTTTCTCTCCCCTTTTTCGCTTCTTTGCGCGTTTGAATCGTGAAAATCGGACGACGGGGGATGAAATGACGGGCATGCGAAGTCGCGAGGTGGGAGATTCGGCGAGAGACGCCATTTTTTCGAGTGGTACCAACCTGATTCATGTACGATCGAACGAATTCCATGCTCTGGTCCAGAGCGTAGGTGTCGCTGCTGCAGGAGTCGATGATCAGGCCGCCCAAGGACGTGTTCGGCAGTATCTCGGGGTCGATGTTTATCTCGTCGAGGGCGAAAAGCATCGCCTCCAGTCTTTGGATACCTTTCTCTTCCTTCACGGCGCCGCAGGGTGATTGGCCGTGCGTTCCGGCGACCTGAGATGCGAATGACAGATTTATACGAGGGGTTCAGCGAGAGTTCGACGTTTCTACGGACTCTCGAAGGATCTCGCGCTTGTTACGACGGTGAAAGTCGAGCGCAGCACCGGAAGCTGGGCTTCCCGGTTGAGAAGTTTGTCGGACAGGCAATATGTATCGCGCGGTGCGAGGCGAGGAACGAGCAACAAATCCGTAAATCGGAACGTAATATTCCCCGGAGCAAAAGTCTTTGGAACGAAGTTCCTCATCGCACGTTACAGTTCAGCCCCTTGGCGAATGAGAGCTAGGCAGACAAATTCCAAAGACTTCGACTGTCACACGTATGTAGAAGCGTATGATGCGCAGTGTTACTGATGGTAATTGAAAAATTGCAGAGATTACGATTGCATAGAAAAATGAATGGAGAATATGAATAACGAAAAAAAAAACGAAACAACCGAAGAACCAACAAATTTTGCCATTGACAGTCAGTTGTATGTTGTTGCTGTAGGGCGAGGACCGGAGGGAGGAGAAAATTGGTGGGGAAACGAAATTTTTGGATGGCTTTCGTCTGCCCGTTTTTTGTCGCGGTTGGTTTTCTTTGCGGTTCCAAGCACGCCGCGGTCGTATATCCAAGGTGAACTCTCGCCAAGTGGTCTGGCGTCGACAAAGCTCTTCGCCGCGACACTACGCGGGCTTATCTCGACCGCGATAGAGATTCGCCGATTCTTTAACGAGCGCAATCGAGACGAGAGATTCTCGCGGAGATAAGTGGAGACTGGGTCGGATATAGTGCGACTTGAAGAGGCTCAAAAATACCGGCCGGCAGCAAAGACTCGGCGAAATGGCGGGACCGCGTTAGTTCTCGGCTTCGGGGGTGGTGAAAAAAACGTTGACTCACCTGCTCGTGCATGGGGAAAATGCCGCCAAATATCACGTCACCGGGCATGCGTATCAGTCTCGAGTTTTCGTCGTCGACATCTTTGTTCTTAAGCTCGTCGTAGCACTCGATCAGGACAACGAACCAGCACAACCAGAGCAGCATCCGGTAGATCCTCATGATCTCCGCGTGTCTTCTCATTTTCACCGAGCAACGAGCTCTGCTGGGCAGCGGACGCCCGTAGCGCCCTGCAAACAGAAACCGATCATGGCGTCAGTCGTGACGTCACGGCTCGTTTGCGCGCGACCAGCACGCGATGGAGCACCGACACGGGTACCAATTTTTTTTCCTCGCATCTCTCCCTCCTCCCGCGTCTTTTCGTCCATCGTTCGTTCGAATTCGGCTAGAGGGAGCGAGATGGCGGCTGGTCAAAGTCGCGAGGTGGGGACTTTCGCCGCTTTCGCTTGTTTTTACTCGGACAGCAGCCAAAGCGACTCGGGAAATTCGACAATGGCCTCGAGGGTGCGATTCCACGGGGAGCGACGACAACGAGGAGAGAGATCATCGTGATTCCTTTGTTTCCCGAACAACGTCGAAACTTTTTACCAAAGATCGCGCCAGAATACAGCGCGCGAAAGGAGACGAACGCTCACCTTTTTAATTCTAATTTGCAACGGGTCGTTAACCTCGCTCCTCGACTGTCTCTGACCCCTGGAAATTTTCATTTCAACGCGAATTCTTTTTTTCATTCTGACGGAAGACGACGGTGTGTTTTGTTTCTTTCAAACAATTATTCCGTTACAAAAAGAATTTTTCGTTTTGGGTGGACAGGTTTCAAAATTTTTGTTCGAAACCGGAGAAACAAACCTAACCAACAATTTTGTCCGAAAAACGCAACGAGTCAAGTGGAAGTAATAAAAAAACGAATGGAAGTCGATGGAGCATTGAACGTGCGAGTCTTTCAGAGTCAGCTGATACGGATAAAAGCTCGGCCAGCTAGAATTTCGCGGCTGGAGCGCAACATCGATCGTAAATGTAGGTAATATTTTGGCAACAGACGTCGACGTCCCTTCTCCTTCGCTTCTACGCAGAACGGGGCTATCTTGTGGCTGAAAATGACGTTGGCAGAAAAGCTCTGCCAACGTCGAGAGAGAAAAAGCTCGCGTCACATTTCGTCTGCGCCTGATTGATGCAGTGAACGCTCCTGTTGTGTCAAAAAAATGAATATAGATACGTGCAAATGGCAAAAACATGCTCCATTTTCCAAAAGCTTCCGGGCTCCGGTATTCTTCGAGGCGTCGCTAAACGATATTTATCCACGTTGAAGCTTAACGCTCGAGCAGATGTGTCAATCGAAGAAGTATTTGTCACGCCGCTGTGTCAAAACTAGCGCAGGAGCATCTTTCACGTGGGAAGCTCTGTGCCCTACCAAACTACTACAAAAAGCTCCTCCATCCTTCGGCTTGTTTTCCCGGCGTGACTTGTTTCCTTGCCCCAAGGATGTACGCATCACTCGTATCCAGCAGCAGCGGCCGCTCTCGACGAATCTTGGACGAATCTCCAAGACACTCGAACGGCGATGACGAAAAAAGCTCCGGCTCGTCGATGTTCGTTCGTTCATATGCGCGTGACCTGGAAATATTTTTCAGCTGGCTGATCAAGTGTCGAGCTTTTCCCTCCGCGTTTCGCGCTACGCCGACTGCGACAGGGGAAGTCCCGGGAGAAGCGGCTGAGTCGGAGGACTGCAGCCAGGTGGCTAAGAGCTTTTCTATTCACGGAATCAATGTCAGTGTCCTTCTTCTCCGAGATAACTAGTCTATCGTTTCTCTTTCAGAGTCAGACGCGGCTCCCGACGCTCCCATGGAAGAGGGGGGTGGTGGCCACGTTGCGAGGATCTGAGCGAAGTTGGATAATAGCCTTGTTGTCGCCGTCAGTTGTTTGGAATTCGCAGCGTTGTTCTAGCGATTCGAAATTTCGAGGTTAGGTCGCACGGAGAGTCCATAATCTGCGAGGCAGTCGCGAGAAAATCCGTGATAGATCGACGGATGCTGCGAATAGCGACGGCGCCGGTTCGCAAGCTCCCCTGAACCCTGACTCTTTCACTCTCGAATATCCGCGTGGCAAGGTCTGATAAAGATCTGCGTCGGCTTGACGTCCTTTTACGCGCGATACGCCCACCGGATGTGTCGCCGGTGATCAATGGCTACACTTCGCTTGTTCGTGGCGATCGCATCGAACCCGGTTCTTTCAGCGATCGCGCGACGTGAACTTGGGTTGGTTCGATTAGTGGCTGAAATCAATTTTTCTCGCGAAAACCTGTCCGACCTAAAATATGCATCTTGATGAAACGCCAAAGTTTCATTCGGAACATTTTCACCGTCGAGCCCCCGTTTACGGTGATATTACAATGACACCGCGAGCCTGAGCTTTCAGCAACAACCTGCCGAAATTTTATCGCCTCCATTACGGCTGATATAATTGTTTCTCGGGAAAACTTTCGAAATAAAAAATGTTGCTTTCAATAATACGATCGTTTCTTGTTTCAAGGATTTTCCCCTCCGAAGTCTTCCGACCGAGATATCTTCGTTCTTCGGTAAACGAGACTGAGCTTTCAGCAACAACCTGTCGGAATTTTATCGCTTCGATTACGGCTGATATAATTTTTTCTCGGGAAAACTTTCCAAACAAAAAATGTTGCTTCTAATAGCACGATAGTTTTTTGTTTCAAAGATTTTTCTCTCCGACGTTTTCCGGCCGAGATATCTTTGTTCTTCGGTAATGAGACTGAGCTTTCGGTAACGACTCGCTACAAATTTATTGCTTCGATTACGGTTGAATTCATTATTTTGCGCGAACACTTGTAAGAGATGCAATCTCGCGCTTGACAAGGCTCTCAACTTTCGTTCGAGACTTTATCAAGTCGGATCGTCATTACTGGAGAGATCGCCGTTAGCCGAGATCAGATTACGTTTGGTTCCTTCAGGGTTTAGTTGCTGCATTGAAAACTTTGCCTCCCGATCAGGGACAGAGATGATGGGTTTTTCCTTCTCTAAAAAATTCACGGAACACCAACCTCTCTCCTCACAATGGGACGGTCGACTCTTGCAGGGAACGTTTCACCGAACATTTTTACCAGCCGAGTTGGTCGAGAGGGAATAAGCCCGGCGGGCAACACCTGATCCCATCTTCCTCGCGGCTCGATTAACCCGGTATCCTGGCACGATTTCAAATCTGATTAGCTAGGAAGTTCCGCAACTCAATGCGAATTCCATGCTGAATTGCTTCAGCTTCAAGACTTCCAAGGCACTGTCTCGATCGCAAGCTTCGTCGCTTTTCTGCGGGGCGAACCGAAGGGTCGCGTGAATCGAACCACCATCTACGAAAGGAGGACGCGATTGCCAGGTTCTACCCCACTCGATACAATTCCACTGAGCTTCCTCGCCCGAGGAACAAATAGAAACAAGGCGTGAAACATGGCAAAGCTCCCGAACAAAGTGGAACCGGACCAGCAAACATTTAATAACAAATGAGCATCGAGCTGCGCAAGTATTCGGAAGTAGCAAACAAACTCAACACCAGCGACGACAATTGAGAATGTTAACCGTGGAAATTCAATTACGACGAACAATGCTTCCGATCAGAAGTCTGCGGAAGTCGAGCGTGTCAAAGTGATTAAAAAGTTCGCTCGTTTTACACCAGCCAACGACCATCACGTGACGCGCGCCTGTTAGGGCTTCGCATCACGTACCGACGAGACCGCATCGACCACGAAAGCCAACTCGACTATCAAGCTGCTGCAGCTTGGTTCCTATACGGGCCGACGACCAACGCCGCCGCTTTCACTGATTCGCGACAGTGACCCTTCCCTCGGCATTGCTCTGCCCTTCAGCCGGTCGTCGCTCGCAGTTTTCGCCATCCGCTATGCGATCAGCCAACCTCCCATTAATGTCGACGCTATTTTGATCCGATTACTCGGCTGTAGGTCGACGACCACGTACATCGCGACTGCAGCGTCGGATGCTTTATCCATAGAAAGCTTTTTCCACGTAAGTATGATGGGAATACGGTTATTGTACCCAGGGACGCCAGAACGATCGGCCTGGGTCGAAAACTCTAGTACTAAAAAAGCAGTGTTTTTGAAGTTACAAGATTCGTCTTGTGGACAGCTCTACGTAACTTGATCCAACGAGAAGGAAGGATTCACATCGAAAAGAAAAATTTCCACTCTGCCATTTTTCGTCTCAAATACAGGGTGAATTATTTAACTCTGTCAACACGTCATGGGTATGTTGGGGCTGCTCAGACAAGCATTTTCAGGTAACACACTCATGGTCGGAAACTCCTCCTAACGGCTGTGGAGGGCTTTGAAGATTTTTTTTTCTGGTACCCAGGGATTGCTCGTATCAACATGCTACATGCTAGTCATCCAACAAGATTGCGCTTACAAGGTTCGCCAGGCAAACATCAATATGACCACACTAGTGCCGGCAACAAGATACGTTAACTATAGTGACCTTGTTAATGTAAGCATGCGACCGTGCGGCCAATAGTGTTGGCGATGCTCGAGCCTTGGCGCGTGCCTGGACATGGCCATTGGCTCAGCATTGGTCCAAGCCTTGGAACGACGCCCGGGGGCGTGGCCTTGCGGAACAAAAGAACCAGGGTTGGGCGGAGCCTTGGAAAACAATGATCGAAGCTTGGGCCAACGTTTCGTGGCCAAAGCCACGCGATGACTAGTGCCTCGGGACTAGGCTAACTGTCAGGACTGAGCCAATGGTCGTCATTGCCAATACCTATCTGGGAATGCTTCGAGTTTTGAATGAAAGCTCTTCAGCGGAGATTTCCGATCGACGATTAAACATAATCGCGCGCGAATTACACCCGTACGAATTTACGGCGAGCTCAGTGGCGTCGCCGGGGGCTGCGCTCGATTCTCGAGGTTCTCGGTCGCCTGGGGATTATGAGTAACCGTTGCAGTATTTCTGGGATGAAAATCCAATAAGCTTCAGGCAAGTATCGGATATTCTCGGGGGAGGAGGGTGGCTGATCGAATCGTATCTCCTATCCCAGAAGTGCAAGCAGTCTATCGCCGCGAATCCGCAGCCGGAATTGCGCACTCGTCGCGGAAAAGGATGTCTCCGAGTCATGCCCTCCGAAAGCTCTCGCGCCGTGCGAAGAGCGGCGCTATAGCCAAGCTAATTGGTTTTCCCTGTAGCAGTCAACCGCCGCCGTTAACCCTTCGAGTTAACCGTCCTACGACGATCGATGAGCCAACGACCCGAGAACTTGCAATGGGTCAACCTTCGATCCATACTCGTCAAACGTACCGCGGGACTCCTCCACCGCCGAGATGCAGCTTTCGCCGCGACGCGATATCAACGCGAGCTTTCCGACCATCCGATCAGCATCGATGACCTTGCGCGGATCGGAGTTAGCAGTCCCCAACAAAGAAGAAAGTATCAGAAAGCGATAGCTAGATACGATGAAAGGAAGCCGTTTCGCAGAAACGAATGTGGTCTCTGCCAAGTGCTGAGCCGTGACTCGTCTGATGCTTTGGAATCAAGGTCAGTGTCTGTCTATCCATGAATGCAACATTTGCGCGGCTGTCGGCACCGCTGAGGGAAAATCGATTGTTATGGGAGCGAACGCAGAGCTTTTTTTTCGCATGGGGGCTATGGTGTTCCAGCGAATGGTATCTGTACGAATCTACGATGGCCTCCTATTCGTATAGGACTATAACGGAGCGAGTGTTACGAGTTTCGTCGCAAGTGTTACCTCTACAGGTGGAAGGAGTAAGTATCTTGATCGAGGGACTTGCAACCGCAGATGGGAAATCCCGACCGATGAAAAAACGTGAAAAAGCTACTTTTTCCGAGGATGCACGAGCTGAAGGAAGGATATGAATAATGTCGTTTCTAAATGTGTAGAAAGGGGCTAAAATACGAGTTCACAGCATTGATTCGATAATTCTAGGGCTCCGTGAAATATCTATTTGGTGGTGTTGCCAAGTGCGAAGTCTAAAGGCGACGCACAAGCATATCTGTGGACGCAGCGCGCGCGTGTGTACGTGCGCATATCCCGTATGCTTGGTGTTTACTCCGTGTTCGAAGAGGCAGGTGAGAGTTGTCGTAATAGTTATGACATAATTATAAACATAATTGTTACCACCGGTCGAAATCGTAACAACGATTGGACGAGGTCTCCTCGTCAGTTCGAGACGAGCGCGCGAGGTCTGTACGTCGTGTGGAAATAGAACGAAGTTATACATTAGCCCTACGAAGCATTCTTATTTATTCCCCAACCTCTCTGGACCAAGAGTAACCATCTGCCACGAGAAAAAACAACAATAAAATCCCGCTTTTCATCGTGGTATCACGTCTCACGTGTCGGTTCTCTGAATATTCTCCGCGTAAATATAAACATTTCTGGAAATTTGTCGCCGATAGAAAATCTTCGTGGGATTCGGAGAATTTGGTCGGTGCAGAGCGTTGGTGGCAACGCTCGAGTAGATGTTGAAGCTTGGACACCAGAGACGCAACACACGTGCCACTCTAAAAGCCTTAAGCTCGGACCAGCGAGCGAACGTGCGCGTCTAGACGAGTATCTTTGACACGTTTTTTTCGTCCCGTATTTGCTACGCAATTTATGAGGACGTTCGCGATATCGAAAACAGACATCAAAGGACGTTCTATTCGCGTCAGCTCCTCTTCTTTTCCTCCATGCGTCGGAGATTTGGAGGGAGGGCGACAGCGATGCGCGGAGCTTTCGGTCGACGCTTCGATTTTCTTCTCCTTTTGCATCTTCATCTCGCGAGAATATTAATCAATCTCCGCGGAGGTTCGAGGCGAAAACAAATTTACCTCGGACAGCGAAGGGGGAGAGGCACGGATCTGTCGAGGTAAGAGTTGCTCGCGAGGGACGTTGTTCGTTGGTGGATATATTTTTGCGATGGGGAAACGATCGCGTTTCAATTTTTTCACGTCGCTCCTGAAAGCCTCGTGCGATTTTGGATGACAGGAAATACGAAATTACCGGCTCAACTTCGTGTTTTTTTTCTCCCCCACGCTGGATTTCGCGTCGCAGTTCGCTGGAAGTTGGAAACTAGAGGGAAAAGGGCTCGCGAGATTAAACAAAACAAAGTACATAAATTCGTAGAGAAGTTCGGCCTGAGTCGAGAATTGCGGGGATTTTTTTTCCCGTAGGTTTTTTCCCCCCAGCTGACGCACCGGCAGACATCGGGGCAAAGTCATAAGTCATAAGACTCCACCGCTGCGTAACTTTCACTCGCGCCGGCGAGTCGTGAATCGTTCGCGATCATCGGAGTTGATACAATTTGTGTAACGGGGAAAAAGAAGAGGGTGGGATTCGGACGATTATAACTCGCGAATGAATCTCTCGAGGCCCCTTTATCCGCGTGTTAGTCTGATCGTCTGCAAAAATCAATCCGCACCTTCGCAAGATTCGCCCGACCTATAGCCATCCCCACCGTACGAATCTGGCGTATTTTATTGGGTCGAAAGTCCAGAAAAAGTCCAGAAAAGGAACCATGAAAAAAGATGCAGAAACAACGAAGTGGGAGAGGAAAATGATTCTAGGTCGGCAAGGTCGAGGAACTAGAAAAGAAGTGGAGAGACGAAATAAGAAATGAATAGCAAATTGAATATTGAATTTTGAAAATGAAAATGAAATTCTGAAAATCTATAGGTAATAAATCGGTACAGAGCGAGAATCTTGTGCTCCTAATACTGTCCGAGCGGTATCATTATTCTAAATGTGTAGGATAATATTCGGGTCTTTTCAATGGGTACGCAAATTCGATATGTATAATTAAATGATCAAAGTAATATTGATATTCCATATTTTCCAATAATATTAATACTTCCAGCCTCTAGACATATATAAAGAAAGATATTCCTCTGCTGTTCGTCACGATTCGGGACATTCACCCTATGGGTTTGGTGAAATTGAGAAATGGGCGAAAACATCAGCATGATAAACGTTGATTCGGACGAGAATTCGCGCCGCTAGCACCGTCTGACTGGACAGACGTTGCTACTACTGGGAATCGAGCGATAGGTTCACGCTCACTACTACTGGCAGTGTCGGCGAGCGCATCGGGTCCGGCAGAGGACTCGCGGCTGACCAGCGGCAGACCTATACTACGGCTCGCTCGCGCGCCGCGATTGACGACAGGCGGCTGACGAGCCGGTGCGACTAGGTCGGGCCACGCAACGCGCGGCGGACCCATAACTGTCGGTCGCTACTGCCGCGAGCCGTGACGCAGCAAGGTCGCGGCCTACGACCCGAGGCTGGCGAGTAACGCAAGTCGTTCCGCACTAAGGAATGGAAGTGCAGCAAGGTCGGGCGACGACGCGCGGCTGACCGATTCTAGGAACATCGATCGCTCGCGGAGCGAGGTGTCGTCGAAGTTTGCGACGCGGAAAGATTATGAATGCAAATCGAACGTAATATCTGGGAAACGGCAGTGATATTATCGTACCGCTGAGCGGCATCGAGAAGCAATAGTCTGTTTGGTTGAAACGAATTGAATTTCCAACTCGGAAAAGTGTTTCGTGACAATGAATAGTAATTCCGATGAAAAGTTGGCCAGCCGGACGAGGAGCAGCTCTCGAATCGTAAAACTTTCCGATTACGATCGGTCTACGTGCTCCGAACAAAGGTGTAAATAGTATGACCGCAGAACTCCTCGCTCCCGGCTACCACGAAGATTCGCAATACAGATACTGATTATTAGCTCGGGGCTGTAATTATTTGAATGATTGTAATTATTTGAATGATTCACTTTTTGGGTATGTTTAACTCATAAATAGGGGTGATTTTCGAAATTTGTCAAAAAACTAAAACACATGCCCATCTCGATTTTCTGTGCCGTTGATTTTTGTCTTCGTTATCCAGGGCGGAAAAGTTGCAAGTTTGCTTAGAGCTACGTTGACGAGTTCCTGACGAGTTTCGTACATCGTTTACGGATCATACGGTAGCGAGGCGAGGAGAGGGATAGAGGGGAGAGTTGTATGCAAATAGTTGTCGGGCGCATAAGTGGTTAGAGAGCGGGTTTTGTTGCTTACGCAAGCGCCACCGCCAGGTTACGACAATGTCAGCCCCGAACGCGTATGACAAGGCGAAGTCGATTTAATTTCAGTTTGCGGCACGCCGCGTTGAAAAGTTACGAACTAGCTTTCTCGAGGCATTATTACTCGAAGAGGTGCGCCACCGTGACGCGCGTCCGTTTTTCATCCCTCCGACTCGCGACGGATAAAATCGACGACGATAAATAAATAAAGCGCCGCGATTAAACTTCTCGCACACTTTCGAACCAAAAACAAGGATCGTTCCACCCTCTGAAAAGAAATTGAGAAAAAAAGAGAAACACATTGTTTTTCGACCAGTGTGGTACGCGCCAATATTTGTTGTGTCGTTAAGAGAACGAAACCTAAAAAGACATAAGCAAACGGGTCGCGTGCTTTCGGCGACTGTTTTTCCTCGCTGGATAGACAGAAAGCCGATTTTTATCTTCCATTTCCGAAAGCGGACAGACCGTAGATTACGAGCTACGAGCAAGGATATGGGTCGGTTATACTTCATCCTCCGAGCAGGTAGCCAATCGGAAAGAAGTTTCTACGAACCTGGAATATTATTGTTTATCATTTTTTTTCTCTCCCTTTTCCTTCTCGATTTTTTTTTTAGTTCTGAATCCGTCGTTATTCCTTGCGAGTAGATAGGCATTCGAAGAAAAGCGAGACGATGGTCTTGTTTTCGTTTTTTCGGCTTCGACAACGAACAGGCTGCGAGAAAATGAGACCGAATGCACGCTGTGAGTTTTTGTTCTTCGAATAGAGAGGTTCTGGTTGATCTGAAACCTGGGATTTTTCCTCGTAGCTGGATAGGCAACTGAATTCTTTTTCTTAAACCTCCACGATTGACGAAGCTGTGTGTTTTTTTCCAGTTTTCCCACATTTTTTCGCGTTGAATTGTTGCGAACTTGAGCTTGAGCTTGAGCTTGAGCTTGAATGGACACGATTATTCCAAATTCGAGGGTGACGATAGGGCGATAACTCGTCACGGAACTCTGAGTCGTTTCGTCATTGAGCCTCGAGAGTGGCAACATTTTCGGCGCTGTGGAACTCGTCAGCGAGATCTCCGTTCGTCGGTGTCGGAATTCGCTGAATCGTCAGCGATTAATTGACGGACACGCGCGCAAAATCTTCCGGGACTTGGAGTCTGTAACAGTTTTATACGCAGTCAGGCTTTCTCGTAATTCACCCTTCGTTCCTCTCCAACGGGTCGGTCGCGGAGCATGGAGTGACGTATTATCCTTGATACGAGTCACGTAAAAAAATGGAGCTTAGCTACCACAGCAGGCTAAAGCTGCTAACCCATCGATGTTGAAAAGGGTGATGAAGATTCACTGTTAGGGGTAACCTTGGCTGGTTTTGTGCTCGAGCTCGAAACGATTTCCTCGCGATCCCCTACGAACGAACCGATTACGCTACGTATTCCCGCGTGAATCGAGGTGCGGCTCCGAACGTTCGTGCTGAATCGCTGCGCTGGACGCGAAATGGCGGCTGCGAGCCACGCGAAATGGCGGCCGCGTCGAGCACGAAATGGCGGCGCGTCGAACGCGAAATGGCGGCCGCGTCGTACGCGAAATGGAGGGCGCATCGAACGCTAAATGGCGGCCGCGTCGAGCGCGATATGACGGTCGCCTCGGCCATCTTGACGTGCGGTGAGCGATGCACGCTCCACCGTCCATGCTACGCGATTGGTGACGGCAAAATGGTGGCGCGGTAGCCACCAAAGTGGGGCTTTGCGAAGGATACTCGCTGTTAATCCGCGCGCCGCGTTATTTCTCTCGCGATGAATCGTAATAACGAATCGAGACAACGGAAAATCCGTCACGGAAGAGAAAGTGGCAAGACGAATGGGTTCAGCTGGTAATGAAAAGCTCTGCTAGAAACTGGCGCCTCCTACAATTGATGTCCCCCAGGATTTGGGGGGGGGGGGGGAGTGACAGAGAGAGAGAGTGAAGGAGGGGAGAGAAAGGAAACGAGAAAATCCTAGGTCCGAGAATAATTGGATTTAGCCCGGTGGTCCGAAACACTCGGTGATCCTCGCTCCATTTCCTGCTATGAATCGTGCATGAAAAGGAATAATAAAAAGCGCAGAGTTCGTTACGCTACCGACAAACCTATCTTCTCATATTCGCGTTCGCCGTGCCTCGCAAACCTTGATAACCTCGTCAGGTTTTGCCAACGTGCTTCATCCACGCGGTAAACGTTCGACACAGCTGATAACGGTTGCAAAAACAAGTTGCAAAAACGACCAGGCATCGCGACTGTACCGCGACTCTCCACTAATTGTTGGGTGCGAGTGAAAGTAGTCTGGAGCTGGCTTTTCGTACTGGGGATTTGTCATTTGTAGGAAAGTTGGAGAATACCAATCGTCATCTCGACGTGGAATCGGAATTATCACGCCAGCGGAGAGAGTGAGTTCGTTTGTTTCGCGGTTTACCGCGCTTCGCGGAGTCCATTTCGCGACGCTCGCGCGCCATTTCGCGACGCTCGCGCGCCATTTCGCGTCCACGCGCTGCAACCTTCGCGTATCGATGCCGGATCCCGCGCATTTGCTTTCCCTATCGAATGCAAGAATTTTTCGACGAATAACAACGACGTAGAGTAGAGCTCACGGCAAGAACTCTATTTATTTATTTTCGAGGTTACCTTTCGCGTTTCCTCGCCTATATATCTTTCGGCGCGTACGGCACGAGAATCTACCGCTATAAAGATCTACGAGCATCCGGAGCCACATCAGACTAGTAGCGAGTGGCGCGCTGCGTCGATTTTGTAGCCAGCGTATACTCGGTGTCCAACGACGTTTTCACCACGTAGCAAATACGCGATTTCCGCCTTCAGTCATCCCTCGCGAGCCACAATAATAACAATAATAAACAAGTATAATTCTTTTTTTTTTTTAACTAAATTACATATTTGTTAAAAGTAATTTTCATTGCCGTGAGAGTTGGCATAAAAGCAGTTTAAATTTCAGTTATAATATCTATCTCTATATTATTTTAATATCCCGGGAATAGTTTTCATCCTCCAACTCTCTAGGGCGCCATTTTGTGCATGAATAGTCGCCATTTCGAGCGTCAATCTCCCCGCCGGCAGACACCTCGTTATCGTTTGGATAATCGACAAGGCGGGGCACGGTGAAGTTGAACCTCAGTTTTTCAGTGTTTTCCAGCAGCCACCATTTCGATAGCCAGCAGCTGTAGCTCACGTTTCAACCTTCGTAGACGCCATTTTCAGTTGTTTTTTTTGCCCGTGTCGGTGAGAAACTGTCGATTATACAGTAGCCGCTGGTAAGGAAGGAGATTTATGGCGTCGAGCCCAAAGCCGCCATTTCGAAGTACAACAGCCGCCATTTCGTGGCACAGCAAAAGTTTCGTTTCATCGATGTGAGGAGTGGTAATACAGTAGAATGAGCACGATTATGAACGATTACTGTTGGGGGGGCGACGTCCGTGATCACTGTCTATCTATCTATCTATCTATCTGTCTATCTATCTATCTATCTATCTATCTATCTATCTATCTATCTATCTATCTATCTATCTATCTATCTATCAATCTATCTATCTATCTATCTATCTATCTATCTATCTATCTATCCGTCTATGTATGTATGTATCTAGCTAGCTGGCTAGCTATCTAGCTATTCATCTATCTATCTCTCTATTCATCCATCCTAGCCAAGGAAATGTTGGCGATTCGACGACTGTCGGAAGAAAACATACGCGGTATGTACGAGTCTGTGGGATCGTTAGCCGTCAGCTGGACCAGGAGCCGTAAGAGCGCGTAAAAAGGCAGAAGAGGTGGCCCCTTTCGAATTTCACCTCCGCTACTTCAACGACTTCAAAGCAGATCGTAGCGCGGGCAATCAGGATAATTTCCCGCTCGTCTCAGTGAGATCAGACGTAATAGGTACTCGTTGCCGTCTTACTTTCGAGTTACGTTCATCCGCGTCACATCGATCCGAGGAAGTTTTCAACATCGACGCAAGTCACCCAGCGCCAGCTAGTCACCCGAAAAGTTATGGCTCATCCAATAATGAAACAATTTCAGAAAAGGGAGTAAGAATTCCGGGAAGCAGACAAGGCTCGATTCGACTCGTGGCAGTGGGCGTCCGAAGGTACTGGATAAAGATAAATTCGATTACTAAACCGAACACTTCGGGGGAATCGAGTGACGAGAGACGATCTCACGCACAGTAGAACATTCGAGAAACGTCGGGTACACATCCTTCGTCTTATGCTCGATTAGTAAAATCATTTCAATCGAAAATTAAGATTTACTTCAATTAGGCTTTGCATCGTTGCGCGTTGCATGGTTGACACGATTCCACCATCCTTGATGATCTGAACACAAAGATCTTGGTTGTTTCTGAAAAAGTAGGGATAAAGAAAGCAATTTGCAAAAAAAAAAAAAAAAAATCGCAAAATTTTCGCGGCCATGTACAAAAAAAGTATGCTCTGTTCCCTCGATTTGTCAACTTTGGGAATGTTTTCAAAGGAGAGGAATTTTTTTTTCGAAAAAGATCTCGTCAAACGATAGCGACGTATATCAAAAAGCTCTGTACCAAATGTGAAGCAAATCGATTTTCCGAAACTTGAGAAACCATGACAACCGTTTCGAAAAATATAGTTTCGAGAAAAACGCGTCAAAGTCTCGTCGCAGTCAGTTTAAGTAGTTTTACATGATGTTTTATCCTTACCATGCATTTATCGATGAGCGATTCCTGCGCCGTATAATGTCCTCTCCTCCTTTTCAAAACCAACATTATTTTTGAAAATTCTAGACCAAAAAAGAAGCTCCCAGCTATAAATTTCAGACTATTCTACAAGAAAAGTTTACCACGAGATCAATAGAAAAAATAAAACGATAAACATTTCCGATAATATGGAAACCAGAGATTGAGATTTACCTCAACCAGGCAAAACGATAATTCTCAATGTTATGTGAGAATTTGTTTGAGAATTACTTGAAGAAAAAAAACTCGATCGAATGGAAGCTTTTGAAGTAGCAAAGTACAAGTACGATCTGGTGACATACGCGCGGGAGTTCAAAGCATATGCGAGGGTTGCGCGACGGCTACGCGTCTGCGAAGGGCGTCAAAGCCCCTGACAAACATCGAAATATCGCATTGGTGAGAAACCATCCCGCGTATAGAGCAAGCGCCGGATCATTGTGAACAAACCCAAAAGGTTCTCAGCTCACAGGCAGGACTGTAAGGGACCACCTGGGAGAGTCCTATAAAGGTGGCTGCTCGAGTAGACGCAACGGAGTTCTCGCCTGTTCATCGAAGCTTCACCATCAATTACCGTGTCCATCGCGCTTCTTCAAACAGTATACCGTATCATCGAATCTTACGCGCTACAGCCCCAATCCGGATCGGTGAACAGTAATTATCAATCATAACAATTATTCGAATCTCAATTATTTACAGCTTTTCATATTCACCGACATCATTAATTCCTCCCAATTTCCAAGTTCTTGATAAATAAGTTACGTGGAAAAGTGAAATTCGTAGAGAAAATGCCTGTTAGAAAGGACGACCTGTTAGCCATATCCTCCCAATCCCGTTAAGGATAGACAGGCAGCAACTTCGAATCCGAATCCCGTCGAAAAGGAACTCGCTACAAACTCGCAAATAGAAGCTCAGTTATCGCAAGTCGAGCTCGTACGATATTGCGCGATATGTAGAGAATAGAGAAACAGAGAAAGGTCGCGGTAACGAAACAATTTTGCACGAGGAACAAGACAAGGCGATTTCGGACGAGAATGGGAGGAGACGCGTAAATGCGAGACGTTTGATCGAGAGTAGTACGGAACGTTCGGTTGAGGAAGTTGACGTTCCTACTGTAGAATCAAGCCTGAACACTGTCAAACCCTGAAACCAGTCGCGTTAAAAGTGAAAGTGACGCGCATGCGATTGATACCAACATCGTGAGTGAAGTGCGCGAAAATACGACAGGAGTAGACACGACCGAACAGGTAAGACATTTTTGAATACTCGCGTGAACATCATGGAAAATGACGACATCGAAAGCGACGTTGAAAGTGAGATTGCCAAATATGTGAAGTGATAACTGCAAAATTGAAAAAAGTGGAACTCGAAGCTAATATTAAATCGCTGCCGGTCGCGAATCGGGGGACAAGTATACAAGAAGCGATAAACAGATGGAACTCACTTCTGGAACGCGAGCGGAACAATCAAAGAACGAATACTCGATACGTATCGATTCGATGAGAGACGCGTTATCTATTGAACTATTTTAGTAGGTACTTATTGTATACTATTTTAAGCGGAGCTGCATCGAACAAATTCGAATTCATCTGAAAATTTTGCCCGCCATTTTGGACAGAATTGAATTATTGGAACAAAAGCTTTCGCTCAAGCGTGAGACGATCGGTCGTATCGTTTATAACTGGTGAACCTTGCAAAGCATTCGGTGATGCCGTTTTCGAGATTTCGAGATTTCGAGAGTTCTCTGGACCTCTCGGAGATCGACTGTAACTACGTTATTAGTGACTGTAATGACGTGAACAAATTGTCATAACTGCTTCGAAGCTATATTACTCGGGTGCCAGAACATTTATTGATAAATAGATAAACCGACAATGATAATAAAGTCTCTAGCACTGCGGATAGCAAATTAACACTCCCTCTGTAAACGCTTGTCGTAACTTCGTGAAAAGTCAAGATATCGTAATTAAAAGAATTGCATGAAATTTCGCTGAAAAAAATTATATTCTGGTGGCTTTCGCTTTATTTCTACGGATATTAACTATTGATGATGGAAACAAAGGTCGAAAATGTTGAGGTACAAAACCGCGCCGGGATTTTGTGAATTGGCTGAATTACTCGAGTAATCGAAAATGTGCATACTGCAAATATAGCGAGCATGTTATCGAACAGTGCAGGAAAAAGGCATGTAATGTCAAACAATCGTATTCCGATAATAGTCGGTACTGTTGACCGCGAAACGGGATCGGAAACGACGTCCACCGCATTGAACTAAAGCCAGCCGGCATAACCCCCTCGGTCCTAATACACTCGAGTGTAATGAAAAACATTATGGGAAATAAAAGATGGGGAATTTGGTTTTCGACAATAATGGTCATTATGATTGTTGGCCTAGCGTGCATAGTTATCGTGATATCGGCTGATAGCGTTTTTTCAAGATGGCGCGTTATCCACAGGCGGAATTCTCTAGAATTTTGTGATTTTACTGTTTTATTTTACTTTCTATTCAATTTGAATTTCCTTCTCCGAGCGAATCGAGCAGTTATAGAATTCGACGCATCGATCGATCACAGGCATATCTGCATTTCCCGTACGGATGCCCTGTTCTTTGATAATCAATTAGATACTACTCTCCATTCCATCGGTATCGTATCCCCCAACCACGTGATGCTCTCGAAAGTGCCCGCGCTACGCAGGGACAATCATCCGAGCCACGAGCGATTCTCGCGTTAATCAACGCACGTTAGATCGTCATTCCCGTTTTTTTGCTGGCATTAAATTGTCGAGCCTCGTCATTTCCAGGCTTTCATTACTCGTATTGCCACTCGCTCATATATCCCGTCTCGCGTTACAGCGAAGCCGCGTGCGCGGTGGTTCTTCGGGAGTGCGAAATGTACGCATCGTTGTATTGATACGATTGACATTGATAACGGGTTAAGGATGATTTGTCGGTATTTTAAAAATGATGAAAATGTTTTGAAAAAAATATATATTATTCTGACAAGTCTACTGAAGCTTTAAAAAAAATTGGGAGTTTTTCACAAGCCCGTTAAAAAGTTATAACATTTACTAGTTGCCACAAATTAACACATGGTTAAATGGAAAACGCGTTATCAGACATATTCAAATGAAAAAAAAGTTATGAAATTGTGATGTGAAAAATTTAAAACTTTTCAAATCAATAGATTAAATATCCAAGAAACATATAAGCGATTAATAATTGGTAATTTCAATATTGTTTATAGAGAAAAATAATAAAAATTAGTTGTATTTACCATATTATTGAATAAGCCGTGTGAATTACAAGGGAAACGTGACAACATCGCAAACATCATAAGAAAACAAACAGTCACAAACAAAAGTTGTTTTCCATTTTTCCTTAATATTGAAATTTTTATGTTAATATTATTAAAATTATCAGTCTATTTTATTTTTTTATAAAGTTAATATCAAAATTAACATTATAAAAACAAAATTTTTTGATTTAAATCATTTATTTCAACATATATTCAAAGACATGAGTTGGGTGAAAATGTCATTAACTTTTGTTTCCGATTGTACCGACAAATCATCCTTAACGAACGAGAATATCGGTGAACGATGAAAAAGGTGAAAAACGGGGGGGGGTGGGGGGTGGGGGGGGGGGGGTGCAGTGCAATAATGAACGACGAGTCGAAGAATAGGTAGGAGGAAAAAGGGGAAGGGAAGCGTAACGAAAATGGGTGGCGTAAACGAGAAGCGATAAACGATGAAGGAAACAGGGTGGGCGATAAACGAGTTATTGCGAATGACAGATGCTCGCCGACGAAGGAGGAATCGGGGAACGGCGATGCGCGAAAAAATAAAATCGTGGAATAAACAACCGTGTTACGGGACAAACGATCTGCGAGGTAGGAAAATGACGCGCGAGCGATAAATGTTGAATTAGAAGAGCTTGTCGTCGAATCTTGAACGATAAAGGAGGTGAGGAGGTGTTGGAATACGAAAACGCTGAGCGATAAACGATAAACAATAAAGAATAAATGATAAATGATAAACGATAAACGAAAAACGATAATCGAAGAAGGAGATAGGAGAAACGAAAAACGATAAGCAATGAACGATAAACGATAAACGAAGAACGAAAAACGAAAAACTAGTAACGAGAAACAAGAAACGATAGACGAAAGAAGATAAATGATAAATGATAAACGAAAAACGAAAAACGAGAAACGAAAAACGAAAAACGAACAACGAAAAACGAAAAACGAAAAACGAAAAACGAGAAACGATAGACGATAGACGATAGACGATAGACGATAGACGATAAACGATAAATGATGAATGATAAATGAAAAACGAGAAACGAAAAACGATAAACAGGAACATTACGAATGAATGTTATGGGTGAATGATAATGATGGATGGAACGGAGAGAAATGTCACGTGATAAACGATGAACGTTGACAGTGGAAACAGGGTGATTCGTAGATGATCAATGATTAGCAAAGAGCCTGGGTCGAGTTGTTATCCGATACCGGTGAAATTCCAGGTTACACGTGAACGGGGAGCGATATTCCTATAGTCGTGGAATGGCACTAATAACGAACGATGTGTGAACACGTAACACGGACGATAATACGTATAAAGCTGCGAGCGGAATGCAAATTGAACCGATAACGAGCGATTCGGTTATTATTGGCGGAAAAATGTATGCCATCCGGTGCATCGTAGTCGTGATGAGTTTCGGTGACGATTTCGATTAACATTAATGAAACAAATTTGGTGGCAGTTATATTCTATTTCGGCTACGGCAACGAGAGATTCGTGGGCGTCGCGCCGTTTCCACTCGGGTCAACATCCGCGGAAAACCCCCATTCCCGTTCCAATTTCAATTGATTTCTCTCTATTTTTTTTGAATATTTCCGACCCGTTATTCGTTTGTTCGCTTGTTCGTTCATTTGTTTATTTGTTTGCCAATTCGTTCGTCTCGGGTTACCGAGTCGTAATCGCATGCGTATCGATTCGCGGTTGGCAATGGACCGAGAAACGTGCAAGAAATCTGAGGCAAAACTAAAGGCGAGGCTGTAAAGAAGGGAGCGAAAACATAAGTGTGCGACGGGTGATCGTTCGTTGAGGGAAACGTACGGAAATTCGGTGGGCCTGGGCGCCGCGATGATTCGCTCCTGTGATCCTTAGCAATCGTTTGTTTCCGTTGTCGCCGTTGCTATTGCCGTTGCTATTGCCGTTGCCTAACCGCGGATAAGATCGTCGCGGTACCGGTACCGCGCACGGACTGCCCGCTCCGGCCGCACCGTGGCCTTTTATACGGTGGCTCGCGGGAGCGCACGCACGCTGCCCCGCGTCCCGGCTGCGCGGCAGTCCGCGCGCACACAAACAACGGAGCAGCGTGTGTGTCGCGCGCGCTCTAGGCTCACGGGCCGTTTTCAAACATTCGCGGCCAAAACTCAAACGCCCGAAGTCGGTCATGACCGTCACGCGACATCATTTTTCGAACGATATTGGTTCCTTGGTGCATGGATACACAGGGTGAATCATTTTACTCGCTCCGGCCGATTTTTCCGCAACTAAGCGAGATACGAAAAAAAGTTTGGTATCAAATATTCAGGGTTCCGAGGGGGCCGAAACTTGGTGGTATCAGTATTCCCGTAAGTGCAGCCGTCGAGGTCTGGTTTTTTTAAACGGAATGACATATTTTCTTCTCCAGAATCTGGACGTGCGTTAAATTCTGCGCCAAAAAGTACTTGGAAGTACTTAAAGCGCGGTGAAATCCTTCATTTCTCACACGCGTTTTGGCAGCTGTAGCAGTCTGTGAATATAGATACAGAGTGTAAAATAATTGATGCTGACCACTTGTATTTTTCTGTTAAATATCTAAGAGGCAACAGATTTGAACATTGTAGCGCTTTCAGTTTTTAGTTTTAGTTGGTTTTTTTTTTCCTTCAAGATGGAGTACTTTCGAAATGCGCCGCGACAGAATTCGTATTCGTAGGTGACTACCCCCCGGCAAACCTTTGGGCCGAAGGAACGAAATTGGGTTAGGGGTAGCACGTTGAGAATCGTAATAACACTGTGCGTTCGCGGAAAACAATGAGACTCGTTATTATTAGAAAAGCCAGGGGGGCTTGTTTTAATTACAGTCATTGTGCCTGGTGAATTATTCAAGGGGGGCCGGAGTGAATGTTTGTGACGGAAAAGCGAGAGCGCGAGAGAGAAGGAGAGAGGAAGGGAGAAAAAAATGTTGGAGATGAGAGAGAAAAGGGTAAACGAGTACGAGATAAAAAGCGGAACAAGGTGAGTAGCAGGGTAGAAAACACTTGGAGAAAGTTTAGAGTGCCTACCTCTCCGGTACGGATCGAGGAAATCCTTTAAAGAGGACGTCTTTCGTTTGTTTGCTCGAATAATTTCTAGAAACGCGTTTGGATTTCCGATTTCACCGATTTCGTAACTTCGACGAGAAGCATAAGGATATTATTATATTAGAACCCTCCTCGACCCTTGCTTGACACACTTTCGCCGCGTGGCTGACTTGACACGCTGGGGTCATTTGGACCCCAGCCGAAAAACTGTTATAAAAACTGAACGGTCGTGTATCTTGACCGGCCAATTTTTTCATAGCTCCTTTGACTATCGCTTTCCAAAGAAATACTCAAAAAAGTGTCAGTACCTACTACTAGACAGAGGTATAATTCGTTGCGAGTATTTGAGAAAAAAATCATGACTATTGGTCAAACATCAGGCAGTCAGAGGATTTTTTGGGAAATCGACTCCGATTATTTTCCTTGCGCGCATCGGATAAAACTTGGTCGATCTCTTTTTGATAGTTTCTCTCGTGCCTATCACTCTCTCTCTCTCTCTCTGTGTCTCTCTTCTTTTTTCCTTCTCACCCCTGGAATTATTGATTCTCGTTTAGCTGGCCAAAGATACGAAGCTGCGGGGAGTCCAACCTGTTGAGACACCAGAATGCTTCCTATGCTCCCCGAAGATCACTGCTTCACGAATGTTTTCGTTATCTGTCTCGTGAAAACCTAGGGACCACGACCCACGTAGCACAGGTACATGCGATGTATATATTACGTATATCATGCTCGGTACATGATGTAATATAATACCACATCCCAAGTAGCACGCCGCGGTTCGTGGAACGTTCGGGGAACTAGAACCATAACTGTGCTCGAACCGTCCGTGGAGGGACAGAAGTATGTGTGTATACAAAAGTTGAGGTGGATTTTTCCATTGTTCAAGTTGTATACGGGACAAATATGTGTATCGTGTGTGTATTTTTTGGGTCCATCCCAGACTCATCACCCTTAGGTCCTCAGTCTTCTTTTGTCTTCGCGCTTGTTTCTTACTCCGTTACAAACCTTTCGTACTTTCAAATTTTTGCCAATAATCCAGCAGCATTCTCTCCTCCCCTTCCTGCGACCAGAGTCACAGAATAAGCACATGCCAACTTAACTTTGGGAAATTTCACAGATGCTCGGCCGGACTCTAACTTGGGCGTCCCAGGGGGTGCGTTTACGCGTTCATCCCCCGAACCAATGAGACCTTCTACAAACGGACACGTAACTGTGGGAACTGTCACGACCGCCTCACAAACTCTTGGGTACGCGTGGGCATATCAAACATAGAGATATCAATGGGGATATTTTGATACCACTGAGATATCTATTAGTATCAATTAACATCAATTAGCGTCAACTCCATAACTGCCAGGTAAAAAAGAACAAATAACGACACAGATGACAACACCATCGGCTAAGCAGACAGTTCTAAAAAAGCCGATGCTATTTGATAGGGTAGCGCAGTGGCCATGACAGTACCTACGGTTATTATATACATAACTCTTCTTCTTCTTCTTCTTCGAGCTAGAACTAATTTTTGAGGGCTGCTGTGTCTTTACAACACCTTGCGAGCGAAAATAATCAATTTTTTGAGCCCATCACATTCTCTATCGTGTACGAAATAGGACTCCGACGAATTTTTCAGGTAGATGCATCAGAGACTCGCGCCCACGTCACCGTGAACTCCTACGTTTATTCCCACGTTCCAGTTCACGATAAAGCTTCCGAGAAAACATAAAACGACACGAGTCGGCCTTCACCGACAATTTCATCTTCATCCGGAAATCGCATTGTAAGATGTATATTTATTCCCATGGTATCGGTCACGGCTAAGCGTATCAAAGACCAGATGCAGACCGTTTCATCTTTTCTAGGGTAGAATTTATCCCACAGCGAAATATCCGCTTCCCCTTGAGAAGAGCTTGCAATCGGTTGCATAATCTTGAAACTCCGCGAAGGACAAATATGAGAAGCAGTCGTTTTCTATCCCCATGTCCGGGATCGGCGCATCACCACTATCGATCAGGCCAAAAAAATACTGATTATTCAACCAACCAATGATAATAAAATCCAAGATTCGTAAGAATTTTCTTCGAATAAAATATGGCAGTTCTTTCAGAATTAAAGGTAGTTTTTACAGTGGAGGGTGGCTGTTTGCAAGTTGAATTTCCAAGTTTTTCGAAGCCTTGAATTTTTTTGACATTCTTTCTCATGTTCAGTCATTATTCTTTTGCTATCCAGTATAATTAGGCTATATGTAGTTGAATGACCTGAAAAGTCAAGATTCACTCTTCTAAGGGTGGTTTCCATCCTCAAATCTGCGCCTTGGCACATGGACAGGAATACGCGTGTAACATTTGTCCATATTCTGAAAAAAAAGAACCTTAGTTTATCGAAATCGGTGAGTCCGGGTTCCGCACGTTTACTTGTCGGTAAGAGTACTTGTCCCGAGGCCTAACCCCCAGAAATACCTAATGCAGATTTCCGACAAGACTCGCACCATTCAATTTTTTCCGTCCATTTGACTACAGATCGCGGCGGCAGATACCCGACAGGTTGCCGATACCTCGGCTATCGGGGGACTCCCCGCAGCGCGCGCGCCAGTGTCGCCCTCTACGAGAGACCCTCGAGACCCGCTCGTCGAGACTCACCTTTATCGCGCGAGTAGCCTCGGTCGGTAACAGTGAAACTTTTGTTACCAACAGACGATACGCGACGCGCATACCGATCGACGCTCACGTTTATCGCGCGTCGGTAAATCTTTTTAGCCGCGGTCGGTCAAGTAGAGCGCACCGCTGCAGGTGCATCGACGAAAACGTTGTTACCGACGCAGAGAGAGTTTGGATTTATTGAGAGAGATGGCGGTGCGGACGAGCGAAGACCGCCGTATTCAAAGGGTCTGAGGTCCGGGTCCCAGGTAGTTCTCGCTGTCGGTAGAATACCGCGGACATTATGTGTTTAAAGAACAGCAACGTCTGACCACTCGTGGATGGAAAATGCGCTGATGCTATTGTTGTACTCTATTTAGCTCATTATACCGTACAGTAAAGCGCTCGCGTTGATCCGCACGCATACCGATGTAACTTTGATTTTCAGGCTTGTTAAGGGGGGAGCCTGCTTTGAATTCTTCGAAAATTCATTTTTTTTGGGCCACTCCGCTGCGTACGCACGTATTTTTTTATTTTCCGTGGGAGCATTTTTTAGTTCTCCAAAGGTTGATTCATCGTTGATCATCACTACTGCCAAACGTCGATGGGTAGATTGGCTCGTGTTTGACCAAATGCCGATCGGTCTTCACGTGGCAGCGGGCCATTTTGCCATCGTTGCACAGATATTTCGGAATCAAATACGAAATGTTGTCTATTATTTCTCTAGATCGTTGGGAACGAGCCCGCAAGGGTAGTACGTGAGACTGATGCCCTCTAGATGTTCTCTGGTGGTGCGTTGCACAGCCGCATCGCCAAAAGTATCATTTTGGGCGAATCACGAGCAGAGGCCCGTTGTTCTATTCGCGATAGTGATTTGCAACGTTTTTATTCGTTTTTTTACATTGCGCTTCGTTGCCCGAGCTACGCGTATGCATTACTATCGCGCACGATAATTTTTTTTACCCCATCCTTGAGACGGAGCCTGCTTTAGAGGCTTCAAAAAATCTTTGTTTTTGCATAAATATCTTCCTAAGCTGTGCAAGAATATGTCCCTGAAATTTCAGAAGCAAATTCGAAATATTTTTGGAGTTACAGAAGAAATAGCGAGGAAGCGTCGAGCAGGTATACGAGCGCGTCACTCGACAAAACAGGCGCGCTTCGCGTTCAAGCATCGAACTTTTAGGCGAAAACCAGTTTTTCGAAGAGTCTGAAGAGCAACTTTATGGGCCAGGAATCGCTGATTGGTATATCAATGCGGTAAGTTCAAGAAAGATACGATGTTTTATGTACGGAAACTTTGATGCGCGATTTCTCGGTTTTTCATTTTTACGTTTCTTCCTAATTGGCGGAAAAGATAGCGAAAAATCTAAACGTTGTATCAAGACGAAACAAAATGCATTGTATTTGGAATTGAATTCTCTTCCAGTTGAACCTAAAAAACCTTAAGAAAGTTAAGATCAACCTGCTTTTTAAACGATCCAAAGTGATTTTTTTTTCCAAAAAAATGAATTCTTTGTTCAATTTGCGAGAAATGGTTGAATTTGTTACTTTATGTGGGATTTTATTGGTGTAACTAGAAGCTATGCTATTGAAAAATAAACAATTTTTTGGGTTCTTTGTTTCAGATAGAAATTGCGACCCGCATCTTTCCCGTCGCACGACAAATGCATACTCTAGACGCCTCGGCGAAATGCGTGTACCATGCATAATATGATACGTACTTTGATGAAAAAAATTCAGAAGACCGTTGAAATAATTAATGATAAACTCGGTAAGTTTCGTTTCAATCGGATATGTCTTTCCTTCCCGAAAAAATCTTCGAAAAAAATCGATTTTTTGAAGCATCTGAAGCAGGCTCCCCCCTTAAGCGAGTGGGGAAAAGACCCTTTGGCCAGGTCGCCCTTCAGCCCGAAAGATTTTGGCAATGCACTCGGAGGCATGTGAAAGTAGTGCAGACTATCGAGAAGCACAAGTTTTGAAAAGCGCGTCGTAATAATAATTCTGGTACCGTTTATTTTTAGAGAAGAAGGCTGCGTTTTTTTCTCCTCAATTAAATGACGCAGGATAAACTGAGCGTCAAAACCACCAGCATTATACGTATGGTATATATTTGCATATATTACATACAAAGCTTACTCTACGCCCCCGACGGATTGCAACGATCCTATGACTTTGCACACAGCTCTCACCAAAGAAATCCCGATTAAAGGCCTTGCATCCGACTGTGTTGATCGGGAGCACCGCGCACGTCGGTGTTCGAAGACAACGCGGACGTTGCTGAATAGGCGCGCGGAGTGAACCAGAAACTGGCAACCGAAAGTCCTGAAGAAATGAAAATGCTGCTCCAAGTTTTTCAAAATCAAAATTTCCAAAATCGAAATGGCGGACCGAGAACGGCAGGAAATTGAAAATCGTGAACTGAAAATCACGGGTTAGAATATCAACGACTCGTTCGAAGATATTTGATTCAGAGTATTTCACGTATGTAACGCGTTGTAGGCGTTGAAAATTCGCGATTTCAAGGCTTGTTGATATTAGATATTTCGTCTCAACGGAAAATATGTGAAATTGACTAGATAAAAATTGGAAACATAGTCCTTTTTCGGAATAGATACTTTTTTCTAAACTTTGCGTTACCAAAGATCTATTTGATAATTGTTGCCGTACCGGAGTGGAGATCGAGAATAGTAAATTCCGTACGTAACGATTGATAGAAATGACAAAAAAAAGCAAGCGTGTGCACTATGGCGATAGCTGCATCTCCGCTCCCCACCACACACGCACACACATGCGTGGCACCTCGCCCCTGCGACCTTCGCTGTTGCTGCTCAACGGGCGCTGGATCAAAAATAAGTGAACAAATAAAGCGAAAGAGAAGAAAAAGAAGACGACAACAAACAGCTGGGTGTGCACTGTGGAGAACCCCACTCCAATCCCCACTCCGCGGAGGGCTGGTCGGGCACCGTTGGGATGCATGCAGTTCATTGGTGACGAAACAGGAGCATAAATACGAGATAGCGGACCTAAATGAGGGGGAGAATATTAACCTACCCTTCGAGGACGGGAGAGATGTAAAACGAATGTCAGTCTCGGAGCAACCGCCGAGCTCAACTGTGCATCCCGACTGCAACCGGACGCGTCGTTTGTTGTTCGTTCGTCGCGATTCAATTCTGGATCACTGTCGGTATACGCACAGATCCACGAATCATTCCAACCAGTTGATCGTCACCATTTCTTACAAATCTCGTAAGAGCAAGTGCTAACGTCAATCGGAGATCGGTAAAATCAAGCAATTGAATCCAATTATTCAAAATCACGTATCCTCGCCGCCTTTCGCGAAAGCATTTCAATTCACATGACACGTATGAACGCGGATCCACAAATCGTTCCTATCAAAATCCAACATCTCGACCCAAACCTTGCGCCTGTACGTGAACTTGCACGTTCGACCAATTCCTCGAGTACACGAAGTTCTCATCTGGCCAATAGAGTGGTCCACGTCAGCGACCGGTGCCCAAGACGCGTATGCTCCTGTCGTCCTTTACATCCATCTCCGTAATATCAACTTCGTCGTCAACATTTCATTCATAATCTTTCCGATGGTGAACTTTACTCGAATTTAATTGCCGAATCTAAACTACTCGTCGGAGAACTTTGTGAATAAACGATCCGCGTGACCAGTTTGGTGTTTTTTCCGTTTTCAGGAACTGTCGAAATTTCGAGGTGGAACACCAGGTGCAACACCAGGAACAAATTCTTCAGATTTTCCAATATGAAGCGTTTTCATCCAATATCACGTGAGTGTTCGAACCAGCAACCCTACGTAGCTATCGCCGAGGCGCGATTCGTTCCGATTTCCCCATTTGAGTAAATCTGCGATATGAGAATCTTCCGTGAGATTATGCTCATCGCAAGCATTATGTTCAATCATCAGTCGATCGATCTATCATCGTTATAGCATGCTAAATTCTCTCATTTTCAACGCCATGATCGGTTTCTGTTTGCAGGGCGCTGCGGGCGTCCGCTGCCCAGCAGAGCTCGTTGCTCGGTGAAAATGAGAAGACTCGCGAAGATAGCGAGGATCTGTCGGATGCTGCTTTGGTTGTGTCGGTTCGTTGTCATGATCCAGTGCTACGACGAGCTTAGGAACAAAGACGTCGACGACGAAAACTCGAGACTGATACGCGTGCCCGGTGACGTGATATTTGGCGGCATTTTCCCCATGCACGAGCAGGTGAGTCAACGTTCTTTTCACCACCCCCGAAGCCGAGAACTAACGCGGTCCCGCCATTCCGCCGAGTCTTCGCTGCCGGCCGGTATTTTTGAGCCTTCTCGAGTCGCACTATATCCGACCCAGTCTCCACTCATCTCCGCGAGAATCTCTCGTCTCGATTGCGCTCGTTGAAGAATCGGCGAATCTCTATCGCGGTCGAGATAAGCCCGCGAAGTTTCCTGAAGATTATGAAGATTATTTACCGATGACTCGGTTCACAGGACGCGAATCAGCTATGGACACTTTCAAAAAGCAAAGGTTTCTTCACAATTTTTCCCTACCATCCATCGAATCACGCGAAATGCTCCGAAATGAGGCGCTCATCTTGGCGGTGAATTCTGGGAGTAATACGCACATGTTTGGAGTAATATTCTGTCGATGGAGCGGAACAAAATGAGTTGTCTGAAACGAAGTATCCTAACCTATACGCAGACATACAATTCAAAACACAGAAACAACGAATATGTCTGCACTGCACAACGTGAACGGCATTAGCGTACTATTGCAACGGTGTCCTGTGACAGTCGAAGCCTTGCACATTTTTCTGCCTGTCTCTTATTCGCCAAGTGCCCGAACTGTAACGCGCGATGAGGAACTTTGTTCCAAAGACTGCCGCTCCGGGGAAGATTACGTTCCGATTTACGGATTTGTTGCTCGTTCCTCGCCTCGCACCGCGCGATACGTATTGCCTGTCCGACAAACTTCTCAACCGGGAAGCCCAGCTTCCGGTGCTGCGCTCGAGTTTCACCGTCGTAACAAGCGCGAGATCCTTCGAGAGTCCGAAGAAACGTCGATCTCTCGCTGAACCCCTCGTATAAATCTGTCATTCGCATCTCAGGTCGCCGGAACGCATGGCCAACCACCGTGCGGCGCCGTGAAGGAAGAGGCAGGTATGCAAAGACTGGAGGCGATGCTTTTCGCCCTCGACGAGATAAACATCGACCCCGCTATACTGCCGAACACCTCCTTGGGCGGCCTGATCATCGACTCCTGCAGCAGCGACACCTACGCTCTGGACCAGAGCATGGAATTCGTTCGATCGTTCATGAATCAGGTCGGTACCACTCGAACAAATGGCGTCTCTCGCCGAATCTCCCACCTCGCGACTTCGCATGCCCGTCATTTCGTCCCCCGTCGTCCGATTTTCACGATTCAAACGCGCAAAGAAGCGAAAAAAGGGAGAGAAAATTTAAAAAAATTCGTTGCCCGCGAATCGCGCCTCGGCCGAGCGCTACGCGACGTAAAGCGAACTGTGACGTCACTACCGAGTTCCCCGCGCGGAATGGACGCGCGCCTACGCGTGCCAAGGTCCGACGTTCGGGATATTAGCTTGGGAGGGAAAAATACACCTCTGAAGGAATACGCGCGCCTCGAAGAACCCTTTCTACCCTTCTACCTTTCGCGACGAGTTCTCTATCCGCACTTGACTTGCCAATAAAAAAATTCCAACGCCAAGAATCACGAGTTTTCGGTAAAATACTACGAACAAAAAGTACGCGTCCTTGAAAGGCCTACATTCTTTGTTCGGAAGACTTTTCCATAAAACGACTGCTCAACGGAGATAATCGGGGAATTACACTCTGTTGCAAAAAATCACGAGCCCGCGAATCGTGCCAAGTAACGTTCTGATGGTCGTAAATTTGAGCGAATAGAAAAATCCTTTCCACAAAAAATACGCACCTTTCAAGGATCTTCAACTCTTGTTTCAAACGTTTCCCCATAAAACGGATACGAAACAAGATATCGGGTAAAATTATCGTCTCTGATAAAAGCAAAATAGCACGACTACGCGGGTCGAGGTGACAGAGACGAAAACTACAGCTGAAACGTAGAACGAAGTCGAATGAAAGTGCAAAAATTGGTATCCGAAGGAGTCTATAATTTCGGCGACATCGATCCGAGAACACCGCGCGAGCACTTACTCGCGAGCTTCCAGTTTCCATCGATCTAGTATCACTTGACTGCGGTGTCGGAAGTTTGGGAATTTGATTACCCAACAAGCACCGCTGTTTGTTTGGGAATCAAACGTCCAACGAAATTGTCGTGGGAGATGTGTTCGGATAGATGTAATACCATTGAAGTGATATCGGGGGAATATTGGGAGGGTTGGAATTGTGCCGAGGGAAGTTTCCGTTGGCCTGCCGTTGGAACCGCGTTCACGCTCGACGATTCAACAGGTTTCCAGCGCACTCCCAACAACCTTCCAACCCACGTTCAACGCTCTCAAGATATTCCCGAGTGGTTTTCAACACACCGCCAACGTGTTCAACGCGATCAACAACGTTTCCAATAACCTATCAATTTATGCCCAACAAACAACCACACTGTCAACAGACATCCGACCCGGTTTCAAAACCTCCAACAGATTATCCACTGCATTTCCAGTGAGATAGATGTCGGAGAAGTACCTCGCGTTCATGTTGAACCACCGGTAATCCCTCTTGTAAGATACAGTTGCGCGTCGACCGATGACTGATATGGGAGAGGTGGGAACGCGCGCTCCGAATGTTACGTAACACACGGTTTGTTAACCATAATTCGTCCCGTTGTTTCTCCACCGATACGAGGTATCCTCGTCGAAACCTACATTTTTGATCGCGGATTCGGATTCAGCGGGAAATGTTATATCCAAGTACTTTGGGGATCAACATTTTTTGACCCATTTTTGGGCCCGAAGAGGGTATTATCGCAGTTACGGAGACCAGTACCAATCGAGGCGTGGTCGCATATTTTTTATCCTGAAATCGAATATAAAATGTCGGTCTCATAGGGTCTCAAGGGTCTCAACTCTAAATCACCCTCTCTACGTTTCAATGCGAATCTTTTATTTTTTTTTACATGGATACCAATTTGAACACCTCGTAGAATAGCGATGTCCAGTATCGTCACAAAATGACCGGGGAGATGTAACGAATAATAGGATATGTATTAGCGAATCCATGAAATATTCTGTGATCTTGTTGGGACGCGAGATTCATACTCGAGAAATCTCCTCTCCATGAGAAATTGCCAAAAATGTTAAGGCCGAATTCGCGTACAGGATTCGGTGGAATGGCTTATTAATATGCTGCGTCCGTCCGAGAATAAAAATCCGGGTGGCCCATTATTCCCCTCCTCCCCAGTTCTGCTCCCCCCTATATCAGACGTAGTGCTAGGAATGAAGAATATAAAAAGGAAAGATTAATCGACCAGGTAAATAGATTGGTAAGAAAAACACGAAAGACTAGTCGGGTACATGGAAGTGCGAGTGAACGACTAAATAGGTAATAGAATTCATCGAGTACAAGGGAGGGTGGATGAGTTATAAAGCACCCTGCCGGGACTCGATTTGCACTCGCCTCGAATCAGATTTCCGCGCATTCAACGAGATAATATTTACCTACGGTCAACTAGTTTACGCGAGAGTTGCGCCATAAATGGCGGTCACTGGCAATTCTCCGGAGACTAGTTCAGAACGGCGACCAACGCGAATTCGCCCGGAGAAAACTGACGTTTCGATTATTGTTTCAGGACATGTCGGACTACAAGTGCGAAAGCGGGAAATCGCCAGTTTTCGTACCCCACAAACCAGTCACGGGTGTCATCGGCGGGTCATCCAGCGTCGTATCGATCATGGTTGCCAATTTCCTCAGATTATTCAAAGTAAGTTGGAATACCCGTGAGATTTACTCGAATCCCACGGGCCTCTTCATCAAAAATAGACTTTAAGAGTGTGTTTATTGAACCCAACCATCTCTATATTAACATCCATCGTAGCACCGACAAAAAGAGCCCTTTTTTCGAGCCTTTCGAGTTAGAGTTTCAGATTCGGAAAATTCGAGATAGAATCTTTCTAGATTACCCGCGATTGTTTTGAAAATTGTAGGGGAGCGAGGGGCTTGTTGTGCAAGGGGTAAGTAGTAACAGGCTTTTTTCACTAGGATCTTAAACTTTATCAGCGTATTTCGATGACTCGATTTGACCGATATAAACCGCGCCGCGTCGCGTTGCCATAGCCAGTGTCCCGCCGGCCGGCGCAGCGAGCGGAAGCGTGCACGCGCTTCATTTTTGCCAGGTAATATGAAATTGTACCGTCGTAAGATTTTGGTTCGCGTTATTATTATCGACTGATTTCAAACTTTCTATAGCTTATTCACATTCAAATTTATCTATCTCCGATAGCGCGTAACAGTTTTCAAGATTGCCGAATTTTTTGAATAGTTATCTTGATGAATGTTAAAAATCATACCATGGGGTTAGTCGTAACAAAGTCCCGGGGCTGGCTGCAACGTGTTACAACATGCCCCGAGTTATGATGCAGATACCTACTTATTTTTTCCCCTTTTTTCTAGAACGAGGGTGTTTATAATAGAGAGAAGTGTACGAGTTAGCGATAGCTGAAGTTTTAGAAGAAAAAAAAATGCAGTATTCGGAAGGCTAGTCAGACTTTCGGATTATGTCACGTCTCTCTTCATAGATACATGAAGAAAAAGAAGAAGAATAAAACTGAATAAAACTGTTAATTGCTCAATTTTTAGGGATTGATTACTTGAAAAGTGTATTCAAGTTGATTTTCGATAAGAATCACGTAATGTCAATTTTGTTAAAAATAAACAAAGAACAAACGATTAGAGGTATTATTGTTGTTTTTTTTTTTCTCGTCGTTACTACTTGCCCCGGTAGACGTTACAACTTGCCCCAAGCACGAGGTAAGCTGTAACACCGCGCTTTTTCTAGAAAATAATTGATTGTTAAATAAAGACCAATAGTTATGGTATTATTTTTACTCGATTTGGTAGAGGAAGAGCTACAGCATCCGTCCATCTTCATTTGGTAGCAATTTGATCGATAGATCTCAAGATATATTAGTTTCCATGAAAACTGTTACACCAAGCCCCTCGCTCCCCTATATTCACACGTATAATCATAATTCTGAAGAGCCTGTGTACGAACATGGAATGGGATTCAGAACGTTCGAGGTGGCCGATCCTATATGGCTGCAATGGCAATGGCTGGAAATTGGATTTAACATCGTGGACAGCACAGTCCGCCAATTTGAATTTTCAAGAGCTAATAAGTATTTCACAGAAAGTATTTCAGAAACGCACGATCGACAATTTTTTGCAATTTTATCCGACGTTTTTCGGTGAAAAAATTGTATTATTTCAAACTCGACAAAGTCAACGGTCGCGTTACCCCTCGGGACGGGGAATCCAGTATACTGGCTCGATCCATGATCGATACTTTACTCGTGATCAATACGAGAAGTAGGGTACAGTTTTTATGCATTTTCCGACAGAAATCACGAATCGGAAAGCTTCTATCTCGGTTTCCATTCCTCGAGCTTCTTTACCCCGTTATTCATTTTTACAGATTCCCCAGGTGAGCTATGCTTCGACGAGCACGAAACTGTCGGACAAGAGCCGATTCGAATACTTCAGTCGCGTCGTCCCTCCAGACAACTTTCAAGCTCAAGCTATGGTCGAGGTCGTGCGTCGTCTTGGCTGGAAATACGTTTCCACGGTCGCCGTCGAGGGTGATTACGGAGAAAAGGTTCGTACAACGCCGACATTGTACACGCGTACGCTCGAGCGCTATCGACTCTGATCGCGGAAAACTCGCGAGAACAAAGGAGACTATTTCGTTTCACTCGCAATAGCTCCCGATTCCCTCTAAGCCACTCGATAAAATGGCAAGAAAATACGGAGCAGCTCTCGAGGCTAACTCTTCGAACCCGATAGAAAATGCAATACCCTCAAATTGCACTCCATCGTCGGGACTCCCAACGAGATCCCCGCCCAGAAAACGAGGCTCGCCTCGTTATGGGAGATTTGGCGGGTTTTTTCCCCAGTGGACGAAAGAAACCAAATTCGAAATGCTGGAAAGTTCCGGCGTATCGATTGTACGTAATATCATTTCAGGGTATCGTGAGCTTCACGCGACTGTCTGCAGAGTACAACATTTGCATTGCGGCGAGCGTAAAGGTCCTGTGGAATTCGAAAACCGAAGATTTCGATCGGCTGATCGAAACGCTCAGTTCGAAACGCAACGCGAGGGGCGTGATCCTGTTCGTAAACGAAGACAACGCGAGGTGAGTGTTCAAGGATTTGTCTTAAGGAAATTTGGCGAGATTCGTCTGGCCGAACCGTTCGGGATCATTCTACGATCGGCGAGTATAATTAGTCGGATGGAAATGTCGCGTCGAGGAGATCGCCGAGGCGAAGGATAAAAATCGATGGTCCTAACGACGGAAGTTTAGCCGTTGACTCACGGGCGGGAAGAGATTGGGACGGCATTTTCTCCCGGTGAAAAAGCACGGCCAACCTTCTAGCGAGACTCTTCATTTTTCTCCCGACGGATTCCGTTGCTCGCTACAAAGTTACGGACCCTCCATTAATGTCGGACCAATGCAGTGATCGCGACGAGAAATGATTTTTTCGCGCAATTTCACATCAATTTAGAATTACAGATTCGCTGGTGTCCATACTTTTCGCGGAGGTCAATTTCGTAATGCGAATTATTTTCTTTTTTTTCGCGAACATACAAAACTAACGTGGCTGAGATCTTTTTCCTTCAACTGCCGTTAATCGACGTAGTTGTAAGATAGGGGAGGTTGCGATTTTGGAGCGTGGATTCGGACATCTGGGACTAAGCCGAACCTCGCGTTCTTCGGATCTCCAGTTTTGCGGGTGATAATTGATATCGTTTTGAAAAGATGAATAACAGCACCAACTTCCGCGGAAGACGTGTAACTTCGTCCGGAGAAACGATTACCAATCTGTTCGAGTTTCTCCAAGCCGAAGCTCGGAGGTTAGTTCTGGTGGATATGAGGCGATGGAAACTTTGGCTCTTCTTTTATTCTCCTCGTTTCGAGAGGATTCCCAGTATCTTAGGGATGGAGACGCAGAAAAACGGCACCAGAATGGTCGGGGATCTCATTATAGCGAAACTTGAACCTCGACGATAAACAATTAGGGTTCATGTTCCTCAATGCCTGCCTCGATGCTGCAGTTGTTTCCGTTGTATTTCTTCAGTTACAACATTTTTTGTACCTCCTTCCACATCGCGCCCACTGCTGTCTGGGCGGTACATCTTAACGACCTCAATGATTTCACGACTCCCTAGTCTCATCGGAATCATCGCGTTTGTTTCGTGCCAACGATTCTGACTCTCCCTTCACCTTCATCTGTATCTCCGCACATGGACGTTCCTCCACTTCTTCCGACGATTAGGCATCGATTCTAGGTGGCGAGGAACTCCTTTCTTCCTACCTCGCTGCCGGATTACAGATTCTCCATTCTAGTTGTATTTGCATAATCGTTCTCCATCGACTCCGCTATCGAGCAATGAGAAGAGTTCAAGAAATCCGGATCTTCTCGCGAAGCAAGACTGCACGGAGAACTGCGATGATTCCTCTGCAACTCCATCGTTTGAAGGCCTCTCTCCGCGCAAACGATCAACCCACGTCGAAAATGCGACCTTCTTCAGCGATTGTATCCCGAGGACGCCAAATTTCCTCCGGAACTGAGCTTCAACACCGCGAATACGGTGTGCCTTTGCGAAGTGTGGGACGACGAAAGAAGTTAACGTTGACAATTCTTGTTTGGCAGCTAAACATTGGCCACAGCTTCACTCCAAGGCTGCCCACTCGATACATCGTATTACACGTACAAGCCTCAAGAAACCGAGCATTGGTCAATTCTCCGAGCAAGCTTCAGTTTGAACTTGATTTTCATGCTCCACTCCTTTAAATGCTCGTAGTTTTTTTTTCTCCTATTTACATTTATATTCGTACGCATATGAATATAATTGTCGAGTCTATGTGGGTTTTTCACGGTTCAGACTTGGGACAGTACTGACTTCTCGTTTCCCAAGCCCGAGCCAGTATTGCTTTCATTGTTTTCCGAGGCCCCGCCCAACCTTGGTTCTATTGTTTCCCAAGGCCACGCCCCGGAGCGCCGTTCCAAGGCTGGGGCCAACGCTCGGCCAATGGTCATGCCAAGTCTCGCGCCAAGGCTCGCACATCGTGGAAACGATTGGCCCGGACCTAGCCTGGGCCAATGACTCTTCCCTACCTCGGGCGTGTGTCCCATGCGTTGCGGCGTGTTCCCAAGGAAATATCTTCGCGACTGACCACTTCTTCGGTAAAAACGTTCGTTGAAACTTTGCCCATCCGCCTCGAAGTATAGGTCTTCGTCGTCGAGGATCGGACTGAGCAATCACTTTACGCGTTGTTTGCCCGTGGACGTGTTTGCTCGCGAGCGAAATCCACGTTACGCGTAAGATCGTCCCTCCATTCGCCGGGGGATCTCGGTATCCTAAGCTCTTTATTTGCACGTTGAGAGAGTCTCTCCGGTTACGAGTGGGCGGCGGTAACCCGTGTCGTCTCGTCTCGTTGATACGTGTCGCGTGTACTCTGATGCTCTTACCACCCCCAAAGATAAATGGCGATCGAATTATAAAGTCAGAACGAAATGGTATTGGGATTTTCCACTGCGCTCGTGATCGGACTATTATCGGGTCTCCGACGTTCGCCACAGACGCGTCTCCTATTCTATGGCGAGGCGGGGTACGCCTTTACCGTCAAATAGACGGAAAGTCGCTGCGGTATAAAAGACGTTATTGATACGGAGAACCCGCTCGAGAGTGATATCCGGAGCTGATCGTGGAACTGATGCGGGATTCAATCGTCCTTAATCCGATTCCCGGAAAAAAATCAGCCCGGAGTTCGGGAGAGACGAAGAAAAGAATTTAAAACCGTATGCCACCATTCTCACGCGACAATTTTTATCATTCTCTCAGAAAATTGCTACAGGCGACGATGAGAGCAAATAAAACCGGCCACTTTCTCTGGATCGGCAGCGACTCCTGGGGCACCAAGCTCTATCCAGTGAGAGATCAAGAACTCGCGGCGGAAGGAGCAATAACAATATTACCCCGACGAAACTCCTTGAAAGGTACGCGACACGATTGCACGGAGAAACTTGGAAGAAATTATTATTCCTTTCCTTTCGAAAACCTTCTGATTCGGTCCTATGTCATTTTTTCTACCCTCTCCGAGAGAAGGGGCGCGTCAAACAAAATAATTATTGCTCGTCGCATGTCTCGTCTTGATTAATCACTTCGAAGTTCGACCTTGGCCGAGTTTTTGTCCTTTTTTTACTAACGCGTATTCACCCTTCTTCCAACCACTTGTTCCTCTCTATATATCTAGCGAGAGAGAGAGAGAGAGAGACAAGGCCATTTGGCGGGATCTACTAATTGTCCGCTCTTTCAGAATCCGGTGTCCAGCAATTTCCATTTCAAAAAATCACTCTGACCTCCAAATAACCTTGAAAACTTGACTCAAGGTCAAATCTAATGGAACACAAACTTGTCACCCATTGTGTCACGAACAAATTTTGTAGGAACAATTTTCTTTACCTATTATTTTGGAAGATATTTGAGTGGTTCACCTGAAACGGCACACCCTGTATACGGGGCATTCCACGTGAAATCGCCCGCTCTCAATCCCGACCGTTTTCGACATTTGGCTGACACGTTTCTACCATTTTCTACCCCTTTGAAAACCACTCTGAGAATTTTTTCAAATTTTGTGAACCAATTTAAAAAATGTGGCTTTTTTAAATTTGACTTATTAGGATTTTGTTGCTGTAATACTTGTTATTGAATGTACTTTTCGGAAGAAAATAGAAAAAACAACCATTTGTTGTTTTTTCTGTTGAAAAAAAGCTCAAGTTTTTCGAATTTAGGTATTTTTTGGTTTTTTAGATGCTGAAAATGATGCCCGTTAACTTCAATACACTTCTCAATTCGTTCTATAGAAAATGCGTTACGGCGTAGTCAAATGTCTCTGTCGATGACTCTACAATCATTCCTGATTCGCTCCTTCATATCCTGTGGAGTGCTTCGTATGGCGCTGTATACTATTTTTTGTATACCTTCGAGGTAGCCCCCCCGAAAAAATCCGGACTTGTAAGATCTGGCGAGCTCACAGGCCACTGTATTTACCCATCCGCCTCTGTCAATCCAATGGTTGTGGACGTTGGAACATACATAGATGGGGGGAACATGTGGAACATAAAGACATAGATGGATGGATACATATCTTGATGAAACAGATGTCGTATAAAAAGATATTTGGGATAACAGTTTCTCGTTTTTCTTCGTAAAACGCGAATCTGTGACGAGGGGTACACGTTTCCGTTTAAAAAAACAACGTCGACCTTCGAATGACCTTGAAAACCTGCACCGAATTAGAAGTACGATATCACGTTCATCCACCCTTTTCGAACGCTGAAGCCTTCACTTCAAACATTTTTCTCGCAAATCTATTGTTCTCAAGACATTTGAAGGTCGAAGCATCGCTGGTTTTAGAGAGCGAAGGGATTGTCGCGATCAGTGGATCGAGATTAATGGATGATTCGCGAAAGTTCGGAGCATTTTGTAAGCTCGGTTTCGTGTTCCACAGATTTCGACAGATACTACAAGAGCCTGAGACCACGTATGAACGACGAGGAGTGCGGTAAGCAGGCGGAAAAGAACGTGCCACATCCGACGTTGAAGGGCAAGGTGATAAACTGTCGGAACGTTTGGTTCCGGGAGTTTTGGTCCCAGCATCACGGGTGCAGTTTCGGTCCGAACGTCCCTGACAACGCGCAGAAATGCACCGGAAAAGAGAAGCTGATCGATCACGAGCAGGAGGGTCTGGTGCCGTTCGTAGGTCAGTCGATTACAGCTATTACAGCCCATCGAGTGCGTAGTGGGTCGTTTTGACCCCAAAAATGTTCCGACTCTGATTGTGATTTTCAACGCATGTCCCACTTTGAACGAATGTTTTGGGCCATAAGATGTGGATAGTTTTCTACAAAAAACGTCTGTACGAAGAAAACCACGAAATGCATACTTACCGAAATACGTTTTGGAAAACGCCCAGGGTCAGATTGACCCAATATGCACTTACAGGTTGGCGACAGAAGTGTGCACTCCAAGAGTTAAAATGACATCTCGCTCGGCTACGCTCGGTTGCTCGTCGAGCGGAGCGCGCGTATGGCGAAAGTCCGTCCGTTGCGTAGGGAAAAAAAAGCTCGGTCCGTTGAAAGCGAAACGTACCGCCGCAACGGATGGTAATTGGACGTTCCGTTTGCGAACGGAAATCGGAGGTAAATCCGTCGGCCAGTAAATTCGTTGGGGACGAGCTTATGCACGACTCTTAGAGAAATCTATCGAGCTTTAAGCTTCTCGGTATGACAAAAAATTTCCCCCTTTGAGAAATTGAAGCTCGCCGCGTCTGAAAACAATTTCGTCGAATCTGGAAAGCTCGAGAGAATCTCTCGAGGACGAGTAAATCTGCTCCCGATTCTGAAGATCTTCGAACATCTCCCAACACTCGCTCCGTCTTGCCGTCTCGCGGGAAAGCTCGCCCGACCGTGAATATCGTGGGAAAAAAGCTCTTTTCCACCCGAAAATCTTCCGACCCGTGAACATGATCGAAAACTCGAAAACATCTCGCGTTTCGAAAATTATCTTCCCGTCCGCGAAATATGTTGACGCGTCGAAAGCTCTCCGCAACTGAGAAACGAAAAATGCCGAAAGCTCTTCGCGCAATCGCAAAACGATTGTCACGACAGGGGGAAAACCCGCCGAGCTTGGAGAAGCCGTCGACAAAAGCTCCCCGTTCAAAAAGCTCCCATCTCCCGTAAAGCACTGCGATAATGGGAGGGGAAAAAAACTATCGGAACGCACGTCTCTCGAGGCTTTCGTACGGCACGAGAGTAATTGAAACTTTGGAAAAGTTCGGCTTTTAAATTCGCAAAAACTCGCGAAAGCTCACTGCACGATAGGCGAACCAGTGAAGGATCGACGAGTCGCGATGCGCGAAATTCGTCGATGAGCTTTTAAATTTGGAGAAAAGCTCCGGAGGAACGTGAACGTGAAAGGGGAGGGAGGTGTCCCCTCTCTCAATATAGGCTCGCTAATCATGCTCGCGAAAGGCCTTACGACTCTTTGTTTTTTCCAGTGGACGCCGTATACGCCATGGCTCACGCGGTTCACAATGTCATCGAGGATAACTGCGTCCGTGCGGGTGAGAATCAGCATTTCCTGTGCGACAATTTGAAACCGGCACCCCAGGGTCAGCAAATGTTGCAATACCTTCGCAGGGCGAGGTTCGTTGGTAAGTATTTTCTTTTTTCATTGGGAGTGAGGAGGACGTGGGGGGTTTTCGTTGAAACTTTGAAAACGAGCTTTCGAACGAGTTCTAAACAATTGAGAAACCGTACCCGGAGCACAACGAGTAGCCGCGTTACGAATCGCCATCGCTTTCGAGCTTCCGTGACATCGGAAACGCGAGATTTCGTCAATTTCGATCCGGATGACCGTTTCCACGAAGCACAGATCTAAGCTTCGGTATCTAGGCATCGTGAGCCTTTCGATCCGCGGCGCTTCGATCAACTGCAACCCGCGACGCTGGCGCGACTGACGGATTGCCGAATTTCACCACCTATTTTGCGCACTAGTTGCGTAATGTGCTGTTTCGGATCGGCGGAAGGGATGAAACGAGAGAGCAAGCAATTTCCCGGCTACACGAGACGATTGTCGGCCACTGAACTATATAGCGTGCAACTGGAAGGGGGACCAAAGTGGTGGGGGCCCGAAGTCAGAGATATCTCAAACAGGACCACCTATCCTTTTCTAATAGCTACCGCGCATGCGCTGCACACTCGAATCCTAAATGTTATTCATCCGCGATATTCGATGTGAGCACGTGGAAAAAGAGGGATAAACTTTTTTCAAGACTGTACATAGTGCGAGCGAGAGAGGTGGTCCGGCTGGAACCCTCTCGCTCTGTGAAGAGCTGGCCTATGCTCGGTCATAGCAGTCCGCCTGGTATCTTATAGTTCAGGGTTGTCGGCCGTCACGCGATTGTTTTGGTTCCATTCGGTAGATGGCGACCGGATCGTGAAATATTTTCAGGCTGTGTTATTCCCCATAGACGTAGAGCATAGACTGCGCATTCCCTATATTGCCTGTGGTAGCGCTGAAAGTGAGAGAGAAGGGAACACGCGCGGCTAGTATCCGACCGAGGGTCATTTTTGACCGAAGCCGAAGTCGAAGTCGAAGATTAAGGAAATTAGATGTCTAAAGGTGTCTTTCCATGCGAGCAAGCAGCCACTAGTCAGTTACTAGATGTTACTAGATATTACTGATAATATTTAGTAAGTTTCCAAACTGCTGCTGTCGCTTGCTGCGCATGAAAAGGCACCTCGAGGGTACTCTTTCATAGGCAGTGAGCAGCAGCAGCAATCTAGCAATTTACTAGATACAACTAGTGGGTTAATGATTATTAGTTGAAATATTTAGTAAGTTTCCAAACTGCTGTTGATTTTCACCGCCCGTGAAATGAAACCCGCAGACAAAAATCCGACTTAAGGAAGGAGATACAATTAGGGGTACCGTACTTCATTCATCCCGCTAGGCGGTAACGGGGTAACTAAGGGAACTGTCATGGCCGTCTGCGAAACGAGTCGACGCGGGAAGACGCTGCTGGAGTAGTGAGGTTACGAAAGATGAACATAACACGTTTTCGACATCGACACGAGTTGACAGTTTTCATAATGAAAAGGAAAAACAAGAATAAATAAGTTTATAATATGTATTGTGCTCGTTTAGTATGCAAGTGGCTAGGGGATGAAGAACCGACAAAATCGTTTTATAAGTCGGTCAAATGCCATGAAGTGAGGTTAAGTTCTTGTATTGAAACATGGAAACATGAACAATCAATTGATCTGACGAAGAGATAAATGAAACTGGATTTCGGAAGATTTGTAGTCTTTCGAACGACGAGGCTCAACATTTCGTTTTCTTATGAGAAAAATATATTTTTCATACTCAAAACTCAACACTCGTGTCAATTCATTTTTCCTTTCCATTTCGAAAACAAATTCCCACACACAAAAGCACTCAATAGGAGGGTTACGTTCCCCGTTAGAGGATACAGACGGATATCGGCCGCGTGCGTTTGCGTCTTTTTCTAGAGATGGAGCGCTTCTCGCAGTTTTTCGGCTCGAATGCGCCGTCCATGCGCTATGTCAATGGACGCAACCGGGCCGTTGGCCTCGCAACGACGCGACGAATATGATCGTTAATGTTTTCCAGGGAGACAAGGTACCGAGGTGAAATTCAATTCGGACGGCGATGCGTTTGGCTTTTACAGCATCTATCAGTACCAGCGCAACCGAGACGGCAAATTCGATTACGCTCAAATTGGGACGTGGAAAGAAGTGTGAGTATGAAATCTGATACATTTTCGGTTCGTCGTTCTTCCTCATCGAACTGACGTATATACCATGGAGACTAGAGAACAGGAGGCCGAACCACGGTCGTACATAAAGGTCCGGAAGAGACGGTGTTGGGGGTGGTTCCCTCCACGGTCGTACGGCTATTCCGCCTCGGGGCCGCCCGGTCGGCGTTGTTAAACGCTTAGAATTGACTAGGGATGGATAATAAGCGCATATTTCGGCGGCACAATTCCATCCCCACTCGTATCCATCCCTAACGCACTATACGTGGTACTATATCTATAGCGCTTCACCATCTCTGCGTAGCTGCGCTGCGCCACGGCCACTTCGGGCACTAACTTACGGGACGATGAAGCATTATTTACAATTTGCTTAATGCAGTGGTAGTGCAGAACTTAGTGCGGGGTCGAAGATTGAAGCGTTGGATTCCATTGTTGATTATTGTGAGCGGCGCTAATCTACTGTGAACCATACAATGGAAGCCAACGTTTCGATCATCTACACCGCACCAAGTTCAGCGCTACTACTGCACGATCATTGCACTAAGCCAATTGCGAATGATACTTTCTCCATTTCGATTTTCCGTGGGTTTATCAAAGGATGGATAGAATTGGCAAACTCCCTAGATCTAATGTCTAGCTACATTTTTTTGACGTCCCCGATAAGTAGTTGAATATCCAGGTTGAAGAAGCGTTACCAAACACCAACGAAAGACCAACAAACGATTACACCTCCTAAAAATTGATTTCGGCGCCAAAGAGCAAAAATCCATCGGACGAATTTTGTACTGTTTACGAAACGATTTATACGAAATTTATAGCGGATTTCACGCCACGTACGGTGAGAATTTATCGGCGAGATGCGAAACGAGGCTCGTTCGATGTGGGCTGTATAATCCACCGTGGCGCTGCGCGCGCTAAGAGACGAACGCGAAGCAGTCGAAAGTAAAAGTTTCCCCGAATTACCATTGTACGATGACGGAGATCGCTATGGCAGTGAAATCGAGTCCGCGTAACGCGACGATGACACCTCAATAAAAGCAACGACCGGATCTACCTCGAACACGACTCGGAAGATGTAGTGAAATGGCGTGGAAGACTACGATTCCGAGTCGAGTTCTCGTTTTACAATCGGGTTTCCCATCTGTTGAACTACTTTCGACGACGAATCGGTCGAGCATCGATGATGATTCGAAAAGCTCGCGCAACTATTGTGTCAGCTACGGCGACGTTGACACGCAAACTGACGCCACTTAGCGACATTTTCACCAACGCTTCGCTAGTTTTTTTCGTTTTTTTCCTTTTTCGCAGACTCTGGCTCGACGTAGACAGAACTCGGTGGGCAACAGGACCAGGGAAGACAAACATTCCCCGGAGCATGGGCAGCGAGAACTGTCAGCTCGGTCACGTCCGAAATTTTCAGGTCAGAGATTATTCATAACGAGAGCTAAGGTAACATTTCATGAACGCGACTGCAACGACTGTCGCGCCACAGAATCACGGTGATTGGTTGAAAATTGACGGGGAATGAGTGAACTTTCGTCGGTTGCGGCGAACATTCTGTCGCCCGCAAGTAGATCCGAGACGAACTTTCGTGCGACAAAATTCTATTCTGTATGCGACGAGGCCGGCGAACCGCCAAAAACGAGGTGAATGAGTAGATCTTATTTCACACGATGCTACAACTCGCAATCCGTCGCCATATCTCACAGACGCGACGGAATCGTTCACGCCGCGCGGTTTCGTCGCGCGACAGATGTCGCAGTCGCGTGCATGAAATATTACCCTTACGCGCGCACTTGTACAAACATGTTGGGTACAATGTGTCTGTTAGTTGGAGGGGGCCGATTTGGGCTTCCAATGTTTGTTGTCTTGTGGACCAGCGGTCATGTACTACAAGCTAGAATGTAGGAAGCGCGCAAGGCTTGACACGAGTCTTGTCCCGCCAAATCGGGACTTCGGACACTCTCGGACACTCGGTCATAAAAAGCACCTTCGGGCACACGTTCTGTTTCGGCCAAAACCACCGGCAAGCGACATGGAGCAAAATATGTGGTGCACACGCCGCGCAATGCGATTACATTGTTGTATCTGTAATTTTGATTTTTGCGGCGTAAAATGAAGAAAAAAAAGCATTGTTGATCAGTCGTTAATGAATCTTCGAGATAGATTATTCGAGTCGGATCATGGCTGATAATTTCGAATTGTCTTCTTCTCTTTGATCATTGCAACATAGAAATAACAGCATTCAATCTTTCTCAATTGCATTGCTCATAACCTGGCATGATACGATATTATATTACTAGTTTTTATTACTCGAATAAAGAAAGAAATAACTAAATACATAGGAACAAAAGTGTTTATATTTTTTCACAACAGTGTAATTTCAGAAATAGTTTCCAACTTAAATGTTACGTATACTTACGTCGGATTTTTCACCGACATATCCAATTTGTTCAATCTTCGGCCTCGGGTTTGGCCAAAAAATGACTTTTGTTCGTACACTAGTGGTGAACAAGATGTCTGCCAATAGATTTCGCACCTCTATCCACAAACAAGCCAACTGTAAGTCGCATATTTTGCCATAATCCTTTATTCTCGCAACTCCTTTTCTTTAGGGAGCTTGCCGCTGGAATTGCATTCCCTGCAGAGAAGAGGACTACGTTTTCAATCACACTTGTCAAAGTTGCGAGCCTGGATACGCACCCGATACGACTAAAACGCGTTGCATCAAAGTGCCGGTTGAAGTAGTATCATGGACCAGCCCTTGGGCCGTCGTACCGCTGTGTTTCGCGTCCGTTGGAATATCGATCACGCTCTTTACAACTGTCGTATTCATAAAGTGAGTACTCTCCTGGTGCCTTCACCGATAAAATGCCAAAGTAGTTTTGTCCTCCTTCGTATGGCGACAGTTTCCGTTCAGCGCTGCAGCAACGCCTTGATTTATCGTTATCTCCATATTATCCATAACTTCTTCTGTCGTACGAATTTTCTGATTCAGGTACAACAGGACCCCGGTCATCATGGCGTCGGGACGTGAAATGTGCTTTGTCCTGCTGGCTGGTATTTTCTCCTGCTACATTATGAGCTTCGTGATACTGAGCAAGCCAACGACCTGGAATTGCACGTATCTGAGGATCGGCTTGGGTCTGTGTCTCAGCATATGCTACAGCGCGATCCTGATTAAAACCAATCGTTTATCGAGAATATTCAACCACGAAATGAGGAGCCAAGAACGACCTCCGTTCACGTCTCCGAAGAGTCAGGTCGTCATAGCTATTGGTGAGTCTCGAATCAGCGAAGTCAATGGTAACGTGGCACGGACTAACGACGTTTTCATCAAAACCTCCAAGAGTGGCGAGATCATCCAAGACACGTCTTCCTGCCAAAATTTCTCATCAGTGGCGAATTAATCAGTATGCTGAGTAAGCTTGACCCAAGAGCGGCAGATCTTGGGGGCAGCAAATATGGGCCAAATATTTTTTCCAGCCATCTTGTAGAAATCAAAAAGATTTCTGTAAGACGGTTTTCTGATGTCTGGTAGAAAAATAATTAGACGACATGTTTCCGATGACTAATCCCCGGTTTTCCCTTTCATTGCACCTTCGACGGTAACGCAAACTTGTATGGTCTATGGTAGAACACCTAGTTCGCGACTCCCAAGCAGTAACCGGTTTTTGCCTACAGTTCGTGTAAGTGAAAAGAGAGCGAAATTGCGGGAAATATATTTCCAATTTTTCCCACTATCCACTCGAACAAGTCCGATAACTGGTCTGGGATTGCGATCAGGGTGGCGTATGTACCTATTGGTATTCGATGTTGGTCGAGTGTAACTGAACGAAACATGGTTGCAAAAAAAATCGCGCAAAAAGATATCGTAAGAAACTGTTATAACTTGATGAGTTTATTATTTTTCAATTGTTTGCAAGCGCAATTAAAGATTATTTGGTTGCGGAATGTACATTATTGTGTAAGTAACATACGTTACCCTGCTTTATTAATATATTAATATAACATGTATGCATAAACTATTTCTTCCATAATTTCAACCAAACTGTTGGAATGTGAAAATAATCGAAGAACTGACGATAATTGTAGAGGAAAGGGCGGCAAAGATTTAACAGTCTATACTTGGGGAATGTCGAAATCCGCCACTGTCTCTCATCGTGTCCTGTGTCTAGTAATTATCGCAGTTCAACTGATCGGCGCGATCGTCTGGTTGCTCATCGACCCACCAGCGACAAAGGAGATACATCCGTATCCGTTAACTGCAATTCTCACCTGTCACATATCCACGTTCTCGCTGATGATATCGCTGGTCTACAACATGATACTGATACTGATGTGAACCCTCTACGCGTTCAAGACACGAAATATCCCAGCGCATTTCAACGAGGCCAAGTACATCGGCTTCACGATGTATTCCACTTGCATCGTGTGGCTCGCGTTCGTACCAATTTTCTTCGGTACGAACAACGATTACAAGGTCAGTAAGCGTGTTCACGGTGTTCTTCGACGAACCAAATGGCAACGAACATTCGAGTGTTGACACTGAGGGATTTTTTTTTCGACGTGACGAACCAAATGTTGACGCGTCAGCAAAAAGAATGTTCGTTTCAAATGAATTACTCTGGTGCTAGCGTTATGAGGCGTCCATTAATCACGCGAAGTGTATAGAGGGGGGGGAGGGACGGGTGAGCCAAATCTCACGATATCTCACGAGGGGGGGGGGGGGGGGGGGTCGACAAATCGCCAAAATCACCACACGTAATTAATGGACGCCCCCCCTATTATATAGCATTACTTTCCTCGCAGATTCACATTGCCAGCTTGTGTATGTGCATCAACCTTTCCGCGACGGTAGCACTGGGATGTCTCTTCACCCCAAAAGTCTACTTGGTTCTCTTCCAGCCGTACAAGAACGTACGACCTGGCCGATCCAACGTGAGTAAACAGATATCCGTTCGTTTTCGGCTTTTTTTGTTTCGCTCAACGAGACTCAAAGTTCTAGAAGAAACTGGGAATCCCTGCAAGGCGACGAACGACGAACGTTTTATTTTTCAGATCAGTCAATCGAGCCGAATTTGCAATAGCCCGCTGTACACCATGAGAATCATCGCACCTCGAAGCCAACCCATGCAAGGTGATATCAATTATTCTCGCGGCAGACCGCCGCAATCTCTTCGCAGGGAGTTGAGATATTTCAACGCAGAGCCACAACCTCTGCCTGGCCCATCGGTCAAGTAGGGGTTTCAGATACACCCTTGCCCTATTCACGATCGTCACTCCGAGGACAATGAGATCGCGACGTTTGCAAGTGAGGCGATGATGTACGAAGATGACGAAGCTGGTTTATGCACGCTGCACGATGTCCCAGGACTACCTGATACTCCGACACCATCTAAGCACGAAGAATGGACAAGCGATGCAGTTCATGTGAGTACGAAAGCCTTGATTTTGAGGCGTGTAAGATACTCGTAAAACCGAGGAGGGTGGGGCACCCTGCTTTGCGGTGTTCAACCATTAAATCAGCTTACTTTTGTTCTATCTCGAACAAAATTTGCTGCCACTTTGGTGGAACGCCCGAAAAAGTTGAAAATAAATAAAAATAATCAAATAGCGATAATAATAGCTACAATAATAGTAACAATAATAATAACAATAATAATAATAATAATAATAATAATTTCTGGCGCACAACGGTCCCCCTCTATAAAATGGTGAAAAAAAATTATTATTTTTTTGGCCCCAAAAGATGATTTTTAGTGTTCAAAATGTTTTTCTTTAGCTCAACTGTCTACTCCGTTTACTTCAATTTCACTCGAACAAACGCTTTCTTTTCTTGACCCAATTCCTTAGGATGGTCCATTATAGTCTGATTATCACGTTGATAATAAGTGAATACGCCAAACTTATCATATTTTCACAAAGAGAAGAAAAAAAATGTTTTCCCAAATTTTTTAGGAGGATCGTCTGACCCACCCTTCCCTATGTAGGTATAAATTTACGGAACATGACAAATTTCCAGAAACTCTGCCGCGGCTGCAACAAAGCCGAGAACAATTTTCTAAACGAATGACATCCTACGCATACTTGTTCCGGTAGAAAAAAATTAATGACCGGTATCTTGGAGATTTGAAATTTGAAAATGATGGTCATTTTATATTTGCAGCCTGATGATACTATGGCAAGTTCTCGTGCGATATCATCTGCATCAGAGAACGAAGTATCAGAGGAACGATTTTCTCCCGAGATGATAGAACTGCGGACCATTACGACAATCGTAAAATCGTCTCCCTGACATCAAAGATATTGCTTTCCACACGAGCGTGACGACCAATGATGATGATCACGGTGATGATACGTGATCATCATCATTGGTCGTCACGCTCGTGTGGAAAGCAATATCTTTAATAACAGGGCCTGTTTTTCATTCGACCGCAAATCGCTAACAATGAAAAAACGAGTACGCGGACGAATCGTTAGAAAAAATTGAGATGGAATTATGAAATTTCAATCTCAATCCTTAGTATTGACCGATCTGCGCGAGGACCGATCTCATTGCGAGGATCGAAACTATGTTAGCGATATCAGATGAGATATTATCGTGTTGACAATTTTCAAATGCTTATCTCTGTTTCGTAATGCTGGTAAAATATTTTGAGTAATTAAAAATTGTAATGACGTTGGGACAACCTAAAATTCGACCTCTTGAAACTATTTTTTTTCGTTTCGAAACTTGAAACTATGTAGGTAGTCATTTTTTCGGAATACATCAATTTTGAATGAAAATTAACGTCCTTACAATTTCAAAATACTCACAATGTACGTATATTCTATGTATTATCTACCGACGCAAGTTGCGATTACAACAGTGATTACAACTGATTATACCGCTGGTGCGCATTACCGGTCGCGCTATGCCGCGCCAAAGCGAAGCTTCGCAGATTTTCCGTGGCGCCACTTATCGGGGAATTCCCGATCTTGCCCACTCAAATCTGTTCGAAAAATATATTCTTAATATATATATATAGATGTTTCCGTGGAACAAAAAAATGATTGCGTCATAACTGTATAGATTGTAGCGTGTCACTTATAACCTGACCGAATTGTCAGTAGTATATGGTTACTGTGTAAATGGAAGGGGGGGGGGGGGGGGGGACCCTTCAAACATCCTGACACAAACCGAAACAACGCAAGGTGACGAGTACAAATGATCGACGCGCAGGAGTATTAGAAACTGATGAGAATTGCCTCAGATGAGATGTTAGCGAATGTAATAGAGAGGCCGGAGACAGCCATTTAGCGATCTCATTGCGAGGATCGAAACTGTGTCAGCGATGTCAGATAAAATATTTTCGTGTTGACAATTTTCAAATGTCTATCTCTGTTTCGTAACGAGCGTAAAATACTACGAGTAATTAAAAATTGTAATGACGTTGTGACAACCTAAAGCTTGACGTCTTGAAACTATTTTTTTGATTGGAAACTTGAAACTCTATGAAAGATCAATTTTACTGGAATATATCAATCTTAAATGAGAATTCAAATCGCGCCATGGCGCGCGAAGGCGATGCTTCACAGATTTTCCGTGCCGCCACTTATCGGGGGATTCCCGATCTTGCCCGCTCAAATCTGTTCGAAAAATATATTCTTGATATAGATATATATATAGATGTTTCCGTGGAACAAAAAACTGATCGCGTCATAACTGTATAGATGTTAGCGCGTCACTTATAACCTGACCGAATCGTCACTATATGGTTGCTGTGTCAATGGTGGGAAAAACGTTCCTGGTTACCTTTGTGAATTTTCCGGAGTTGACAAATTTTATTGACGACACAATGAAAGTAAGAATGAAATCGGACTGATTTTACACAAGAATATTTTCCTATTCGCACGGTATCACGGGATTGTCAATCGTATTTAAACTCGACTACCGAATTGCAGATCGCTTCGGCCGAATACGAAAATACTGTACGTAACGTGGGAGCACGATGAAGATACGATCGACGTACGACCGATGGGATGTAGCGTCACGAACACAGTGACACGTCGTGAAATTAATTTCCGGTTACGTTTCTTTTCCCATGCTTTTTTCCTCTTTTTTTCAAATTCGAACGAAATTTCCCAACATTTTCTTCATTTTCTTCAGATTTGGACAAATCCAAGAAGTCCGTTTTGTTTACCATGACTGCATGAAAATACTCTTTCCGGACTAGTGATTGGAAGAATCACATATTTTGTACTAGAATCTAATTGAGCCACGCGTCACTTGTTCGTAGTTTTTTTGTAAATTCTTCTTCTTTTAGAAATTGCTTAGGATTGTAATTTTGTGAATATGTAAGAGTCATCGAGAGTATGTGGGAGATTGTGTGATATTGTATCAAAGATTCGACAAATGCAACCAACAATTTTAATTTGGGGCGGAAAATCCAATCCAAAAATGTCGGTCGCCTGTTAATTGAGCTAGGCTCGAACGAAGAAAGTACCTGATAGCCTAGTCGTGGCAATAGATTTTTTATTTCATTTAGGATCGTTAGACGATTGTGAATACGTGTCTCGATCGAGGAGCGACAACTGTGCAAATGTAGCGTTAGATTCGAGAAATTATCCCGGAATATGTAATTTCGTTTCATCAAAGTGTCTGTAAGATATTTGTGCCAATCATTGACGTTATCTGCGATAACTCGCGAATCAGATTCGCAATCGAAACAATACATTTAGCGAGTGCTCAGAATTAAGATTAGGAGCGCATTTTTGATGAGAATTTTTCGTTACACGTTTGGAGTAATATTCCGTCAATGGAGCTAGAAGAAAAAAATGATTAGTTTGAAACAAAGCACCCTATTGTGTCTACATATTTTTGCAATGTTTCACCGTGTGTGGTTATCGAATTTAAGGAAGGATAAATCCATCCCTGGGACGAACCGATGTCACATCAATGTGCGATGTGCTCGATTCTCCTGCTATTAAACGAGGTCGTGATCCACAAGACTGATGATGGATCATTTATGTCAACTTGAAAAAAAAAAAAAAAAAAAAGCCTGGATTTCCCAGTGATGAAATAAGGAACAAGCCTGGCTGGATCGTTAGGATGGCAACGTCATCAGCGAGCGAGATGACGCTGATAGAGTTGAAAGCATCCTAAAAGAGACGCTACACGTAATTTTGATCAAGACCCTTTTCCCTTTCTTTCATCACTGCGAGTTTCATACGTGTGAAATTTAACCACAGATTTCATGATGTTGCTCTTTCTTCATGGCACGTTCGCGAAGAGTCGCATCGTCGATTGTCACGTCTACTCGACCGATGATATACTTCGGACAATCGCTATTACGAGACAAACTGGAACGAGTGATCCGGAAACTGAGTGAAATTAGCCCAGATTATCATCCGATCAAAAACGATTCGATTCACCGAAGTACGTTTACGTTAGGTAGACGATGACTCGAAACCATGCCGACGGTGTACTTGTAAACACTGTGTCCGATGATGTCGACGAAACTGTTTTGTGTAAATAAATGTTGTTCAGCACTGAACCTCGACTTCTTGATCCTGGACCTTGAGCAAAAATCACGAGTCATGTTCATAAGTTGTCAGCATCGAAGGGATCGATCATCGAAGGGTCGAAAGCTGCGGACGACGTTCCCGACAGAAGAGTCGATTGGGGGAGGAAACGAATGGTGAATCGACGTGGAAATTGGTGGTTGACCATTGGCGAATTTGATCTTTCCGCTGTGCAGTCGGAATGATGATGATTGAAACACAAAGTTCACCAAGGATCGACGATCTGTATCGAGCACAAGATGATAGCTGGTAAAAAAGAAATGCCGCCGAGTTTTCGTGATTCGATGACAAAAATGAAATTCCGCGCCCGTTAATATACGACACTGGGGAGAGCGCTAAGCACTCCCCACTCTCGCGCCATCCCCCATCCCGATGCGCGGCGTAAGTCTATTCATTCGCCGAACGGAGATCGAATCCAACATCTTGTTTCGCCGCTCTATCCTGGATACCAGATATGGCTACGAGGCAAAATAATCGGATGTATAACAATCGCAACGCAAATTACACCGCAAAATGGGTTTCCCACGAATGGACATGTTCCGGCGCACGCGCAGCAAGTGCCAGAGGACCAAGAAATCTAGAACACTCCATAGACTCGTAGGAATAGACCGAGTGAGACCGAGCGTTTGATCGGAGCCGGTGAGCACATCATACTTATCCCCACTTTTCTACCCGTTATTGGTGCTGTCCTTGTCTTACAACCGGAGTCGGTTTCGGCTGCTTCCCCCACCACAGAAAGTCCATGGCCCACCCTAGGAAAGATCGAGATAGATATGGAGCGAATGAGGCCATTGGTGAAAGAGAGACAGAGCCAATAGCGGCCTGAACGTTGTCCTCGCTCCTGACAGCCGGCATGCTCAGGCTATTTCTCTATAAGTCTACGGAACACTCGCGCTCGAGTAGGGTCCTCTATGAGAAACCGTCGGGACACGCTCGCCGAAACTTACCGTTGGCACCCGAGTAGCCGCGGTCGGTCACATTGAAAACTTCTTTACCAACAGACGATGCGCAGCGAGGAAATCTTTTTAGCCGCAATCGACCGAGCAGAGTACAGACGTGCGGACTACAGATAAGAAGGTGTTACGGGGTAAATCGTAAAAAATATAGTTTTCACTTCTTTCGTTGAAAACGAATGGAAATCTTTATTATTGATAAGATATATGTTTTACGTTTGAACTTCAGATTAATAAGACGCTTTAACAAGCGGAGCGCGAGTTTAAAATAGGTTTCTCATCGCGAGTAGTTTCAGATTGGCGAGCACAGATGGCGAACCCAGTAGGCACAGCCAAGTGCTGCTATACGGCGAAAAATACAACTAATAAAGGGTTTGATAGCTTAGGTATTACATTCCCCCTTCTAGATTCGCCTTACACCTGAAAGGCGCATTTTTTCACTGGGAGTCATACTGTCATTTGCTGTCATTAAAATTCGAGGTTCGTCGTCGAATTTCTAGGTTATGTCCGACCTCAGGATTTTCTCCTCTCACATATCGTACAACAGGAGTTCGGTCTCTATTATTAATGGTGTTTTGTAGACAAAATAGGTTTACACAGATACTGGGCATACATCGAGATAACAGCCACAGTATTCCGCATTTATACATTAATACCAGACTGAGTATTGCCATGCTTGCATAACCTAGATATGTTAATGTTTTAGAAGCAGTTTTTGTCCACGTTTTTGTCTGTCGATCCTGTCTGACTCTATTTAGGGAACTTTCGACGTCGTCGAGGCCTAACCCGAGATCTTTCATCGTTTGTGGATGTTAGGAGAATAGGATCGTGTATCTCTAAGCGAGAAGATTTTCCCTCGCACAATGTTTGGATCTCAACAGTTTCACTTGGAATTATTATATATCCCTTTCTGTCGGTCAGTGGTATGTACGTTAGAAATTTTATAAAAAATGGTGAGATGTTACATTGTGTAATCGGATGCTTTTGACTGTTTAAGATAGACGTTTCGCAATTATTGGTTTCGGCAAGCAAGTACTTTGGTTGTTCTCGTTTGCAAATGTAACGTGACAATATTTTCTTACATTTATCAATCTGTTGTTTATCTATAGGAATATAAGAAACTATCGGAGTGCTTAACAATAAATACTCATTCGGTGGTAAGAGACCTTGAAAATTGCCATTGCGTTTATAAGGTATGGGGATGAATCTGGTAAGCTTCCAATCACCTGTTTCGGGAAGCGGAGTTCTGAGTATATATATTAGTCGCATTCTTCGTATCTGTATAGCTACTTCAGAAATGTCAATTATATGTCCATAGTTTGTTTCAGTATTGTCGATTGGATAACGGGTGTGATAGATTTGTTCAAATTCTGCAATGCTATTCTTCGGTACGGTCGGAGTCAGGAGTTGAGAGTGAATTATTGGCCTGTCGTCCAAAAGTGAGCTCGAAAGGGGTTTGGTCAAGACTCTCATGTTTTGACGTATTGTAAGCCAGAGTGATAAATTTTTAATTTTCATCCCAATCAGTAGCGTCCTTCTCCATCGTTGTTTTGATGAGGTCCTTTACTACAGCGTCTGCTCTTTCAAGAGATCCATTGCCTTGTGGGTGTAACGCTGTCGTTTTCACATGATTAATTCTGAAAAGATCCTGAAAATCTTGCATAAGGTTGAATACAAAGTTTGAACCTTGGTCTGTGAGTATACTTCTAGGTGAGCCAAATATATAGATAAAGTGGTCGAATAATTCATTGATGATAGTTTCGCTATCTGTTCTGATTAGAGGTATTAGTATCAGATACTTTGTCAGTGTATCTTGAATACTCAAAATATACTTGTTGCCTCTGCTGGAAAGGGGTAGTGGCCCAAAAATATCCATCGCTACTTTGTCATTTGGTTCGAGTGCGGTATCAGGGATCACTGCTTCCGAGCATGGTCGTATACGTGTTAACTTATGTCGTTGACAGATGTCACAGCTCTTAACAAATTGTACGACATCCTCCTCAATTCCTTTCCACTGTGCGATTTTCTTGATTCTGTCAAGGGTTTTATGTTCACCGAAATGTTGGCTAGCCGGAGAGCCATGTGCTTCTCGGATGATTTTCTCCTTTTCTTCTGGTGTCAATTCAGTTTTGTCCGTAAGACAAATAATTAATTTGTAGTCTGGGATGACATCCCGTGATATATAATCACAAATTTGACGTAGTCGTAGTTTGTCTGTCGTTGTGAATTGCGGATCGCAGAAATGGAATCGTACCAGAGTCATTCTCCGCGCAAGAGTGCTGGGATGTTCGTTTTGAACAGCGTATTTTAATTCGTTCAATAATTGACGAAAACTTACCGTATAAGCTTGTACATTTTCTGCTGGTTGTTGACGAATGTTGTCGAGACGTGAACGAGCGGTCTCAACGGAAGTTGTTATCGCTACATTCGTTTTGAGAGCGTCGTATAACTGTTCGTATGTCTCAATACGAATATATCGTATAGCTCGTTTAGCATTGTCTCGAATTTTTTCGGTCAATATGAAATCGAGCAATAGCTCGGGTCGAGAACAACGATCGCTCGCGCGCCGCACGCTACGGATAAAATCTCTGATGCCTACATCGTATTTTCCTCGAAGTATTTCGTTGGTGCGTATAATCTCCTTGGCCGGAAACAAGATATTGTTTACAGTACGGTGAGGCTGCCTTTGTTCGGGTTGAGCAAATTGCAGGTGTGTTCCGTCGCGTGGAGCGGGTTCTGGCGACGAAGAGGTAGGAGTGTGCGAGCGTGAATTTTGTCGTGATGGATGTATGATGATCGGATTTCCGAGATTAATTGATTGCGCAATTTCGTCATCGCTTTGTTCCTCGTCCTCGGTGGCGAGTATCTTCACGTGTTTCGCGAGTTTTTTTATATCGCGTAATCGATTTTCGTTCAGAAAAGAGTTTTCTGACGTTGGAGTAGAAGGATCGATTTGTGAATTCTGCATTTTAGGAACGGTATATGGAAGAGTCTGTCCAACGTTCGTAACGTCTTCGTCAATCTCGTCGCTTTCCTCGGTTGAAAAATGCTGTTTCGAAATTCTATACTCGTAGAATGCCAGATTATTGGTTAAATTATTTACTCCAGGGATACCTTAAGTAACTCGTAATCCTCAATTTTCTGATACATTGAGCGTACTTAGACTATCGATTACGGGTGTAACGGGTGTGTGATCGCGACGCGGTTGACCGTTTTTTTTTTTTTTTTTTTTTTTTTTTTTTTTAAACTGTTATTGAGAGGTAAGTTGCTACAAACTTGCCCAATAATTCAGAGTAGCACGTTGATTTTTGTTAACGAAGGATATGGATTCGCGGATCCAGTCCTACGGGTCGAATTCTTACGTGAATGATGAATCTGATGCGTTGCAGCTGGTTAAGCGATGTCCTGATGCACCGTAGTACTGTGGAGTCGTTTCAGGCTGCTGTTAGATGATCGAAGTCAGGATGTCCACGATGCAAGCTCTGCTTGGTGACGTCTGCTTCTTTCTTCCTTAGTACGCAGTTACGTTCAGGGATCGGAATGTAGTCCGATACAACGTAATATATCTTCTTAAATCCTTTCGTAGTAACGGTTACTAAATTCGCCGTGCAGGATTTTTTTTTTCTTCCTCTCTCGAAGTTTCCCGTGTATTTGTACAGGAGTCCGTAGAGTTCCCGGATTCGTCACAAGATAGTATTCTTTTGATCGTAATCGTTGAATTACTATCTTGGCAGGATCGCCAAAATTTGTTACGGGGTAAATCGTAAAAAATATAGTTTTCACTTTTTTCGTTGAAAATGAATAGAAATCTTTATTATCGATAAGATATATGTTTCACGTTCGAACGTCAGATTAATAAGACGCTCTAACAGGCGGAGCGCGAGTTTAAAATAGGTTTCATATCGCCAGTAGTTTAAGGTGGGTGAGCACAGATGGCGAACCCGAGAGGCACAGCCAAGTGCTGCTATATGGCGAAAAATACAACTAATAAAGGGTTAGATAGGTTAGGTATTACAAAGGCACGCGCGCGCACGTACGCGGAATAGATACGTCGCTAACGACGCGGAGAGAGTTTGGATTTATTGAGAGAGATGGCGGTGCGGACGGGCGACGACCGCCGTATTCAAAGGCCCGGGCTACACGAGCGTGTTCCGCGCGACGTGTTTCGCGCCGAGCGTGTTACGCGCTCGGAAGACGAGCTACTACACGAGCGTGTTTGCGCTGGACGCGTTGCGCATTCTCGTTCAGACTCGTCTACAGAATGGATGCAGTACTTACACAAGTCGGTGCCATCGCAGCGCTGTATTTTTTTGAGAGCAAAAAGAAGAGGATTCAAAATGAAATTATTCGACGCTGGTGGATGCACCCAATTTTAAATAGCCGATTGAACTTGGGTCAATTTCATTCGCATTTTAATGAACATCGGAAATACTCTGACAAATTTTTCTCGTGCCAGTTTTCTTCGACTTGAGCTGCGACTTCTTCCCAGTGTTTAATTTTTATTAGGCGATTACTGTAATCTTTACACTCGACGTCGAACAATCCTGGCCGCTTCTCAATTTCGTGAATAAACTTTTCAATATCAAACATCTTTGTCACAATCTAGTCACGAACCGGCCGACGTGTTCCGCGCTCGTGTAGTCAAAACTATTCAAAGTCATGCGACGCACTAACGACGTTTTAGGCGCCCAGCGCGTCGAAACGCGCCAGGCGGCGTTGAACACGCTCGCACTGACGTGTTGCGCGCTCGTCTAGCCGCGTCCATTCAAAACATTGTATTTCATTCCGACGCGAAATACGCCGCGCGGAACACGCTCGTGTAGCCCGGGCCAAAGGGTCCGAGGTCCTGATCCCAGGTATTTCTCGCTGTCGGTAGAACACCGCGGACATTATATTTTTAAAGAACAACGACGTTCGACGACTCGTGGATGGAAAATGCGCTGACAATGGTTCATCAAAGCGCGAATAAATCGTTCGCACACAACGATGCAATTAATCCGTCTGTATGTCTTTCTTTCGTTTGTTTTCCTTTCTTTTTTTTTTTTGGTTGAATTCGTTTTTCACAAGGATAATGGGTTGTTGAACCAGGGTCCCTCCCTTCCTCCCTCTCTCTCCCTCCTTTCCTCTCTCCCCCCCCCCCCCTCTCCCTCCCTCCTTCTCTCTCTCTGTTTGGCTCTGGTCTCGGCTTGACGTGCGTCATCACGTGCTCCTGAATTATCCGCTGACTGCGGTGGCAAAAGTGTCTGTTTGTTCGCCACTGCCGCTTGTTCTCGACGCCTCTTCATCACACCTAGCGGTGGGAAAAAATTGTGCAACGCGCGAACTTTCCAAGCGCGGTCTAGTGCAGTTTTCGCGATCAGATCGTTGGTTTGACACAGCAAATCCACTGTGTCCGCGACGACTTTTGGCATCACTCGCATTCAAAGCGCAGGTACGCACGTGGCGCGCCGTGCATGCGTCGCCTGACTTTTGTTCGGACTCTCGATCACATCTGTGTCTGTGCCTCTGCTTGCCTGGAAAACCTACAAATTTACCGAGAACCGCTGCGATATCGGGCTCGTAACAACAAACCAATTCGTCCTCCCGAGCCCAACAGACCATCGGCTAGACGGTGTACGGATCGCGTCTTCCGTTTTGGCACGGTGACCTACTCCTTGGTGCGGGTGTGTGCTTGTCGAATAGTGCTTGCCGCCCTGCCTCCGTCTCTCTCGCACTTCTCTGGGATAACATCGTCTCACGGAATACCTAGCTGCCAACGCGCCATTCCGTCGTCGCAATGCCCACGACTCCGTGCGGAATATGCGACAAGTTTATCAGCGCGACGGAGATCGTTCGCCTCTGCAACACGGAGTGTCACGGCTTCCATGCACAATGCGTTAAGAAGCGGTACGACACACCGTCGCTCGGTGCCCTGCCGCACCAGGAACTCCCGAAGTGTCCGCTCTGCGTTGTAAGTGGCAGGACAACTTCCCCCTTCAAAGACGCACCGGATGATGATGCTGCAGCGACCAATTCCAGTTCCATGTCCGGGCTTCCACCGTGCCGCGGAGAGGAGAGCGGTAGAACAGGACAGGACGCCGCCCTCGCTATGATTATGGATCGACTGTCGCTACTGAGCGACCTCGAAGAGAGGTTTGCAGCCATGGAAGCCAAATTCGCGACGGTTGAGGACCTCGGTCAGAGATTAGGGGCTATGGAGGCCAGGCTCGAGGCAGCGGTTTCCACACTTGAAGCTGTTTCGCTGTTGACCACCCGGGTCGAAGACGTCGAGGCGGGTTTGGCGGATGTGCGCTCGATCGTCGAGCGGCTTGACGCGGCTCCGTGCGCAGCGACTGCTGCACTCTCTGATGATGCTGCGACCCTAATGGAGATGACTTACCCGAGGATTCAAGAACTGGAGAGAGCCAACGAGGATCCGAATGCTCGTCTCTGCAATGAACTTGTAGTGAGCGGATTGCCCCCGGACAATGGCCTCGACACCTTACGGCTGGCCTTTGCGGCTCTCAAGGCACTGCAGCCCAGCCTTGAGCTTGGCGACTTGATATCGGCCCATTGGCTACCAACGCGCGCGGAGCCTGCTCGTCAAAATGGCGCGGAATCCACGGCGGCGCAGGGTAGAGCGATCCACCACCGGCCGCCTCTGCACATCGTTGTGACGCTGCATTCGCACGAACAGATGAACCGGCTCATCCAGGCGAAGATCCGTAGAGGACGGCTGAGCGTCGCAGACCTAGACAGCGAGCTACTCGCGCAGGCTGGCTGTACGCTGCCGCTTCCACCGACGCAGGAGGTCATCAACGTCGCAGAGTTTCTGCCCGCGGGAACGTATCGCCTAAGACGAAGAATTCGCGATCGGGCCAGGTTGAGGGGTGCACGCTTCGAAATATTTACACGGCGAGGCCAGTTCTTCGTGAGAGGCACGGGAGAAGACGCCACGGCAACGACGATCACCAGTGAGCGGGGCCTCGAGGGGTTTTTAGTTAGCCTTCTATGCTCAGGTGTGACGTTGCTCGATCTGCTGCGAGGGCTAGTCGATTTGTAGGCTGATGGCTCGCATGCAAATCTTGCTATTTGGCTATTCCGCTATCTATTTTGATAACTTGTTGTCTTCGTTCTCCTATCTCTCCTTACTGTGCATCGCTAAAGAGCAACTCGGCTCCATTCTATTCGGTTTCCTCTATGCGTTTCTTCGTACAGCTTCGTGATGCACAACATATCGTAGAAAAATAAATCTATCTATCTATCTATCTATCTATGTATCTATCTAGCTCTTTGGTTCGCGCACAGCGCAAACATATTTGCAAATTTGTCAGCGTAAACAGCATAATATGTATTTACTCGTCGGCTAAATCCAACCCGTTCGTTTTCAAGCCACGCGTAGCACATATGTAAATTGAGTGCGAATGTACTTTGAAATTTCCAGGGGTATTGGAAAAACCACGTTTCTAGTATAATAGATCTGGTAGGCTTGTGTTTTTGCAAAGAAATGGTATGAAACCCTCATCCAAAAGGGAAACAGTCGAGGTGTGATCGAAACAATAGTAAAACGACGTCTGGATTTTGTTAAAATGCTTTCGCATGCATTGGAACGGTATGAACTCAGGCATGAGGGAATTGAAGGGGAATTAGCTCTCGGGACTGGGGACGAAAAACATTCCTATATCTCGCAACCCGACCGGGGACGCGCGAGATTCTCGGCAAGTCAGAGTTATGACAAACGCTTGAAGGCTCAAGTGACGGCATAACATTATATCACGCGTGGCAAAAGATTCAAAGAATGGTACGCAGCAAGCAACAGGTATATTCGACTCATGCCTGGCCAGAAAACCCATCCGAAATAATTATAAGACGACTATTCGCATTTTATAAAATATCATAATTATAAGACGACTACGCGCATATACTATTTGCGTATGAATTAGCAGCTATCATAATGTTAAGATTAACCGAACGCAAATTTGATAACGATTTGACATAGAAATTATTCTGCGTAACGCAGCAATTGAATAACAAAGGAGTTTAGCATTGGAACGTCGATGCAATTGAAAAATCGGAATGGGAAGTCGGTAAGGAATCTTGAGATGTACGGGAGATCCAAGTTAGTTAGCCCGCCCCCATATACGGTTCGTCGGTGCACCATGAGAATCCTCATCGAAATTGCGTTCATTGTAATCGTCATGTTCAATCAATGTTTGTATGTTATCATTATTATATCCTAAACGTTATAATGTTCGGAATCATTGAGACGTCGATTTGCGAATTCTTACGATCGCTTTTGTAATTTCTCTCAAATTCATTTGTTTATTAAACATTGTGTCAAACCAATCTTTGCACACTTTTACACTCGCATAGTCTCCGTAAGAGCTTGTACTCTCATTACGCTATCCTATTCGACCCTAACCAACGATTGCCGCCTCTTGCATCCCCATGGAAACGTGTCCAGAGAGGCGGAACAAAAATAATATAGTACGGTGATAGCGGATCAACTAGATGTTCCGTCATCTGGTTAAACCGTAACAACGTAATGAAACAATACTCCGAGTTTCTCTCTGTATTTTTGTTTCCTCTTCATTTCGCTTCGCCCTCTGCGCCATAGAGGTGCGACATCGGCCCCCCCCCCAAAAAATATTCTACCACTGATAATCTAATAATTTATTTTTATTATATTCAGACGATTCAAATCACTTTATGTCAATTGAATTTTCAATAAATTGTTTAGTTTTGTATGATTAATTGCGTTGAATTATTGTTAGTTCGAACCGCCCATTTTACCACTAGTTTTTATGCATGGTATGAACACTTTGGTATACAGCACTCCAAATTTTGAGCACACCATTTTGTGGCACAGATTTTACGAGGCCCATTTAACCCATTATCCCCTATATAGGGTGTCAAAAAAGTCCCGGGACGGTCGATCATTTCGACAACTAAGAATCTTTTGTTTTATCGGGGGCAGATGACGCTCCAATCGAGGGGGGGGGGGAGGGGGGAAGGTAAATAGCGTCATCTGCCCGCCATAAAAGGACAGTTCTAGGCAAAAAATTCCTAGTCGGCGATCTGCAATAAGAACAGGGGGGTATCAAAAATATTTGTAACTTGCGTACGAACGGCGCATCATTTCTCAAAAAAAAAAATCAAAATAAATCGAAGTTTTGTCGAAGTTGTCGAAGTTGTTTCGAAGTTTGTCGGAAAATCGAGTCGCGACCACGACTCTACCTTCACCATTTTTGTACCTGTCCTTTCTATTTGGATTTTTGTTTTTTTGGTTTCGTCCTTTTCAGACCCCTTTTGTGCGTAGTCGGGTTACAGTTTCTTCAACTTTGTTTTTTCACCGATTTTTTTATTCCTCCAGCTGCGAAACTACAGGAGCATCCAGTTTCTAATCGTTACGCGGTGCGGGACAACGAGGCGAGGATGATAAGATTCGGAGCGACGGACGGCGAGTTGATCGCAGTTATCGTCATTCGAAACCCTTGGCTGGAGGCTTTCGTAAGATAACACGACGACATTGAGATTGTGGCATTGAAGTTGGTCCGTCTGCTCACGCTGCTCTTACGTTGGCTACGTGGACGATGAGTGGTTGACGAGGAGGACAATGAAGGATGCGGTCGGCGGTGGGTTGTAGAAACTGAAGGGTTGCGGAGGTCGGATTGAATGTAGCCATAGAAGCATTGTCGAAGCCTCCGTTGCAGGTGTTTATCCGCGTAAGTACTTACGTGCGTCATTGGATCGTCTCCAGGCAACGAAAGCCTATTCTCAAGGAAATAAATATATTCATATACCGACGATACGACGAGGAATTTCAGAGAAGTTCGTGGAAATCGTAATGACGGGGGTTTATTGTTTGTCAGATGGCTATCCACGCGCTTTGTGTCTCCACCAGTAATCCCCTGGCTGTCGTAATAACGAACTGCGTAGCAAGTACGATACTCTCCACCTCTCCATCACTGGCCGCCACTTACCTTGCAGACTCACGTTTTTGAGATTTCCAGCAAAACTGCGGGCATTCGAACGTCCGATACTTCCAAATTTGAGTCGTGGATGCTCGTTGGAGCTGATCGAAAACGCATGACTATGGTGAGCTGGGCTGGCCGAGATTTGATCTGGTTCTCTTTACATCGCGTTGTCGGGTGGAGAGGAACAGTTCGGCGATGACGCGGATTTGTCTACGCCAATGAAAATTTCGGTGACTTCCGGGAATTCGTTAGGAGAAACGTACTCGATTGAGTGTTTCGGAGAGCTGAGAATATATTCAGGTATATTTGCCCTGTGTCACGTCATTTTTTCATCGAAAAATATTGGGATCCCAAGACAAATTATGCACTGCCTTCGGATTCCGGCATTCGAGGAGTTGAGGAGCTCCTCAACTAACAAGGGACAGACTATAAAAAAGTTACGCCTCGTACGGACCGGGGTAGCCTCGACCAACCACTGTGACCCGCTGCATCTTGGGTTCAAATCGCCCAATTTGAACTTTTTTTTTTCAATTGATACAGAATTTTCTGAGAAACCTGATGGTTCAATCAGATTTACGATGTCTCTTTATCGAAAATTTATAGTTAAAAACATCAACACTACTCACGGAATTGCGATTTTTTTTAGAAATACTCGAGCTCAATTTTTAAAACCTGAGTGCTCGGAGCCCAAGGGCGTACTGATGCCGCCGAGCAAGCCCCAGATAGATGGCACCCCAAACCTTGTTTGCCCGTTTGTAGGAGCCCCATGCGTCGTCTCGTTTTGAAATGCCGCTACTTTGAAAATTTGCCGGGGCTTCGATAACCCATTTCGTACCCTGAGGGTTAAGGAGCAAAGAAATCGATTTGGAAGCGATAATTTTGGCCGGCGGCTGTTAGGAGAACTACAGATGTCCGCTCCGTCGGTGAGGTAGAAATCGTCCGTCAGTTTTTCGCTCGTTGAGCCGATTTCCGCGGTTCTACGCTCGTTTCAACGAAGTGTTTCGAATAATCGAGGGTACCCACGGCGAAAACGATAGGGTTATCAATCGACCGCTGCCTCGCAGTTTTACGCCGCGATCGCGTCATCTCGATTCCATTGGGGTCATTCCAGATGAGAAGAGGCTGCGAATCCGCGGGCTGGTGAAAAGTAACGAGCGAACAACTAGGAAAGAAAAGTGTGGAAAAAAGAATTCCCGGCCAGACTGGAGAACAGAGCCAATAGCGGCCTGAACGTAGCCGGCATGCTCAGGCTATTTCTCTATAAGTCTACGGAACACTCGCGCTCGAGTAGGGTCCTCTATGAGAAACCGTCGGGACACGCTCGCCGAAACTTACCGTTGGCACCCGAGTAGCCGCGGTCGGTCACAGTGAAAACTTCCTTACCAACATACGATGCGCAGCGAGGATATCTTTTTAGCCGCAATCGACCGAGCAGAGTACAGACGTGCGGACTACAGATAAGAAGGCACGCGGAATAGATACGTCGCAACCGGCGCAGAGAGAGTTTGGATTTATCGAGAGAGATGGCGGTGCGGACGGGCGACGACCGCCGTATTCAAAGGGTCTGAGGTCCTGGTCCCAGGTATTTCTCGCTGTCGGTGGAACATCGCGTGCATTATATGTTTAAATTATATGTTTAGAAGAACAACGACGTCCGACGACTCGTGGATGGAAAATGCGCTGACCATGGTTCATCAAAGCGCGATCAAATCGTTCGCAAACAACGATGCAATTAATCCGTCTTTATGTCTTTCTTTCGTTTGTTTTCCTTTCTTTTTTCTGGTTGAATTCGTTTTTCACAAGGATAATGGGTTGTTGAACCAGGGTCCCTCTCTCTCTCTCTCTCTCTCTCTCTCTCTTTTTGGTTCGCGCACAGCGCAAACATATTTGCAACTTTTGCCAGCGTAAACAACATAATATTTACTCGTCGGCTAAATCTAACCGCGTAGCACGCAACGCGACGATACATCGCACTGGCGTATTGTGACAAGCCGACCGAACGACCAAATTAATTATTATGAATCACGTCTGCCGATACGCTGGCTGAAAAACACGTAATAAACCAATACTCCGAGTTTCTCATTGTATTTTTTTCCCTTTTCATTACGCTTTGCCCTCTGCGCCGCTAAAAACAGATGATCTCGCTGCGCCATAGATGTGCGACATCCCTCCCCCCCGAAAAATATTCTGCAACTGCTAATTTAATAATTTATTTTTATTATATTAAGACGATTCAAATCACTTTATTTCATTCAAATTTTCAATAAATTGTTTAATTTTGTACGATTAATTGCATCGAATTATTGTTAGTTTGAACCGTCCATTTTACCACTAGTTTTTATGCATGGTATGAACACTTTGGTATACAGCACTCCAAATTTTGAGCACACCATTTTGTGGCACAGATTTTACGAGGCCCATTTAACTCATTCTCCCCTATACAGGGTGTCAAAAAAGTTCCGGGACGGTCGATCATTTCGACAACTAAGAATCTTTTGTTTTATCGGGGGCAGATGGCGCTCCAATCGAGGGGGGCAGAAGGTAAATAGCGCCATCTGCCCGCCATAAAAAAAAGTTCCAGGCAAAAATTTCCTAGTCAGCAATCTGCAATAAGAACAGGGGGGTTGCAGTCAAAATTTTGAACCTGCCCCCCCCCCCCCCCCCCGTGCGTAGGGGTGCGGGCAACTTGGTTCGATGGTTTACGAAATAATCGACCGGGACGTTTTTAACGCCCTGTCAGGGAAAGAAATGCCACGGGGCCTGGGGAAAAAATTGGGTGGCGGTGTTTTCATTTATTCTTCGCCTGGGACCACATTCCGCGGCATTTCGGGACGTCGGGGCATAAAAATGAGTAAGATTTCCGGCCGGCGCGGGGAGATACGCGTCGTCCTTCCGCAACATCTGGACGATTTGCATTCGTGTGCGGCGACGCCTTGATTTTCTGTATCGAGGAACCGATATTTCTCAGATGTTCGAGGGTGTTCCAAATTTAATCCGACTCGTAACGCGGCTTACCAAGAGGGAAGAAAACGAGAGAGAGAGAGAGAAATTATCGTCGGAATTCCGTTTAAGGCAATCGGCGTACCATGCCAAAACAATTGCCTGCCCGATGCCTTAACGAGTCTACAAATAACATTGGAACAATGAAATCATTATTTATAGCCCGCGGGGGACCCCCGACCGTCGTCGCCGGCGAATAAATGCACGTTTGTCGAAAAATCGAGTCGCGACCACGACGCTACCTTCACCATTTTTGTACCTGTCCGTTCCATTTGGATTTTTGTTTTTTTGGTTTCGTCCTTTTTAGACCCCTGTTGTGCGTAGTCGGGTTACAGTTTCTTCAACTTTGTTTTTTCACCGATTTTTGTCTTCCTCTAGTTGCGAAAGTACAGAAGCATCCAGTTTCTAATCGCTACGCGGTGCGGGACAACGAGGCGAGGATGATAAGATTCGAAGCGACGGACGGCGAGTTGATCGCAGTTATCGTCATTCGAAACCCTTGGGTGGAGGGTTACGTAAGATAACACGACGACATTGAGATTGTGGCATTGAAGTTGGTCCGTCTGCTCACGCTGCGCTTACGTTGGCTACGTGAACGATGAGTGGTTGACGAGGAGGACAATGAAGGATGCGGTCAGCGGTGGGTTGTAGAAACTGAAGGGTTGCGGAGGTCGGATTGAATGTAGCCATAGAAGCATTGTCGATGCCTCCGTTGCAGGTGTTTATCCGCGTAAATACTTACGTGCATCATTATATCGTCTCGAGGCAACGAAAGGCTATTCTCAAAGACATAAATATATTCATATACCGACGATACGACGAGCAATTTTAGAGAAATTCGTGGAAATCGTAGTAACGGGGGTTTATTGTTTGTCAGATGGCTACCTACGCCTTTTCTGTCTCCACCAGTAATCCCCTGGCTGTCGTAATATCGAACTGCGTAGCAAGTACGATACTCTTCACCTCTCCATCACTGGCCACTTACCTTGCAGACTCACGTTTATGAGATTTCCAGCGAAACTGCGGGCATTCGAACGTCCGATACTTCCAAATTTGAGTCGTGGATGCTCGTTGGAGCTGATCGGAAACGCATGGCTATGGTCAGCTGGGCTGGCCGAGATTTGATCTGGTTCTCTTTACATCGCGTTGTCGGGCGGAGAGGAAGAGTTCGGCGATGACGCGGATTTGTCTACGCCAATGAAAATTTCGGTGACTTCCGGGAATTCGTTAGGAGAAACGTACTCGATTGAGTGTTTCGGAGAGCTGAGAATATATTCAGCTATATTTGCCCTGTGTCACGTCATTTTTTCATCGAAAAATATTGGGATCCCAAGGCAAATTATGCGCTGCCTTCGGATTCCGGCATTCGAGGAGTTGAGGAGTTCCTCAACTCACAAGGTACAGACTATGAAAAAGTTACGCCTCCTACGGACCGGGGTAGCCTCGACCAACCACTGTGACCCGCAGCATCTTGGGTTCAAATCGCCCAATTTGAACTTTTTTTTTCAATTGATACAGAATTTTCTGAGAAACCTGATGGTTCAATCAGATTTACGATGTCTCTTTATCGAAAATTTATAGTTAAAAACATCAACACTACTCACGAAATTGCGATTTTTTTTTTAGAAATACTCGAGCTCAATTTTTAAAACCTGAGTGCTCGTAGCCCAAGGGCGGACTGATGCCGCCGAGCAAGCCTCAGATAGATGGCACCCCAAACCTTGTTTGTCCGTTCATAGGAGCCCCATGCGTCGTCTCGTTTTGAAATGCCGCTACTTTGAAAATTTGCCGGGGCTTCGATAACCCAGTCCGTACCCTGAGGGTTAAGGAGCAATGAAATCGATTTGGAAGCGATAATTTTCGCCGGTGGCTGTTAGGAGAACAACAGATGTCCGCTCCGTCGGTGAGGTAGAAATCGTCCGTCAGTTTTTCGCTCGTTTAAAATAGATTTCTTATCGCTAGTAGTTGAAGGCGGGTGAGCACAGACGGCGAACCCAGTAGGCACAGCCAAGTACTGCTATATGGCGAAAAATACAACTAATAAAGGTTTTTATAGCTTGGGTATTAAACTTCTCCCCTTTCACCGTACTGGCAGTCGGTACGCGACCGTCCGCCGGAACGCGGTCGGAAACTGCAGTCTGCAATCCGTAACGCTGCGGACACAGCTTGCTCCTTTTCACGCGGCGCGCGACAATTAACGCGCGGTACAGCAGTAGTTACTATTCAAATAGTTCCCACTTTCGCGCGTTCTCTTACCGTCCAAAAATATTACCAACTAACATCTCGACCCTACTACTTTTTTCCTTCAGTGTACAACGAGCTCACACCTCCGCTTTGTGCCGATTTGTGACGTGATAGACGAATCAAATACTGTCATTTCAACCTTCACGGTGCTGACGCTATTTTAATTCGTCTCGCCGTTGCCCCGCAAATTCCGGGGCAGGTGCTCGCAAATCTTCATTCGCGCGGCGGCCGGTAAATATTTGCATGAAACTCCATTCCGTGGAAACAGCTCGGTTAGTTGGGTGACAAGTATGCGACTACTTGGGCAACAACAACAAAAACGACCGCGTTAAGACATACCGACTAAAAAGCGAGTACGTGAAATGTATACTGTGATGTATAATATACGAGTCGAATGTTAGATTATTCGTAATTATTCGTCATCGGCAAACTCGGAAACCCCCAGATACCAACTTTCACCCGCGTCAAACGACTTGTCGCAATTTTCGGTCGGCCACGTTGGGTCCACCATCTCGAATTTGCTCATTTTGAGCGCAGATTCGTTATCATCGACCCCAAAAACCCCCGAGTATACAACTTCGAGTCGATTGCACTGGAAACGTTTGCCATAGCGTCGATGGTACACGCTCGTGCCAAAACCAGGACGAGGACAATGTAATCAATACCAGTAATATTGATAATAATGAATTTTTCCATGGCATTCGGTACGGGGGCGTATTTGGGTGAATTTTTTTCTCAAAGCTTGTTATTTACACCCAATTACTTATATGAACTTTACTGTCATATAGGCAATTCCAGGATGACAAAGGAAAATATTTCGGATGTGATTAATAAGGCCGGAATGAAAGGAATTCTGTCGATTGAAAATTCCGAGCGTCCCAATGAACGCTAACCCAATGCAACGCACCGAGCGTCATACTTTTCCACGAAACGATTCCCCTGTGACGAGGAAACGAAACGCTGAATTTCGAGCTGGAAATGATTACGCATGGAAGAAATGTCACCGGATATCTGATCATTGTTCCATCCATTTAATGACAATGTCGTATATTTTCACAGCAACGCCGCTGAAATTATCGCACGTAACCATCCGTCGCTGATTTACATGGGCGAACGTTTGAAACTTGCTCTGCGGAAACTCCGTTGTACCTATATAGACTCCGGTGAATACGGAAACGAAGATTTGGTTCCCGATACTCAGTTCTGTCCTCTGTTGTTCGAATAAATTTGCTAAAAAACGATGTCGAAATGGACTATTTTGAGGAAATTCCAATGGTAATCGAAACTGTATCAAGCTCGTGAGCCGTATCAAATAATGTCGCGGTACGTACTGCCGGAAAATGCAATCACCGCAGCGTATTCGTGACACGGAGCCGTTTTTGATGCTGCAGGCTCGAAATGTTTGCGTTGCGACACATTGTCAACATGTATTTCCATCGGGTAGGTAGGTTTGGTGGGACGCTGATTTTTTCAAGGTACGAAGTTTCACCGTGCTTAGAATTGGTATCGGTTGCTGTTCGAACGATGTAGCACCGGAGTACAGCGGCAGCGAGCAATGTATCGATCCTCGATCCGTACGCAATGAAAGCTGCCTCGGTAAATAATTGTAATTTCGTGAATGCCGAGGAGAAAAAAATTTCAGGACTTGATAGCCACGTGATTGTATAACATTGGGCTCGATCATTTGAGAGTCCGTAAGTGCCGGCGGGCGTCGCCCGTCTCCTCTAATTTTATGGCGGTAGCCGGATTAGCGTTTGATCCGTGACCCGACTCCTCTGAAAACTTCAGAGCCATCCGGAACACCCGTGACCCGACTCCTCTCATGTTGGGCATGGTACCTTCAAACTCTGGTAGTTCGGCGATGATACTTTTGTACGTTGCAAATTGGTTTCCGATGTGTACATACGACGATGACAAGGCAATGCGTGAAGTTTTTGCCCCCGACGTAAGTCTACCGGTGATACGAGAGGAGTCGTGCCATCGCGCGAGTCCGAAATTCTGAGAGGAGTCAGGCTGCGGTCGGGTCGGAAGGGATTAACTTGAGAGAAAACGAGCCGCGCCCGTGCCGGTGGTCTCGAAGCGAGCGGCGCTGGGAAAAATGAAACGGATTTATGGAAGTGTCGTAGGCCGGAATCGAAACACTCGATGGTTATTGGTAATTCAACCGTTCCAATATCAATTCGTGCCCGGCCAACAAATACTCTCGCACCGAGCTTTCCAAACTGTGGAAAATTCATTAATCTAGTTTTCGCTAAGAAGTCAACACGCCAGGAGCGGTGAACGACGGCGCGTCAAGCCTCTGAAAAACCTGTTACGCGAGACGAACGTGAAAATTTCACTTCAATGAGCGCACCGCTCAAGGATTTCACGGAGTATAAAAATTGGTAAATCCATCGTAGTGGTGCTGCCGGACTTCACCGTCCAGTTTCCTCAAAATTGACTAATTCATATTTTCGGGAAAATCATTGTCATTACCTTACCGACAAGCAATTACTGTTCGCGCAACACCGTTCTCACGTGTTTGCATCTGAAATAAAATTGTCAGGCTTGCTATCACAGAGTTGTTCGCTGTCATGAAAAATAAACAAAGGGAAAAACAACGGACTCGTCGAAGAACTTTGAAACGTTGCGGTATCACCGCCGCGAGGCGGGATTTTTCATCCGTTTGTATCGATTGGACAGAATCGCTACGTGATATTAAAGACGGCCTTTGGAAGGGGGTTAACGTTTTTACTGGCAGAGAAACTTCCCTTGCATTTAGCTAATAGTACGTATCCAGAAGTATCCCGTCATTGCCGGTGAGACCAGTTGACGTTGCACAAAGGCCATTGTGCCGATGCAAATACATATATAAGAATCCGAAGGCACATTGAGGGGACATATGAGGAGGGATTCTTCGTCGGCCCAGCCACCCATTTTTTACGAAGTTTCTGAAAATTCTGAAAGAAATGTATACTCTCTGTGTTAGTTACACGTCAAAAAAGTTTTTTTTATCAGAAATCGATCGCGAAAATCTCGTGTCAGGGACAAATTTCTGGTTCCGTTGGAAGTTCTTAGAGAAAGGCTGCGTTTAAAAATGCTCGCCGAATCATCGCGTCTCGACGTCAGCTCGGGGTAATTCGATCGTTATTCCGAATGACGTTTCCGCTTCGCTTGTTTTTCACTCGTTCACCGGAGATACGTGGAGCGGTGATTCGATGGATCCGAGTCGTCGAGAAAACAGGACGGAAGGTTGATACGAAACAAAGTGAAAATCCATACCCGTATCATACGATGGAACGGAATGAAATAACTTACCGAATGAATTCCGTCCGCAGATTGTTTTCCAGCTCATAACGCTTCAGCGGCTTCGTAGGGACGAGCCACGCGGCGGACCTTCGAAGCGGGGGAGTGCTCGTGTGCAGGTGAATTTCCGACAAGTGGATCGAATTCCAACCCACAATTAGTTCTCTTCGCCGCGCTGGAGAATTAAATCAAAACAGCGCGATCGACTTCGCAAATTCCTCGTCGTTATTCCACCTCGCGATTTTCATAAACTGGGTATATCGTCAGACGTAACGAGCAGACCCTTCTGACGCGCGTTTTTGTTCCAACTTGACCGTGAACCAGCGACAGTTTCCCGATAAAATCGGTTTTCCAATTTCATCGGGTGTTGCGCGACACCGACTTTGTTTTCGGATTTATTCTCTTCCCTTTGCCAGGTTCGACAGGATTGAGCATTTAATCCAATCTATCGGATACCTGGATAAAAATCAACACGATTTCGAACTACATCATATCTAAGGGTGTGCGAATATTCGAATTGACGAATTATTCGCGACGTATCGAATCGAATAATTCGATTCGAATTCCAAATCGAGTTTTACGTATCAAATTTATTCGGTCAAGTGTATTCTAAATTTTCATGTAAAAAAAATCAAGCTGGAAACCGTTTCTGTTCCTGTCTTTTTGGGGGGGTGGAGGGATTTTGGTTTTCGTTATTTATCGAATTGTAATCAATTATCTTCGCAGCTATTTTTCATGATTTACAGTATCCTAGAATTTTCAAATTCAAATTCAAATTCAAATTTATTTAGACCAGCAAAATTACAAGTAACATAAAAGTACAACTTGTAAATCTGGCAAAGGAAAACAGATTACCTGTACGCCGGACTGATCATAAAAACTAGATATATAAAAAATTACAAAAAAATAACACTTAAATACTATTTAGTATAGATTTCCTGCCTGCCCAATAAACAATATTAGTTTCACATTAGTAAGATTAATCACAAACAAGACGAGTTGATTACAATAAACGCATACTAAGTAAAAGCTCCGTATTAGAATTCAGCCAAGACTTTAATATCACTTTGTTATTCTTGCTAGAGTTGACCTTTGTTACGAGTTCTATGCCCATTTTAAGGAAGATTTTTAGAGCAACCACTTTGCTACTTTTTAACATTAAGGTCTTCTTGATTTCTGGTATATTCAACTTGTTTCTAGTATTATTCATTGATTCCTGATACTATTTTGTGTACTCGCCAATATTGGCGGCAATAGCTTCCAATAGGAAACATTGTTTGATAGTTGATGGATATTTACACGGTGACTCTTTCTTTGCTATGATCTTTAGTAATTTATTTTGTGTTTTTTGAATCGGAGATATTACATTATCATACGCACCACCCCAGGCAATGATGCCATATATAGTAATACTATAAAAACGTGCATTTTGCGTGTGATTAAATTATTTTTTTTTATATACCCACTGAATCTAAAATTCAGTGGACTTGCCGTACAGTTCATTTTATGCCGAAATTACAGTACACATGTTATTCATTCGTTTTTTCGTCAGTATGTCTGAACGCAGCTGGGTTGTTTGTTGTTTTTTTTTTTGTTGAAAAATTCCTTTTTTTCGAATACGGCGCCAAAAGTGGTACTCGATACCAATAGGGCACGCGCGAGGTAAATAGCCCGTGATCGATCGCTTGTCGGCCGAAGTTGGCCGATAATAGTTTTTTCGTCGATTAGTTTGTAGGCGAAGCAAAAATATGTACATTTGTTTTGTCGAGGTACGTTCGTTTGGTTTGCTAATTCACAAATCATTCCCACCCCTCGTTGTCAAAGGCATTCGCTCGAAATTCGCATGATCTACCGCGAACGCGAAAGCGAATGCGAATGTTATGGAAAAACGCGGATATTCCTCACATCACCGGATAGTGTACCTGCAAACAAGCGACGCCTATCTCGTAGACGTACGATTTCAATACCGTACGGCAGGAAATTGATGCGGGGTTGGATATTGACCGCTACTCATCGTCAGATTTGTCCTTCGCGAAGTTTCAAGATCGCACAGCCGAGCGCGAGCTCTTTTTGAGGGGAATCGGATGTTCTGCCGAGAGATAACTCTTTCCCGGGAAAGGATGGAGCGGTGCGCGTATGATCTTTGAGACATTCACAGCCATGCCCGATACCGTGGGAATAAATATTTATTCCGCAATGCGATTTCCGGATGTAGATGGATTTGTTGGCGAGGGGAGACTCGCGTCGTTGCATGTTTTCCGAAAGCTTTACCGTGAACCAGAACGTAGGAATAAACGCAGGAGTCCTCGATGCATCTACCTGGAAATTCGTTTTAGCGAAAACTCCTAACCTAAGCGGTATAAGAGGTTGCCCTTACCCGTGTGGGAACCGCCACGCATGCAACTTCGCCAATGAGTGGCCAATGATTGCTTCGCAATGGTTGGCCGACGGTGAAAATACCAGTGATGGGCCACAATGCTCAACTCGTCTGTTAGATCCCTCAGATGCTTCGTACTCCTCGGACTCTTTTGTTTTAATGCAAATAGTAGAATCGGTGTCGCAATACAGGGCACGCGCGCCCAGCAGCTCGAGAAACGAATTCGGACAAAGCTTAGCTACGGAGCGCAGACCCGGGTTTTCTGCCATCACAGCGCGATCCAGCTCAACTCCTTCGGAAATCTCAAAAGAGGCTATGTAACGGTCTTGGCTGGCTGTCGGGCCAGCCGCTAGCCCCTCGTTTGATCTTGAGGAAAGTATTGATGTATTCGATAAAAACTCCACCCTCCCGCGTCTCACGATTGTACCTTGTTGTCTCATACTGCCAGATCTCGTTTACAGTCGATACTCTGTACCCACGCATGATAGCTTCTCGCAACTCCTTCTACCACCCGGGTTCCAATCAATAGGCGTTCCGCAGGGTCTTGGCGAGGGCACGCATCCTGATTCACGGTTTCGCAACAACTATGACGAAGCCCGAATCACAAACGTAGGTGCATTCGGAGTGATGAAGGTTTTGCGGTGGAAGTACCGTACCCTTAACGAGATCCTTGACGCGCGAAAGATCGGTATTTTCGAGTCGTGTCAACTCCTCGCACTCGTCACCGACTTCTACTTGCTGGTGTCCTACAGGGTGTTTACCATATTACAAGTACAACGAGGGTACAACGAGCAAACGTCAACATGTCGTATCTGCTCCCCGTCTTCTACATCTCGCGGCGTGACCACGTGTTCCGTGCGACCGCCGAAAAAAGCATCGCGAAGATCTAGAGGATGATCTCACACGAGAAAGTACTCATTTCTACGTTTATTTTTATCATCCCGTAATGCGCGCGCTCCCAAATCTCGGTTAGCACGTGGCCGCTTAATCGGATTCTGCGCGAGATCGCGTTTGTTGTTTCGAAGCGCTAGTTCATTGTTACGCCGTCGCTTTGTTTGCGATCTCTGTTGACAGGGAAACAGCTGGAATACACGTTCCAATAGCAACCGTGGAACTGCAACACGTGGATCGGATCAGCGGTTTCGTACTAATCGTCTACCATTAAATTTTGAGGCCGTTTGAATTCGCGTGCGCGACCTGCGTGAATGATACGATGACCTAGAACTCCGTCCAATAGTTCTCCGACCACACAAAAGATTGAAAACACGCTGTTGCTATTGTTGTACTCTATTTAGCTCATTATACCGTACAGTAAAGCGCTCGCGTTGTTCCGCCCGAATACCGTCTGGTGAAAAGTAAAGTATGGGAGGCAACGGCCCGATGTAACTTTAATTTTCAGGCTCGTTGAGGAGGGAGCCTGCTTCAGAGGCTTCAAAAAATCTATTTTTTTCTGCATGAATATCTTCCTGAACTGTCCTAAAATGTGTCCCTGAAATTTCAGAAACAAATTCGAAATATTTTCGGAGTTACAGAAGAAATAGGGAGGAAGCGTCGAGCAGGTATACGAGCGCGTCACTCGACAAAACGGGCGCGCTTCGCGTTCAAGCATCGATTTTTTAGGCAAAAACCAGATTTTTGAAGAGTCTAAAGAGCAACTTTATGGACCAAGAATCGCTGATTGGTATATCAATCCGGTAAGTTCAAGAAAGATACGATGTTTTATGTACGGAAACTTTGACGTTTTTACGTTTCTTCCTAATTGGCGGAAAAGATAGCGAAAAATCTAAACGTTGTATCAAGACGAAACAAAATGCATTGTATTTGGAATTGAATTCTCTTCCAGTTGAACCTAAAAAACCTTAAGAAAGTTAAGATCAACCTGCTTTTTAAACGATCCAAAGTGAATTTTTTTTCCAAAAAAAATGAATTTTTTGTTCAATTTGCGAGAAATGGTTGAATTTGTTACTTTATGTTGGATTTTATTGGTGTAACTAGAAGCTATGCTATTGAAAAATAAACAATTTTTTGGGTTCTTTGTTTCAGATAGAAATTGCGACCCGCATCTTTCCCGCCGCAAGACAAATGCATACTCTAGACGCCTCGGCGAAATGCGTGTACCACGCATTATAATATGATAATATGATACGTACTTTGATGAAAAAAATTCAGAAGACCGTTGAAATAATTAATGATAAACTCGGTAAGTTTCGTTTCAATCGGATATGTCTTTCCTTCCCGAAAAAATCTTCGAAAAAAATCGATTTTTTGAAGCATCTGAAGCAGGCTCCCCCCTTAAGCGAGTGGGGAAAAGACCCTTTGGCCAGGTCGCCCTTCAGCCCGAAAGATTTTGGCAATGCACTCGGAGGCATGTGAAAGTAGTGCAGACTATCGAGAAGCACAAGTTTTGAAAAGCGCGTCGTAATAATAATTCTGGTACCGTTTATTTTTAGAGAAGAAGGCTGCGTTTTTTTCTCCTCAATTAAATGACGCAGGATAAACTGAGCGTCAAAACCACCAGCATTATACGTATGGTATATATTTGCATATATTACATACAAAGCTTACTCTACGCCCCCGACGGATTGCAACGATCCTATGACTTTGCACACAGCTCTCACCAAAGAAATCCCGATTAAAGGCCTTGCATCCGACTGTGTTGATCGGGAGCACCGCGCACGTCGGTGTTCGAAGACAACGCGGACGTTGCTGAATAGGCGCGCGGAGTGAACCAGAAACTGGCAACCGAAAGTCCTGAAGAAATGAAAATGCTGCTCCAAGTTTTTCAAAATCAAAATTTCCAAAATCGAAATGGCGGACCGAGAACGGCAGGAAATTGAAAATCGTGAACTGAAAATCACGGGTTAGAATATCAACGACTCGTTCGAAGATATTTGATTCAGAGTATTTCACGTATGTAACGCGTTGTAGGCGTTGAAAATTCGCGATTTCAAGGCTTGTTGATATTAGATATTTCGTCTCAACGGAAAATATGTGAAATTGACTAGATAAAAATTGGAAACATAGTCCTTTTTCGGAATAGATTTTTTTTTTCTGAACTTTGCGTTACCAAAGATCTATTTGATAATTGTTGCCGTACCGGAGTGGAGACCGAGAATAGTAAATTCCGTACGTAACGATTGATAGAAATGACAAAAAAAAGCAAGCGTGTGCACTATGGCGATAGCTGCATCTCCGCTCCCCACCACACACGCACACACATGCGTGGCACCTCGCCCCTGCGACCTTCGCTGTTGCTGCTCAACGGGCGCTGGATCAAAAATAAGTGAACAAATAAAGCGAAAGAGAAGAAAAAGAAGACGACAACAAACAGCTGGGTGTGCACTGTGGAGAACCCCACTCCAATCCCCACTCCGCGGAGGGCTGGTCGGGCACCGTTGGGATGCATGCAGTTCATTGGTGACGAAACAGGAGCATAAATACGAGATAGCGGACCTAAATGAGGGGGAGAATATTAACCTACCCTTCGAGGACGGGAGAGATGTAAAACGAATGTCAGTCTCGGAGCAACCGCCGAGCTCAACTGTGCATCCCGACTGCAACCGGACGCGTCGTTTGTTGTTCGTTCGTCGCGATTCAATTCTGGATCACTGTCGGTATACGCACAGATCCACGAATCATTCCAACCAGTTGATCGTCACCATTTCTTACAAATCTCGTAAGAGCAAGTGCTAACGTCAATCGGAGAACGGTAAAATCAAGCAATTGAATCCAATTATTCGAAATCACGTATCCTCGCCGCCTTTCGCGAAAGCATTTCAATTCAAATGACACGTATGCACGCGGATCCACAAATCATTCCTATCAAAATCCAACATCTCGACCCAAACCTTGCGCCTGTACGTGAACTTGCACGTTCGACCGATTCCTCGAGTACACGAAGTTCTCATCTGGCCAATAGAGTGGTCCACGTCAGCGACCGGTGCCCAAGACGCGTATGCTCCTGTCGTCCTTTACATCCATCTCCGTAATATCAACTTCGTCGTCAACATTTCATTCATAATCTTTCCGATGGTGAACTTTACTCGAATTTAATTGCCGAATCTAAACTGATCGTCGGAGAACTTTGCGAATAAACGATCCGCGTGACCAGTTTGGTGTTTTTCCTGTTTCAGGAACTGTCGAAATTTCGAGGTGCAACACCAGGAACAAATTCTTCAGATTTTGCTTCAGACTTTCCAATATGAAGCGTTCTCATTCAATATCACGTGAGTGTTCGAACCAGCAACCCTACGTAGCTATCGCCGAGGCGCGATTCGTTCCGATTTCCCCATTCGAGTAAATCTGCGATATGAGAATCTTCCGTGAGATTATGTTCATCGCAAGCATTATGTTCAATCATCAGTCGATCGATCCATCATCGTTATATCATGTTAAATTCTTTCATTTTCAACCAACATACGCTCACGTTGATCAAATCTATCGAACCCCTCGATCACGAAGGACCCCGCGGTATTTCGATCTCAAAGTGGTTTCATCAGAATCGTAATATTCTCTGCAGCGAGCTAATTTTTGACATCGCGTGCTGGTCGCGTGCAAACGATCCGTGACGTCACGACCGACGTCATGATCGGTTTCTGTTTGCAGGGCGCTACGGGCGTCCGCTGCCCAGCAGAGCTCGTTGCTCGGTGAAAATGAGAAAACTCGCGAAGATAGCGAGGATCTGTCGGATGCTGCTTTGGTTGTATCGGTTCGTTGTCATGATCCAGTGCTACGACGAGCTTAGGAACAAAGACGTCGACGACGAAAACTCGAGACTGATACGCGTGCCCGGTGACGTGATATTTGGCGGCATTTTCCCCATGCACGAGCAGGTGAGTCAACGTTCTTTTCACCACCCCCGAAGCCGAGAACTAACGCGGTCCCGCCATTTCGCCGAGTCTTTGCTGCCGGCCGGTATTTTTGAGCCTTCTCGAGTCGCACTATATCCGACCCAGTCTCCACTCATCTCCGCGAGAATCTCTCGCCTCGATTGCGCTCGTTGAAGAATCGGCGAATCTCTATCGCGGTCGAGATAAGCCCGCGAAGTGTCGCGAAGTACGCTCACGTGTATGCTATTTTGTCCACCTTAGTATGCGAAATTCGAAACTTGTTGAAAATCACAGGGCGCGGATAAAAGGCGTGATGTTGAGACAGTCCAGTTGAGATACTCGTCTCATTCATTCGTGGTTTTTTCATCTCTTTCGTGAACCATCAACTTTGAAGCAAGATTATATCGGTGCTTCTGAGTTGAAAATTCCGTTTTCTACAGCAACAACCTGGAGAGCTCGAACCATAGAGCTCATAGTTTCCGAGATAAATTCAATCGAGCCAACGAAAATTTAGAACGTCGCTGTTTTATGAAGATTATTTACCGATGACTCGGTTAACAGGACGCGAATCAGCTATGGACACTCAAAAAACAAAGGTTTCTTTACAATTTTTCCCTACCATCCATCGAATCACGCGAAATGCTCCGAAACGAGGCGCACATCTTGGCGGTGAATTCTTGGAGTAATACGCACATGTTTGGAGTAATATTCTGTACTATGCTGCGCTCGAGTTTCACCGTCGTAACAAGCGCGAGATCCTTCGAGAGTCCGAAGAAACGTCGATCTCTCGCTGAACCCCTCGTATAAATCTGTCATTCGCATCTCAGGTCGCCGGAACGCATGGCCAACCACCGTGCGGCGCCGTGAAGGAAGAGGCAGGTATGCAAAGACTGGAGGCGATGCTTTTCGCCCTCGACGAGATAAACATCGACCCCGCTATACTGCCGAACACCTCCTTGGGCGGCCTGATCATCGACTCCTGCAGCAGCGACACCTACGCTCTGGACCAGAGCATGGAATTCGTTCGATCGTTCATGAATCAGGTCGGTACCACTCGAACAAATGGCGTCTCTCGCCGAATCTCCCACCTCGCGACTTCGCATGCCCGTCATTTCGTCCCCCGTCGTCCGATTTTCACGATTCAAACGCGCAAAGAAGCGAAAAAAGGGAGAGAAAATTTAAAAAAAATCGTCGCCCGCGAATCCCGCCTCGGCCGAGCGCCACGCGACGTAAAGCCAACTGTGACGTCACTACCGAGTTCCCCGCGCGGAATGGACGCGCGCCTACGCGTGCCAAGGTCCGACGTTCGGGATATTAGCTTGGGAGGGAAAAATACACCTCTGAAGGAATACGCGCGCCTCGAAGAACCCTTTCTACCCTTCTACCTTTCGCGACGAGTTCTCTATCCGCATCAACTTGACAATAAAAATTCCAACGCCAAGAATAACGAGTTTACAGAAAAATACTACAAACAAAAAGTACGCGTCTTTCAAAGGCCTACATTTTTTGTACGGAAGACTTTTCCATAAAACGACTGCTCAACGGAGATAATCGGAGAATTACACTCTGTTGCAAAAAATCACGAGCCCGCGAATCGTGCCAAGTAACGTTCTGATGGTCGTAAATTTGAGCGAATAGAAAAATCCTTTCCACAAAAAATACGCACCTTTCAAGGATCTTCAACTCTTGTTTCAAACGTTTCCCCATAAAACGGATACGAAACAAGATATCGGGTAAAACTATCGTCTCTGATAAAAGAAAAATAGCACGACTACGCGGGTCGAGGTGACAGAGACGAAAACTACAGCTGAAACGTAGAACGAAGTCGAATGAAAGTGCAAAAATTGGTATCCGAAGGAGTCTATAATTTCGGCGACATCGATCCGAGAACACCGCGCGAGCACTTACTCGCGAGCTTCCAGTTTCCATCGATCTAGTATCACTTGACTGCGGTGTCGGAAGTTTGGGAATTTGATTACCCAACAAGCACCGCTGTTTGTTTGGGAATCAAACGTCCAACGAAATTGTCGTGGGAGATGTGTTCGGATAGATGTAATGCCATTGAAGTGATATCGGGGGAATGTTGGGTTGGGTTGGAATTGTGCCGAGGGAAGTTTCCGTTGGCCTGCCGTTGGAACCGCGTTCACGCTCGACGATTCAACAGGTTTCCAGCGCACTCCCAACAACCTTCCAACCCACGTTCAACGCTCTCAAGATATTCCCGAGTGGTTTTCAACACACCGCCAACGTGTTCAACGCGATCAACAACGTTTCCAATAACCTATCAATTTATGCCCAACAAACAACCACACTGTCAACAGACATCCGACCCGGTTTCAAAACCTCCAACAGATTATCCACTGCATTTCCAGTGAGATAGATGTCGGAGAAGTACCTCGCGTTCATGTTGAACCACCGGTAATCCCTCTTGTAAGATACAGTTGCGCGTCGACCGATGACTGATATGGGAGAGGTGGGAACGCGCGCTCCGAATGTTACGTAACACACGGTTTGTTAACCATAATTCGTCCCGTTGTTTCTCCACCGATACGAGGTATCCTCGTCGAAACCTACATTTTTGATCGCGGATTCGGATTCAGCGGGAAATGTTATATCCAAGTACTTTGGGGATCAACATTTTTTGACCCATTTTTGGGCCCGAAGAGGGTATTATCGCAGTTACGGAGACCAGTACCAATCGAGGCGTGGTCGCATATTTTTTATCCTGAAATCGAATATAAAATGTCGGTCTCATAGGGTCTCAAGGGTCTCAACTCTAAATCACCCTCTCTACGTTTCAATGCGAATCTTTTATTTTTTTTTACATGGATACCAATTTGAACACCTCGTAGAATAGCGATGTCCAGTATCGTCACAAAATGACCGGGGAGATGTAACGAATAATAGGATATGTATTAGCGAATCCATGAAATATTCTGTGATCTTGTTGGGACGCGAGATTCATACTCGAGAAATCTCCTCTCCATGAGAAATTGCCAAAAATGTTAAGGCCGAATTCGCGTACAGGATTCGGTGGAATGGCTTATTAATATGCTGCGTCCGTCCGAGAATAAAAATCCGGGCGGCCCATTATTCCCCTCCTCCCCAGTTCTGCTCCCCCCTATATCAGACGTAGTGCTAGGAATGAAGAATATAAAAAGGAAAGATTAATCGACCAGGTAAATAGATTGGTAAGAAAAACACGAAAGACTAGTCGGGTACATGGAAGTGCGAGTGAACGACTAAATAGGTAATAGAATTCATCGAGTACAAGGGAGGGTGGATGAGTTATAAAGCACCCTGCCGGGACTCGATTTGCACTCGCCTCGAATCAGATTTCCGCGCATTCAACGAGATAATATTTACCTACGGTCAACTAGTTTACGCGAGAGTTGCGCCATAAATGGCGGTCACTGGCAATTCTCCGGAGACTAGTTCAGAACGGCGACCAACGCGAATTCGCCCGGAGAAAACTGACGTTTCGATTATTGTTTCAGGACATGTCGGACTACAAGTGCGAAAGCGGGAAATCGCCAGTTTTCGTACCCCACAAACCAGTCACGGGTGTCATCGGCGGGTCATCCAGCGTCGTATCGATCATGGTTGCCAATTTCCTCAGATTATTCAAAGTAAGTTGGAATACCCGTGAGATTTACTCGAATCCCACGGGCCTCTTCATCAAAAATAGACTTTAAGAGTGTGTTTATTGAACCCAACCATCTCTATATTAACATCCATCGTAGCACCGACAAAAAGAGCCCTTTTTTCGAGCCTTTCGAGTTAGAGTTTCAGATTCGGAAAATTCGAGATAGAATCTTTCTAGATTACCCGCGATTGTTTTGAAAATTGTAGGGGAGCGAGGGGCTTGTTGTGCAAGGGGTAAGTAGTAACAGGCTTTTTTCACTAGGATCTTAAACTTTATCAGCGTATTTCGATGACTCGATTTGACCGATATAAACCGCGCCGCGTCGCGTTGCCATAGCCAGTGTCCCGCCGGCCGGCGCAGCGAGCGGAAGCGTGCACGCGCTTCATTTTTGCCAGGTAATATGAAATTGTACCGTCGTAAGATTTTGGTTCGCGTTATTATTATCGACTAATTTCAAACTTTCTATATCTTATTTACATTCAAATTTATCTATCTCTGATAACGCGTAACAGTTTTCAAGATTGCCGAATTGTTTGAATAGTTATCTTGATAAATGTTAAAAATCATACCATGGGGTTAGTCGTAACAAAATCCCGGGGCTTGCTGCAACGTGTTACAACATGCCCCGAGTTATGATGCAGATACCTACTTATTTTTTCCCCTTTTTTCTAGAACGAGGGTGTATAAAAGAAAGAAGTGTACGAGTTAGCGATAGCTGAGGTTTTAGAGAAAAAAAATGCAGTATTCGGAAGGATAGTCAGACTTTCGGATTATGTCACGTCTCTCTTTATAGATACATAAAGAAAAAGAAGAATAATGAAACTGAATAAAACTGTTAATTGCTCAATTTTTAGGTGTTGATTACTTAGAAAGTGTATTTAAGTTGATTTTTGATAAGTTGATCACATAATACCTACTTTAGAAAGATGTTACCCCTCGGGACGGGGAATCCAGTAGACTGGCTCGATCCATGATCGATACTTTACTCGTGATCAATACGAGAAGTAGGGTACAGTTTTTATGCATTTTCCGACAGAAATCACGAATCGGAAAGCTTCTATCTCGGTTTCCATTCCTCGAGATAGAAGTTACCCCGTTATTCATTTTTACAGATTCCCCAGGTGAGCTATGCTTCGACGAGCACGAAACTGTCGGACAAGAGTCGATTCGAATACTTCAGTCGCGTCGTCCCGCCGGACAACTTTCAAGCTCAAGCTATGGTCGAGATCGTGCGTCGTCTTGGCTGGAAATACGTTTCCACGGTCGCCGTCGAGGGTGATTACGGAGAAAAGGTTCGTACAACGCCGACATTGTACACGCGTACGCTCGAGCGCTATCGAATCGGATCGCGGAAAACTCGCGAGAACAAAGGAGACTATTTCGTTTCACTCGCAATAGCTCCCGATTCCCTCTAAGCCACTCGATAAAATGGCAAGAAAATACGGAGCAGCTCTCGAGGCTAACTAATCGAACCCGATAGAAAATGCAATACCCCCAAATTGCACTCCATCGTCGACTCTCCCAACGAGATCCCAGCCCAGAAAACGAGGCTCGCCTCGTTATGGGAGATTTGGCGGGTTTTTTCCCCAGTGGACGAAAGAAACCAAATTCGAAATGGTGGAAAGTTCCGGCGTATCGATTGTATGTAGTATCATTTCAGGGTATCGTGAGCTTCACGCGACTGTCTGCAGAGTACAACATTTGCATTGCGGCGAGCGTAAAGGTCCTGTGGAATTCGAAAACCGAAGATTTCGATCGGCTGATCGAAACGCTCAGTTCGAAACACAACGCGAGGGGCGTGATCCTGTTCGTAAACGAAGACAACGCGAGGTGAGTGTTCAAGGATTTGTCTTAAGGAAATTTGGCGAGATTCGTCTGGCCGAACCGTTCGGGATCATTCTACGATCGGCGAGTATAATTAGTCGGATGGAAATGTCGCGTCGGGGAGATCGCCGAGGCGAAGGATAAAAATCGATGGTCCTAACGACGGAAGTTTAGCCGTTGACTCACGGGCGGGAAGAGATTGGGACGGCATTTTCTCCCGGTGAAAAAGCACGGCCAACCTTCTAGCGAGACTCTTCATTTTTCTCCCGACGGATTTCGTTGCTCGCTACAAAGTTACGGACCCTCCATCGAAGTCGGACCAATGCAGTGATCGCGTCGAGAAATGATTTTTTCGCGCAATTTCACATCAATTTAGAACTACAGCTTCGCTGGTGTCCATACTTTTCGCGTAGGTCAATTTCGTAAAGCGAATCATTACCTATCTTTTTTTTTCGCGAACGTACAAAACTAACGTGGCTGAGATCTTTTTTCCTTCAACTGCCGTTAATCGACGTAGTTGTAAGATAGGGGAGGTTGCGATTTTGGAGCGTGGATTCGGACATCTGGGACTAAGCCGAACCTCGCGTTCTTCGGATCTCCAGTTTTGCGGGTGATAATTGATATCGTTTTGAAAAGATGAATAACAGCACCAACTTCCGCGGAAGACGTGTAACTTCGTCCGGAGAAACGATTACCAATCTGTTCGAGTTTCTCCAAGCCGAAGCTCGGAGGTTAGTTCTGGTGGATATGAGGCGATGGAAACTTTGGCTCTTCTTTTATTCTCCTCGTTTCGAGAGGATTCCCAGTATCTTAGGGATGGAGACGCAGAAAAACGGCACCAGAATGGTCGGGGATCTCATTATAGCGAAACTTGATCCTCGACGATAAACAATTAGGGTTCATGTTCCTCAATGCCTGCCTCGATGCTGCAGTTGTTTCCGTTGTATTTCTTCAGTTACAACATTTTTTGTACCTCCTTCCACATCGCGCCCACTGCTGTCTGGGCGGTACATCTTAACGACCTCAATGATTTCACGACTCCCTAGTCTCATCGGAATCATCGCGTTTGTTTCGTGCCAACGATTCTGACTCTCCCTTGACCTTCGCGTGTATCCGCGCACGTGGACTTTCCTCCGCTTCTTCCGACGATTAGGCATCGATTCTACGTGGCGAAGAACTACTCTTCTCCCTACCTCGCTGCCCGAATTACAGATTCTCCATTCTAGTTGAATTCGCATAATCGTTCTCCATCGACTCCGCTATCGAGCAATGAGAAGAGTCCGAGAAATCCGGATCTTCTCGCGAAGCAAGACTGCCCGGAGAACTGCGATGATCCCTCCGCAACTCGATCGTTTGAAGGCCTTTCTCCGCGCAAACGATCAATCCACGTCGAAAATGCGACCTTCTTCAGCGATTGTATCCCGAGGACGCCAAATTTCCTCCGGAACTGAGCTTCAACACCGCGAATACGGTGTGCCTTTGCGAAGTGTGGGACGACGAAAGAAGTTAACGTTGACAATTCTTGTTTGGCAGCTAAACATTGGCCACAGCTTCACTCCAAGGCTGCCCACTCGATACATCGTATTACACGTACAAGCCTCAAGAAACCGAGCATTGGTCAATTCTCCGAGCAAGCTTCAGTTTGAACTTGATTTTCATGCTCCACTCCTTTAAATGCTCGTAGTTTTTTTTTCTCCTATTTACATTTATATTCGTACGCATATGAATATAATTGTCGAGTCTATGTGGGTTTTTCACGGTTCAGACTTGGGACAGTACTGACTTCTCGTTTCCCAAGCCCGAGCCAGTATTGCTTTCATTGTTTTCCGAGGCCCCGCCCAACCTTGGTTCTATTGTTTCCCAAGGCCACGCCCCGGAGCGCCGTTCCAAGGCTGGGGCCAACGCTCGGCCAATGGTCATGCCAAGTCTCGCGCCAAGGCTCGCACATCGTGGAAACGATTGGCCCGGACCTAGCCTGGGCCAATGACTCTTCCCTACCTCGGGCGTGTGTCCCATGCGTTGCGGCGTGTTCCCAAGGAAATATCTTCGCGACTGACCACTTCTTCGGTAAAAACGTTCGTTGAAACTTTGCCCATCCGCCTCGAAGTATAGGTCTTCGTCGTCGAGGATCGGACTGAGCAAGCACTTTACGCGTTGTTTGCCCGTGGACGTGTTTGCTCGCGAGCGAAATCCACGTTACGCGTAAGATCGTCCCTCCATTCGCCGGGGGATCTCGGTATCCTAAGCTCTTTATTTGCACGTTGAGAGAGTCTCTCCGGTTACGAGTGGGCGGCGGTAACCCGTGTCGTCTCGTCTCGTTGATACGTGTCGCGTGTACTCTGATGCTCTTACCACCCCCAAAGATAAATGGCGATCGAATTATAAAGTCAGAACGAAATGGTATTGGGATTTTCCACTGCGCTCGTGATCGGACTATTATCGGGTCTCCGACGTTCGCGACAGACGCGTCTCCTATTCTATGGCGAGGCGGGGTACGCCTTTACCGTCAAATAGACGGAAGGTCGCTGCGGTATAAAAGACGTTATTGATACGGAGAACCCGCTCGAGAGAGATCTCCGGAGCTGATCGTGGAACTGATGCGGAATTCAATCGTCCTTAATCCGATTCCCGGAAAAAAATCAGCCCGGAGTTCGGAAGAGACCAAGAAAAGAATTTAAAACCGTATGCCACCATTCTCACGCGACAATTTTTATCATTCTCTCAGAAAATTGCTACAGGCGACGATGAGAGCCAATAAAACCGGCCACTTTCTCTGGATCGGCAGCGACTCCTGGGGCACCAAGCTCTATCCAGTGAGAGATCAAGAACTCGCGGCGGAAGGAGCAATAACAATATTACCCCGACGAAACTCCTTGAAAGGTACGCGACACGATTGCACGGAGAGACTTGGAAGAAATTATTATTCCTTTTCTTTCGGAAAACTTCTGATTCGGTCCTATGTCATTTTTTCTACCCTCTCCGAGAGAAGGGGCGCGTCAAACAAAATAATTATTGCTCGTCGCATGTCTCGTCTTGATTAATCACTTCGAAGTTCGACCTTGGCCGAGTTTTTGTCCTTCTTTTACTAACGCGTATTCACCCTTCTTCCAACCACTTGTTCCTCTCCATATATCTAGCGAGAGAGAGAGAGAGAGAGAGAGAGAGAGAGAGAGAGAGAGAGAGAGAGAGAGAGAGAGAGAGAGAGACAAGGCCATTTGGCGTGATCTACTAATTGTCCGCTCTTTCAGAATCCGGTGTCCAGCAATTTCCATTTCAAAAAATCACTCTGACCTCCAAATAACCTGGAAAACTTGACTCAAGGTCAAATCTAATGGAACACAAACTTGTCACCCATTGTGTCACGAACAAATTTTGTAGGAACAATTTTCTTTACCTATTATTTTGGAAGATATTTGAGTGGTTCACCTGAAACGGCACACCCTGTATACGGGGCATTCCACGTGAAATCGCCCGCTCTCAATCCCGACCGTTTTCGACATTTGGCTGACACGTTTCTACCATTTTCTACCCCGTTGAAAACCACTCTGAGAATTTTTTCAAATTTTGTGAACCAATTTAAAAAATGTGGCCTTTATAAATCTGACTTATTGGGATTTTGTTGCTGTAATACTTGTTATTGAATGTACTTTTCGGAAGAAAATAGAAAAAACAACCATTTGTTGTTTTTTCTGTTGAAAAAAAGCTCAAGTTTTTCGAATTTAGGTATTTTTTGGTTTTTTAGATGCTGAAAATGATGCCCGTTAACTTCAATACACTTTTCAATTCGTTCTATGGAAAATGCGTTACAGCGTAGTCAAATGTCTCTGTCGATGACTCTACGAGCATTCCTGATTCGCTCCTTCATATCCTCTGGAGTGCTTCGTATGGCGCTGTATACTATTTTTTGTATACCTTCGAGGTAGCCCCGCCGAAAAAATCCGGACTTGTAAGATCTGGCGAGCTCACAGGCCACTGTATTTACCCATCCGCCTCTGTCAATCCAATGGTTGTGGACGTTGGAACATACATAGATGGGGGGAACATGTGGAACATAAAGACATAGATGGACGGATACATATCTTGATAAAACAGATGTCGTATAAAAAGATATTTGGGATAACAGTTTCTCATTTTTCTTCGTAAAACGCGAATCTGTGACGAGGGGTACACGTTTCCGTTTAAAAAAACAACGTCGACCTTCGAATGACCTTGAAAACCTGCACCGAATAAGAAGTACGATATCACGTCCATCCACCCTTTTCGAACGCTGAAGCCTTCACTTCAAACATTTTTCTCGCAAATCTATTGTTCTCAAGACATTTGAAGGTCGAAGCATCGCTGGTTTTAGAGAGCGAAGGGATTGTCGCGATCAGTGGATCGAGATTAATGGATGATTCGCGAAAGTTCGGAGCATTTTGTAAGCTCGTTTTCGTGTTCCACAGATTTCGACAGATACTACAAGAGCCTGAGACCACGTATGAACGACGAGGAGTGCGGTAAGCAGGCGGAAAAGAACGTGCCACATCCGACGTTGAAGGGCAAGGTGATAAACTGTCGGAACGTTTGGTTCCGGGAGTTTTGGTCCCAGCATCACGGATGCAGTTTCGGTCCGAACGTCCCTGACAACGCGCAGAAATGCACCGGAAAAGAGAAGCTGATCGATCACGAGCAGGAGGGTCTGGTGCCGTTCGTAGGTCAGTCGATTACAGCTATTACAGCCCATCGAGTGCGTAGTGGGTCGTTTTGACCCCAAAAATGTTCCGACTCTGATTGTGATTTTCAACGCATGTCCCACATTGAACGAATGTTTTGGGCCATAAGATGTGGATAGTTTTCTACAAAAAACGTCTGTACGAAGAAAACCACGAAATGCATACTTACCGAAATACGTTTTGGAAAACGCCCAGGGTCAGATTGACCCAATATGCACTTACAGGTTGGCGACAGAAGTGTGCACTCCAAGAGTTAAAATGACATCTCGCTCGGCTACGCTCGGTTACTCGTCGAGCGGAGCGCGCGTATCGCGAAAGTCCGTTCGTCGCGTGGGGAAAAAAAGCTCGGTCCGTTGAAAGCGAAACGTCCCGCTGCAACGGACGGTAATTGGACGTTCCGATTGCGAACGGAAATCGGCGATAAATCCGTCGGCCAGTAAATTCGTTGGGGACGAGCTTATGCGCGACTCTTAGAGAAATCTATGGAGCTTTAAGCTTCTCGGTACAAAAAATTCCCCCCTTTGAGAAATTGAAGCTCGCCGCGTCTGAAAACAATTTCGTCGAATCTGAAAAGCTCGAGAGAATCTCTCGAGGACGAGTAAATCTGCTCCCGATTCTAAACATCTTCGAAAATCTCCCAACACTCGCTCCGTCTTATCCGACCGTGAATATCGTAGGAAAAAAGCTCTTTTCCACCCGAAAATCTTCCGACCCCTGAACATGATCGAAAACTCGAAAACATCTCGCGTTTCGAAAATTATCTTCCCGTACGCGAAATATGTTGACGCGTCGAAAGCTCTCCGCAACTGAGAAACGAAAAATGCCGAAAGCTCTTCGCGCAATCGCAAATTGATTGTCACGAGAGGGGAAAAACCCGCCGAGCTTGGAGAAGCCGCCGACAAAAGCTCCCCGTCCAAAAAGCTCCCATCTCCCGTAAAGCACTGCGATAATGGGAGGGGAAAAAACTATCGGAACGCACTCTCTCGAGGCTTTCGTACGGCACGAGAGTAATCGAAACTTTGGAAAAGTTCGACTTTCAAATTCGCAAAAACTCGCGAAAGCTCACTGCGCGATAGGCGAACCAGTGAAGGATCGACGGGTCGCGATGCGCGAAATTCGTCGATGAGCTTTTTCAATTTGGAGAAAAGCTCCGGAGGAACGTGAACGTGAAAGGGGCGGGAGGTGTCCCCTCTCTCAATATAGGCTCGCTCATCATGCTCGCGAAAGGCCTTACGACTCTTTGTTTTTTCCAGTGGACGCCGTATACGCCATGGCTCACGCGGTTCACAATGTCATCGAGGATAACTGCGTCCGTGCGGGTGAGAATCAGCATTTCCTGTGCGACAATTTGAAACCGGCACCCCAGGGTCAGCAAATGTTGCAATACCTTCGCAGGGCGAGGTTCGTTGGTAAGTATTTTCTTTTTTCATTGGGAGTGAGGAGGACGTGGGGAGTTTTCGTTGAAACTTTGAAAACGAGCTTTCGAACGAGTTCTAAACAATTGAGAAACCGTACCCGGAGCACAACGAGTAGCCGCGTTACGAATCGCCATCGCTTTCGAGCTTCCGTGACATCGGAAACGCGAGATTTCGTGAATTTCGATCCGGATGACCGTTTCCACGAAGCACAGATCTAGGCCTCGGTATCCAGGCATCGTGAGCCTTTCGATCCGCGGCGCTTCGACCAACTGCAACCCGCGACGCTGACGCGACTGACGGATTGCCGAATTTCACCACCTATTTTGCGCACTAGTTGTGTAATGTGCTGTTTCGGATCGGCGGAAGGGATGAAACGAGAGAGCAAGCAATTTCCCGGCTACACGAGACGATTGTCGGCCACTGAACTATATGGCGTGCAACTGGAAGGGGGACCAAAGTGGTGGGGGCCCGAAGTCAGAGATATCTCAAACAGGACCACCTATCCTTTTTTAATAGCTACCGCGCATGCGCTGCACACTCGAAGCCTAAATGTTATTCATCCGCGATATTCGATATGAGCACGTGGAAAAAGAGGGATAAACTTTTTTCAAGACTGTACATAGTGCGAGCGAGAGAGGTGGTCCGGCTGGAACCCTCTCGCTCTGTGAAGAGCTGGCCTATGCTCGGTCATAGCAGTCCGCCTGGTATCTTATAGTTCAGGGTTGTCGGCCGTCACGCGATTGTTTTGGTTCCATTCGGTAGATGGCGACCGGATCGTGAAATATTTTCAGGCTGTGTTATTCCCCATAGACGTAGAGCATAGACTGCGCATTCCCTATATTGCCTGTGGTAGCGCTGAAAGTGAGAGAGAAGGGAACACGCGCGGCTAGTATCCGACCGAGGGTCATTTTTGACCGAAGCCGAAGTCGAAGTCGAAGATTAAGGAAATTAGATGTCTAAAGGTGTCTTTCCATGCGAGCAAGCAGCCACTAGTCAGTTACTAGATGTTACTAGATATTACTGATAATATTTAGTAAGTTTCCAAACTGCTGCTGTCGCTTGCTGCGCATGAAAAGGCACCTCGAGGGTACTCTTTCATAGGCAGTGAGCAGCAGCAGCAATCTAGCAATTTACTAGATACAGCTAGTGGGTTAATGATTATTAGTTGAAATATTTAGTAAGTTTCCAAACTGCTGTTGATTTTCACTGCCCGTGAAATGAAACCCGCAGACAAAAATCCGACTTAAGGAAGGAGATACAATTAGGGGTACCGTACTTCATTCATCCCGCTAGGCGGTAACGGGGTAACTAAGGGAACTGTCATGGCCGTCTGCGAAACGAGTCGACGCGGGAAGACGCTGCTGGAGTAGTGAGGTTACGAAAGATGAACATAACACGTTTTCGACATCGACACGAGTTGACAGTTTTCATAATAAAAAGGAAAAACAAGAATAAATAAGTTTATGATATGTATTGTGCTCGTTTAGTATGCAAGTGGCTAGGGGATGAAGAACCGACAAAATCGTTTTATAAGTCGGTCAAATGCCATGAAGTGAGGTTAAGTTCTTGTATTGAAACATGGAAACATGAACAATCAATTGATCTGACGAAGAGATAAATGAAACTGGATTTCGAAAGATTTGTAGTCTTTCGAACGACGAGGCTCAACATTTCGTTTTCTTATGAGAAAAATATATTTTTCGTACTCAAAACTCAACACTCGTGTCAATTCATTTTTCCTTTCCATTTCGAAAACAAATTCCCACACACAAAAGCACTCAATAGGAGGGTTACGTTTCTCGTTAGAGGACACAGACGGATATCGGCCGCGTGCGTTTGCGTCTTTTTCTAGAGATGGAGCGCTTCTCGCAGTTTTTCGGCTCGAATGCGCCGTCCATGCGCTATGTCAATGGACGCAACCGGGCCGTTGGCCTCGCAACGACGCGACGAATATGATCGTTCGTGTTTTCCAGGGAGACAAGGTACCGAGGTGAAATTCAATTCGGACGGCGATGCGTTTGGCTTTTACAGCATCTATCAGTACCAGCGCAACCAAGACGGGAAATTCGATTACGCTCGGATTGGGACGTGGAAAGAAGTGTGAGTATGGAATCTGATACATTTTCGGTTCGTCGTTCTTCCTCATCGAACTGACGTATATACCATGGAGACTAGAGAACAGGAGGCCGAACCACGGTCGTACATGAAGGTCCGGAAACGACGGTGTTGGGGGTGGTTCCCTCCACGGTCGTACGGCTATTCCGCCTCGGGGCCGCCCGGTCAGCGTTGTTAAACGCTTAGAATTGACTAGGGATGGATAATAAGCGCATATTTCGGCGGCACAATTCCATCCCCACTCGTATCCATCCCTAACGCACTATACGTGGTACTATATCTATAGCGCTTCGCCATCTCTGCGTAGCTGCGCTGCGCTACGGCCACTTCGGGCACTAACTTAGATGAAGACGATGAAGCACTATTTACAATTTGCTTAGTGCAGTGGTAGTGCAGAACTTATTGCGGGGTCGAAGATTGAAGCGTTGGATTCCATTGTTGATTATTACGAGTGGCGCTAATCTACTGTGAACCATACAATGGAAGCCAACGTTTCGATCTTCTACACCGCACCAAGTTCTGCACTACTACTGCACGACCATTGTACTAAGCCAATTGCGAATGATACTTTCTCCATTTCGATTTTCCGTGGGTTTATCAAAGGATGGATACAATTGGCAAACTCCCTAGATCTAATGTCTAGCTACATTTTTTTTGACGTCCCCGATAAGTAGTTGATTATCCAGGTTGAAAAAGCGTTACCAAACACCAATGAAAGACCAACAAACGATTAGACCTCCTGAAAATTAATTTCGCCGCCAAACAGAAAAAATCCATCGGACGAATTTTGAACTGTTTACGAAACGTTTATTCGCTGACAAACGTCCAAAATTAACGATCAATCACCAACAAACGAACAACAAACGATTGAAATAAAAATAAAGTCGATCGATTTAGATAAGGGGCTAAGTATACGCTGCCGGGTGGATCGCGGGGCGGGGGAACAACGTATCTCCGCTGTTTTGCGACCCGTAAAAAGCTAAGCGACGCGATCCGTCTTAGCCTAGGAAATTTATAGCGAGTTTCACGCCACGTCCGGTGAGAATTGATCGGCGCGATGCGAAACGAGGCTGGTTCGATGTGGGCTGTATAATCCACCGTGGCGCTGCGCGCGCTAAGAGACGAACGCGGAGCCGTCGAAAGTAAAAGTTTCCCCGAATTTTCATTTTACGATGACGGAGATCGCTATGGCAGTAAAATCGAGTCCGCGTAACGCGACGATGACACCTCAATAAAAGCAACGACCGGATCTACCTCGAACACGACTCGGAAGATGTAGTAAAATGGCGTGGAAGACTACGATTCCGAGTCGAATTCTTGTTTTACAATCGGGTTTCCCATCTGTTGAATTACTTTCGACGACGAATCGGTCGAGCATCGATGATAGTTCGAAAAGCTCGCGCAACTATTGTGTCAGCTACGGCGACGTTGACACGCAAACTGACGCCACTTAGCGACGTTTTCACCAACGCTTCGCTAGTTTTTTTTCGTTTTTTTCCTTTTTCGCAGACTCTGGCTCGACGTAGACAAAACTCGGTGGGCAACAGGACCAGGGAAAACAAACATCCCCCGGAGCATGGGCAGCGAGAACTGTCCGCTCGGTCACGTCCGAAATTTTCCGGTGAGAGATTATTCATAATGAGAGCTAAGGTAACATTTCGTGCACGCGACCGCAACGACTGTCGCGCCACAGAACCACGGTGATTGGTTGAAAATTGACGGAGAATGAGTGAACTTTCGTCGGTTGCGGCGAACATTTTGTCGCCCGCAAGTAGATCCGAGACGAACTTTCGTGCGACAAAATTCTATTCTGTATGCGACGAGGCCGGCAATCCGCGAAAAACGAGGTGAATGAGTAGATCTTATTTCACACGATGCTACAACTCGCAATCCGTCGCCATATCTCACAGACGCGACGGAATTGTTCACGCCGCGCGATTTCGTCGCGCGACAGATGTCGCAGTCGCGTGCATGAAATATTACCCTTACGCGCGCACTTGTACAAACATGTTGGGTACAATGTGTCTGTTAGTTAGAGGGGGCCGATTTCGACTTCCAATGTTTGTTGTCTTGTGGACCAGCGGTCATGTACTGCAAGCTAGAATGTAGGAAGCGCGCAAGGCTTGACACGAGTCTTGTCCCGCCAAATCGGGACTTCGGACACTCTGGGACACACTGGGATACTCGGTCATGAAAGGCACCTTCGGGCACACGTTCTGTTTCGGCCAAAACCACCGGCAAGCGACATGGAGCAAAATATGTGGTGCACACGCCGCGCAATGTGATTACATTGTTGTATCTGTAATTTTGATTTTTGCGGCGTAAAATGAAGAAAAAAAAGCATTGTTGATCAGTCGTTAATGAATCTTCGAGATAGATTATTAGAGTCGGATCATGGCTGATAATTTCGAATTGTCATCTTCACTTTGATCATTGCAACATAGAAATAACAGCATTCAATCTTTCTCAATTGCATTGTTCATAACCTGGCATGATACGATATTATATTACTAGTTTTTATTATTCGAATAAAGAAAGAAATAACTAAATACATAGAAGCTAAAGTGTTTATATTTTTTCACAATAGTGCAATTTTAGAAACAGTTTCTAACTTAAATGATACGTATACTTACGTCGGATTTTTCACCGACATCTCTAATTTGTTCAACCTTTGGCCTTGGCTTTGGCTAAAGACTGACCTTTGTTCGGACACTAGTGGTGAACAAGATGTCTGCCAATAGATTTCGCACGTCTATCCACAAACAAGCCAACTGTAAGTCGCATATTTTGCCATAATCCTTTATTCTGACCTCCTTTTCTTTAGGGAGCTTGCCACTGGAATTGCATTTCCTGCAGAGAAGAGGACTTCGTTTTGAATCACACTTGTCAAAGTTGCGAGCCTGGATACGCACCCGATACGACTAAGACGCGTTGCATCAAAGTGCCGGTTGAAGTAGTATCATGGACCAGCCCTTGGGCCGTCGTACCGCTGTGTTTCGCGTTCGTTGGAATATCGATCACGCTCTTTACAACTGTCGTATTCATAAAGTGAGTACTCTCCTGGTGCCTTCACCGATAAAATGCCAAAGTAGTTTTGTCCTCCTTCGTATGGCGACAGTTTCTGTTCAGCGCTGCAGCAACGCCTTGGTTCATCGTTATCTCCATATTATCTATAACTTCTTCTATCGTACGAATTTTCTGATTCAGGTACAACAGGACCCCGGTCATCATGGCGTCGGGACGTGAAATGTGCTTTGTCCTGCTGGCTGGTATTTTCTCCTGCTACATTATGAGCTTCGTGATACTGAGCAAGCCAACGACCTGGAATTGCACGTATCTGAGAATCGGCTTGGGTCTGTGTCTCAGCATATGCTACAGCGCGATCCTGATTAAAACCAATCGTTTATCGAGAATATTCAACCACGAAATGAGGAGCCAAGAACGACCTCCGTGCACGTCTCCGAAGAGTCAGGTCGTCATAGCTATTGGTGAGTCTCGAATCAGCGAAGTCAATGGTAACGTGGCACGGACTAACGACGTTTTCATCAAAACCTCCAAGAGTGGCGAGATCCTCCAAGACACGTCTTCCTGCCAAAATTTTTCATCAGTGGCGAATTAATCAGTATGCTGAGTAAGCTTGACCCAAGAGCGGCAGATCTTGGGGGCAGCAAATATGGGCCAAATATTTTTTCCAGCCATCTTGTAGAAATCAAAAAGATTTCTGTAAGACGGTTTTCTGATGTCTGGTAGAAAAATAATTAGACGACATGTTTCCGATGACTAATCCCCGGTTTTCCCTTTCATTGCACCTTCGACGGTAACGCAAACTTGTATGGTCTATGGTAGAACACCTAGTTCGCGACTCCCAAGCAGTAACCGGCTTTTGCCTACAGTTCGTGTAAGTGAAAAGAGAGCGAAATTGCGGGAAATATATTTCCAATTTTTCCCACTATCCACTCGAACAAGTCCGATAACTGGTCTGGGATTGCGATCAGGGTGGCGTATGTACCTATTGGTATTCGATGTTGGTCGAGTGTAACTGAACGAAACATGGTTGCAAAAAAAATCGCGCAAAAAGATATCGTAAGAAACTGTTATAACTTGATGAGTTTATTATTTTTCAATTGTTTGCAAGCGCAATTAAAGATTATTTGGTTGCGGAATGTACATTATTGTGTAAGTAACATACGTTACCCTGCTTTATTAATATATTAATATAACATGTATGCATAAACTATTTCTTCCATAATTTCAACCAAACTGTTGGAATGTGAAAATAATCGAAGAACTGACGATAATTGTAGAGGAAAGGGCGGCAAAGATTTAACAGTCTATACTTGGGGAATGTCGAAATCCGCCACTGTCTCTTATCGTGTCCTGTGTCTAGTAATTATCGCAGTTCAACTGATCGGCGCGATCGTCTGGTTGCTCATCGACCCACCAGCGACGAAGGAGATACATCCGTATCCGTTAACTGCAATTCTCACCTGTCACATATCCACGTTCTCGCTGATGATATCGCTGGTCTACAACATGATACTGATACTGATGTGCACCCTCTACGCGTTCAAGACACGAAATATCCCAGCGCATTTCAACGAGGCCAAGTACATCGGCTTCACGATGTATTCCACTTGCATCGTGTGGCTCGCGTTCGTACCAATTTTCTTCGCTACGAACAACGATTACAAGGTCAGTAAGCGTGTTCACGGTGTTCTTAGACGAACCAAATGGCAACGAACATTCGAGTGTTGACACTGAGGGATTTTTTTTTCGACGTGACGAACCAAATGTTGACGCGTCAGCAAAAAGAATGTTCGTTTCAAATGAATTACTCTGGTGCTAGCGTTATGAGGCGTCCATTAATCACGCGAAGTGTATAGAGGGGGGGAGGGACGGGTGAGCCAAATCTCACGATATCTCACGAGGGGGGGGGGGGGGTCGAAAAATCGCCAAAATCACCACACGTAATTAATGGACGCCCCCCCTATTATATAGCATTACTTTCCTCGCAGATTCACATTGCCAGCTTGTGTATGTGCATCAACCTTTCCGCGACGGTAGCACTGGGATGTCTCTTCACCCCAAAAGTCTACTTGGTTCTCTTCCAGCCGTACAAGAACGTACGACCTGGCCGATCCAACGTGAGTAAACAGATATCCGTTCGTTTTCGGCTTTTTTTTTTCGCTCAACGAGACTCAAAGTTCTAGAAGAAACTGGGAATCCCTGCAAGGCGACGAACGACGAACGTTTTATTTTTCAGATCAGTCAATCGAGCCGAATTTGCAATAGCCCGCTGTACACCATGAGAATCATCGCACCTCGAAGCCAACCCATGCAAGGTGATATCAATTCTTCTCGCGGCAGACCGCCGCAATCTCTTCGCAGGGAGTTGAGATATTTCAACGCAGAGCCACAACCTCTGCCTGGCCCATCGGTCAAGTAGGGGTTTCAGATACACCCTTGCCCCATTCACGATCGTCACTCCGAGGACAATGAGATCGCGACGTTTGCAAGTGAGGCGATGATGTACGAAGATGACGAAGCTGGTTTATGCACGCTGCACGATGTCCCAGGACTACCTGATACTCCGACACCATCTAAGCACGAAGAATGGACAAGCGATGCAGTTCATGTGAGTACGAAAGCCTTGATTTTGAGGCGTGTAAGATACTCGTAAAACCGAGGAGGGTGGGACACCCTGCTTTGCGGTGTTCAACCATTAAATCAGCTTACTTTTGTTCTATCTTGAACAAAATTGGCTGCCACTTTGGTGGAACGCCCGAAAAAGTTGAAAATAAATAAAAATAATCAAATAGCGATAATAATAGCTACAATAATAGTAACAATAATAATAACAATAATAATAATAATAATTTCTGGCGCACAACGGTCCCCCTCTGTAAAATGGTGAAAAAAAATTATGATTTTTTTGGCCCCAAGAGATGATTTTTAGTGTTAAAAATGTTTTTCTTTAGCTCAACTGTCTACTCCGTTTACTTCAATTTCACTCGAACAAACGCTTTCTTTTCTTGACCCAATTTCTTAGGATGGTCCATTATAGTCTGATTATCACGTTGATAATAAGTGAATACGCCAAACTTATCATATTTTCACTAAGAGAAGAAAAATTAATGACCGGTATCTTGGAGATTTGAAATTTGAAAATGATGCTCATTTGATATTTGCAGCCTGATGATTCTATGGCAAGTTCTTACGCGATATCATCTGTACCAGAAAACGAAGTATTAGAGGAACGATTTCCTCCCGAGATTATAGAACTGCGAACCTTTACGACAATCGTAGAATCGTCTCCCTGACATCAAAGATATTGCTTTCCACTCGATCATGACGACCAATGATGATCACGGTGATGATACGGCCGAGCGCAAAAGGGAAAATCAGGGCCTGTTTTTCATTCGACCGCAAATCGCTAACAATGAAAAAACGAGTACGCGGACGAATCGTTAGAAAAAATTGAGATGGAATTATGAAATTTCAATCTCAATCCTTAGTATTGACCGACCTTCGCGAGGACCGATCTCATTGCGAGGATCGAAACTATGTTAGCGATATCAGATGAGATATTTTCGTGTTGACAATTTTCAAATGCTTATCTCTGTTTCGTAATGCTGGTAAAATACTTTGAGTAATTAAAATTTGTAATGACGTTAGGACAACCTAAAATTTGACCTCTTGAATCTATTTTTTTTCGTTTCGAAACTTGAAACTATGTAGGTACTCATTTTTTCGGAATACATCAATGTTGAATGAAAATTAACGTCCTTACAATTTCAAAATACTAACAGTGTACGTATATTCTATGTATTATCTACCGACGCAAGTTGCGATTACAACTGATTATACCGCTGGTGCGCATTACCGGTCGCGCTATGCCGCGCCAAAGCGAAGCTTCGCAGATTTACCGTGGCGCCACTTATCGGGGAATTCCCGATCTTGCCCACTCAAATCTGTTCGAAAAATATATTCTTAATATATATATAGATGTTTCCGTGGATCAAAAAAATTATTGAGTCATAACTGTATAGATTGTAGCGTGTCACTTATAACCTGACCGAATTGTCAGTAGTATATGGTTACTGTGTAAATGGAAGGGAGGGGGGGGGGCCCTTTAAACATCCTGACACAAACCGAAACAACGCAAGGTGACGAGTACAAATGATCGACGCGCAGGAGTATTAAAAACTGATGAGAATCGCCTCAGATGAAATGTTAGCGAATGTAATAAAGAGGCCGGAGACAGCCATTTAGCGATCTGATTGCGAGGATCGAAACTGTGTTAGCGATGTCAGATAAAATATTTTCGTGTTGACAATTTTCAAATGTCTATCTCTGTTTCGTAACGAGCGTAAAATACTACTAGTAATTAAAAATTGTAATGACGTTGTGACAACCTAAAGCTTGACGTCTTGAAACTATTTTTTTGATTGGAAACTTGAAACTCTATGAAAGATCAATTTTACTGGAATATATCAATCTTAAATGAGAATTCAAATCGCGCCATGGCGCGCGAAGGCGATGCTTCGCAGATTTTCCGTGGCGCCACTTATCGGGGGATTCCCGATCTTGCCTGCTCAAATCTGTTCGAAAAATATATTCTTGATATAGATATATGTATATGTTGCAGTCAAAGTGTACATTCCAGAAAATGTATACATTTACCAGTCAATGCATATATTCGCTAAAATTCGTAGTTAAAGTATTCATTGTAACTGAAATGAACACATTACCTAGTGGATGTATGCATTCACGGGCTGCTTCTAGTCAGTGTGTTGTGTGTTAAATCCGTTGGTTAAATCGTTAAATTTGCCGGGAAACCTTAAACCTAACCTCAATGAATACTTTAACTACGAATTTTAGCGAATATATGCATTGACTGGTAAATGTATACATTTTCTGGAATGTACACTTTGACTGTAACATATAGATGTTTCCGTGGAACAAAAAACTGATCGCGTCATAAATGTATAGATGTTAGCGCGTCACTTATAACCTGACCGAATCGTCACTATATGGTTGCTGTGTCAATGGTGGGAAAAACGTTCCTGGTTACCTTTGTGAATTTTCCGGAGTTGACAAATTTTATTGACGACACAATGAAAGTAAGAATGAAATCGAACTGATTTTACACAAGAATATTTTCCTATTCGCACGGTATTACGGGATTGTCAATCGTATTTAAACTCGACTACCGAATTGCAGATCGCTTTGGCCGAATACGAAAATACTGTACGTAACGTGGGAGCACGATGAAGATACGATCGACGTACGACCGATGGGATGTAGCGTCAAGAACACAGTGACACGTCGTGAAATTAATTTCCGGTTACGTTTCTTTTCCCATGCTTTTTTCCTCTTTTTTTCAAATTCGAACGAAATTTCCCAACATTTTCTTCATTTTCTTCAGATTTGGACAAATCCAAGAAGTCCGTTTTGTTTACCATGACTGCATGAAAATACTCTTTCCGGACTAGTGATTGGAAGAATCACATATTTTGTACTAGAATCTAATTGAGCCACGCGTCACTTGTTCGTAGTTTTTTTGTAAATTCTTCTTCTTTTAGAAATTGCTTAGGATTGTAATTTTGTGAATATGTAAGAGTCATCGAGAGTATGTGGGAGATTGTGTGATATTGTAGCAAAGATTCGACAAATGCAACCAACAATTTTAATTTGGGGCGGAAAATCCAATCCAAAAATGTCGGTCGCCTGTGAATTGAGCTAGGCTCGAACGAAGAAAGTACCTGATAGTCTAGTCGTGGTAATAGATTTTTTATTTCATTTAGGATCGTTTGACGATTGTGAATACGTGTCTCGATCGAGGAGCGACAACTGTGCAAATGTAGCGTTAGATTCGAGAAATTATCCCGGAATATGTAATTTCGTTTCATCAAAGTGTCTGTGAGATATTTGTGCCAATCATTGACGTTATCTGCGATAACTCGCGAATCAGATTCGCAATCGAAACAATACATTTAGCGAGTGCTCAGAATTAAGATTAGGAGCGCATTTTTGATGAGAATGTTTCGTTACACGTTTGGAATAATATTCCGTCAATGGAGCTAGAAGAAAAAAATGATTAGTTTGAAACAAAGCACCCTATTGTGTCTACATATTTTTGCAATGTTTCATCGTGTGTGGTCATCGAATTTAAGGAAGGATAAATCTATCCCTGGGACGAACCGATGTTACATCAATGTGCGATGTACTCGATTCTCCTGCTATTAAACGAGGTCGTGATCCACAAGACTGATGATGGATCATTTATGTCAACTTGAAAAAAAAACAAAAAAAAACCTGGATTTCCCAGTGATGAAATAAGGAACAAGCCTGGCTGGATCGTTACGATGGCAACGTCATCAGCGAGATGACGCTGATAGAGTTGAAAGCATCCTAAAAGAGACGCTACACGTAATTTTGATCAAGATCCTTTTCCCTTTCTTTCATCACTGCAAGTTTCATTCGTGTGAAATGTACCCACAGACTTCATGATGTTGCTCTTTCTTCATGGCACGTTTGCGAAGAGTCGCATCGTCGATTGTCACGTCTACTCGACCGATGATATACTTCGGACAATCGCTATTACGAGACAAACTTTAACGAGTGATCCGGAAACTGAGTGAAATTAGCCCAGATTATCATCCGATCAAAAACGATTCGATTCACCGAAGTACGTTTACGTTAGGTAGACGATGACTCGAAACCATGCCGACGGTGTACTTGTAAACACTGTGTCCGATGATGTCGACGAAACTGTTTTGTGTAAATAAATGTTGTTCAGCACTGAACCTCGACGTCTTGATCCTGGACCTTGAGCAAAAGTCACGAGTCATGTTCATAAGTTGTCAGCATCGAAGCGATCGATCATCGAAGGGTCGAAAGCTGCGGACGACGTTCCCGACAGAAGAGTCGATTGGGGGAGGAAACGAATGGTGAATCGACGTGGAAATTGGTGGTTGACCATTGGCGAATTTGATCTTTCCGCTGTGCAGTCGGAATGATGATGATTGAAACACAAAGTTCACCAAGGATCGATGATCTGTATCGAGCACAAGATGATAGCTGGTAAAAAAGAAATGCCGCCGAGTTTTCGTGATTCGATGACAAAAATGAAATTCCGCGCCCGTTAATATACGACACTGGGGAGAGCGCTAAGCACTCCCCACTCTCGCGCCATCCCCCATCCCGATGCGCGGCGTAAGTCTATTCATTCGCCGAACGGAGATCGAATCCAACATCTTGTTTCGCCGCTCTATCCTGGATACCAGATATGGCTACGAGGCAAAATAATCGGATGTATAACAATCGCAACGCAAATTACACCGCAAAATGGGTTTCCCACGAATGGACATGTTCCGGCGCACGCGCAGCAAGTGCCAGAGGACCAAGAAATCTAGAACACTCCATAGACTCGTAGGAATAGACCGAGTGAGACCGAGCGTTTGATCGGAGCCGGTGAGCACATCATACTTATCCCCACTTTTCTACCCGTTATTGGTGCTGTCCTTGTCTTACAACCGGAGTCGGTTTCGGCTGCTTCCCCCACCACAGAAAGTCCATGGCCCACCCTAGGAAAGATCGAGATAGATATGGAGCGAATGAGGCCATTGGTGAAAGAGAGACAGAGCCAATAGCGGCCTGAACGTTGTCCTCGCTCCTGACAGCCGGCATGCTCAGGCTATTTCTCTATAAGTCTACGGAACACTCGCGCTCGAGTAGGGTCTTCTATGAGAAACCGTCGGGACACGCTCGCCGAAACTTACCGTTGGCACCCGAGTAGCCGCGGTCGGTCACAGTGAAAACTTCCTTACCAACATACGATGCGCAGCGAGGATATCTTTTTAGCCGCAATCGACCGAGCAGAGTACAGACGTGCGGACTACAGATAAGAAGGTGTTACGGGGTAAATCGTAAAAAATATAGTTTTCACTTCTTTCGTTGAAAACGAATGGAAATCTTTATTATTGATAAGATATATGTTTTACGTTTGAACTTCAGATTAATAAGACGCTTTAACAAGCGGAGCGCGAGTTTAAAATAGGTTTCTCATCGCGAGTAGTTTCAGATTGGCGAGCACAGATGGCGAACCCAGTAGGCACAGCCAAGTGCTGCTATACGGCGAAAAATACAACTAATAAAGGGTTTGATAGCTTAGGTATTACATTCCCCCTTCTAGATTCGCCTTACACCTGAAAGGCGCATTTTTTCACTGGGAGTCATACTGTCATTTGCTGTCATTAAAATTCGAGGTTCGTCGTCGAATTTCTAGGTTATGTCCGACCTCAGGATTTTCTCCTCATTAATACCAGACTGAGTATTGCCATGCTTACATAACCTAGATATGTTAATGTTTCAGAAGCAGTTTTTGTCCACGTTTTTGTCTGTCGATCCTGTCTGACTCTATTTAGGGAACTTTCGACGTCGTCGAGGCCTAACCCGAGATCTTTCATCGTTTGTGGATGTTAGGAGAATAGGATCGTGTATATCTAAGCGAGAAGATTTTCCCTCGCACAATGTTTGGATCTCAACAGTTTCACTTGGAATTATTATATATCCCTTTCTGTCAGTCAGTGGTATGTACGTTAGAAATTGTATAAAAAATGGTGAGATGTCACATTGTGTTATCGGATGCTTTTGACTGTTTGTAAGATAGACGTTTCGCAATTATTGGTTTCGGCAAGCAAGTACTTTGGTTGTTCTCGTTTGCAAATGTAACGTGACAATATTTTCTTACATCTATCAATCTGTTGTTTATCTATAGGAATATAAGAAACTATCGGAGTGCTTAACAATAAATACTCATTCGGTGGTAAGAGACCTTGAAAATTGCCATTGCGTTTATAAGGTATGGGGATGAATCTGGTAAGCCTCCAATCACCTGTTTCGGGAAGCGGAGTTCTGAGTATATATATTAGTCGCATTCTTCGTATCTGTATAGCTACTTCAGAAATGTCAATTATATGTCCATAGTTTGTTTCAGTATTGTCGATTGGATAACGGGTGTGATAGATTTGTTCAAATTCTGCAATGCTATTCTTCGGTACGGTCGGAGTCAGGAGTTGAGAGTGAATTATTGGCCTGTCGTCCAAAAGTGAGCTCGAAAGGGGTTTGGTCAAGACTCTCATGTTTTGACGTATTGTAAGCCAGAGTGATAAATTTTAAATTTTCATCCCAATCAGTAGCGTCCTTCTCCATCGTTGTTTTGATGAGGTCCTTTACTACAGCGTCTGCTCTTTCAAGAGATCCATTGCCTTGTGGGTGTAACGCTGTCGTTTTCACATGATTAATTCTGAAAAGATCCTGAAAATCTTGCATAAGGTTGAATACAAAGTTTGAACCTTGGTCTGTGAGTATACTTCTAGGTGAGCCAAATATATAGATAAAGTGGTCGAATAATTCATTGATGATAGTTTCGCTATCTGTTCTGATTAGAGGTATTAGTATCAGATACTTTGTCAGTGTATCTTGAATACTCAAAATATACTTGTTGCCTCTGCTGGAAAGGGGTAGTGGCCCAAAAATATCCATCGCTACTTTGTCATTTGGTTCGAGTGCGGTATCAGGGATCACTGCTTCCGAGCATGGTCGTATACGTGTTAACTTATGTCGTTGACAGATGTCACAGCTCTTAACAAATTGTACGACATCCTCCTCAATTCCTTTCCACTGTGCGATTTTCTTGATTCTGTCAAGGGTTTTATGTTCACCGAAATGTTGGCTAGCCGGAGAGCCATGTGCTTCTCGGATGATTTTCTCCTTTTCTTCTGGTGTCAATTCAGTTTTGTCCGTAAGACAAATAATTAATTTGTAGTCTGGGATGACATCCCGTGATATATAATCACAAATTTGACGTAGTCGTAGTTTGTCTGTCGTTGTGAATTGCGGATCGCAGAAATGGAATCGTACCAGAGTCATTCTCCGCGCAAGAGTGCTGGGATGTTCGTTTTGAACAGCGTATTTTAATTCGTTCAATAATTGACGAAAACTTACCGTATAAGCTTGTACATTTTCTGCTGGTTGTTGACGAATGTTGTCGAGACGTGAACGAGCGGTCTCAACGGAAGTTGTTATCGCTACATTCGTTTTGAGAGCGTCGTATAACTGTTCGTATGTCTCAATACGAATATATCGTATAGCTCGTTTAGCATTGTCTCGAATTTTTTCGGTCAATATGAAATCGAGCAATAGCTCGGGTCGAGAACAACGATCGCTCGCTCGCCGCACGCTACGGATAAAATCTCTGATGCCTACATCGTATTTTCCTCGAAGTATTTCGTTGGTGCGTATAATCTCCTTGGCCGGAAACAAGATATTGTTTACAGTACGGTGAGGCTGCCTTTGTTCGGGTTGAGCAAATTGCAGGTGTGTTCCGTCGCGTGGAGCGGGTTCTGGCGACGAAGAGGTAGGAGTGTGCGAGCGTGAATTTTGTCGTGATGGATGTATGATGATCGGATTTCCGAGATTAATTGATTGCGCAATTTCGTCATCGCTTTGTTCCTCGTCCTCGGTGGCGAGTATCTTCACGTGTTTCGCGAGTTTTTTTATATCGCGTAATCGATTTTCGTTCAGAAAAGAGTTTTCTGACGTTGGAGTAGAAGGATCGATTTGTGAATTCTGCATTTTAGGAACGGTATATGGAAGAGTCTGTCCAACGTTCGTAACGTCTTCGTCAATCTCGTCGCCTTCCTCGGTTGAAAAATGCTGTTTCGAAATTCTATACTCGTAGAATGCCAGATTATTGGTTAAATTATTTACTCCAGGGATACCTTAAGTAACTCGTAATCCTCAATTTTCTGATACATTGAGCGTACTTAGACTATCGATTACGGGTGTAACGGGTGTGTGATCGCGACGCGGTTGACCGTTTTATTTTTTTTTTGTTTTTTTTTTAAACTCTGTTATTGAGAGGTAAGTTGCTACAAACTTGCCCAATAATTCAGAGTAGCACGTTGATTTTTGTTAACGAAGGATATGGATTCGCGGATCCAGTCCTACGGGTCGAATTCTTACGTGAATGATGAATCTGATGCGTTGCAGCTGGTTAAGCGATGTCCTGATGCACCGTAGTACTGTGGAGTCGTTTCAGGCTGCTGTTAGATGATCGAAGTCAGGATGTCCACGATGCAAGCTCTGCTTGGTGACGTCTGCTTCTTTCTTCCTTAGTACGCAGTTACGTTCAGGGATCGGAATGTAGTCCGATACAACGTAATATATCTCCTTAAATCCTTTCGTAGTAACGGTTACTAAATTCGCCGTGCAGCATTTTTTTTTTCTTCCTCTCTCGAAGTTTCCCGTGTATTTGTACAGGAGTCCGTAGAGTTCCCGGATTCGTCACAAGATAGTATTCTTTTGATCGTGATCGTTGAATTACTATCTTGGCAGGATCGCCAAAATTTGTTACGGGGTAAATCGTAAAAAATATAGTTTTCACTTTTTTCGTTGAAAATGAATAGAAATCTTTATTATCGATAAGATATATGTTTCACGTTCGAACGTCAGATTAATAAGACGCTCTAACAGGCGGAGCGCGAGTTTAAAATAGGTTTCATATCGCCAGTAGTTTAAGGTGGGTGAGCACAGATGGCGAACCCGAGAGGCACAGCCAAGTGCTGCTATATGGCGAAAAATACAACTAATAAAGGGTTAGATAGGTTAGGTATTACAAAGGCACGCGCGCGCACGTACGCGGAATAGATACGTCGCTAACGACGCGGAGAGAGTTTGGATTTATTGAGAGAGATGGCGGTGCGGACGGGCGACTGTGGCGGACTCGCCACCAGCAACGACGACTCCGAGCTGTCAGCGCCAACGGCGGAAACAGCTACTAACTCCGCGTTCCGAAAATCCCAACCTTCCTGTCAAATAAACATCCTTTCCAACGTTCCTTTCAAACCTTCTTCCTTCTTCTCGCTTCGACCCGCGACACGTGTGGTCGCATGACAGAACGTTCTTCCTCTTCTCTCTTCGGCCCACGACACGTGTGGCCTCGTGACAGATCGTTCCCCAATACAAAGTTCAACGCAGAAATTATAAATGTTATCTCGTTTTAATTAAATAAATATTAAGTGTTTATTGTTACCCGAACTCAGGTGTCTACAGTCATTGATATTATAAACCCACAAATTGGTGACCCCGACGTGATCCCACGCGATTACAAAAAAAAAACAAAGTGCGGTAAACCAGTGACTAAAAAACACCATCGCCATGACGGAATCGAGAGGCAGTGAACATCATTCTGGAACGGACTCGGCAAGCGGCGGCCCATTCACGCCTGAGGACCCAGCAAAACTTCGCATGAACACCATGCTGGAAGATTTCGACGTGCAAGAAGTATCGATCGTTCGCCTACCAACATTTCTCGGCAATGTCCCAGACATCTGGTTCAGTCAAGCCGAATCGATCTTCAAAAATCGGCGAATAACTAAGGACACCCGGAAATACGATCTGGTCTTTGAAGCCTTGACGCCGGACATAATGGCGCAGATCTCCGACTTCTTGCGAAAACCTCCAGAATATGATAAGTATCCAGCTCTCAAGACAATTCTACTTCGGCGCCTGACGGATTCAAAAGAGCGACAGATTCAGAAGTTCCTGAACGAGCTGCAGCTGGGTGACAAACGACCCACGCAATTATTGAGAGATATGCGAGAGCTAGGAGGAGATATAGTACACGAAGATTTCCTACGTTCACGCTTCTTACAGTGCATGCCGACAAATATCAGAACGTATCTGGTTGGTTGCACTGACTCGACGCTGTCGAAGATTGCGGAGACGGCGGATGCTATGATTGAGAGCTGCGGAGGTTCCTGCGTCCTCGCTGTCTCTCAAAACACCCAGTCTCCGGGAGTCGCAGCGGTTACCTCGTTGGAAACACGGATGACCCTGATTGAGAAAAGCCTCGCCAACCTGCTTGCTTCCCACGAAGACTTAAAAAACCATCTGCGACAGTCTGCCAACAAAGATTCACAGAATAATTATTGTCGTGATAACTACAGCAACACTAATAATGGTTTTCAGCGACGGTCTCGTTCTCGCGGCAAATCCCAAACTCGAAACACTGGGGTATGCCATTACCACGCAAAATATGGTCTGCAAGCCAAACTCTGTCGTCTGCCGTGTACGTTCGGGAAAACACCTCAACAGTCGGAAAACTAGAGGTGCTGTCAACGGATCAGACGGTCGCAGGCAGCACTCGACTACCACAGGTAGCAGAAATCCGTCTCCACGTGTTCGACAAGGCGACAAACGTCAGATACTTGGTCGATTCCGGATCGGTCGTCACTATAGTGCCCTCAAGTCTGATCACACAAAAACTACGCTGTGATACATTCAAATTATATGCTGCTAACTCCACAGAAATCACCACCTACGGAACGATGGTAATGACCCTCGATTTAGGCCTTCGTCGGCCGTTCAAATGGTCCTTCATCATAGCCGAGGTAAAAACAGCCATTCTGGGAGCCGATTTCATAGCACATTATGGCTTACTGATCGATCTCAAAAATCATAGACTTATTGACTCGGTCACATCACTCTCTACCTCAGGAGTTGTCATGGAAACGACGACTCACAGTATTTCTACCATAAATTCGGTTAATAATCAGTATGCAGATCTTCTTGGACAGTACATCGAGATTACCAGACCAACAACGACTCTGAACAAAAATGAGGACAACAACGTTACTCATCACATCGAAACGAACGGCGCTCCCGTAGTTCAGCACTTTCGTCGGCTCGTCGGTGAGAAATTATCAGCGCTTCGAACTGAGATTGAATACTTGCTTGAATTAGGCATGATACGTCCATCCAAAAGCGACTGGGCAAGTCCTGTTCATCTAGTGAAAAAACAATCTGGAGCCTGGCGTCTCTGCGGCGATTTCAGAGCTCTCAACGCGAAAACGGTGCCTGATCGATATCCGATCGCCCACAGTCACGATCTTTTCCACGGTCTGTACGGAAAAACAATATTTTCAACTCTCGACCTCACCAAAGCCTATCATCAAATTCCCATGGCGGAAAATGACATCAAGAAAACTGCAATTACCACTCCACTGGGACTATACGAATTCCTCGTCATGCCATTCGGACTCAGAAACGCATCACAAACGTTCCAGAGATATATGGATTCGATCTTCAGAGATCTAGACTTCGTCATAGTTTACATCGACGACATCCTCATCGCTTCCAAGACTCCCGAGGAACATCAACGACATCTGAAAATCGTATTCGACAGACTACGCCAAAACGGACTCACGATCAACACCAATAAGTGCGTTTTGGGAAAACCCGAACTTACCTTCTTGGGATTCACGATAAACCGCGACGGTTACAAACCTCCGGATGACCGAGTGAGCACGGTGGCAAATTACCCAAAGCCAGCAACTATTCAAGATCTGCGACGATTCCTGGGGATTGTCAACTATTATCGACGAAGCATTCCCAGTGCAGCACGAATTCAAGCTCCTCTCTACGAATACCTGAAGGAATCAAATAAGAACGATAAACGAGCGATCCCGTGGACGTCCGAGACAGAACGGGCGTTCGAAGAGTGCCGAACGAGCGTAACAAAAGCGACAACAACAACGTTTGTTTCACCAGATGGTCCGCTCATCTTGACAACAGACGCCTCAGATACAACCATTGGCGCGTGTCTGGAGCAGATGGTCGGCAAAATCCAAAAACCTGTGGGATTTTTCTCTCGCAAACTCAGCCCAGCTGAAAAAAACTACAGCACGTACGACAGAGAATTGTTGGCGATTTTCGCGGCAGTGAAATTCTTTCTCCACATCCTTGATGGTCGACATTTCGTCATTCGAACCGACCACAAGCCTCTGATCTACGCATTTCAACGGAACTCCGACAAAATCTCGCAACGACAAATTCGTCAACTTGATTTTATTGGACAATATTCAACCGAAATAATCCACGTAAGTGGAGACGACAACATTGTCGCCGATGCACTCTCTCGCATCGAGCACGTCAATCGTATCGACATGCCCAGAGTCCTTTCGGCACAACGGATTCAAGACGCACAGCAAGAGGACGAGGAACTTGAGAAACTTCTGCGCAACGAGACTTCTCTGCAGCTTCAACAACTCTCCGTCGAACCAGGCATCGATGTTTATTGCAACATAACTTCCGGTATCGTACGTCCTTACATTCCTCAATCTCTACGTCGAGACGCCTTCGACTCGATTCATTCTTTGTCTCACCCAAGCGGACGAAGCACCTGCCGTCTCCTAAAAGAAAAATATGTTTGGCCCGGTATCAAAAAGGATGCGCTTGAGTGGTCGCGATACTGTGAACCATGTCAACGGTCCAAGGTCAACAAACATAATCGACTTAAACCCAAACACATCGACATACCTGACGGGCGATTCAACCACATACACATGGATCTCATCGAACTCCCCGTTGTCAACGATTTTCGGTATTGTTTAACAATTATCGATCGTTTCACCAGGTGGCCGGAGGCTATCCCGCTCAAGAACATGACTGCGGACACGGTGGCTGCAGCATTCTATAATAACTGGATTTGTCGTTTTGGCCCACCATTGACAATCACGACTGATCAAGGTCGTCAATTCGAGAGTTCATTGTTCTCATCGCTCGCTAAATTAGTCGGCTCCAAACGCATCCGAACTACGGCATATCATCCGGCCTCGAACGGAATCATCGAACGGTGGCATCGCACTTTAAAAGCTGCGCTTATGTGCAACAGGCAAGTCCCATGGATCGAGCTCTTACCGACAGTCTTGCTGGGGCTTCGGACGGCGTATAAAGAGGACATCGGAGCTTCCTGTGCCGAGATGCTGTACGGAAACAACATACGTGTGCCCGGTGAATTCTTCATCTCACAAGATTTCGCTGTCGAGCCGGAAATATTCCTACAAAAATTCAGAGAGCACATCAGAGGGATTCGTCCTACACCGACCGCACACCATAACAAAGCACGAATGTTCATGCTCAAGGACATCGATAAGTGCTCACACGTGTTCTTACGAAACGACGCGGTAAAACCACCGCTCGAACCACCTTACTCCGGACCCTTCAAGATCGTCAAGAGACTGGACGACCGTCGTTTTATCATCGAAACAGATGGCGAAGAAAAAACCGTCTCAATCGAACGTCTGAAGCCGGCCTACATCGTCAAAAATGACGAATCCGACGAGGAACCACCACAAGACACGAAAAGGGAGCAGCACCACTGGGGATCGTCCATGGACCCTCCAACCAAAACTTACCAGAAGAAGAAAGTCTCGTTCCTTACACCTCCGGTGAAGGAAACTGGGGGGGGAATGGCTGTGGCGGACTCGCCACCAGCAACGACGACTCCGAGCTGTCAGCGCCAACGGCGGAAACAGCTACTAACTCCGCGTTCCGAAAATCCCAACCTTCCTGTCAAATAAACATCCTTTCCAACGTTCCTTTCAAACCTTCTTCCTTCTTCTCGCTTCGACCCGCGACACGTGTGGTCGCATGACAGAACGTTCTTCCTCTTCTCTCTTCGGCCCACGACACGTGTGGCCTCGTGACAGATCGTTCCCCAATACAAAGTTCAACGCAGAAATTATAAATGTTATCTCGTTTTAATTAAATAAATATTAAGTGTTTATTGTTACCCGAACTCAGGTGTCTACAGTCATTGATATTATAAACCCACACGACGACCGCCGTATTCAAAGGCCCGGGCTACACGAGCGTGTTCCGCGCGACGTGTTTCGCGCCGAGCGTGTTACGCGCTCGGAAGACGAGCTACTACACGAGCGTGTTTGCGCTGGACGCGTTGCGCATTCTCGTTCAGACTCGTCTACAGAATGGATGCAGTGGTTACACAAGTCGGTGCCATCGCAGCGCTGTATTTTTTTGAGAGCAAAAAGAAGAGGATTCAAAATGAAATTATTCGACGCTGGTGGATGCACCCAATTTTAAATAGCCGATTGAACTTGGGTCAATTTCATTCGCATTTTAATGAACATCGGAAATACCCTGACAAATTTTTCTCGTGCCAGTTTTCTTCGACTTGAGCTGCGACTTCTTCCCAGTGTTTAATTTTTATTAGGCGATTACTGTAATCTTTACACTCGACGTCAAACAATCCTGGCCGCTTCTCAATTTCGTGAATAAACTTCTCACTATCAAACATCTTTGTCACAATCTAGTCACGAACCGGCCGACGTGTTCCGCGCTCGTGTAGTCAAAACTATTCAAAGTCATGCGACGCACTAACGACGTTTTACGCGCCAGGCGGCGTTGAACACGCTCGCACTGACGTGTTGCGCGCTCGTCTAGCCGCGTCCATTCAAAACATTGTATTTCATTCCGACGCGAAATACGCCGCGCGAAAAACGCCGCGCGGAACACGCTCGTGTAGCCCGGGCCAAAGGGTCCGAGGTCCTGATCCCAGGTATTTCTCGCTGTCGGTAGAACACCGCGGACATTATATTTTTAAAGAACAACGACGTTCGACGACTCGTGGATGGAAAATGCGCTGACAATGGTTCATCAAAGCGCGAATAAATCGTTCGCACACAACGATGCAATTAATCCGTCTGTATGTCTTTCTTTCGTTTGTTTTCCTTTCTTTTTTTTTTTTGGTTGAATTCGTTTTTCACAAGGATAATGGGTGGTTGAACCAGGGTCCCTCCCTTCCTCCCTCTCTCTCTCTCTCTCCCTCCTTTCCTCTCCCCCCCCCCCCTCTCTCTCTCCCTCCCTCTCTCTCTCTCTGTTTGGCTCTGGTCTCGGCTTGACGTGCGTCATAAAGTGCTCCTGAATTATCTGCTGACTGCGGTGGCAAAAGTGTCTGTTTGTTCGCCACTGCCGCTTGTTCTCGACGCCTCTTAATCACACCTAGCGGTGAGAAAAAATTGTGCAACGCGCGAACTTTCCAAGCGCGGTCCAGTGCAGTTTTCGCGATCAGATCGTTGGTTTGACACAGCAAATCCACTGTGTCCGCGACGACTTTTGGCATCACTCGCATTCAAAGCGGAGGTACGTACGTGGCGCGCCGTGCATGCGTCGCCTGACTTTTGTTCGGACTCTCGATCACATCTGTGTCTGTGCCTCTGCTTGCCTGGAAAACCTGCAAATTTACCGAGAACCGCTGCGATATCGGGCTCGTAACAACAAACCAATTCGTCCTCCCGAGCCCAACAGACCATCGGCTAGACGGTGTACGGATCGCGTCTTCCGTTTTGGCACGGTGACTTACTCCTTGGTGCGGGTGTGTGCTTGTCGAATAGTGCTTGCCCCCCTGTCTCCGTCTCTCTCGCACTTCTCTGGGATCGCGCGTGGATCGTGTGTTTACACCGCGGATAACATCGTCTCACGGAATACCTAGCTGCCAACGCGCCATTCCGTCGTCGCAATGCCCACGACTCCGTGCGGAATATGCAACAAGTTTATCAGCGCGACGGAGATCGTTCGCCTCTGCAACACGGAGTGTCACGGCTTCCATGCACAATGCGTTAAGAAGCGGTACGACACACCGTCGCTCGGTGCCCTGCCGCACCAGGAACTCCCGAAGTGTCCGCTCTGCGTTGTAAGTGGCAGGACAACTCCCCCCTTCAAAGACGCACCGGATGATGATGCTACAGCGACCAATTCCAGTTCCATGTCCGGGCTTCCACCGTGCCGCGGAGAGAAGAGCGGTAGAACAGGACAGGACGCCGCCCTCGCCATGATTATGGATCGACTGTCGCTACTGAGCGACCTCGAAGAGAGGTTTGCAGCCATGGAGGCCAAATTCGCGACGGTTGAGGACCTCGGCCAGAGATTAGGGGCTATGGAGGCCAGGCTCGAGGCAGCGGTTTCCACACTTGAAGCTGTTTCGCTGTTGACCACCCGGGTCGAAGACGTCGAGGCGGGTTTGGCGGAGGGTAGGCAGGATGTGCGCTCGATCGTCGAGCGGCTCGACGCGGCTCCGTGCGCAGCGACTGCTGCACTCTCGGATGATGCTGCGACCCTAATGGAGATGACTTACCCGAGGATTCAAGAACTGGAGAGAGCCAACGAGGATCCGAATGCTCGTCTCTGCAATGAACTTGTAGTGAGTGGATTGCCCCCGGACAATGGCCTCGACACCTTACGGCTGGCCTTTGCGGCTCTCAAGGCACTGCAGCCCAGCCTTGAGCTTGGCGACTTGATATCGGCCCATTGGCTACCAACGCGCGCGGAGCCTGCTCGTGAAAATGGCGCGGAATCCACGGCGGCGCAGGGTAGAGCGATCCACCACCGGCCGCCTCTGCACATCGTTGTGACGCTGCATTCGCACGAACAGATGAACCGGCTCATCCAGGCGAAGATCCGTAGAGGACGGCTGAGCGTCGCAGACCTAGACAGCGAGCTACTCGCGCAGGCTGGCTGTACGCTGCCGCTTCCACCGATGCAGGAGGTCATCAACGTCGCAGAGTTTCTGCCCGCGGGAACGTATCGCCTAAGACGAAGAATTCGCGATCGGGCCAGGTTGAGGGGTGCACGCTTCGAAATATTTACACGGCGAGGCCAGTTCTTCGTGAGAGGCACGGGAGAAGACGCCACGGCAACGACGATCACCAGTGAGCGGGACCTCGAGGGGTTTTTAATTAGCCTTCTATGCTCAGGTGTGACGTTGCTCGATCTGCTGCGAGGGCTAGTCGATTTGTAGGCTGATGGCTCGCATGCAAATCTTGCTATTTGGGTATTCCGCTATCTATTTTCATAACTTGTTGTCTTCGTTCTGCTATCTCTCCTTACTGTGCATCGCTAAAGAGCAACTCGGCTCCATTCTATTCGGTTTCCTCTATGCGTTTCTTCGTACAGCTTCGTGATGCACAACATATCGTAGAAAAATCTATCTATCTATCTATCTATCTATCTATGTATCTATCTAGCTCTTTGGTTCGCGCACAGCGCAAACATATTTGCAAATTTGTCAGCGTAAACAGCATAATATGTATTTACTCGTCGGCTAAATCCAACCCGTTCGTTTTCAAGCCACGCGTAGCACATATGTAAATTGAGTGCGAATGTACTTTGAAATTTCCAGGGGTATTGGAAAAACCACGTTTCTAGTATAATAGATCTGGTAGGCTTGTGTTTTTGCAAAGAAATGGTATGAAACCCTCATCCAAAAGGGAAACAGTCGAGGTGTGATCGAAACAATAGTAAAACGACGTCTGGATTTTGTTAAAATGCTTTCGCATGCATTGGAACGGTATGAACTCAGGCATGAGGGAATTGAAGGGGAATTAGCTCTCGGGACTGGGGACGAAAAACATTCCTATATCTCGCAACCCGACCGGGGACGCGCGAGATTCTCGGCAAGTCAGAGTTATGACAAACGCTTGAAGGCTCAAGTGACGGCATAACATTATATCACGCGTGGCAAAAGATTCAAAGAATGGTACGCAGCAAGCAACAGGTATATTCGACTCATGCCTGGCCAGAAAACCCATCCGAAATAATTATAAGACGACTATTCGCATTTTATAAAATATCATAATTATAAGACGACTACGCGCATATACTATTTGCGTATGAATTAGCAGCTATCATAATGTTAAGATTAACCGAACGCAAATTTGATAACGATTTGACATAGAAATTATTCTGCGTAACGCAGCAATTGAATAACAAAGGAGTTTAGCATTGGAACGTCGATGCAATTGAAAAATCGGAATGGGAAGTCGGTAAGGAATCTTGAGATGTACGGGAGATCCAAGTTAGTTAGCCCGCCCCCATATACGGTTCGTCGGTGCACCATGAGAATCCTCATCGAAATTGCGTTCATTGTAATCGTCATGTTCAATCAATGTTTGTATGTTATCATTATTATATCCTAAACGTTATAATGTTCGGAATCATTGAGACGTCGATTTGCGAATTCTTACGATCGCTTTTGTAATTTCTCTCAAATTCATTTGTTTATTAAACATTGTGTCAAACCAATCTTTGCACACTTTTACACTCGCATAGTCTCCGTAAGAGCTTGTACTCTCATTACGCTATCCTATTCGACCCTAACCAACGATTGCCGCCTCTTGCATCCCCATGGAAACGTGTCCAGAGAGGCGGAACAAAAATAATATAGTACGGTGATAGCGGATCAACTAGATGTTCCGTCATCTGGTTAAACCGTAACAACGTAATGAAACAATACTCCGAGTTTCTCTCTGTATTTTTGTTTCCTCTTCATTTCGCTTCGCCCTCTGCGCCATAGAGGTGCGACATCGCCCCCCCCCCCCCCCCCCCCCCAAAATATTCTACCACTGATAATCTAATAATTTATTTTTATTATATTCAGACGATTCAAATCACTTTATGTCAATTGAATTTTCAATAAATTGTTTAGTTTTGTATGATTAATTGCGTTGAATTATTGTTAGTTCGAACCGCCCATTTTACCACTAGTTTTTATGCATGGTATGAACACTTTGGTATACAGCACTCCAAATTTTGAGCACACCATTTTGTGGCACAGATTTTACGAGGCCCATTTAACCCATTATCCCCTATATAGGGTGTCAAAAAAGTCCCGGGACGGTCGATCATTTCGACAACTAAGAATCTTTTGTTTTATCGGGGGCAGATGACGCTCCAATCGAGGGGGGGGGGGAGGGGGGAAGGTAAATAGCGTCATCTGCCCGCCATAAAAGGACAGTTCTAGGCAAAAAATTCCTAGTCGGCGATCTGCAATAAGAACAGGGGGGTATCAAAAATATTTGTAACTTGCGTACGAACGGCGCATCATTTCTCAAAAAAAAAAATCAAAATAAATCGAAGTTTTGTCGAAGTTGTCGAAGTTGTTTCGAAGTTTGTCGGAAAATCGAGTCGCGACCACGACTCTACCTTCACCATTTTTGTACCTGTCCTTTCTATTTGGATTTTTGTTTTTTTGGTTTCGTCCTTTTCAGACCCCTTTTGTGCGTAGTCGGGTTACAGTTTCTTCAACTTTGTTTTTTCACCGATTTTTTTATTCCTCCAGCTGCGAAACTACAGGAGCATCCAGTTTCTAATCGTTACGCGGTGCGGGACAACGAGGCGAGGATGATAAGATTCGGAGCGACGGACGGCGAGTTGATCGCAGTTATCGTCATTCGAAACCCTTGGCTGGAGGCTTTCGTAAGATAACACGACGACATTGAGATTGTGGCATTGAAGTTGGTCCGTCTGCTCACGCTGCTCTTACGTTGGCTACGTGGACGATGAGTGGTTGACGAGGAGGACAATGAAGGATGCGGTCGGCGGTGGGTTGTAGAAACTGAAGGGTTGCGGAGGTCGGATTGAATGTAGCCATAGAAGCATTGTCGAAGCCTCCGTTGCAGGTGTTTATCCGCGTAAGTACTTACGTGCGTCATTGGATCGTCTCCAGGCAACGAAAGCCTATTCTCAAGGAAATAAATATATTCATATACCGACGATACGACGAGGAATTTCAGAGAAGTTCGTGGAAATCGTAATGACGGGGGTTTATTGTTTGTCAGATGGCTATCCACGCGCTTTGTGTCTCCACCAGTAATCCCCTGGCTGTCGTAATAACGAACTGCGTAGCAAGTACGATACTCTCCACCTCTCCATCACTGGCCGCCACTTACCTTGCAGACTCACGTTTTTGAGATTTCCAGCAAAACTGCGGGCATTCGAACGTCCGATACTTCCAAATTTGAGTCGTGGATGCTCGTTGGAGCTGATCGAAAACGCATGACTATGGTGAGCTGGGCTGGCCGAGATTTGATCTGGTTCTCTTTACATCGCGTTGTCGGGTGGAGAGGAACAGTTCGGCGATGACGCGGATTTGTCTACGCCAATGAAAATTTCGGTGACTTCCGGGAATTCGTTAGGAGAAACGTACTCGATTGAGTGTTTCGGAGAGCTGAGAATATATTCAGGTATATTTGCCCTGTGTCACGTCATTTTTTCATCGAAAAATATTGGGATCCCAAGACAAATTATGCACTGCCTTCGGATTCCGGCATTCGAGGAGTTGAGGAGCTCCTCAACTAACAAGGGACAGACTATAAAAAAGTTACGCCTCGTACGGACCGGGGTAGCCTCGACCAACCACTGTGACCCGCTGCATCTTGGGTTCAAATCGCCCAATTTGAACTTTTTTTTTTCAATTGATACAGAATTTTCTGAGAAACCTGATGGTTCAATCAGATTTACGATGTCTCTTTATCGAAAATTTATAGTTAAAAACATCAACACTACTCACGGAATTGCGATTTTTTTTAGAAATACTCGAGCTCAATTTTTAAAACCTGAGTGCTCGGAGCCCAAGGGCGTACTGATGCCGCCGAGCAAGCCCCAGATAGATGGCACCCCAAACCTTGTTTGCCCGTTTGTAGGAGCCCCATGCGTCGTCTCGTTTTGAAATGCCGCTACTTTGAAAATTTGCCGGGGCTTCGATAACCCATTTCGTACCCTGAGGGTTAAGGAGCAAAGAAATCGATTTGGAAGCGATAATTTTGGCCGGCGGCTGTTAGGAGAACTACAGATGTCCGCTCCGTCGGTGAGGTAGAAATCGTCCGTCAGTTTTTCGCTCGTTGAGCCGATTTCCGCGGTTCTACGCTCGTTTCAACGAAGTGTTTCGAATAATCGAGGGTACCCACGGCGAAAACGATAGGGTTATCAATCGACCGCTGCCTCGCAGTTTTACGCCGCGATCGCGTCATCTCGATTCCATTGGGGTCATTCCAGATGAGAAGAGGCTGCGAATCCGCGGGCTGGTGAAAAGTAACGAGCGAACAACTAGGAAAGAAAAGTGTGGAAAAAAGAATTCCCGGCCAGACTGGAGAACAGAGCCAATAGCGGCCTGAACGTAGCCGGCATGCTCAGGCTATTTCTCTATAAGTCTACGGAACACTCGCGCTCGAGTAGGGTCCTCTATGAGAAACCGTCGGGACACGCTCGCCGAAACTTACCGTTGGCACCCGAGTAGCCGCGGTCGGTCACAGTGAAAACTTCCTTACCAACATACGATGCGCAGCGAGGATATCTTTTTAGCCGCAATCGACCGAGCAGAGTACAGACGTGCGGACTACAGATAAGAAGGCACGCGGAATAGATACGTCGCAACCGGCGCAGAGAGAGTTTGGATTTATCGAGAGAGATGGCGGTGCGGACGGGCGACGACCGCCGTATTCAAAGGGTCTGAGGTCCTGGTCCCAGGTATTTCTCGCTGTCGGTGGAACATCGCGTGCATTATATGTTTAAATTATATGTTTAGAAGAACAACGACGTCCGACGACTCGTGGATGGAAAATGCGCTGACCATGGTTCATCAAAGCGCGATCAAATCGTTCGCAAACAACGATGCAATTAATCCGTCTTTATGTCTTTCTTTCGTTTGTTTTCCTTTCTTTTTTCTGGTTGAATTCGTTTTTCACAAGGATAATGGGTTGTTGAACCAGGGTCCCTCTCTCTCTCTCTCTCTCTCTCTCTCTCTTTTTGGTTCGCGCACAGCGCAAACATATTTGCAACTTTTGCCAGCGTAAACAACATAATATTTACTCGTCGGCTAAATCTAACCGCGTAGCACGCAACGCGACGATACATCGCACTGGCGTATTGTGACAAGCCGACCGAACGACCAAATTAATTATTATGAATCACGTCTGCCAATACGCTGGCTGAAAAACACGTAATAAACCAATACTCCGAGTTTCTCTCTGTATTTTTTTCCCTTTTCATTACGCTTTGCCCTCTGCGCCGCTAAAAACAGACGATCTCGCTGCGCCATAGATGTGCGACATCCCTCCCCCCCGAAAAATATTCTGCAACTGCTAATTTAATAATTTATTTTTATTATATTCAGACGATTCAAATCACTTTATTTCATTCAAATTTTCAATAAATTGTTTAATTTTGTACGATTAATTGCATCGAATTATTGTTAGTTCGAACCGTCCATTTTACCACTAGTTTTTATGCATGGTATGAACACTTTGGTATACAGCACTCCAAATTTTGAGCACACCATTTTGTGGCACAGATTTTACGAGGCCCATTTAACTCATTCTCCCCTATACAGGGTGTCAAAAAAGTTCCGGGACGGTCGATCATTTCGACAACTAAGAATCTTTTGTTTTATCGGGGGCAGATGGCGCTCCAATCGAGGGGGGCAGAAGGTAAATAGCGTCATCTGCCCGCCATAAAAAAAAAGTTCCAGGCAAAAATTTCCTAATCAGCAATCTGCAATAAGAACAGGGGGGTTGCAGTCAAAATTTTGAACCTGCCCCCCCCCCCCCCCGCGCGTGGGGGTGCGGGGGGCAATTTGGTTCGAAGGTTTTCGAAATAATCGACCGTCGCGGGACGTTTTCAACGCCCTGTAGGTATTATCGGACGGAGAAAACCGATGAAACGAGAAAGAAATGCCACGGGGCTGGGGAAAGCATTGGGTGGCGGTGTTTTCATTTCTTCTTTGCCTGGGACCACATTCCGCGGCATCTCGGGACGTCGGGGCATAAAAATGAGTAAGATTTCCGGCCGGCGCGGGGAGATACGCGTCGTCCTTCCGCAACATCTGGACGATTTGCATTCGTGTGCGGCGACGCCTCGATTTTCTGTATCGAGGAACCGATAATTCTCAGATTTTCGACGGGGTTCCAAATTTACTCCGACTCGTGTCGCGGCTTGACGAGAGGAGAGAAAACGAGAGAAAGAAAAAGAGCAAAAGAGAGAGAGAGAGAAATTATCGTCGGAATTCCGTTTAAGGCGATCGGAGAACCATGCCAAAACAATTGCCTGCCCGATGCCTTAACGAGTCTACAAATAACATTGGAACAATGAAATCATTATTTATAACCCGCGGGGGACCCCCGACCGTCGTCGCCGGCGAATAAATGCACGTGGAAAGATCTACGCGAAATTTATTGCCAACTGCACCGGCGAGGTGCGTGCCACTGGCGAAAAACAACCGAAGACGAAAAATACCTTTCACGATTTTTTTCCCCAATATTCAAGGTCAACCCACTGAATTGGGTAATTTGTTTCTATTCGTTTTACGCGACCTTGAAGTGGGCGCGAAAAATAAGGGTTGCCGTACCGAGCCGAGGGGAGGTGCTGCGATCTGGGGGATTTTTCTGTAGCATGCTTCGAGCCTTCCCTTGATAGGATAATTATTTAAAAATTTTACGACGGTTGGAAGTCCTCATAAAAAAATCCCTAGCGACGGTATGGGCCGTCGACGTGGAATCGGGCTTTCTACCGAAAAATTGATATCTCCCGAACGGGAGTTTCCATCGGGTTGCTAATTTTTCTCCCAGATTCTCGAGGACTCTTGTTTGTGTGGGAATTTTTTCAGAATTTTAGGAGCCTTGGAGGATCAGCGAAAAATGGGAGTTCAGGGACAGCGAGCTCGCGCGCGGGGGAGGCGATCGTATTACTCGGACGAATAACAAGTGAAGGCGAAATGGTAGCCTCGTGACAATTTTTCCTTAAATATTCGACGTCTTTTTGCGGTCTGGTGATTTTTTTTCGGAATTTTTCGACACCTCGAAGCGTGGGTAAAAAATGTGTGAAAGGTCCGCGACAGCGCGGTGGCGTGTTGTTCGGGTAAATAACGAACGAACAGTGAACGCTGCACTCGCGATGATTTTTCCACGTAACGGTCAAGGTCTCGGCTCTGTAGGATAATTTTGTCAGAATTTCGCGAGACCTCGAAGTGTCCGAAAAAAAATGAAAACGAACGAGCGCGGTGAGCTTAAGCGATGAAAGCGACGGTGTATTGTTCGGGAATGCGTCAGTAATCGGCGTATAATAACAACTAGCTACGTACATCCTCGTTCGTAATTTCTTTCAACAACAGCCAAGGTCCCGTAATTTTTCCACATCTCACCGAGACCTTCGACGCGCCCGAGGAAAAAAAAAGATTCGCTACTTTCGAACATTCGAAAAAAACATCGAACAAAGAATCCTCGTTTCTCGGCAGCATTAAAAACGCGGTCCGATCTTTCGCCGGTAAATATTTGTCGAAATTCGAGATTTGATAAAAACGTTCTTGCTGAATAAGAAAAAATGTTACAGCCGGAGAAAAATGCCTATAAAAAGACGCCACGTCGTACGTCTCAAAAATATTTGTTACTTGCGTACGAACGGCGCGTCATTTCTCCAAAAAAAAAACCCAAAACATCGAAGTTTTGGCGTCGACCAGGGAAATAAAAAGTCGAGCACGAGCAAGAAAATTCCATGCAATTCCGACGATACCGAGTGCTCTTTCTCCATCTTCACAAAATTCCCAGTGCACGAATGACCCTGAAAAAAATCAGATACCACCAAAATTCTCAACCCCTCATCAATTTCAGTCCTTCGAGTGAATATTTTGTTTCTGCCAAACCACTCGTTACAGACATCCTATAGTGATGTTCATCATTTTTCCATTTTCTATTGTTTTCCATTTTAATAGTGTAATTTTTTTTTCCATTTTTATAGTGGAAAAATTACTTGAAAAATTAAAAATTGAAAATTAGTAATTAATTGTGGAACAATCAATATTTTCTCCCGATTCCTGTATACCTCACTCGTCTGACCCGGTAATTTCCGATTCTCCAGGTGCGAAAATAAAGGAACTAGAATTCGTCCGCCATCTTGCATCCGCCATTTTGTACTCGCTTACGCATAGATCTGGCGACGACGCGGCAAAAATCGTACGATGGGAATCGTTGAGATCGTTGAAAAACGAAAAACGATCACGATCGACCGCCATTTCGTGGAGGGCGGCCATTTTGTGGACGTCGTGCACCTCGGAAGTGGGTCGTTGTATCTCGGAGCAGAGTACCATCGCGGATATTGATATCGAAGAGCTCTCGACGTTTCTCGTTTCGTAGACGAAGACGTGCCGTAGACTCGGATCGTACCGTGACAATCCTAAGCTCGAGCGCGCGGACAAAATCGCCCACGCCGACTTCGGGGATGAAAGGAAAGGAAGCCGAGGCGAGACGCGACTCAGACATTGTTGTTGTTATTATCATTGTCGAGTTACGTCACATCACTGAATTCTGCTGACTAACCTTTCCTTTGAGCGCAGCCACTACGCCACTCGACGATAGTAGAGCTCTCTAGGGAAAAAAATGTTCTTCTCATTCAGAGATGTTCAGCAACCTTCGCAAATGACTCAGGCATTTAAGACGCGATTTGGTTAGTTGAGACGATCGATCTAATTAGGGTGTTTCACTTTTGGGCGATTTTTGTCTCGGCCTTGCTTGATATTCTTTGGTTTTACAAATTATCAGATTTTCAGGTAAGACCAACAAGAAATTTATTCCCTAAGAATGGAACACCTGGGATACGTTTTTTGAACACAGAACTGAATCGCCGAGGAACCCCGATGCGGCAAGAACGTTACGTAACGAGTCAAATGGTCTGAAGATTTATGAACAATTCCGCAAAGCTCTGTTCGTTTTTTTTTTGTTTTTTATCCGACCCGCGCATTTCCAAGAACTACCACTTATCGCCACTCGAGAAAGCAGCAGCGTCCTGTGGAAAATATCAAGCACACGGCGATACCATCAATTCCCTGTGCCTACCGATTTCGTCGAGTGTTTTCTTCCTGAACGAGGAGTCACGTCGAATTTTATTACTCGGCAGTTTCTCTAGAATAGGCTCGATTTTCTCGAAACTATGCGTCAGAGGTGCCCGGTGTTACGGTCTTGGCAGCCAGGGTCTCGGCAAAGGCCACGGGACATTCCTCGGCACCATCTCAGCGTGGCTCTTATTGTATCGAAGTAAGTCTGACGTAAGTTATTCCACCTCGGCCTCCCCAAGTCTTTCGGCTGTGGAGTTTTTTTTTCTCTCTTTCTATTTCTCTCTGCACTCCCAACGGCGAAGGGATCGTGGGGTAGACCTGCCCGAGACGAGACGAGACGAGTAGAACTGACAAGGAAGCCTCGCGCCGATTTCGGTGACCTTGACATACGTTGTAGAGCATGAAAAAATAAGAGACGCGTGTTTTTCTAAACTTGCTGAGAAACCCGTTTACGGGGTGAAGTCTACCCTTCAAGTTCACTCCTAAAAAGTCTGTTTTCCATGTACCTCTGCTTCCCATTGGTACCTCGCGACGGAACCACTTGGAAAATGCTCTTCGCGGCATTCCGAAACTACTAGACATTGCCATGACCACGGGGCGCAACCCCCTTTTTTCCTATTGGCAAAGCTGAATCTATTAAGCTAAAGGGTCCAGTTTCTGACCTGTATAGAATGACCGTTGACGTTATACTAGAATAATTATTAATAATTTTAGACCCCTTTGTGCGTAGTCGGGTTACAGTTTCTTCGACTTCGTTTTTTCACCGATTTTTTTCTTCCTCTAGCTGCGAAACTACAGGAGCATCCAGTTTCTAATCGCTACGCGGTGCGGGACAACGAGGCGAGGATGATAAGATTCGGAGCGACGGACGGCGAGTTGATCGCAGTTATCGTCATTCGAAACCCTTGGCTGGAGGCTTTCGTAAGATAACACGACGACATTGAGATTGTGGCATTGAAGTTGGTCCGTCTGCTCGGGCTGCGCTTACGTTGGTTACGTGGACGATGAGAGGTTGACGAGGAGGACAATGAAGGATGCGGTCGGCGGTGGGTTGTAGAAACTGAAGGGTTGCGGAGGTCGGATTGAATGTAGCCATAGAAGCATTGTCGATGCCTCCGTTGCAGGTGTTTATACGCGTAAGTACTTACGTGCGTCATTGGATCGTCTCGAGGCAACGAAAGGCTATTCTCAAGGAAATAAATATATTCATATACCGACGATACGACGAGGAATTTCAGAGGAGTTCGTGGAAATCATAGTGGCCGGGGTTTATTGTTTGTCAGATGGCTACCTACGCGCTTTCTGTCTCCATCAGTCATCCCTTGGCTGTCGTAATATCGAATTGCGTAGCAAGTACGATACTCTTCACCTGTCCATCACTGGCCACTTACCTTGCAGACTCACGTTTTTGAGATTTCCAGCGAAACTGCGGGCATTCGAACGTCCGATACTTCCAAATTTGAGTCGTGGATGCTCGTTGGAGCTGATCGGAAACGCATGGCGATGGTGAGCTGGGCTGGCCAAGATTTGATCTGGTTCTCTTTACATCGCGTTGTCGGGTGGAGCGGAAGAGTTCGGCAATTCCGCCGATTTGTCATACGCCAATGAAAATTTCGGTGACTTTCGGGAATTCTTTAGATGAAACGCTATATTTGCCCTGTGTCGTGTCATTTTTTCATCGAAAAATATTGGGATGCCAAGGCGACTTACGCGCTGCCTTCGGAGACGCCAAAAAAAGTTGCTCCACTGCTGCTCCATGATTCCGGCCGATCGAGAAGTTGAGGAGTTCCTCAACTCACAAGGTACGGACTGTAAAAAAGTTACGCCTCGTACGGACTGGGATAGCCGCGACCAACCACTGTGACCCGCTGCATCTTGGGTTCAAATCGCCCAATTTGAACTTTTTTTTTCAATTGATACAGAATTTTCTCGTTTTTGAAATGCCGCTACTTTGAAAATTTGCTGGGGTTTCGATAACCCATTCCGTACCCTGAGGGTTAAGGAGCAAAGAAATCGGTTTGGAAGCGATAATTTTCGCCGTCGGCTGTTAGGAGAACAGATGTCCGCTCCGTCGGTAAGGTAGAAATCGTCCGTCAGTTTTTCGCTCGTTTAGCCGATTTCCGCGGTTCTACGCTCGTTTCAACGGAGTGTTTCGAATAATCGAGGGTTTCCACGGCGAAAACGATAGGGTTATCAATTGACCGCTGCCTCGCAGTTTTACGCCGCGTTCGCGTCATCTCGATTCCACTGGGGTCATTCCAGATGAGAAGAGCTGCGAATCCGCGGGCTGGTGAAAAGTAACGAGCGAACAACTGGGAAAGAAAAGTGTGGAAAAAAGAATTCCCGGCCAGACTGGAGCACGATACAACGAGGTTGGGTAAAAAAGTAATCGATACTCCCAGACAGCGGCACGGCGAAAGCAAGGTCGAGGGTGGGAGTAGCAGACCAGAACCTTCCCCAATAACGCAAGTCTGGAGGAAAATTGTCTCCGTGCGCGAGAGAAAGCCTCGAGTCTAGAGAGATAAGGACGTTGCTACGCCGAATATTCGAGCGAAGCGACATCTCATTTTTTACGCGAAGAAGCCCATTTTCCAAACGTATGCCATGCCAAAGTACGATTCGAGGCGTAGATCGTTCTCGAGCTTCAGTTATCGCAGCGACCGGTGCAGTTCGTTACGTAATGTGAAATATTTCCGAATTGATCGAGCTGACGTCGACTTTGTGCGAAACTTTGAGGCAAATGTTCATCACGTGGTGGCTGTCCACGTGACTCGTTTCACTGGCAAGACAGGAAAACGTTACGTACGTTATTCAACAGTTCCCAGGATTTAACGTTCGCCGCGATATTCGCCCCGCGGTGACGTCTGCCACGTGACCAGGAATTACCGAAGCTGCAAGAATTACTCCATATTCCTACTCATATTTTTGAACGACTGTAATTTCCGAACGGGAAAAGATAAAGTTATTCTGAAAAATCTCGCCGATTCCCCCTCAAGTCTTCCGTCCAGAAGTTTCATTCCCATACTGGTGAAAATTATTCGGAACACGCAGTGCCAGCGAAAGGTGTAGGCCAAGAACGAGCATGCGGGTTTTCGCCCGTGTTCGACAGGGCTTATCTCCCGAAATTTGTCGGATGAAAATTCGAAAAAAATACAGCTGGATTCCTCGTTTAAAACTCCATCGAAAAGTATTCTACAAACTTTTTCCCCGGGCGAAAATTAAGCCTGAAAAAAATTGAATTCGCCAAGGTATCGCGATACCCTACCGCAGAGATCGAAGTTGTTTGAACGTTCCTCGATTCGATTCGCCCCGCAAGCGAATAATCTCCTTCCAAAACGTGGAAAACTGATTCGAGGAGGCCTTTAGAAATATGAAACGGGCAATCTTTATTCTCCACAAAAAAGGGATCAGCTCGTCTACTCCCAGTCTGTCTCTGTCAACCCTCAACCTTGTCGATACATTCGAGCCACCGAGCTTTGCGGACTTCGGTCCTCGAATTACAGGTAGCTTCTCTTTTTGTCCTCTCCTCAGTTGAGTCAGGTTGGGAAATATTGTGAACGCGAATCGTAAGATCGAGGCCTCGGAGACACGTTGTCAGGAGGGGCGTTTAAAACCCAAACTCGAAGGTTCATCGAAGAGGGTCCACCCAAACGGAGGGAAGCTCGATGTCCCATCCGATTTTTTCATTCCCCATCCATCCTGCAAGCGATAGTTGACTCGTGTGCCCCGAAATCGCGAAACAGCAGCCCACGACGAAGACTCGGTCGCATGCAACTACGTCGTGGCAAACAAAGCCCAACACTTTTAAAAACACAACACGAAATTTCTGGCATACCGATGGGTCAATCAGCTGTACACAAAGCACCTCGTTCAACGTCGAGTCAGTGCTTATTTTTAAACCGAAATTCGAACAACACTGCACGCGAGCGCTTCATCGCGTCAATCACGTGTTATATCAATTGTCTAACACTCTAAAATGACGCGGTGAACACGAATGCCGCATCCGCTGCCCGAGTGCCCGCCGCTCGCGACTTTGCAGCTCGCTTAATTGCGTTTTGCGTCACGCGAGATGAACGATCTCTCGATTGTCCAACGGTAATTGCTTAACGCCGTAGAAACGCCACAACGGATGGACACTCTCCGATGATGGGAGTGAAATTTCTTACTTCGGCGCCGGCGTCGTTACGGTCGGAGGCTCGCCGAGTTTTTCATCGCTGTGAGAATATTACCGGAGCGTTTCAATGCCGGGTGAAATCCGCGTTGGTGTAACCTTTAGTCGCGGTGTCCGTGACGAGTCGGGTTATGGGACACCCGATATATACGTATTTTTACGGCGGACTGCTCCACAAACCTACTTCGAGACGGTATCACGAGAGAAATTATCGTCGACGTTTGTCCGGTCGGTTCTCATCGCGTCACGTCACGACTGCGTGCGTTTAGTCGTACCGTTTAACCGTATCATCGAACGAGCATCGCGTACATCACTCGGCCCATGAGAGATACGAGGGTCGAAAAAAAATCCCGGGCTTTGCGACGTTAACACCGCCATCGCTAGATCTACGCACGCGCAGACGTGGAACTACCTGCCGAGTTTTTTTTTTTTTTCAAATTTCCTTTTCCTTTTTCACCAGCCTCGCCGCGTTTTTTCTCCGATTTTTTACCTCCGCTCCGAAATTTATGACACTTCTTACAACGGTGGTGGCGTAAATGCTGCCGACAAAAAAAAAAGATTTATGAACCTGACGAGAACGTTACCTCATACTCGTAGTAATTACATAACGTGTCCATTCAGGCGAGTTTCGGAGTTATACGACGACCAGCCGACCGAACGAGTGAGTCAAGGTCGCTCGTATGGCGGGCGGCGGTGAGAAGCCTGGAAAGGATGGAACAAGTCTAACACATTGCGGGAGAAAAGGATCGTTCGATCTCTCGCGATCCTCCGATTCTAGATACATTAGCGCCCAGCTCCACGAAATGGACGTCCGAGGGGACGTTAAACGGCGGAGGGCGCGCGCACGAAATGGCGGGGGCGCGCGCGCGAAATGGCGGGGCGCGCGCGCGAAATGGCGGAGGGCGCGCGCGAAATGGCGGAGGGCGCGCACGAAATGGCGGAGGGCGCGCGCACGGAAACAGCCGAACGACACCGCGTCAACGCGAAACGAATGCTCGGAAATTGCAGCAATGGCCATGGGAAATGTCATGTAAAAAATACGTATCGGAAGATTCGAAAATGGTGGAACAGGGAAGCGCGTTACGACGGTAGGTAAATGGCGGATAAAAAATGATCGAACCTGGAAAAAAGATGCGCGCTGATGGAGGCAGATTACGCGAAATGGCTGCGTATAAACGCACAAAATGATGGTCAAAGGTTTCGCTGCGACGAACGGAGAGCAATAAAAACCGCGAAGCAAGCAAGTTTGTAGACGCTTGAAAAAAATCACCAAAAAATGGTGCATCAAGAGGCTAAAAAATGGCGGATAAATTCGCAGATGCGAGAGAACAGCAAGAGAATCGAAAATAGGTTCTTCGAATTGCCAAAAATACGCAACTTTCCGGAAAAAAAAGAAAAAAGGCAGAAACGGAGCCGAATGACGCGTCAAAATTGGGCGATCGTATAGATTATTAAGAAAAAAAAACAGTTGAAGAAAATGAAAAAAAAGTCGTACGAAATGGATCTTGTCAAATAGTCTGCAGCGACGTTGCAATGATCTTTGGCAAACAATACTTTGGCTCGCCGACTGGAATGACGTAAGTCTCGACGTAGCGGCGCTGCGGACCCGGCGAGTTAAAAATAATAACATTGGCGCAGTCACTGCCACGTTGCGTAGGTCATGGGCGGCAAAAAACTCCGCGCCTCGGATATTGCATAAATCGTTGAATATTTTTTACTCGTCGCTCGTAGCGAAGCACTTCGACTGCGCGTAAAAACTATCGGCCTCCTCCGCACCCAAATGTGTCGAAAAGTTTGGCCAAGGTGTGAAAAATCGTCGGGGATGGGCGGAAAATCTAGGAGATGCGAGAAAATCGGATGACGAAATGAGAAAAGAGGTGGTGAGATTTTGGGCGAAAACGGAGCCTCCTCGCTACCGATGATCGGAGAGCATCGCGTTGACCTCGAGTGGCGCGCGCTATCCTGCGATACCTACTTAAACGCGCGTGCATACTGACGTGCATGCCTTCCTATCCGTTTTGACCGACAAAGGACAAAGTAATATCAAACTCTATAAACACGTCATCCTGTTTTTCGGCTGTCGTTTGTCGATCGTAAACTGTTCCCCGGTCCCGTCCCTCGTCGCCCCGCGGGCCCGATCGCGATTCGCGTCTGTTTGTCCGCCTCGCCGCCGCCGCCGCCGCCCGGCGTGGCTGTGCGCTGTGTATCGAGCGCACTGCAGCGCGCGAGGGCGGAGAAGGGTAAACCAGAGTCACCTTGCCGATTGCGTTAGTTCGCGCGGAATTGCGTCTTTCCTCGCTTCGTTTCGCTATCAAGACTCCGTCTAAGAACGAAGACGTCGTTACCACTTACGTGCGAGTGGCGACGCCCCCCTCGACGGTGGCGCCACTCGGCGATCAACCATGAATATCGTTGCGATCGCGCGGATATCTCATCCCCCACAAATCACGAGCCGACGCTTGCGAGCGAATTCTGGCGATTCGGCGAAGCACCCGCGCGAAAACCTCGGGCTGTAACGATTCTTTCGACAACGTCTGGCGTCCCTCTGCCCGCTGCGCCGTCCTAACCTCCAAACGCTGACCGGTCCTCGACACCTGTAACGACGAGCAAAGCTCGCGTTGCGAAATGCTGCGACGAAATGGAATATCGCGCATCGTAGAACTCCGCCGAGCCGAGAGATTTATTTGGGATTGATCGATTTTCATTTTTTACTCGATGGATTTCGCTTTATCGCGCGACACGCCAGATCTCGGCTCCGAGTTCCGACTCTTCGTTATGTTTATTGAATTACGAATAATTTTGCATCACGAACGACTCGATTATTCGCTTACAAGTATACATTTACGTATACAGCAGGGTGGTCGGTACAAATTTAAGTCTTTTCATTTTGAACGACCACCTTAATATGCATATACATATATACGAGCCATTCCACCAAATCCTGCGCGCAAATCCGGCCTGAAAATTGTTGTCAATTTTTTTATGACTTCCTCGTATTATTTAGATGTTAATACTAAGAGATTTCTCGAGCGTGAAGGATCTTTGAATTAAGTTAACAGGGTTTTCGTAATTGTTCGAATCCTGGTGGGTACGATGTTCGGTACTCCGCGCGGGAGCGAAAAAAGCGGAGTCGGAGACGTTGGTTATTATTTTATTTATTTATGTTATTTTATTTTTTGCTTTCCGAACGGGTGAAAAATACCGATAGGAGCCTCGTGTTGTTTATTTTTCCGCGATTCGATTTCGCAGCAATTCGAACACGCGTTAGATGCGTGTTTATTGGTCTGGACTGACGAGCGTCACGATCCATCCCACCGCATCGGTCGATCCATCCTCGCTCCGTTAGGTTAGGTCAGGTCTACGAATTTAGCATATTACATCAGCGCCACTCGCGATACGTCGAACGTCGGCAGAATCACGGAGCAGCGCCGTGGTAGGGATAATACTCGAGAGGAGTCGCGAGTTGGCTCGACTCGTGTCAGACAAAAACAAACATCTATACGTAGAGCGGTATGTCGAGTGCAAACACATCGGTGGGCCGTTGCTGCCATCGCGTCGTCCGCTGTACGCGGGTCGCTACTGCGCATGCGCGAGCCCGCTGCCGTCACAGCTCACCTGCCCGCGGCGCAGCTGGTTGGATGAAAAGTTGATTATCTCGGTTTTCCCTGTACCGATGGCAACGAAAAAATTCCCGCTCGTAGAAGGCATCCTGCCGAGCAATTTTTGTTATCAAAGTTTTCCTCTGACGGCGATAGGTAGCCGAGAAAAAAATGAAACACGTTTCCGCGCGAGTCTCCTCGACTACGAGAAGGCATATCTCGACTCTCGTCGATCGAAATGAAGCCGAATAAATTTTCGCCGCTAGCGAGCATCAGGCTCGACAAATTTTGTCCCAAACAATTTCTTCCAACCTCGATCACGGGGGAGAAAAAAAATAGAGCGCGACACCAGCGATCGTTTGTCCAAACATCTTGCCAGACTAAATCATGCCTCATCTCAACGATGGCTCGAGATACCGCGACGAAAAAAATCACACGTATAGTCGACTTCGCGTGCTTCAATTTTTGTTGCAAACATTTTTCTCTATCTGCAAAACCGAGCGAGAAAAAAAATGGTGCGTCGTCCCCCCTGCGCGGAACGTTACGACGCGCGGGGAGAGAAGCTCTGCGCGTACGCGTACGTAACGGCAATCTGCATTCTTGGCGACACTACAACCTTTCGACCGCCAAATTTAATCTGATAAGGCGAGATCCAGATCATCAAATAAATAATTGAGACAGTTGCGGCATTCATTTAACTCGGGACACCGAGATTATGCCGTATCGAGTCAAACAAATTGACGCTCGTCGGTCAATCAATTAGATATGCTCGATTCAATTATTGAAATAGGTCGTTCGATGATACGACGCGCACGGGATGTATATTCGGTATGCCTAGATTTCGGGATTCCGTTGAACAAGAATGACGCCGAGAACTGTTTGTAAAAAACGAACGATTACGTGACATTTGTACACACGTGATAAGCCGCGTAGTTTTTTTCCACGAACGGATCACCTCGCGGGACGCAACCTTTGTATGTCGTTATCTCGTTTATCGAATAGGTTTCGTTTCCAAACATTTTTTATCACGAGGGACAATTCCGAATCTCGCGTTCTCGCAATATTGGGAATACTTTATTTTTCGGAACTCGAAAAGCCCGCGAATTTTTGAATCGCAGATCCCATACTCCCCCATATCACAATTGGTACCGAGCATTTTCTGGTTCCAAAAACTCGTTCGCATCGGTGAAAATGCGCGGGGAAAAAATTGGATCGGAATCACCGTTCCGCGAAATTTAACGTTTCCGACTCTCAATGAGTCGTAGTTGTTTTGCCGAAAGCTGACGAGGGGTAAAAATGGTGAGTCACGTAGATGTTCGATGATGCAATGGTCTTATAAATAAAATGTAGCAGCCTCGTCATTGCCGTAGCAAACAATCGAGGATCGCAATTTTATTATTTACGACGATTCCAAGTGAAATTATAGTGCAGATTGGCCAATATCTTTCCAGCTTTGGAAAGCCGGCGCAAATTGTTGCCAACCTTGCGTTGACCTCGGCGCATCTGGGCGCTGTCGTGCCAATCAGGCAATAATCTCGAGATAGCGAGAAAATTGCAGCCGAGAGACGCGCCGATAAATATCGTAAAATAATAACAATAGCGACGGTTATAATAACAACAACAACGGTGACAACGGGATTCGAAGTGCGCGAAATGGCGCGCGCCGTTTGTTGATAGATCGCGCGAAATTTCGCTTATTCGCGTCTTATTTTGCCATTTTCGCAAAACAACTCTCGATTCTTTGTGCCGAAAGCTATAAATAATGCGGCTGCGCGTTAATATTATCTATCGGCCGCGAACATCCGACGAGGTAAACAATAATAACGCTCGCGATACCCAAACGATTTGAATTTCCCGCGATACGAGGAGGAAAACAAAAGGTAATCGGCGCGGGAAATAATGGAAATAATGGTTCACGCCGCGGGGAAGGCTTAAAATTATATTTTATAACGTCGATCGAATGCAGCCGCGAAACGCTCAGACGTATTACGCAACGCGCGTGCAATGATAAAACGGCAAGGTCAGTTACACGCGATTAGCTCGGTCTTTGTCGCGGTAACACTTGTCAAAACCTCGCCTCGGCTGCTTTCTTGCTTGCATACAGTCTCAATAGTCTGATACGCTCGCGCCTGACAAACATTCTACGATTTCAATTCAAATATTTGTCGATTCAATTGTTTTCGAACGGTTGCGCAATCGTGCGACGACAAAATGGCCGCCGCCTGACGCGAAATACCCGGGAAAAATATGTTTTCGCGAGGAGATAGACTTGATTTCTGTAGACCCAGTTGGCCGTCGCGGTAGCGACAGAACGCTGAGTTCGCGAGTCGCGCCGGAACGGCCATTTTGCGAAGCGGAGCGACGAGAAGATGGCCGACGCTCGACAAACCTCCACCTCGCTTCGTAAAAGTCTTGTCAATTATTGTCCAGACGAGCCAGAGGTGATTTTTCGAAACGCGCGTTATCAGCGGCGTGGCAGCATCGAAATAGAATTTTTATTGTAATTTCTTCCGAATAATTTCGCGCGAAACCAGTTTCGAATGGCTGAACTCTGTCTGGGCTGGTTCTTTTTTTTTTCACCGTTACGTCAATCGACCAGAAAGTATTTTCGTGAAAACGTAACACGTTTTCAGACGATCTTACGCCACTTCGTGTAATTTTACGCAGGTACTCGACGACGAACCAGACGGTGGAATGTCTGGAAATCGCCACCTCGGCGCAGAGATTTTTTTTATTATCAATCAACAGAGCAAGATAAACTGAATTCCCCGAAGCGTATTCCATCAACAAGATGACTGCGTCGATGTGGAATTTTTATTTCATATTTACCCGTGTATTATCGCGAGAATTGTCGGATCGCGTGACCAAAGAAACGAGATGAACGATAGAAGAAACGAATCTTTCTTTTACCAAGCACGATTAGCGATAACATCGCGATTTCGAACGTCGAGCATGAATATTCGAAGCGGACGCCATTTCGGTCCCGCCCGGATCCTCGCGCGCGAACAAGATGGCCGCGCGCCTCACGAAACGTTCACCTCGCGTCGAAAATCTTTTTTAATTACGGCTCGGCGCGAGTTACACTTGCCGTTTCGAAACGCGCGGGTAGAGGGGAGTGGCACGGCAGTGTCGGGAATTTTTATCCGCTTTTATCAGTTCCGATTACGTAAACAACGCAACATACTTGCCATTGGAATTCGAGCCAGCGTTAATCAGAGGTCGACCGTCGCCGAATTACAATACAAACGAGACGAGATAAAACTGCGCTCACACATCCATATCTTCGTGCATATTATGACACGTCATAATTTTTTTTCATTCATGTATTTATTTATTCAACGATTGTTTTTCCGCGCGAGTCTAGACTTTCGTTGCGAAAAAAATTTGTTCCGCCTAATCGAGTTTCCCCGCGAATTCCTCCCCCTAATTTTTTCCTCTCGTCTCTGCTCCGCTGCTTCTCTCTCTCCTTTTTCAATTTCATTTTATTATGTATTCTCTGTGCTCTCCGTTTGTTTGAAAGTTTATTATATTTTTATCAATTTGTATTATTTTTTATTTCCCTGATCACTGCATAATTTACTCTGCATAACTGCTGTGATATCGTTCAATGTTGCTATCTATCCATCTATCCATCCATCTATCTATACATGAATCCATCTATTCTTCTATCTATCTATCTATCCATCTATCTGTCTATCTATCTGTCTATATATCTAGCTAGCCATCTATCTCTCCATCTCTCTCTCTCTCTCTCTTCAAAAATGTACGATTCACGACACAAAAATAACGAGTGAACGACGGCACCGACGTTGCAACGCGCATATCCGTGCACTTTAAACTCGGCGTCGAAAATTAATCGACCGACGAAAGATCGCGATAAAAATGTCATTGTGAGAGCGAGAGAAACGAATATCTATCTATTCATCCATCTAGCTATTTATCTATATTTCTATCTATCTATCGATCTGTCTATCTGTCTGTCTGTCGGTCTGTCTGTCCGTCTATCTGTTTGTCTGTCTGTCTGTCTATCTATCTATGTATCTATCTATCTGTCTGTCTGTCTGTCTGTCCGTCTATCTGTCTGTCTGTCTGTCTGTCGGTCTGTCTGTCCGTCTATCTGTTTGTCTGTCTGTCTGTCTATCTGTCTGTCTATCTGTCTATCTATCTATCTATCTGTCTATCTATCTATCTATGTATATGTCTGTCTGTCTGTCTGTCTGTCTGTCTATCTGTTTGTCTATCTGTCTGTCTGTCTGTCCGTCTATCTGTTTGTCTGTCTATCTATCTATGTATCTATCTATCTGTCTGTCTGTCTGTCGGTCTGTCTGTCTGTCCGTCTATCTGTTTGTCTGTCTGCCGGTCTGTATGTCTGTCTGTCTGTCTATCTGTCTGTCTATCTATCTATCTATCTATCTATCTATCTATCTGTCTGTCTATCCATCTATCTATCTATCTATCTATCTATCTATTTATCTATCTGTCTATATATCTAGCTAGCCATCTATCTGTTCATCTATCTCTCTCTCTCTCTCTTCAAAAATGTACGATTAACGACATAAAAATAACGAGTGAACGACGGCAACGATGTTGCAACGCGCATATCCATGCACTTTAAACTTGGCGTCGAAAATTAATCGACCGACGGAAGATCGCGATAAAAATATGTCGTTGTGCGAGCGAGAGAAACGAATATGTAAACGAACAGAGTACGTGTGACGTATGCTCGATACGTCTATATAGACACGTACGACGCGCGTGCCCGCGGATGTTTCGGTGCATCTGTATCGTCGGTGCGGCAAAAGGCTTACGTGTTTTCGTTCGATGTTAGACGCAGTTAAACGAGTCGCATGTATTTTCTGTCCCTGAATAAAATGCGTCGAGAGTTCGATGTCCTCTGAAGCAACAAGGTCAGCCGTGATGCAAGATTGCTTCACACAGTAGTTCCACGATCCTTTACTCCGCGCGCAAACACCTCGACTCGCATCCGCACCGAACAATTTTCTTTTTTTCTCCTCTTTTTCCACATCCCCACCAACTTCGAAAGCTCGAGCGAGGCAGGTTGGGGGAAAAGTGAGAAAAAAAACGCTACTCATCTCGATATTCGTCTTCCTTCGTCTGCTTTCGTCTCGTTCGATGTCTTTTCCCATCAAAGTTCCAGAACTCTCGATTTTTCCCCGTTTTTCTTCGAAATCGGATCCAAATACGTTTTTCTGCGACGAGCTTCAGAGAAATGGCGCTACTCGTTTTTAGACATGTTTTTGTTGCGTTTTTTAAAAAAAAATTACCGATTCGAAAACTGTTTGGTTTTTCTCACACGACCCAAAAATAATTTGCGATCTACTGGAAAAATGACGCCGGCCAAACAGAAACGTGTATTGTTGGGGATTTTTAATCGAGCGGCGCGTCATCGTATCGAGATGTGATTCACGATAAAATTTTAGGAACGCGTCGACGGCTTCGCGCTGCTTCTGTTACGTTTGATTCGCGATGACTCACGATACCGAAAATTCAGACTCGCGCCGCTCCGATGTGCGCGAGTCGTTACGCAATGACGGTGCGATGCTTCTCCGAGATGATTTCGTTAACCGGAATCGCGATGTCTCAAGCTTCGATTCGCGAGTCGATCGACGAAGTTTGTTCGCGAAAAATATGAATACTCGCGACGCCCGCGAAATCCGAGCCGATCAATTCTTGCGTCTTCTCCCTCTCCCTCTCCCTCGTCGGATTCTGATCTCGATTCGGACAACTTTCCAGAATACTTGCTGCCGTTTTTTCCAACGTCCGCATTCCTCCCAGTCGATTTTTCTCGTCGTAACGAGACGGAAATTGGAACGGGAATTCTGTCGATTTTTTTGATCCGACGGAAAAGGTCAAATCTGACAAATTTGACAAATACAATATGATACGTTGTACGGAACAACTATTGAAATAAACTAATACCTTTTCTTGCCTCCCATTCTGCGTATCCGTAGTTTCAGTTTATTATCAGCGATGACTGTTCGCAGGATACATTCCTAGTGGCGCTAACAGTTTCTATCCCATTCATTTGTGATGCAGACCATACGCGTGGCAAGATGCGGAAGTATAGCTGTTTTACGCATTCCGTGTAGGAAAAAAAAACTATTGAAAACTATTGACAAAAGTGTCAGAACACTGTTGAGAGAATATTGAGGAAGTATACAGAAACTAATGGGAAACTACAGCGAGAACTATTGAAAACTATTGAAAGAACTATTCGCAGTAGTGTATTGGACTTCACTACTGGAGACACTACTGGGTCGAACGTGACTTGCTCAATAGTTCCACCAGTAGTGCTGGCAATAGTCTCCACGAGTAGTGCTGCTCAATAGTCTCCACCAGTAGTGCTACCAATAACTTCCACAGGTAGTACTACCCAATGTAGAGAATATCTGCAATAGATAAAGACAATAACCAATAGTTTCCGTGACACTGATTTAATGATACCTGTTCACTACTCAAACGATCACTGGAACCAATCGAAAACGTCTTCAGTATTTCAAATTGAGTCAATAGTTTTATCCTTCACTATTGAATGGATCACTGGAAACAATAGGGAACGTCTTCAGTATTTCAAATTGAGTCAATAGTTTCTCCTTCACTATTGAATGGATCACTGGAAACAATAGTGAATGTATTCAAGTATTTCAAATTGAGTCAATAGTTTTATGCTTCACTACTAAAAAGGTCATTGGAACCAATTGTGAACGTCTTTAGTATTTCCAAATGAGTCAATAGTTTTATGCTTCACTACTAAGAAGATCATTGGAACTAATAGTGAACGTCTTCAGTATTTAAAATTGAGTCAATGGTTTTATCATTCACTATTGAATGGATCACTGGAACCAATTGTGAACGTTTTCAGTATTTTGAATAGAGTCAATAGTTTTATCGTTCACTATTGAATGAATCACTGGAACCAATAGTGAACGTCTTTAGTATTTCCAAGTGAGTCAATAGTTTTATGCTTCACTGCTAAGAAGATTATTGGAACCAATAGTGAACGTTTTCAGTAGTTCAAATTGAATCAATAGGTTTATTCCTCACTGTTGAATGGATCACTGGAACCAATAGTGAACGTCTTCGATAGTTCCTAGTGACTACATAGGTCCCAATAGTTGGAACCAAAGGTAGAACTACCGACTGCCTCAATAGTTTTGTCAGCCACTACTGAATTTTGCATACCGTATAAAAAAATTCAATACAAAGATACAAAAAAAGTGTAAGTTACCGTAAATCATTAAAAATGATGGCACAGCTAATAAATTACAATTTATTAAATGATTAAAAACAACAGTTTTTGGCGCACGTGCGTGACAAATTACGCGTCGGATTAGCTAATCTGCGAACAAGTTATCAGATTACGTGACGAACCTTGTAAATATCCCACGGCGCGTAGACATTGTTGCGCAATGTCTAATCGGCGGAAAATCGTCATAATCAAAGACAATAAGAGATAATCGTTCCGTCAGAGTTCACCGCGAAATTCACTTTTTCGCGAATATCTCGCGAACGGATTTTTTGTCGACAAAATCAGCGGTAACTAAATTTGTAGCTGAGATAATTTACTACAAAAATGGTCGGATAACATTTTTTGTACGAACCACCGTTTACGAGGTAGAGCGCTGTGAAGACATTCGAGCAATGACACAGCTGTGCATAACTTTATTTATAAATACGAATTAATGCGCATCGTCATTTTGATACGAATATGAATACAAATTTATTCGTGCTTTACTTGTTCTTACAAACAAATTCCCTGAAAACATTGGGAATATTCGCGCAAAAACTTGTGAATGAAAAAAAAAATCACAGCAAAATCTGTTTTGACGTGTAATTTTAAATAAACAAAATTAAGAAAATTGCACGTTTCTCCAAAAAAATCCAATAATCTTTTTTACGCTTCGTGTTAACTCTTGCAAATTTATTGGTATTTGTATGTACAAATAAGCGAAGTACGATTAAATTTATATTCATATTCGTATTCGTATTTATAAATAGAATTATGATTCATCCGTGCATACGCTGTCAAGTGCGATGTGCAGGAGGCTATATCTCGTGAACGGTCGGTTCTACGGAAAAAACTCAAGAGAACATTTGTGTAGAAAATTGTCTCCGCTACAAGTTTGGTGCAGAATGTTTTGAAAGAAAAGTTGACCGTTTTCGAGATATTAGCGAAACGGTGTTTTCCCGAACGTGGAGGGTGCACATCGACGCGGTGGCTATCGGATTCGCAAGAGACGAGCGAAAACCCAGAATTTTGGACCGCATCGTGATACCATCAGAGTGGACACCCGAACGGTCCGGATGTTTATGGGATATTAGAGGATATTTTTATTTATCGCATTTTTACGCGACCACTTCGAGAGCCGAGTCCATCGATAATCAAATTGACGCAAATGTGTCGCCTGGTGGGAATTTATTCTAAAACCAACTGGTAACATTGAAGACAAGGTTGCGCGCTGTGGTTACGTATATTGATAATTATACGATCAAAGATTAGACTTGACGTAATTTCTTCCCGGCTCGGTCGTAGTTTCTGCTTCTTGAAATCGTTATCGCATCTGCGAATCTCTGACCTTGAGAACAATACGCCACTCTCGGTCAACGATCGATCGTATTCCTTGAATTTTTTTTCTTTTTTTTCTCTAATGTAGCGAAGGCGAATCCAAATCCGATCAGCTGAAGTTCAGTTTTGCAGCCAGCCACAAGCTTGCGAACGGACGAAAGAAGGTCGAAACGGCGCTGACAACAAAATTTGGAAGCCACGAAGATTCCGTAGACGGTAGAAGACTCGCGCTACGGGCCTGGCATCGATGATTCCACGTGAGTTGACAAATTCCATGATTCGTTCATTCCCAAACGTTCGAACGCGTTTTTCTCCAAACCACGTTTCTCAAATCGGGGCCCAAAATTTCTCGAGAACCAACGAACCGATTGCCTCGAATTTTTCCGCGGTCATTCTATTCCCCGTTACCCGGTACTCGTCGCAGGATTTTTGTTCGTTCCTCACTTTTCGTTTTGTAGGCAAAATAACGACTAATTTCTGGTCCAAAAATCCCTATTCACGTCCAAACGCCCGCCATTTTGGCGTAAATCAATATTTTCAAAATCGGGTGCGACTAGTGCTAGATTACAGTATCTACTCCAATAATCTGTTTGGGTTTTTTTTTCAGATGATTTTTGGAGCAACGCCAGTGGGTACCGTTTACGCAATTTTTTACCACGCTCCAAGAATCATACAATATCCTTGTATATTTTCGATATCTTCGAATGAAAAAAATTACACGTGTTCCCGAATACCTATACTCCTAGATGGTTGGACTCACAATCCGTAATTTCAAATAGTTTTCCTTTAAAAAAATCCACACAAGTGACCGTTTCCGGCGCCCAATCGCACATCTCCCCTTAATAAGTCGAATAGGATGACTTTGGGTGTGCCATAAAAAATGAAGCTGATTTGGATAATCGAGGAAAGGAGAAGCGTTGGATTTTCTTCTTTTCGCCGCGAATAGAGTCGCCGTATCTTTTATCTAGGCGTACAAAGGAGTTGGGTGCATACGTGTGCACGCGCAGGCATACGAACCGTGACACGTGAGCCGCTGAAACGTGAGTGTTACACAATTAAATTACGCGCCGGGAGTATAGGTTATGCTACGAAGTTACGTCACACGCGAGATTCCGATCTACCGGGTGTCCCGCGCGACTGCGACTAATCGCCGATGGACGCGCGAGGCTTGGGAGAAGGAAAAAAACGCGAAAAAATGTGACAAATAATTGGAAGAGACAAAAACGAGTGGAGTAGTAGTTGGAGTAGTAGTAGTGGTGGTTGGGAGACGAGGGATTAAGGGAATAATTAGTTGGTGGATGAAACGGACCCGAAACGCGGATATCGCGTCACTCGTGTGAGCCGGGTCGCGCGTGCTGTGGGGGGCTGCAACCTTTATTATAAAATCAAGGTTGATAGCTTTCACTTCTGGAATGGCTTAGATGCGAGAGATTAAAGTTACACCATAAACACGACTTTGCGCGCTGCTGCCGCGAAGCGATTGCGGAGGCGAGCTCAGAGTCATCGTAAAACCTCGGATGAAAATTCCGAACTCCGATGAAAATAAATCAAAGCAGTTCGAAAAGCCGTAGATTTGTGTCGGAAATTTACAAAAATCAACTTTGAAATCCACACAATTTTTTACACAATTTTACAGAGTCACGAGTACTTAAGAGACTACGCCTATTTAGCACCCAAAAAACGACGTGTTTATGTGCACTTTTTTTGGGAAATAAATCGCATATCTCGAATTGGTTCTTTTATGTCATGGTAAATAGTATATTTTGGACTGTATTCCATAATTTTTTTATTCTACATAAATCACAAATACAGCAAATACATCCAGAAGAAACATATATTGGATCAACTCGGACCCTATTGATTTGGTTAAATTGACTATGGAGACGTAATAGGCCTCCAGTTAGTCCACGTACTTATTTCCATTTGTAGATAGTAGTAGTAATAATATTCCGACCTGATTACTAATTCAGTCTGATTTTAAATTAGTTTTTCTTACGCTAACTAGTTCTAATTATCCATCTCACATATTTGTCTTATAATATGGCACCATTAGATTTGAGTCGAAATTATTTTTGCTTAAGCTTAGAAGATAATTAATTGATGTTCAGTCGACAAGTTGATCAGACACTGTCTGGTGACACTAGGCTAGGGGGAAGAGCGCAGTTGCATTACGATATGATCATTATGTTTAGAGAGGGTTTGACGCCCACTCTCGGAGCTCAGAGGCTCGCTGGGTTTATGGAGTCCGTCACGCGTTCTTACTCGCGGGAGCACAGCGGGGAGCGTCGCCACCCCGCGGCGGCGGCGGGAAGCTTCCGCGCGCCCACGCTCCCGCGGGCTAGCCGTGTAAAGCTAACGAGTTGGTCTATTTGATTTCGAATAAATAAATATAATCAAACTAAATATATCTCAATAACTGTATGAAATACACATGTATTTGGTTGATAGAAAATTCTATTTATTTATATTTAATAAAAGGGGATTAAAAAAACAATTTTCGTCGATTTAGTTAATTTTTTTTCTGTGTGTATAATATATTGCACGGCTCGCACTGTAAGATCTAAATCTCGTAACTCAGGCAATTCTCAACCAAAATAGGGTGTCCAATAGTGTTTTGGAAACGTCTCGCTGCGATCTTTACTGTTGGGCCATAAAATATAGGGTGTTTTATTCTAAAAAATCCTGTTGATTTCGACCTCGCCTTGACGCCTCTACTCAAGGTCAAACGGATGAGAAACGAGAAATTCCAGTGATAAGAATGGATGATCGAATAAAATTGAGAGGAACAAGTTTCACGATGGGAGGTTTAGAAATGAAATAAAAAACCACAGAAACGGGGGAACGGAAATAAGCGGCGTCGTTTGTGTATATTTTTGCTCGCTTCGGTGTGCTTTTTTTCGCAGGTGCGTTTCTTTTTCTCCCATTTTTGTCTGGCTCGACATTATTTCACTTCTCGAAGGCCTTGTCCCTGATTTATTCGTGCGTCTGACCATCCGACGCCTCGCGTTAGTTGTCACTGCTTTGGCGTATTCGTGTACCTCTCGTGCCTCGAATTACGAGGCGAGGGGCATCTCTTCGGTCGGGGGTTATTTCGGTATCGTTTTAACGACACTCGCTCCTCCAGACTTCTCTCTTAACATTATTTTTAACTCGACTCGCGCACGTGCGTCGCGCATATTGCAGGAGGAGGATTCGTCCTGCCTCGACTCTCCAAGTCCCCCGATTTTCACTATCGCAGCTCGTTTCAGTTGCATAAACGTGTCTCGCGTACAATTGCGCCCAAAAAATGGCTCCTCATTCGGAAAAACGAAGCCGACCTCCATTTGACCTTGAAACGATGGACCAAGGTCAACCGAGACTTCCGAATAATGTTCCCCCCTCCAGATCCTACAATTTTTCTTCTCAACACTTTTTCCCTCCACCTGGCAACGGACAGGGCAGATTACGGTGGAACACCCAACCAGCTCCTTGAACGTAAAAGCTGAAAAAATGGAGTTCGAAGCAAAAATCGTGTCATTTATTTCAGTAGGTTTTTGCATAAGGCAAAATTCTGGTCTAGAAATGTGAAAAAACCGATTTTCTTAATCATGTTTCCAAAGCTCAAGCCTTTACGAATACGTGCTCCAGAGAATTTGTCAGAATCAAAATTATTTTGGGAGATATAACAGTTTTTGAAAACACTTCTGTATCCAAATCTTTGAACGCGTTTTTCTTGAAACCACTTTTTTCGACATGCTCGACGTGATATCTCTAGTTCTACTAGTTCGATCTCCCTCGAAATCTGGTGTGAGCCTTCTCCACACATTGTTCTATCGCCCGCGCCAAAACGATAACAAAATTTCAATTTTTACTATTTCAAAAAAAATTGTTAGAGTAAAAAGACAGTCGCCATTTTGTGAAAACAATTTCTTTCACTTCCTCTTAGCTCCCACTATTTTTTTCGGTAAGAATTGATTATTTAAAATTTTATTTCAGAACACTTCGGTCGTGTCGATCAGGGTGCGTCATTTCTTGATCTTCGATAATTCTACGCGCACAATGCATTCTAACTTAACTTTTGGCACGGGCGCAGATTTGTTTACGTAAAAATCTATATTTTAAACTTTAGTTTTTGGAGTTGGTTGAATGTTGCGCTGGGGTTTTTGGTCGACGAGAACTCGTTGGTTCGAGGATTCGCGATGCCGTTGCGCTCGGCCAAAAATCAAAGATTCTCATTAATTCGGACTAACGGTTAATCTCGCGGAGATTTGACGTTACTTAACGGCATCTCTCTGTCTCCCTCCCTCTCTCTCTCTCTCTTTCTCCTTAGCTAGAAGGTCGTCCGGAATTTTTCGTCGAGTTGATTTCATTCTTATACAGTTATTAGGTTAAATAACAGTGATCGACCGCGTTACGTTATACGTCGAGAAAAAAATCAGCAACCCAGACTCTCTCGGTCCTGAATGTCGAGAGGAATTAAAAAGCCTCGAAAAACGAATCGTTTTTCTCGCACCTTTTTCCCAAACCGCAACGCTTTATTCGTCCCCGATTCCCCGATTCTTCTCCTCCCCCTTTATTCCCATTTCTTGTCTCTCTCCATTTTGTTATTTTTCTTCCTCCCTCTCCATTTCCCATTTTCTCGTGTTAAATGTGCATAAAAACACGCGCGTGATTTCGCATGTAAAACTGCACTATTCAAATTCGAGTTACCTCTACATTTTGAAGAATCTCAGGGTCCAACGTCTGACCTTGAACCAGAGTCGTGAAAATAGTAATGTAAAAGTAACGCATTACCCGTTACTTTGAACAACGCGTTTCTGATAAGTTCTTCGTTACAAATTTAAAAAAGTAACGTGCGATTGATAAGTTCTCCATTGCAAATCATAAACGAAAAAAAAGTAATTTGGAATGGACATTACAAGTAGAAAAATTGCCGTGCTCGCGTAACGATTTGCGTGCATAAAAGCATGCAAATTACAATCCTGCACATTGCTACCTCATTATTTTAATTCGCGCAAATCGTTACGCGGGCACGGCAATTTTTCTATTTGTAGTGAAATACTCTCCAATACAAATTCCTTTTTTTAATAAGTCATGTGTAATGGGTCACTTATCAATTGCACATTTACTTTTTCAAATTTGTAATGGAACACCCATCCATTGCCCATTACTTTTTTCAATTTGTACCGGAACACCCAACTTTTACCCATTACTTTTTTCAATTTGTAATGGAACACCCGACTATTACCCATTACTTTATGTATTTGTAATGCAGCACTCATTCGTTGCACATTACTTTTTTCAATTTGTAACGGAACACCCAACTATTACCCATTACTTTATGTATTTCTTATGTAGCACTCATTCACTGCACATTACTTTTTTCAATTTGCAATGGAACACCCAACTATTACCCATTACTTTTTTCAATTTGTAATGGAACACCCAACTATTACCCATTGCTTTATGTATTTGTAATGTAGCACTCATTCGTTGCACATTACTTTTTTCTATTTGTAATGGAACACCCAACTATTGCCTATTACTTTTTTCAATTTGTAATGGAACACCCGACTATTACCCATTACTTTATGTATTTCTAATGTAGCACTCATTCGTTGTACATTACTTTTTTCAATTTGTAATGGAACACCCAACTATTAGCCATTACTTTTTTTTAATTTGTAGCGGAACACCCAAGTATTACTCATTACTTTATTTATTTGTAATGTAGCACTCATTCATGGCACATAGCGTTTTTCATTTTTGGAATGGAGCACTTATCCATTCTACACTACGGAGTGTAATGTGTAACGAATTCAGCAATGCATCACCAAAGTAACGCATTATTCACAACTCTGCGTTGGACCATACTAGCACGATCCTTCCTGACTCGCGCTTTTCCACCTTAGCAATAACTTCGCAGCAATTTGTCAATTGGGACGATGACAGTCAGTAATGTTGTTGCCATTGCGGTGCAACGACTTTAGGATTTGGCGCCCTGCCATTGATCTTCAGTTATTTTAATTCCACTTCCACGTCTACCAATTTGCGCGATAACTCGTGACACTTGTTCGCGTTGCATGTTACCATAGAGATACGTAGGTACGGTTGCGAGGCCTTTCTTTTGCGTCACATCACCATCAACATTCGTGTACACGCATACTCAACACTTTACAATCTATAGTTTAAGATCTACCAGGTTTTCTATGCAAACATTCGTCTTGACATTCATCCGAACATATAGTTGTAATATTTTTATTTTGCGCGCATCTGTGACACATCCGGCGCATAGAGGTCCGATAAAATTTTCGCACGCATATTTCTCCATGCGGGAATGTTGGAAACGACGCGTCGGAGCTGTGACGAACGGTTCATTATCGTCGTTCAAGTTCGTTTGCCTATTATCGCAACGATTATGCCAGAGGCTGAACAGCGGGTGTCATTGAAACGCGCAACCTTCGAGATTTCATGCATTGTCATTTCTGTTGAAACGTGAAAAATCGCCCGTTCCGCGAGCACAATCGTGAGAATCAGAGGGGCTCGAAAACTGTGTCAGCGCAACGGTTACAATCCGTGACACGAGGCGCTCCTGCGCCACGTTATTATCGCGTCTCGAGAACCCGGCGATTGCTCAACGTGATTTAACCGGCGTCCATCTTCCGTTAGACGCTCGCACGAATTACATCGTCGCCGATTGCGTAAGGATAGGTTACCGGTGCGCCGAAGCGATGCGTTCCGACGAAAAATTCCTGCGTCGCCTCGCGCATTTTTTCCGCTCCTCGGCTTCTACTTCGCGTTGGTTCCGGTCGCCGAGAGGAGACAGGACGCGGGGGCGAAGGAAAGAGGAGGGTCGAGGGAGGACAGAATTGTAGTTTACCATTGGGGCGTGTTTTTTAGTTTTTCAAAATTTTTTAATTCGAATTTAATTCCACGCTTCGAAGCGTGTACGAAGTATGCTTCGTAGGAACAAGCAAAGAAACATGCGTACAAGCCAAGCTAGGGAAAACGCGGTGAAAAAGTACAAAAAGGGCGCCCTTTCGCGAAGGAAGACCCACGACGGAGCGCGGGACAGATGACGCAGGGGGCCCGATAGCCGAGGAGACAGACCAGCCGCGCTCGCGGACCCGAGGGACGCGGGTTCAAAACCGCGCGAGGAAGAAGGCGAACGAAAATCGGCCAAATGAAATGAAACGTGCGGAGATGCGACGAGGAAGCGATTTTCAACACGGGCATCCGCATCTTGCGACGGTGAAACTGAAATTAACGAGTCGTCGGTGCCAAAGAGCAGTCGTGGAAAAGCCGATTATTAACAGTGAAAAAGAATAACGGGACGTTGATAGTGATCGGCGTTTATTTCGCGCGAGTTGGCAACGATCGCGCGAGAGACTATCAACAGGCTTCCGTTTAAATTTGGAACGAATGTAGCGATAAACAGTGATTTACAGATATCGACGGTGTCATGGAGCCGCCAGTTTACCCGTCAGCAACCTCTGTCCGCCATTCCAGGAGCGTTCCGCGCGCCATTTTGAGGACCGCGCCGCCCGCGCGCCATTTCGCGGAGCGCGCCGCCCGCGCGCCATTTCGAGGAGCGCGCCGCCCGCGCGCCATTTCGTGTCGCCGTGGCGCAGCGGTTCGGCTGGAGATTCATCTCGTTAAGGGCGTGATACACGTATAATTATCACTAAACCGACACGAATATGAACTACAAATGTGTTACCAATAATATTGTACTCGGTAGCTATGAGTTTGACAAACAAACGACGCTGCCAGCTATTCACCCAGCTACGAACCCACGTGTTTGGTGTACGTTTTTATCACTTTAAGAAAGAACTTGTCTTTAGAAATTACCCTAAAAATCACAGGAATCTCGTGAAAATTCCGGATCTAATTACCGCATTTGTGCTGCTTAAATGTCAACGAAGTATCTCCGCCACGAGGCAAACTGCGGGTGCCAGTAACCTGCCAAGGCAGCGCTTTGCGGTGACCGAGGTTGATGCGCGTGTTTTTTTTTCTCTTTCTTTTATACATTTTTTATCAGATTATATAACGGCGGAGGCATGTTTTTTACGAGCCGGTAACAAGCGTTAGACCAACACGTAACACGTAACGAAGTCAAACAAAGGTATGACGGTCGCGTTTTTACACCGATTACTTATTACTTCACCTGATGCGAGAGTTAAACCATTTCCATGACCCAATAACCCAGATCTCCGGCGGCAGCGGTAAGAATCACGAAGCGTTGAGCGAGAGCACGATGATCTTTGCCATTTCGCATTCCATGACTCGATGATATTAGAGTTATGAAACCAATTCGGCAAACACCGTGTCCGCGCGTGCCTCGTTTTCCGTCGTCGTTTTCAAGGTCATTCGGTATTTTCCTGGTTTCCTCGTTTCTTCTTAATTCCGATACACGCGCGTATGTGCGCGTATATATCCTGTACGCGTGTATGTCACAGGGTGGGCGCTGCGACGTCAAAATTGGATTTCGATGATATCACGAAAATATTTTCATACCGTGACGGAAGGCTTATTTGCGCGGTGGGAGTTAATCGCGAGAAGCATTGTTGTTTGCGCGGATGACGCGAATTTCTTCCACGACTCGTTTTCTTCGGGGATCATCGGTACAAAGAAATCAGGTCTGCTACGTACTTTCTTAACACGAGCGAGTCGAAATCTCGCTGTATGGAACAGCGAAAAAACGTTCTCTGGCAAAATAGTTAAGTGGCTAATTTCTATGAATCTATAGATTTTTTTTGGGATAAACTTCCGAATAGCCCATACGCAAATTTCATTTTCAAGGTCAAATCTAGCAAGAAAAATGAATTTTGAAAAAAGTTTCTCACGTTTATTGTGATAAATATCGATTCTAGCGAAAAATAGTTCCAACAAAAGTTGTAGGCCATAAAAATATTGACCTTTTTTGTTTCATACGATTTTCGTTTAGAGCCAGTCGTACGTGAGAAAAAAGCGATAATGCTCCGAAATAGGTATATTCTGCTAAGCTCCATTAGTTTCGATATTAAACCCAACCCTTTTTTTTTATAGTGGAGAAATCCTGCATGGATAACCCAACCCAACCCAACTCAACCCAATCCACACGTGCATTTTCGACAAATGCCAGAAATTCTTATTGTCGACGACATATAGACATCTTGGAGCATTATCGCATTTTTCTCACAAACGACTGGCTCTACATAAAAATTGTACTAAACAAAAAATGTCAATATTGTTATGGTCTACAACTTTTGTTCTAACTATTTTCCTCTAAAATCGATATTTATCACAATAAACGTGAAAAACCTTTTGAAAAATCATTTTTTCCAGATTTGACCTTGAAAATGCGATTTGCAGGTATTTTGCCTAGCGTATTCGTTCTCAGCGCGTTGAAATACACGTGTACACGAAACTTTAGATCGGAAGTACAACTCTTGCAACGTTTGAATTGGAGACAATTCAATTTTTCTAACTTGTTGATTTTCTTTTTCCACAAATTTTAGAGGCAGCTGATGAAGAGATACTTTGTACGGTGCACCGTGCGTACGGATTTATCGATAGAATTCTTAGCTACCGATAAGAATCCTGTTTCCACGGCGGATACCGAGAGAATGAGTCGTCGCGCATTGGTTCGCGGAAAAATCCGAGGGAATTGTCGTAGCCACCTGATGCGCGTCGTGAATCAAGGAGAACGGAAATATGATTGAATCAGCGAATATCTGCGATCGTTTCCTATCCATTTGTCCTAACATTTCCTGAATCACGAATGATTCAGGTGGATATGAGGCGAACAATTAATGGAATTTTGTAATCGATGCCGTGGCATTGACGTATCCAGGTCGCTGGTAATAAATTATTCTGCCAGCTTTCACGCGCGTCGATGTCACGCATGTCTCGCGATTCGACAGCTCGTATCTCGCGAATCGTTCGTCTGGCGAAATACTTTGTTGGACGTTATTGGTTCGTCTTGAAGATTTCTACAACTTTTGTTCGGCAAATTTATCCGTCAGACCTACCGGTACGGAGATAAACCAATAGATTCGCTACGACGATCGTTGAATTCCCTCGATTGGCCGCTCTAACTCCGCTGCATCGCGTTTTATCCGGAAAATGTACTCCACGTAATCGATGCGTTCTAAACTCTTCTACAACTTTTATCCGAAACATTTTCTTCTCGGACTCGCGATTATCGCGATAACAACCGCGATACTGACGTAACATCGTTATCAGGTCGCGCATGACATAAACACTAACGTAACTTTGTTTGAGCGCAACCTTTCGGAAATATGTATGTATATATGTATCGTAATATCTGCGTTCAGTCTCTGCTATAACCTTTGTTTGGAAAATTTTCGTCCGTGATTTATGGTGTTCGCGATAAACGACCAACAGTCGTAAAAATGGTATTATCGCGGACGTAGGAATGAAAAGTGATCGTAACTTTTGTCGAACGCGTCTAATCGGAAAACTACAAGAGAGATAAGTTGTTTCAATCAAACAGTCCCACAACTTTTGTTCGAAACATTTTTCTCGGAAACGTATAGTTTCCGAAATAACCACCGTATTATGCTCCCGCGCGGGACAACATCTTGAATTACGTTCAAGGGCTCGTATCTCCGCGTGGGTGCGTTTTATCGAAGATATGCACGAGATATAATTTGTTCTACTCAACTAGATCTATATTTTTTGTTTTAAACTTTTTCTCGTCAGATGCACGATTGACGAAATAAACGCGATACTGTGCTCGGTGCATCGCTAATATCTCCGCGATGACATATTGAATTAGGTTCAAGCGCTCGTATCTCCGCGTGGGTGCGTTTTATCAAAGATATGCACTAGATATGATTTGTTCTACTCGACTAGATCTATATTTTTTGTTTGAAACTTTTTTCGATAAAACGGACGGTTGACGAAATAAACGCGGTAATGTGCTCGGCGCATCGCTGATATGGACGTGACGCAAAGTCGATAAATAAATAAATAGAATGAGGGGGAAAAATGTGAGCAATTTTATAATCGCAAAGGTTTTATCCGCGGACCTCCGGTTATTCTCGTGCAGCCTTAATGTAAATGTGAAAATCTCCTTCAGCGATAAATCTTGAGAAACAAGGTTACGCGAGTCGTCGAGTCTTAATCTGTATATGGGGAACACGTCACACATCCATACAGAGTTGCCGGAAGTCCTTGAGTATAATCAAGGTATTACGTAAATAAATAGGAAACGATTTCCAATGCACGCCGCATACAATTCCAACAAATGTCAGTCGCGCGTCTCAAATTACCTCTAGCCACTATCAACGATAATCGTGTCTCCTTCCCCGCAATCGCCTTATCCATTTCGCATCCGCAAACCGACGAAACAGCACATTTCTTCGATTGCCCCGTCCACTCCGCGGAACTCGACTGCTCCGAAAAAACTGGACAAAAAGTTCCAAAATTTGACCTTGAGAAAACGTTTAAAAAAATATCTAAGACAGGAAAAATCTTTTTTTCGGTGGAAAAAAAGAAAACGAGAAAAAAATAAAATGGCGAGTGGTAACGTGGTGCCAGGAAATACTTGTGGCTAAACGGAGGTTGAGAATATAGAGTAACGGAAGGAGTGATCTTTGGTTCCGGCTAAGGACTCCGAGGTCCTGTATGGCTTGTAGCTAAAATGCATGCCAATGGCCCCATTATTTCGTGGTTGTAGGGTCAGCAGGACCCATGCGACACATGACGAAGGTAACACACGTCTAAGTATACTAAAAACAATAAAATAAACAAAATAAAAATGAGAATACGAAAGTTATACACACGTACATATAAAGATAACAAAAAGTGTGACATGAAGTAGTAAAAATAGGAGTGCAACAACCAAAATTGAACTGAATGTAAATGTAAGCATGGAGTGTTGGTTGACTTAATAACAGTTGCCTATGAGAAGTAACATAAAGATAGCACGAAGTGCTGGTTCCAGTTAAGACCGCTCCTCGAAGACGAGCCCTCGGTGTACTTGGCGTCAGGGGTAGAAGAACCAGAACGCAGGGACCAGCTTTGCCTTGCAGACACGTAGGTATAAGTTTTGTGTGCGAGTAGCTTGAAATATCCAAATTTGTTCCAACAACTAATTTTGTAGTTAAATGATGGACTTATAAAAAAAAAATCTGAACGTCTCTGAAACTCAACAAACGTAAGTTTTTTTTGAAACTGTACTTCGTGAGAAGAGTTTTCAAGGGTTAAGAGTGGAAAAAAAATGGTCAAGCCCAAAATCTCGTTCCTACTTTAGAGGGCTACTGGATTTTGGGTGCGGTAAAAAAAAATTGATTAAGCATCCGAAAAATTGTACACGAAGCCAAAATTTTCGCCCAAAAAAAGTGAAACAGTTTCGCACCCGATTTTCCTGCCTAAAAATGTAGAATAGACTCGGCGCAGTAGAATTGAGATTGGGCAGCGATATGGATTGGCGAAGGTATTCGCGAGGCGCGTGCGGGCTGAGAGAGAGAGAGAGAGAGAGGAAGCTGAAAATTGGCAGAAACCCAGGAAAGCAGTGGGAATTGATTGGTGGTATCGCGGATGTGTTCAGGTGTTAAAAAGACAAGGCCTTCCTAGCCGCTCGGACGACCGTGAACGTCGAGCACTCCGTCCCTCTCTCTCTCTCTCTCTCTCTCTCCCTCTTTCTTTCGCTATTTCGCCCCCCCCCCCCCTCTCTCCTCGTGTCCATTATTATGTAACGCTTTTAACTGTAAATATTTACCGGAACGAGAGGCGGCGAGTCTCGAAGCGACGGCGGCGGCGGAGGCGGCGGCGGCCGGTCGGAGGGCTGCCTAGAGGGGGAGAGCAGCGTGGGGTGATCCGGAAAGTAGACCAAGCGAACCGGTGGCCGTGTTAAAAATACAAAAGTAGTACAACTTTGTTCCACTAAATCTAAAGTGGCGATCACGCGTTGCCAACCGGTGAAAATTTCTGACGTTTCGTTAAACGGGTCAGGATATCGTCGAGCATTTCTCTCTCTCTCACTCTCTCTCTCTCTCTCTCTCTCTCTCTCTCTCTCTCTAAAATTATCCGCGACACGCGCGTGGCTAATTAACCCCGTTCTTTTTTTCCGTTTACAAAATCAAAAACAATTCGTTTACTTACGTTTTATTTATTTTTTTATTCATTTACCTATTTATTTATTCATCTATTCATTCATCCATTCATTCATCTATTTATTTATTTATTTAGTCATCTATTCATTTATTTTTTTATTTAGCTATTTATTTAGCTATTCATTTACTTACTTATTCATTTATTTAGTTAGCTATTTATTTAGCTATTTATCTAGGTATTTATTGATTTATTTATCCATTTATTTATTTATTTATTTAGCTATTTATTCATTTATTTGGCTATTTATTTAGCTATTTATTTAGCTATTTATTTATTTATTTATTTTTATTTATTTGTTCAAAGCCGCTATTTTTTTTTGTACAGCTACTATACTATGTGAAAACGCTGTTGAATACTCAATTAATAAAGAGCTGTTTACCGCATTTCATGATGTTGATCAGCTTCTGAGAAAAAAATGGTCAAATTTAGGCCAATTTTTCGGTCTGTAGGGTAGTTTACCCCGTGGATATAAACTAAGGCTAAAAGTGGTCCAAGATTCGTTCTTCGCGGAACACCAGTAATCAAGTCGAATTGACTACTCGTGACTTTAATTTCCGGGAATTTTGAAAATTGTCGCAACGTGTGGGAAAACATTTTGCCGAGTAGATCGGAACTACGAACGTGAGTCGAGTTCCGGTTCGGAAGGTGCCGAATCGCGGGTGTAGCTCGAGTCGTGTCCGAACAAAATCGCGAATTTGATAATTGTCAGCGAGAGAATGCGAAGAAAAGGCGCGGAAAAATTTATCGTGACACGGGCGAGAGAGTTCGCCTTATCTCGCCGCGGCTCGCGCACCGAGAGCTGCGAATAGGTTTGTTGTCGAGCATTTTAATCGAGAAAGTTGCGGCGCACGGGTATCCGTCGCTTTTTTTCATTTTTTCCAGAAACTAGAAAAAAATCAGAACCCGGGCAAATTACTTCCAAAGCAATTCCAATGCTATTTCGTATTTTTAATACACTTTTTATACATTATTTGATTATCGTTGCACAAATATCCTTATAATTCGCAAAAATGCCACGCGATTCGCGTTTTTAGCCGAAATTTGCTACTGACAAATGAGGTAGCAATTATAAATTGTGGGGAAAATTCCTAGCAACACGAATGTAGACTCTGGTCGCCATTTTAAATCCGCCATTTTGCTTTTTGAAAAACTCGTACGTATTTCAACGCAGTTTCTTTAAAATTCATTTTTTGAGCAGATTTTTCAGACGTTAAGAAGTGAAAAAACGGTTAAAAACAAAATTTCGTACCGTTTAACTTATTTTGGAAAAAATTACGCTCTAACAGCTAACTGCTCCAAGCTAAAAAAATTGATTCGAACACAGGAAAAACTGTAAGTTTCTGTAAAACGTGAAAAATAAGTGCACAATTTAATACATGATTAAAAACTAATTTTTGCGCCCAAAAAAACAGAAACAATTTCCCACTTGATTTTTTGAAATACAAATTTAGAATAAAGTTGACCTAGTAAATGTGGTATTCAAGACATAAAATTGCGTTTCTTTTGGTGACAGGACTTCGTTATTGCGAAGATATTAATTGTTTTTTAATAATTCGCATAATTGGAACAGTTCGAATATTCGCAGACCCCTAAAAAAATAGTCGCCGAGTCAAATTTGAGGGGAATTGAAGGAGGTGAATGTCGGGAAAATTCGGGAAATGGCGAGGATTTAGGAGGTAAGGAGAGAGGTAGGAAAAACGAGCAATAATAGATCTCGAGTTGAATGTGAGAACGATGCGACGTACGTATTTCGCTATATCGAGATGTACGTGGGTGGTACGTGTGATATAGCATGTGATATCATGCGTACGTGTGCGTATATATAGCCGTGAAAATTAGGTGAGCCGTTCGTTTCCGTGGTACTTTATGTCACGAAACGACCTCATTTTTACTCGGCCACGAGGCGTCACGGTCGAGGTCAAGGTCGAAGGTCGAAATCGTTATTATTTAACGCGCGTGGGGCATCGTTGCGCGGTTTTTTGTCCGGTACCGTTTCGATCCCCGTGCCAATCAACATCGAATTATCAAATTAGGTGGAAGAAAAAGAAATTTTTTCACTCTCGCAAGTTATAACTCGAAAAATATCGATGTTAGAAAAAAAAGTTTCCAGTAAAAAAGTTGGAGAATTCAATTTGCAAGAGAAAAGGTTTATGTAGTTTTCCGCCTCGGAGCAACCGTTCTCGAATTAAACGCATTTATAGCGACTCGGGGGTTAGCTGAACTTCGGGGAATCCCCGAAACGGACATGTATACTCGGCATGCACCCCCCTATCTAAAGTAATCAATAACTCAAAGAGTATTGGTAGCAGAGAAAAAAGTTTCGGACAAAAGTTACTCGTAATTAAAAGATCTACAACTTTAATAAGAGCTAAGATTTCATGAAAGTGGGAGGTTGGCGAGAAAATGGCGAAAAATGGAAAATAAAGGGGGAGAAAAAGACATTTTTTAACTCTTGGGAGTTGTAAGTCGGAAAATATCGACGTTAGAAAAAAAAGTTTCAAGTAAAAAAGTTGGAGAATTCAATTTGCAAGAGAAAAGGTTCATGCAGTTTTCTGCCTCGGACCAACCGTTCTCGAATTAAAGGCATTTATAGCGACGCGGGGGTTAGCTGACCTTCGGGGAATCCCGCAAATGGACATGTACACGCGGCATGAACCCCCCTATCGATCTCGGATAGTCCCCAGGCTACGTAATTGAATGTTCGAGCATTCGACAATTCGACTGGACCAACGCTTTTCTAACGACGTCGCGACGGAGAAGAGCGATCGTCGCCGCTGCTCCGCGAGCGAATCCCGTTCTTCTCACCTCCGCGGGTAGAATTACTGTTACGAAACAGAACTCTGGGCGAACGGAGGCGCGACGAGGAGAACGAGGAGCACGGAGCCGAACGAGGGAACAGTTTAGCCTCGTAACTAAGTAAGTAGAGTGTTAGAGAGGCGAGCACCGATGCGTGCGCGACGCGGTGAAGAGGAGGCCATCGTCGAGAGCAGCCGCCGAGCCTCCGCGCCGCTCTGCTCTTTTTCCTCCCCGGCACACGGGTCCGCGGCGGAGAACCGTAATGCCGTTAGATTTTCTCTCCGGTGCTCGTTGTACCTCGCCGTCTCCGCGTCTATGTCGCGCCGCCGTCCAACGGGCCCGGCGACGCTCGCGTGTTCGTAACACACTTACGAATGGGAATGAGAATGCCTTACGGCATCCCCGACGCGGTGCTGGAACAACGAAATCGCTCCGATTTCACGTAACGCCGCGTACCTGCGCGATTACGCGACCGATAACGAGCGTCAGCCACCTCGACGAGGCTGCCTGGTGTCCTGGAAATCCGTACCACTGAAAATCTGTCCCACTGAAAATCAGTCCCACTGAAAATCAGTCCCACCGCGGAATTTCTGAGAACAGCCAGGGCGAGTTCTTTTGGGGATGCCTACTAGTACCTGGCCCCGAGCCTCCCCGAGCCAATGCCCTTTGAACAATGCTTTGGGGATTCCTCCTAGTCAACCCCTACCAGCTTTCTCTCTACCACCCTCGTTGCTGTTCTAACTTCGCTGGTGTTTAGTTCGCGAGCTCTTTGCGCGTATATATTACTTGTTCGGTATGGAAGTGGCAACGACCAGCCACGGTAAGGCACGTGCTCGCTTTGAAGGATATTCGTATGTCGTAAAAAGAAGAAATGTAGACCGAACTGTTGTTTGTCGCTGTTCAAAACAACGATCGGCGAAGCGTCGAGGTATACTTAAGACCAAAGACTCCAACATGCTTGCTTCAAAAGAACATCGGTGTGGAACTCCGGATGATAGGCGCCTGGAAGTACAGAGGACTCTAGCCCGAGCGAAGAAGAGAGCGCGAGAGGAAGATACTTCGGTCCCTACAATATATACCGAGGAGTTGGGTAATCCGCATAATCGAGGTTATGATTTTGTTACGGAAATGCCGGAACAGCAATCAGCGAAAAGGGCATTGTACAACCATCGCGACTCATGGGGCAGGTAGCAAGTGGCCAGTATTCATTGTTACGGCGAACTATAGAGTGTGACGGATTTTCACAAGTTCCTTAGTGGGATTTTCACTGGTACGGATTTACGCTGCCTCGCCTCGCTCCTGCACCCAGCGCTGGGCTCCCTTTTTTCCAAAGGACACTTCTGGACGGTGGCGATCGCCAGAATCGATTTCCCGCTTCTCCAACGTCTCTCGTTGACCTTGCTCTAATTTCGTGGGTCCGATTTGGGATTTTCAAAAATTGAAAATGGCGCCATTTTTTGGAAAAAGGGTTTGAAAGGGGGATCTTTTTTTTTGAAAGGATTATCGAATCAGGGAACGAGCTCTAGCCGTTCTTGTGACTCGGAGTAACCTGAAAAGTATCCGCGAAATCGCGTGACTCAGGCAGAACGGTGGAGCCATCGAGCGGCGACTTCCGCTTGACACGTAACTTTACACGCATCGTATTCGATCATCAATTACAGTTGCAGTGACCGAAGAGAAATTCGTAACGGAGGAGAATAAATTCGGCAAACGGTAGCGAGCGTGTGTTGTAGATTGGCGAGATATTTGAGGGGATAGGAAGTCGGGAAGGGATGGCGAATAGTCGTGGATAATTGATGGGGGCTGGAGAAAAAGTTGGGGGGCAAATTGTAGAAGCGGAAGAGAGACGCGCGACGGAGCGGTGTCGTCCGAAAAATTGGACTTTTACCGTTCCCGGCGGGTAACGGGGTCCAGAAGTGACGTCGTCGCCTCCCAGAGAAAGTAATGGCCACATTTCCTGACCTACATTACTACGCTGTACCGTAGGCACTAGCCGGGCGCGTAGATGCGGCGCTCGCTACTCGCTACATCGAACCGTGACCGTATGTGACTTCTATTCGCCGGGACGCGTCCCCCGGCCCCGCGGCAGTCGTCAGCGTCGCGAAACGCTCGCGCAACCTTCGCGAATCCGTGGCGTGACGTCGGGAGGCGCCGTTTCTCGGCTTGACCCAAAAAATCAGGCTGCCGTACGTTCTATAATTACCTACTACGATGGTCGCAGGAACACCCAGCCGCGGTGTCGCGTGGATGGGCGAAAAAAATCGTGGAATTGCCTCGAAAAACGAAAATTCCGAATCCAAAAATACGACGACAATGGCATCGCTGAGCCGATTGGCAAGGATCCGCCCTTTGCCCCGACAACCACGCGGCCTCTCCTCTTTTTTGGGGAGAAATCGTACGACAAGTTCGGGTAGCTCGGAACCGCGCCGCGCCACGTCGGATTCGAGGTCGGATTCGAGATCAGCGACCTCGAAAACCCCCGGAACGTCGGTCCTCGATCGTTCCGATCGGCCCTTCCCCGACCTCCGCCATTTCGTGGCAGACCGGCCGCCATTTCGCGTCTAGCCCGCGCGCCATTTCGCGCCCAGCCCGCGCGCCATTTCGCGCCTAGTCCGCATGCCGTTTCGCGCCTAGTCCGTCCACCAGTTTAGCTCCACGCCCGCCGCCATTTTGGTTCCACGCCGGCCGCCATTTCGCGCCCAGAGCGGCGCCATTTCGCGTCCAGCCTAAAAATCGTCGGAAAAATTCCGTTCTTTCGCAGATCCAGCGTTATAGCAATCGGCCAACCGAATGAAATGGCGACGAATAAAATTCCGCGTCGTGTACGGATTCTCTTCTCTATTTTTTGCGCAAATTCGGACCCAGAGCCTCTCGTTTTTCTCCACGATTTTCGAGGTGGCAGGAACGGTGGCAGCGAATGCGAATCTCCGCGAGGCTCTCGAGCTACTCCGTAACTTTCTCTGACGGGACTTCGATCGGAACTACGGAAAGGGAGAAAGAAATTCAGACGGAAACAGAAAGAAAGAGAGACACGGAGAGAGAGAGAGCCAACAATTTTTTTCTCTCCGCTTCTCTGCCATCATCTCGTCACGCTCTCCTTTTCACAACGAGGCTAAGGGCCACGTGAAACCTACCGCTTTCAAATACCTCCTACAAACAGCTAATAGTCGACATTCCTATCATCGTCATCAGCGTCACCTCACAACGAATATCGAACCAGCCAATTATTAGCAATAGTCGTGCCACGAGAATTTTTTTTTTGCGCCTTGCGATTTTTTTAACGAGCTAACAGTGCGTGGAAAAAAAGTATCCATACATATTTATGTAGAAAATCGAACGCTCTACAAAAAAGGTCTCTTCGTATTTTTTTCTAAACTCATTGGTTCAAAAGTTATTCAAGGTCAAAGTTAAAATTTTTCGTAATTTTGGCCAATTTTTTCATATGCACTAGAAAAATACTAGGAGACCTTTTTTATGAGCAACGCTGATATCTTTACAAGAATATTCAACGTTTTTCGTATTCGTACGCACAGGAATTCAGTGCCAATAAAAGGCCAAGTCCACTTTGGTCACTTTTTTTCTAAGGTGGTTTCAAATATTTTTCATGGTTGGCCCACTGCGCAGTCGCAGCTAAGTCGCGGGAAGTGCGCTACGCCGGGAAACTCGTGGTAAAAAGTGGGCGAAGTAACGGGAGAAAAAATCGGGTGAAAAACTGAATTTAAAAAAAAAAAGAGGAAAAAACAGAAAAATGGGAGCGACCTTCGCACGGTTATCTAATCTTTATTTTAAGTGGCGTCCATCGAAATGAAGATCTCGCACGTGTCTTTGCTACAGATGCCGCTCCCACCTCCTCTGCCTACACGCAGGCCCGCGTCTTTCTAACCTAGAAACCGTATCCGACGACGCGGTTCTCCCACGCGGGAAAGAATCGTCGGCCCAGAAAAAAACGGCAAATCCGGATCGAGCGAGGAGAGAAGAGAGGAACGAGCGCGAATGTCAAAGTCGGAAGGAGCGGAGAGACGCGACAATCGTGGGGATATCGGTGTCCTTTTGGTTCCCGTGGCGCTCGCAGATCTCCGAGGGCGCTGCGATCGCTACGTATGGTGAAAACGCAGGGAACGGAAGGAAGAGGACCGGGCCAATCGCGAGGGTCGCGGGCTATTCGTCGGCCGATAATAATTCGTAGTGGTTATCGAAACGCCGGAGACCTTGGACTTGGCAGAGGCTTGTAAGCGGAGGCGGTGAGCGGCGAGAGGCGAGGATAGGGGGCGAGGAGCGGCGAGAGCGAGAGAGACTGACCCGAATAATCCGAGAGCAGTTACCTAGACGTTACGAGAGAGGCTCTTTCTATTTTTTTACACGTTATTACACTCAACAGCCGGAGAAATTTACATTCCCTCGGTTGTGCCTCGATGCTCCTTTAAGGTCGGCGCGAAAGCACCTTTCTCTCGGAGGAGGAGCGGTGAAAGATGGATCTCCCGCTCTCCGTTCGCTCCTTTGCCCTCGAAGCGTCAACGCTCATCGAAAATCCACAGAAACCAGATCACGAATTTTCCCCCATTTTTCCCCTATATTTCCCCCATTTTTCCCCTATATTTCCCTCCCTAGAAAGCTTCGACTGTGGCGCACCACCCACAGCGGAAGCTACGGGAAACAGTTCTATCCACGCGCCAATAGGGTGCACTATACTTCAAGGTCACAGCTGGCCCAATTTCTGGCCTTTTCAGCATTACTTCCACTCAAGTAAAAAACTGTATCTCTGATAAGCAAATACATTTTGTTTATACAGTTAAAGTGACGCATTCTACACCTAGCTAATGGCACTCGCGAAAGTAGGTACCTTATTTAATACACCTGCATAAAAAAAAATCCCCTAGGCTGAAGTGACTGTGACCAGCATTTTCTAGTCATAGTCCGAGCAGTTTGGGTGCCATATCCTCTAACATTAAAATAGCAGTGTTCACAGCTGTGTTGGACTCTTTTCAACTATTTTCCCTATTGCAGTAATAAAATTCTCTTTTTATACTTTATAGTAACTTTTTTTATTATTCTCCTGAGAGCTTTTATTTCGTGCTTCCAGGGTGCTACTTGAGACGTACAGAGTGGGCAATCTAACGTGACCACTCCGTTACTTTTGGAGTTACGCAAAAAACGTGAAAATGCATCTTTTGCGTTTTCAAGGTCAGCGACCTGCGGAATTTCCTGGCATTTTCCGTGCCTAGGGAATTTTGTCGATGACTCGCGACGGATTTCAGGGGACTGTTGCCGTTTTTCTGGTGACAAAAAATGGCGAGCGTATACGTCGCGGTGAGTAATCGGAAATCGACGCGTCGATTATTATCTAACGTTGCAATTGTTGTTGCGCGAACGGAGCTGATAGGACGGCGTCGCGGCGCGGGCGCTGAACGTCGGTGAAAGCTGTTCGTAGGAAGCGATATTACGCCGCGGCTTCTCCGTCGATAAATTTCAAAACGGAACTTGGAACGCGCTTGCGTCACAGGATCGCGGAGAAAGAAGCCGTAACGGGTGCGAAGAATTTCCGAATCAAACGGAGAACTTTCCAAGGCGTTGAACCTGTCGGTCAGCCACGGTCACGTCGCCCCTCCGTTTTCGCCGCGATTTCGCTCGAATAGGCGATTTTTCGTCCCACCGATCGCGCCGATTCCTCGATCCCGGGCAAAAGAGAGAGAGAGAAAAAAGGAGAACAGGCGAATCGCCTTTGTTCGCGAATGCCGATGACGCCGTGGCTCGAATTTCCCGTTTCGCCGGAGAAAAACAAAATTGCGAAAACAGTCCTTGAATTTCGTCACGACGGTGCGATGATAATGCGGACGATAATCATAATGGCGATCGTCAAAAGGCGAACACGCTCGGCGCACGTAATCGCCGCGATTCAGAGGAGAAAAACAATTTTTTGCGACGCCGAAGCCGCCGCAATTCGTCTCTGCGTCGTTTTCCGCAAATTTGCAGCCAAGGTTTTTTTTTTTTTTTTTAGCTTCTCTGCAATTTTCCTCGCGTTTCTAAAACAAAAAATTCTTGCACACCGATCGTGGGATCGTTTGTCTGGTGCTGCTCGAGGTGAACGATTCCCGCGATATACTTTCGTGGAGAGACACACAGACGGAGAAAGAGAGAGAGAGACGCAGAGATTCCTAGCTTTCTAGCCGACGACGCGTGCGGCCAAAGAAAAAAGGAATTGGCCAAAGCTGGGAATGTCTCAAGTTTTCTCGAAAAATTCCTCCGACCCCGCGAGGAAAGATTAAAAAAATGGCAAAAGTACAGCGCCGCTACCTAGACGAATTTCCAGCTCGTAGCCACCAATCGACGAGCCCTCGCGAAGCATGCCACTTTTGTCAGAAAAGTTTTAGCCTAGAAATATGTCTACTGCACCGAGAGACAAACAGAGAAATCTCCACAACGTAACACGGGCATCGTGACTATGTTACATTGGAGCCAAGATTTTTCGGCGAGAAGAATACAAAAACAGTACCTAATAATTACGATGTAACGTGGCAGCCGTTACCAGAAAAATGGTGATGAATACTACTCAACATAGTATTGTTGACCATTTTCTGTCCAGTGAGTTTGCTAACCGTGTTAACATGCTAGTTATTACCATTTTTTTCTCTCCGTGTACTAATAGTGACTGCCTCACCCTGTACACCAACATGTATGCACACGTGGACGCGCGCATATGAGTACGCGTATGCGTACGTTACAGTACTTACGTACTACGTAAAATTGTATAAGTTTCGAGCAATTGGCGAGTTGCCTGTACGGTGCACACTCATGGTGCGTGCGTATTTGCTAAATGAAATTCGTGTACACAAACATGTCCGTGTAGTGTATGCTAACTGTGTTAACATGGTGACTATTACTATTTTTTTCTCTCCGTGTACTAATAGTGACTGCCTCACCCTGTACACCAACATGTATGCACACGTGGACGCGCGCATATATGTACGCGTATGCGTACGATATAGTACTTGCGTACTACGTAAAATTGTATAAGTTTCGAGCAGTTGGCGAATTGCCTGTACAGTGCACACGCATGGTGCGTGCGTATTTGCTAAATGAAATTCGTGTACACAAACATGTCCGTGTACATGTATGCGGTCGTACAATGTATCGTGTATTTAAAAATGTAGTACGCACCCACCTAGCGCAATAAATGTGTATTTCAAAATATAGTTTCGCTCGTTTGTATAACAATGGTCAAAAAAATCGGCGAGTTTCGAGAAAAAGGGTCGTTTGTTCCGGTTTTCTATTTTTTTTTCCGCGTACCAGCGTCGAGGCCGGTGAAACGGAGGGGGTCGCGTCGTGTAACACGTGCTCGTGTTTCCAGCGTGTTATCAAACGCATCCCTCGCGAAGCTGTAAATGTTTGGACGACGGCCGTTTGTTTTTCGACGTCCTCTTCGTCTTGCTCGCCCGGTGACCACGGAGTCCTTATTTCAAACGGATTACCCACGCCGAGTGGGACCGGGGATCGGACAAAGGTGTTGCGTTAGGCGCGGTGGCCGGTGATGCTCGTTGTGGCAACATGTTCACCTGCGCGGCTGAATCATCTCTGAAAGACGCGATAACGATCGTCAGCTTCGTAATCTCGGACCTCTGCGGTTGCGAATAGTCAAACAAAGAGTCCGATGCTCGTATCGGCTCGCTGCGCAGCGATAAGTTCATAATATTATTCGTTTGCGAAATTATTCGAACAATTAATCGTACAGCGCGTACAACGCATACGTAGACAACGAGAGAGCCTCGCGATGATACGTGACAACGATAATCGCGCGTCACGCTTCCAGAGGCGTTGCCATGCCGATATCACTCCGTTTCGTTACGTTACTTTAACCGTTTGCAAATACCCTCGACGCGTTTACACATTTCGTTTACTCATTTCCAATTATTGTCAACTCTTCCCGATTATTCCGAATCGATGGCAATTATACGCCGTTCATCCTCACTTGTTCTCCATCACGCTCAACGATTTTCAATTATTTCCATCCACCGTCAATGGTAACTCTTTCTTCGTTCTATTCCAAACCCCCTTAAGGGTTTGAACCACCCAAATATTTTCAAAACCATTAAAAAAAAAAAAAATTGGGTGGTCAAAATGAACCCTGGTGTTTAAAAACGAGTAACGTGACGCAATTTTATGCACGGCCGGACCGATATCTCGCAAAGTTTTGGTCCGATCGACTCGAAATTTGGACTGTACATTCAGAACTAATTTCTCCACGGCAGTACGAAGGATTATTTTTTTTTCTCACATACTTTGATTATTATTAACAATTTTCGACCGATTTTGTGGAGGTTTGTCGACTTTTTTTTCAACATGGCGCCATTCGGCCAAAAATCAATTTTTCAAAAAAATCCTACGTACCGTGGTAGCTCTTAGTGTACTTGATCGAAGTTTTTTTGGTTCGTGAGTCTATCGTTAAAATTATGGGAGAAAAGCGTCCGACAGTGGAGGGATAAAAAAAGACATCTTCGGAAAAAATGCTGTATTTTCTTTTGTACAGATACTATACAACGGCAAAACACTGCTAGCTAGTCAATTAATAAAGCCCTTTTTACGGCATTCCATTAGAATTTTTCATATCGAATTATCGATCAAATATTTCGTTCTGCTTTTGTTTAGTTGGATTAATAATTGTGGAGTTATTCGTCCTTTTTTTGGAAAATATTTTAGCTGCAGGAATCGAGTCTGATTCGGGGGGGTTCGTCGATTTCGAACTTTTTTAAACAAAAATTGTATTTTTTAAATTCGTATTCGCGACCGTCGACGTTTTTTCACGCCTCGATTATTTGCGAGCGATTTTTCGGTTCAGTCGTATTCCTTGGTCGAGTGCGCAAATCCGTTTGCTTTTTCTCGTCGCCGTTCGCTCGTCTCGTCTTATTTCAGTTGCCCGCTCTTTCTGTGCCCGGGGTGAAAAAGGATGTAGAATTTCTTTGGGGCGAGTTGCGGAGTTGCTGGGCGATCAGCGAAAGGAAAGAAGCGAGATATACGGGAGTGAAAATAGCCTGCTGCTGAAGGGTGATCGGTAAGCGCGAACTCTTGCCTTTTATGTCGCCAGGCCTGTCATCTTGTCGCCGTCCGTATCTCTTGCTCTCGTCGTCGCCGCGTGTATTTTTACGTAACAAATAGATTTAGACGGTGAGTAGACTAGTGGGACATGCATCCCGATGGGAATGCAAAATGACGATGTGGAAAAGGCTTCGATGCCGAATAACAGAAATAAATGGCGAGAAATAGCAGCGACAGGCATCCGCGGTTACGAGGATCGGATCGGAACGGGATGGGATTAAATCGAGAACCGATCTCACGTACCTACGACTCTCCTCTCTTCGAATTCTCGTACCTGCGCCACGGAGAAATCGAGCTCCGAAATAATAGCGGACCTCGCCTCGAAATTTCTCAACTGAATGGAGACATAGAGATGTCTCGTTTGCCACGGCTGTGATACCGGCTACTCATCCTTCTTATCTCATATCTGTCATCAGCAACACCCGAGGTCATAGCCACGTATGTATATCGAGTAGAATATGAACCGCGTCACGAACCTGAGCTGACGCAACCCTATCCCGACACACTTTCATCGATATCTCTCGAACGGTGAGAGTTATAACAAAATGTTTCCTATAAATTCGATAGACTTTTAAGACCCCCATCTTTTTTGTTTTCACAAACTTTTCGCTAAACTCAACCGTATGCTCGGAAATCGCCCTTTTATCACCTCATTTCAGAGGTAGTACCATAGTCCGCGCTGCGCGACACTCTTTCGTTAAAATCTCGTTAACCGTCAGATTTACGTGAAAATTTTTCAGATAAATAATGTAGAGCGTTAATAGACGCGTCTTTTTTTACTCTTAAAATTTTTCGCTAGAGGTGACCGTTTTCGAAAAATTCCTGTTCCAAAAATCCCAATGCCAAAGCAGGCATACTTAATCATCGAAACGTACTTAATCTCGGGCTTATTCGACGATATTGACGAAGACTTTGCGTCAAATTGCTGTGACGGTTCACGGTTTTGTGGTGGTTCCATCGAATAGCGACAGTTTGGTGCGCAATGCGATTTTTATTGGCTAGGTTTGGTATCGCGTGTCGTGGCCCGGACACTCGTCGAATAATTTATCGCTCGCGCGTCGGTCCGAGACGCGCGTAGAATCTGAGGATGCGCGAGTTATCGTTATCGCTGGTAACTCGCGATGAATCGAAAAGAAAGAGGAAAATAAGTAAATGAAAAAATGGACTGCCGTAACGAGTTGCCAACAACAGCGATAAGAGAGAGTCGAGGGACAGAAATAGCAAGTTGAATGGCCTAGTCTCTTACGAGCGCGCTCATGTATTCCAGTTGGAAGGTTGCGAAGCTTTGTTCGAGCGATCCGATCGGGTGCAGCAGCAGCAGCAGCAGCAGCAGCAGCAGCGTGCTGCGCGTTGCATTACTCATAGAAGCCGATGAATATTCGCCGAATGAAAATTGGAGATAAAAAAAGCCTCGGCGAAGAGTGATCCCATTGGCTCGCGAAAGGCTCCGCGACGCGCCAAGTTGCGCCGAGGACAGTTTTCAAAACATCGAAAAACTGCACCCAACGGACAAAGAGTCTTCGTGCGGTCGACAAAATAGTAGAATTTATTAACGATACTCGACACAAAGAACTCGGGCGCAGCGGTGCAACGAGCCACAGCGGCCGGTGCACCGCGCGCTCTACGTGGTGGGGTGCTGCGCTAAGGGGCCTTGGACGATCTGTCCTTGACTCGGCACGGTTACCCCAGAGCTCCAAGTGTGACGTCATTCCGCATAACTCGCCTAATTGCATCGTTGCCGCTGCGCTGCCTCCCACTACCACCCACAGCAGCGCACGTAGGGCTGGCGGAAGGGAGTCGCGAGCCCAGACCGGGGCCGGAGCCGGAGCCGGAGTTGGACGGCCGGACGGACGTGCGGGCATCGATCCGAATTTTCCTCGGCATTTCGCTGCTCCTGCTTCTTCTATCCTTTTTTCTGCGGAGACGGAAAGAGCGAGAGAGAGAGAGAGATGGTGAGAGAGGACCCGTTAGGCCTGGGACCTCAGCGGATGGGATATGCCGCGTTGTTCGTATTTTTGGCAATTTTTAGGGAGGGATCAGCGCACTTTTGGCATTTCCGTTGGACTCTTTGTCGGCCTATCTTCGTGGAAATGTCGCGCGTGTATTTTTTACACGAAGCGGGGTCGTCGCCGGATGCGGCGATTACGAGTCGCAGCAGAGGCGGTTGTAGGAGAGGTCGCGCCGCGCCGCGGTAATCCGTCTGCATCCGAGCCATCCGCATGTTGGACGTCGAATGCTTGGTATCTTTGCAAAACTTGGAGCTCGAGGAACACGCGGGAGGGTATATTTTTGTCCGGCATGGAAAGGACGAGCCGCGTGAGCGAGGCGAAGCCAACTTTGTTTTCTGCAGTGTTTGCGAGTGGTCCGAAGGCCAAGCGGATTCGAAGTCGATGACACCGAGGTTCACCAGTCAGTGGCCAATGCTTTGGGGTTAGGATACGACGTGCGTAGAGATTCAGGGCCGTGCCATCCGTTTTTTTTCTCCTTTTTCTTTTTTCTTCTCTTCCCTCCGTTACGGCCGCGAGCTTTCCGTAGTGTTCGTGTATTCGCGATGCTCGCTTCGCGTGATCCGCTGCTGCTGCTGCTGCTGGGATGGAGGATGCGGTGCTCGAAAACGTTCCTCGCGAGGACTCCCATCGACGAAGTGCGACCGACCGGCGTATCGACGAAGGGTTGACCTTGGTCTTTTGGAGTTGAATGGTCGATGTTTCAGGACCTTCGCTGGCGTAGTCACGGACAGACAAACATCAGCCAACCAGACCAGACCAGACGCGCCGAATAAGTCTCGACCGTTTACCCTTCGGGCCAACGCCGCATTGCGCTGGGCGCTACTACCACGGGCACGACTACCGTCGCGCGATATACTCGTATAACTTTGTCCTCGATGATTTTTCACGCGACTCGCACGCCAGTTTTGACCATGGACAAAGCCACGGAGCCGGAGCAAGTCCTTTGTGCGCGAATGCATACTTCACCCAAGAATTCCGCGCCGATCGAATCACCGCGCAAATAAACCGCGGAAGATGCATTTCGAGCAGATCCAATGACCTGTCATGTTCCCCATCCAAGAGCCTCCCCTTCCGCGTTGCATCATCTTGCGAAGCCCACTGTCCTCGTCGATGCAGAACCAAGCGTGACTTGCCCATCGACGTCCAGGAAGGAGGGAATGACACGTGGCAACCCGTTGCTCGCTACCCCCTGCTCCCATGACCTCCTCGACCATCCGTCAATTACGCCAGACCTTGCATCGGGGCTCAGGAACGAGGTCCATGTATTGTATCTACCAAAGTAATGCCAGATGCAGTTTGCCTTCTTGGGACTTCGCGGGATGACGCAATGGATCATCCCTCGAAGCCTGCTAGTGGCCTCCCTCGGCACTCCTCTCTGCTAGTGGCTGCGCACTCCTCTCTACTCGTGGTTTTTGGCGGCAAAAAGCTACTCCTAACCTGTAAAACAACCATCAAGGCTGGCTGCATCAACGAGATGTTGGAGTCTGTAGATCTGAAAGTTGCTTTGCAGATTCCGCATCGGAGTCGAGGGTCGACCTGGATCTTATACAGCGATGACCGTTATGATTGTCGACGTATTGTATCCGCTGAATTTAGCACAATGAATGCAAGTCGAGCGGCTGACCCACATCGGGAACGAGAGAGCGAAAGACCGGATAGGGTCGCCGGAGCAACGAGGGTTGCGATCGCGCTGAGGTGAGCCTCCGCGACGACCTCGCATGGAAGCCAGGAGTGCTGGTTGGGTACAACTGTGGCTCGCCGCCACGACACGGATCCTAACCTAACTCGATCGCGTGTCCATCACTGTCGTGGATGCGTATCGCAGCTGTTGTACGCGCCGGATGGATAACGGAATTCGACTGGAAATCGAGATCGCGATGAAGCAGCAATGGGCAGCATTTCGCAGCCCCAGAGTGAAAGAGAGCGTCGACTATTTTCGTCCGGTTCCAAGTCTAAAAATGCATCGAATTCGCGGCATGGCTGCCTGACTTAACCCGCGCCACGGTTCAACGAGAGTCATTCTAAATCCTGACTCACTCGAACCGGACGCGTTAACCGAACAGCGCCGATGATACCATCCCAACAAAAAGCCTCAGCTTCTCGACGAGTTACGCCGGACGGTTCAGGGATGTTCCCTACAAATGTTCAGCTGAACCGGGGGAAAAATTCCGCGATCGCAGCCAGATCGTTATCCAAACTGGTCCCCCCAGTCCCATGGAGCACGTGGTTCGGAATCTGAGGAGGTGTCGGGCAGAACACGACCGGAAACGCGAGGAATTGTGATCAAACGATGGGGAATTCATCGTGCATTTTCGCGATGCGTTGGGTCTGCTGAGAAAGAGAGAGAGAGAGAGAGAGAGAGAGAGAGAGAGAGAGAGAGAGAGAGAGAGAGAGAGAGAGAGAGAGAGAGAGAGAGAGAGAGAGAGAGAGAGAGAGAGAGAGAGAGAGAGAGAGAGAGAGAGAGAGAGAGAGAGAGAGAGAGAGAGAGAGAGATGAGAGAGAGAGAGGAGAGAGAGAGAGAGAGAGAGAGAGAGAGAGAGAGAGAGAGAGAGAGGAGAGGGGGGGGTTCGATGCAAACTCGCATATCTTCGGTAAGGCCACGTCTTGGAATGTAAACCGCCGGCAAACGATTGCAAAAAATCTGAAAATAAATATAACAACTAAAAGTAAACAAGGATATGCAAAGTAAATAAACGTGTGTAGAAAAAACATAGAAGAGATCATGTAAATTCCTAGCATGGAATAAGAAAATAAACTACCCGTGTGTCAATCGCGATAGCTGCGTACATACGTCTAATACAACACTTAGAGCAAGAAGAGGGAGAGAGGGCGAGAGAAGAGAGATTGATTGTATACTGTATTTATCGTGCTAAGGTCACAGGTGGGACCGTATAGCACTCTCCAAAGGAATGACGTCTAATCCAGATAGAATATTGCCTTACTTAGTTAGTCGGGCAAGTTTGTAGTCTCAAACTAGCTTTATTTCAGCTCGGTATCCAAAACTCATTTTGTAAGCTTAATTCTAGGTTGTTATTGGAATGCAATGCATCAGAGGACCCTGTTGCAACTGTAAACCTCCAAAATATCTCACTAGCAACTTTTTTCCCCGAGTTTTTTGAGATTCGTTTTTATCTTGACTACATGACTGAGAACAGCCTGACACTCTATCGCTGCTGCAAGCTTCATACCAGTGCATTCGTGGCAAGTAATAAATACTGACCTTAGCGAGAATCTTCGTTCTTTGAAAAGCTCGAGTGCCTCGATATTGATACACAATACAAGCGTCTATCAAGTTGACTAATTTTACCTGGAATAGATGTGGTAAAAGACAGGCCACAGTCGAAGGCATATTGGAAAATTAAATTTCAGGTTAAACGTTGATCATCGTTGCAGGTAATTCTTACGTCCAATCTTGTTTGCAATTTATAGAGGTAACCAATTCATCAAATTGGTAAGTTTTAATTATCTAAATCGTTAGACCGGAAATTATTACTTTGTTACAATAAACAACGTTTACATTTTTCAGAAAATTAGTGTACAAGTGTGAAAGTGATTTGTGAATTGATAGGTCACGAGTGAAAACAGTGTAGAGTGAGCATACAAGAAAATTCCCTTTAAAAAAACACTTTTTCTTACCTAAAATACCATTTCCATGCGAGCTAAAAATAAGGTTCATTTTCTATCTTGTGATTAGCTAGTTTATCAGTGTAAGTGCAAGCTGAAGCTGTAAGCTTAATGCTAGTCGCGTACTTATCTAATGCAAGTTGGTTAGCTAGTTTTGGGCTACTAATTACAAAATTGGCTCCACGCAAGCTAATTTCATCACTCACTTTCTACGTGGGAAATAGTAACCAAAAAAACAAGCATGTGACATAATTTAGTGAGAAGTAAACAGGAATATTGGCACGAGTTTGTCCTAAAAAAAATGGTTACTTGTTTTTTTATTTCAGACAAGAACTGCGAGCTGTATCTTGTATACAATTTGGAAACTTCAGTCGCGCGGTTCTATGAAACACAATTAATACCTTGGATTAGCGTACATGTTGGACGTTCAGCAAATTTGGTTTTCTCGTTCAAATATCCGTAAAACCGTCCGCAAAAGTCCATTTGGCTAATTCTTTTTTTTCCGTCCTACAACCCTTCGCAAAGACGCCTGAATATCGGGGTCGAATTGACCCGTGGGCTTAATAGCGATGAAGAATACTTAGTTCTCATCTAGATCATACTTGACATTTGGGAAATTGGAGAACACCGACGATTTAAACGAATGAAGTGATGGTCTCTCCCTAATAGGACATGGCAGGGCGAGAGAGAGACGAGAGAGAGAGAGAGAGAGAGAGACACGGAGAGTTGCGAAATTCCAGCGCTACCCCGTCATCTGCAACGAATTTTGGCCGGACTCGTAAGTTTTAGCGGCGAAAGGTTATGCAGCGGGTGTTCAAAGTGGGAGGAACCCGGCATAGGTGGAGCGGGGGTCTAAGGGGCGACAAGCGACGCGACGCCGCTGCGTCGCGTCGCCGTCGCTGCATCACGGCACCGTCGTCGTTCTGCCTTGAACCTCTGTCGGTGCATTGTCCGTCGCTCAAGGGCGTTCGCCGGTTGTCCGTTTCTGCTCTCCGCCGTCCCCCGTCCGCCCGCCGCCATTAGCCAGTATTTTTGCCCTCGAAACAGTTGGTAGCCCTGATCACCTCGAGCTGCCGAACCCGACGATTCCGCTCCTCTCATCGGCTCTTCGCGTCACAGTTACACCCTTTCTCGCATAGACACAAGCTCACGGAAACGAACGAGCCCTGGGGTACCCCGACGTAACCCGCATCATCGAGCACCGAACGTGAGATGTCGAAGAACCAAGTCGCAAACAACGAAGCCCAAGTGGAGATTTGGCACGAGAAGATCTTTCAGCTACGCTGAAACACCAGACAACAATACCGGGAAGACACTCGAGCTAAGGTCACGCGTTCAAAGACCAATTTCAAGGCCATGGATCATCGAATTTGCGAAGAGAAACAATTCGACGAAATGTACGTTTTCCAAGCTGATCGTCGGTGCCTACGTCATACGGCTAAACCGCATTACGATCTATAATACAAGCCTCAGATTGTATGCTTGGCAGTAACTAGGGTTACGTTATCGCTCAACACTCGCATTCCTTCGAGTCGGATGGAGAGAGGAGGAGAGAGAAGGAGAGACGGAGCAGGGGGAGGGGGGCGGTGCATCGAAAGACTGCAGTCTGGAGGACTGTGCATGCGATTAGTTGGTAGGAATAGATTGGTAAAAGGCTTCGCAAATAAGTTCTGAAGAATGATATAATGACGCGCGTGGACGCGCGATAGTGGTGTGCGATAATGCGAGGAGACACGGAGGTTGGCGTTGTCGAAGTGTATCTCTAGGCTCGTTAGAATCATAACTGTAAAACGATGTAGTAATAACTCGTTGGTATGTTGGAGAACAATCAAGTATTACCGGTCAGGAGTTTTCGCGAGGAAAAAGTCTGATTGTGAGCAGCGTGTGTATATATATATATGTATATGTATAAATACAGAGTGTGAGAAAAGTCTGGAAACTGCCAAATATCTCGAAAACGAAACGTTTTTGAGAAAAATGTTTCGAACAAAAGTTATATGGTTTCAAAAGTTCTATTTGATGACCGTATCTATTTGACTTCCAATAGAAGCGTCGAGACGAAGTCGGCACCAACATGATTTTTTTACACAAACATTCCATTTTTTATGACACAGAATTAAAGATGACAGCGAGACGTTTCCAAAACACTACTTGAAAACCTATTTCTGTTCAGAATTGCCCGAGTTATGAGCTTTGGAACTTACGGTGCCGCCAGCACTAGTGTTATCCATGCTGCACCGCGTGGCGGTTACATGCTGACGCCAGCATTAATGCTGACGGCAGTGTAAGATGTAAACTCGTAACTCAGGCAATTCTCAATCAAAATAGGGTCTCCAATAGTGTTTTGGAAACGTCTCGCTGCCATCTTTACTACTGTGCCATAATATATAGGGCGTTCCATTCAAAAATATCACGTTGGTGTTGACCTCGTCTTGACGCCTCTAATCAAGGTCAAACGTATATAACCATTGAATAGTACTTTGAAAACCCTATAACTTTGATTCGAAACATTTTTCTCGGAAACGTTTCGTTTTCGAGATATACGATCGTTTCCAGACTTTTCTCGCACCCTGTATCGGTGTGTATGTGTGTGTGTGTATGCATGTATCTCTATAGAACTAGAAATGAGGTATCTCGAATGCAAGGATGACGCAACGTCGCGCCGTTGTGTGAAAAAGTACAAAAAGGTATCCGCGGAGAAAGAGCGATAAAAAGACGATATGAATAACCGCGGCTTCTGCCACAAAGCAAATAACGACCGTTTCAACGGAATTCAAATGAAACGGCGAGTTTTTCCTTCCCCGGGGTTCAGGGATACACCGATGAGATGAGTTCCTAGAATCGGGCGCAATTACGCAACTGCAGCCTGCGCCTAACAGGTCGTCTCCTCACGCGTAGCTCGTCAGGTAGCTCGTCGACGCCGACCGTGACCTCGGCAATATCGATAACGCGAGTGCCGGAACAGTGCGAGGAGTGCAAACAGCGTGAAATTGATAAGACTGATTCTAGGCGAAACAAACTCGAACCTACGCCTCGAATCGACAGGATTGCTGCTCCAGCAGTGCACATCCAGCAGTGCTGGTAAAATCGAGTTACGTTCCGCAGTGCACAACGGTGTATAGTGCAGCGTCGCGAGGTACCGCTGCAGATGCAGTATACAACACAGCTACGGTGCAAGATCCAAAGAGCATCCAATGAGAATCCCCGTACAATTTAACGGGGAAGGTTGAAGAAATGAGTGCGAATAATATTCACTGGATATTGAGAGACCAGTGCCTGGCTCGGTTATCGATAGTTGTGCAAGTGTGATATTGCCGATGTGTTATTGCTGCGAACAGTGAACGCATTGTATTGCAGGAAACGTGGCGATGAACGTTTCTGTTACGGTAGTTGCACAAGTCCAGAGACAACAGTGCACCAGTGGTAACGCCAATACCATACGGTCAATAATGATGCAAGTGTAACAAGTCGCCTGAAATAACAGCAATGTAGCGGTACGTAATTGCAAAAGTGTGGTTCAACGATGCTGAAACCTAACGAAGCCGTGACGGCGATGTACGTAACAGCGCAGCCGAAATAGTGCTGGGAACCAGTAGTGCAGGCGCGAGCAGTGTACATCGCGATAATAGCGACACAGTAGGTGATGAAAGGACGATATATATATATATCAGGCTACAACTATGATAGCACGAAGTATTGTGTAACCATGATAATGACAAACCATGCGGCTCGAGGCGACGATACGTCTAACGTAGCAGTGCAGCTATCATGCCTAGCGTTCACAGAGGTGGTCTGATGTAACGGCGGCGACGACCGAATATCGATGACGTTCGCGCGGTTAGAGCAGAATTTAATCTCTGTTACATCTAGTATCGATGAATCGACGATAGCTGCGTCGGTACTCAGCATTAGCTCGCATACTCGTTGCGACACGCGGTGCACTGGCATGGGCACATCACCGATACGATAACAGGATCTCGATGATCGCGATATCGGTGAAGAGGCCCCAAAAAAAATCACAAAAAGCCCATCTAACACGTGAAAAAGTGTAAGCATGAAAAATTCTAGTGTAAGAGTGAGAACGAGTAGTGTAAAACGCCAAGTGCTGCGTTGCGGTCGGGGTGAGGTCTATTGTGTAGTGCGAGCGTAACAGCGATAAGAGAACGTCGATGAAGTTATGAAAATGGTGGTTAAAAGAGTAGGATCATAACACTCTGCCAACGTAACGGTGATAACGGAATGTTGACGGTGACAATTCCGCTACGATGATGATATCTACAATAGCAGAAGTATAATCGTGTCTACTACAGGGCGAGCGATCGTGCAAGGCTCTTCAGCTCTCTGTTACACATTTACGAGAGACCGAGAGAGAAAAAAAAGGACGAGGATGGGAGGGTGCCGCTCGCGTGTGTGCGCACGCGTGCTCCGGCCGCCGGCGCTGAACGGTGCGGCGCGATGGGGGCCGCGGGGGCCGCGGGGGCAGCGGGGGGAGGATGAAAGATGTTGGTTTTCTGATGGTGTAAGGTTAGTGGCTGGTATATATGACTCCATAGTGCGATGGCCAAATGACCTTGTACGAATGTGCAGAGCGCGTCTGGGCCAATGCGCCAGCCTCGGAGTGGAGGGTAGGGAACCCTGCGTCAGCAACAGCCGCCACCACGAAGTTCGAGCTCCTCTCTCTCTCTCTCTCTCTCTCTCTCTCGTTCTCTTTTTCTCACTCTCTCTCTTTCTCTCTCGTTCTCCATCTTTCTCCCTCTCGCCTCCGCGGGCTCCCGACGCGTTCGTCTATCCCTCTCGATGGGGCAAAAAGTTAGCGGAGCTTTCCGAATAAAAAGTAGGTATCCCTGGTCGAAACGTCTTGCGACTTATAAATAAAATACCACATCGGGCAGCGAAAGCTTCTTTGTGGAGTTAACATTGCCGTCGCGAATTGACACAGCTACCACCAAATGCCAGATCGATTTTCGCATCCCCGGTTTCTCTCGTCTACGATGACCTTTGCTACGCCTCTCCGGGCGAACACGTACAACGACACGCTCGAGTCCAAATATTATTCCCGGTTGAAAATCGATAACATGTTTATTATTTCGATCCGGAGAAATGTTGCAACGTAATTCTATATTTTCTCACAGAGATATGCGCGTCTCGTAATTGCATCGGTGTGTTATTCACGCTCGATGAATAAAACAAAAATGCGAGTAACTGGAGAAAAACGGTGCGATGGTGATAAAAAGTGCAAATATCGGTATCTACAGTGCACGCAGAGGTCACCGCAGAACCTGAATCTCGGAACCGAGACGATCGGGAGAAAATAAGCAAACGTTCAATGCACATAAATTCGTACACGACTGGGGCTCAAAAAAGAAAAAGAAAAAAATGAGAAAAAAGGAGTCAGAATCGACGGAGCACAAAGCGTGCATGCAAATGCTCGAAAATACGCGAACTACCGAAACGCAAACATCGGGCATCGTCTCGAAACGACGACCCCACACTAGTGTAAAGCACCTGAAATCGTGCAAGCTTCAAAAACACTACGAGACTGCACACTAGCGCGAGTCTGCCCAATGTACGAGCAAGTGAAATCTGAAACCAGTGCAACGTTGTTGCACTGGAAGTAGTGCACAGCCGTGCAAACCAGCAGAGCTATCCGCAAAAAGGAGAGAATCACACCAGGCAAATACCAGGATCAAGTTCAGGGTCTGTTCCCGAAACTGCACTGGTCCAAGGTCAAAAAATCGTGCGCACTCGCGAAAACGTACCGCGATGCGATAATGGAAAATGACGAGTGAGAAATTCCTGTTTCTAGTGTCAAATACGCCGTTCGTCGCCGAATCCATTGTTTCGCGCTAGTCTTTTGTTCGTTGCATTTTCGATTCCTGCATCTCACGGTCGATCGTCCGTTGTTTGCTCTCTTCTCCTTCCTTTTTCATTTCGGCACTCCTCTACCAACGAGTCCAATGCCAAGAGTGTTTTAGCCGGCGAGCGCGTGGGCAGTGACTTAATAATAATACCAGTCCTCCCCCCCCCCCCCGCCCCCCGCCGCCGCCAGCCGCGGCCGACGCCGCGGCGGATCTCGAATGTGTGCAGCCGTAGCCTCCCCCAGAGTCGTGCGACGGCGATAAAGCAAGGTGCAATGTTCTCAGGCATGCACAAACAGCAGGGGACGAGCCAAGGTCATTCGAGTAATATCTTCGGCTGTTTACCCCCTCCCCGCGACGCCGTTCCTCCGGCTGGCGACGCCGACCCGCCACCCGCGGCCTCCCCGCGCCCAGCCAGGTCTGGCCAATAGAAATGGGAGAAATTCAAAGGCGACACGCGCTCGGTGCCTCTCGTTCCGCTAATAGTGAGTAGCCGCGGCGTGATCGGCGAGGGGGAAAAAGTGACGAGATATCAAATAGTGTGTCTCGGAGACGAACAATGAATAAGGAATAGAGGTCAATCGTCGACTTATGCAATTTTACAGATAACTCGCGAATAATCACGCTGCCTATTCTCGTCTTGGATTAAACTTTATTTTTTATTTTATCCACCTACCAGGGGTGTGTTTTATTTAATTTTATTTTACTTGTCTTAAAAAAATTAGCATTCGTGGAATATAATTTTTTTTTGGAAAATTTTGCTTTCAATCATTTACTAAACTGTCGTCTGTTATCTTTGCACTTATTTCTACTGATTTAGGGTGGCTTCGAATTTTTTCTACGTTTGGATTAATTTTTTTATACTCAATCTAAATTTCGGTAGAAGTGATGCGAAATCAGCTACTCGGTGCAAAAACGAAGTTGAATACTAATTGTAAGAAATTTGCTTACCGAAAAAACGAAATTTCGAAAAAAGACGAAATTTTTGCGGTACATGGTTCAACGCTAATCGCGTCACTGCTCGTCAAGGTCAAATCTGTGCTTATCACTGGTTAAAAAATGCGCACGATTACGGAGTGATCGAGGTCGTAGCTGTAACTTTTCACGGCTGATCGAGGCGCGGTGACGACTAATAAATCGCTGATATCTGGGAGCATTGACATCGAGGGTGTAAAATCAGACGAGTTACGGATTTTTCGAAGGTCGAGGTCGAGGTGATTCGACGGAGAGAGAAACGTGATTACCAGACGTTGTTTCGTTTGTTTAATCGTTTCGCGACAAGCCTTATCGCAGATGCACGCGAACAACGGTAAACTCGTGTGTTTTCAGCCGAAAGAGGATCTCAAAACTGTTTGCCTCGTTCCAGATATCGTTATTTTCATCCGCTTTTAAAATATTCCCGTGAAAAAATAACATTGCACATTGATCGATCCGTCAAAAACGTCCGAATAACCTTCGACTCGGCGCTGAAGTGCACAAAAACGTGGCTGCTCGCACGTTTTTCCCATCCAAGCTCTGACCTTGGATCCGAGGGGAGATATACGCTGGGCATGGTCGAAAGAGTCGATTTTTTTTTCAATTTTTTTTTGCATTCTCTTGAAGCTCGAGGTCTCAAGAATATCTGGCGAAAACGGCAAGGCAGTATTTCGATAAATAAGCCAGTTACAGCCGAGAGCGCACTTGCGCGCCGCGCAAGAAGACGAAACTCGCGTAGCGAAAGCCGAGCTGCGAGCGCAAGAACGGACGAAAGAAGGTCGAAACGGCGCTGACAACAAAATTTGGAAGCCACGAAGATTCCGTAGACGGTAGAAGACTCGCGCTGCGGGCCTGGCATCGATGATTCCACGTGAGTTGACAAATCCCATGATGCGTTCATTCCCAAACGTTCGAACGCGTTTTTTCCAAACCACGTTTCTCAAATCGGGGCCCAAAATTTCTCGAGAACCAACGAACCGATTGCCTCGAATTTTTCCGCGGTCATTCTATTCCCCGTTACCCGGTACTCGTCGCAGGATTTTTGTTCGTTCCTCAGTTTTCGTTTCGTAGGCAAAATAACGACTAATTTCTGGTCCAAAAATCCCTATTCACGTCCAAACGCCCGCCATTTTGGCGTAAATCAATATTTTCAAAATCGGATACGACTAGTGCTAGATTACAGTATCTACTTTAATAATCTGTTTGGGTTTTTTTTTCAGATGATTTTTGGAGCAACGCCAGCGGGTACCGTTCACGCAATTTTTTACCACGCTCCAAGAATCACACAATAACCTCGTATATTTTCGATATCTTCGAACGAAACAAATTAAACGTGTTTCTGAACGTCTATACTCCTAGATAGTTAGACTCCAATCCAAAATTTCAAATTTCAAGGTCGCTGCCCCCCAGGCATTTTTCCTAGGCATCTCTAAGCTCCTAAGAAACACTCTACCTACGGAAATCGGTGGAGCCAACAAACAATGACGATCGAGTCGTCGCGGAAGGAACTATTATTTTCACCCCCAGCACTGAGAAACGGCTTCGCAACCGTGACTCGGCGATTATGCCCCCAAATCCGATTTGCTCGTCTTGCTTCGGCGATTCAATGGGCTTAAAACAAGCGGATACTCGGAAACAGCGCTCCGATCGCTTTTCCCCTATCGTCTCGCGTTAGTTTCCTTTGGCCTGCGACCAGCAATGAGAATCCACGGTGCGTCTCCGCGTTGCACTGCTAAATACCTCTGACTCACGGTCGCTATCTCTCTATCTGTCTCCACGTCTCCGTGTCCCTCGCCTTATCTCTCTCGCTACCTCGCTCCTTCCTTTGTTACCAGCCTGTTGGGTAATTCTAAAAGTTCTCCACAATCCTCTCCCTTTTTATCTCACGCCGAGTGTTTTCTCCGGCCGACCAAGTGCGTCAATATCCACGTCATTCGAGCGCCAATCACCCGCTCCTCACCCCATCGCGTCATGTAACTGCTATTAAACCTTCTCCCACCTCCTCACCTTCCTTCGAAAACAATTGAATCACCCTACCGAAAGAGCCGGCCCCGCTCATCGCAACGCAACGAGCATGCCGTTCACCGTTGTTTTTCAGCGCCGCAACGAGCGAGCGAGAGGGAACAACAAAAAACTTATGGTACCCTTAGCAACGGATCATTCTGACCTTCGATTGTCACTGACCTGTCCAAGCCAAGGACCTTCGGCTTCGCTCGATACCACTCCGCCGAGTTGAATCACCACTTCCTCGGCGCCTCCCCTCGACGCGCTGCGCCCGAAACGCGGTGCAACGACACCCTAAATTTCAAACGCCCGAAATAGCCGCAGCGATACGGCGAACGGCGAGCGAGCGAGACGGAGCTGCGGGACCACGGCCAAGACGGAGGAAAAAAAATAAATCCCGCACTTTTCTTATGCCGCGAGGGAGAAAAACGAGGCGCAAAAACGCCACGCGAGAATCTTCTCTGGCGCGCACCGCCAGTGCAGAGGGCAGGGAAGTTGGGTGTCGCGAGCGTTGCACTGGCAAAATCCGAAATCCGTCGCACGAGCGGATGCCTGCTCGCACAATTGACTCGGCATCGAGTGATTCGGTGTTTGTTGACACGTAACGTCCTAGGAATGGTGTTTGCCGTAAGACGTGACAACGGCGGTACGAGAAAAAAAAACACGACGCTCGCGACAACATTGGCGAAAATATTTCCAAAAGCTGTAAAAATATTTACCAAGCAACGCGGAGTGCATATTTTCCAAGTATTTTTCTCCGCCACGTCGTGCCCACTCGACTTACGCAGGCTCCTCCGTATATTTGGATTTCAACTCCAGGGTCGATGATCCGCATCCTGTTTGTTTTTCTCTTGTTTTTCTCCTCTTTTGCTAAACGCCGAATCATCTACGACTCGATTCTCCTCTCACTTCTCTGACGACACTCCGCCCAAAAATCTCTGCACTGCCCTCGCAACGCGTCAACCTTGCGCCATTTTCCAACAGGTGTGCACGAATTTGTACACTACTCGCGATTCTCGTAACACCTGTAACGCGTTTCGTCGTTGCTCCCGCTTTCTCCTCTCATCGATGCACTCTTTCTCCGCGCACGTTACACTTTTCTACACTACTACACTCGAAGTAATTCGCACGATTTTCACACCGCTCTGGCAAAATTTCGCGTTTTCCCATATTTTTCAACACTTGTGCTCATCTTTTCTACACTCGTCGTCATTAGAAAAATTACGTTGATCCTGTCTTTTCAAATTTGTGCACTTTTCCCCCAGATTTGCATATTTCGGCAAATTTGTACACTGCTTTCTACATTTTTTCCCCCTTCGTTCGTGCAAATTCCAGCACTATGGATCCTATATCATTTTCGATTTCCATAATCCGAGCACCGCTGTGCACGAATTTCGACACTTTTTACGGAATTCGACACCTCGACGCGTGATAATTAGGCCATTAGATTAGACAGTCTAATGACTCGTACACTGTTTTTCGTCAAATTGGTTCGCCATGCTGACCAATTTTTACACTTTTCCTGACGACTTGTAATTTTTTTCAGTGCAATTTCGCATTGAAATTTCGTACACTGTTTTTCGTCAAATTGATTCGCCATGCTGACCGATCTTTACACTTTTCCTGACATTTTGGGATTTTTTTCAATGCAATTTCGCATTGAAATTTCGTACACTGTTTTTTGTCAAATAAGTTCGCATTGCTGACCAATTTTTACACTTTTGCTGACGGTTTGTGATCTTTTCCAATGCAATTACGCACGATTCTTCGTCAAATTTGCACTATTTTAGTTTCTGCACTTTTTTCACACTTTTTTCCCCACGCCCATTGTTTTTTGTTTGTTTTCTTCTTCCATCTCTCATTACCGTGTAAATCGGTTATGAAATTGGATCGATTCCGCGCGTTGAAAGCTTATAGAGTGAAGAATGTCGACGCAATCCGACGTAGCTCACTGTCGGAACTTCTTATTTGCTAATTGAAACGGAGAATTGAACGCAACGGCGAGTCTCATTGATTCACATCGATGAACGAGCTCACCGAGGCGAAATCGTTGTTCATCCGTCCCTCGACGTAAATTACCTCACGGTTCAATGGGGGAGTAAATTCCAGTTGGAAATTCTCGTTACATCGATTAAACGCTCCGCTAATTGCTGTGTTCGCGGCGCGATGAGGGCGAACAGATTTTCTTCAAACTCCCTTTTCTCTCCGACATGGACCCACCCATCGAGTTCGACCAGTGCAAAGACGCCGATTGACTTTTATGTAATACGCGTCGCAACGTTGTTGACGTTGAACAGAGGCAATAAAAAAATAAATTAACGAATAAATTTTTATTTAACGAAAGGTGACTTTTTTGATGTTTTCAACTGGCAGCCTAAAAAACTTGATTGCATATCGGCAGTTTACCGACGAACACGAAATGTGGGACGTTTACGCCTTCATCGTGTTTATTGTTGATTTATTAATTGACAGGGATTGATACGTTGTATACGTTGATGATGCGTGTTCGTGGAGATAGAGACGCGCAAAACCGTTAAAGCGTAATGAGGATCTGAATCGCGGCATTCAGGCGGAAGATCGGGGTGAAAACAAAAGAGCGAGGAGCGAATTAATGCTACGGACTGTTAAACAAACGTTGTATCGATGCGCATTGTTAGTTGGATCAAGCCAGAGGCACGTGTCGGTCAAGTCACGTGCGCCGTGACGTCAGGCGAACGACGAAAGCGCGAGAAAACTCGTCGTCGGGCTATACGAACCGGATATACCGGGTGTCGCGCCCTTTTTTCAATTGGATTTTCGCCCATTTTCGGAATCCACATTCGATTCGGAGACGATTTCGTCCGAGCGAAATTTCGCTACGATGCACGGTTCTCGAGATATGCGACTACGAGCGTCGGAAGAATTTTGGCGGGCGAAATTTCGCGATTTTCGGATTCGGCGCGAAATTCTAGAGCGAATTCGTTCCAGCGACATTTTTCTACGACGCGTAGTTTTCGCAATAAATCGCTTCGAACGTCGACCAATCCGTCGAAAGCGAAGGTTCTCGATAACTTCGGAACCGCGACTCCGATTGGCCGCGCGCGAATCTCCTCTATCTCGCGAACGACGCGTCGTACGAAAAATGTGCTCGGACATTTTCGCCGGCAAATTCGACGGCCAACTCGAATCCGCGATCGAATTTCGCCCACGACGATTCGCACGGTTGTTTTTCGCAGTTTTCTCCACATTTTCTCGCGACCGCCGGACGAGTCGACGTCCGACTTTCGTCTGCGACGTCGCGCTGTTTCTCTTCGTTCACGCCACTCGTTGTAACCTCCTTACCAAGCCGAGATCTTTCAACCCGAACGCGATTCGCCTCCTTGTTATTATGCCGTTTCTGTGTCAAGCAACGAATCGCGGAACTTTCTCTCCTAGATAATTCTAGGCGAACGCTCGGATGCCCCACTCCGACCAACCGCGAGGAACACCTTCACCTGGGAATAAAAAACGACCACAGTCACTGTCAATGCCAAATTCTTCGAAAACTCAGATCTTAGATAACCACGTTTTCGTGCCTTTTCGACCCGCGATCGGTAACCTTCCACCGGACAACCACATTCTCTCGGCTCTAGCAGTCTTCTCGAATCACAAAAACCTCCCGATCGTTGCATTGCATTGCATTGCATTGCATTTCATACCCCCCGCCAGTCGCAGGGAAATAGTCTCAAGTTTCTACCATTGAAAACACACCGCTTTCACTCATGCACGGTAAGTAGGTATACCGGAATCACGATGACAATGAAAAATCCTCACTATCCATCGATCAACCGTAACACAAAGATCCGCGAGATCTGGACCAAAAATAACATCCTCCCCGTCTCTCAATAATACTCCACCTACGACCTTTAAACAATTACATTTAAATAAATAAATAATTAAATAAATAAATAATTATATAAATAAATAAATAAATAAATAAATAAATAAATTGATGAATAAATAAATGAATAAATTGATAAATAAATTGATAAATAAATAAATAAATAATTGAATAAATAATTGAATAAATAATTAAATAAATAATTAAATAAATAGACAAATAATTGAATAAATAAATTTGGAAAAAAATGGATTTTCGGTGTTCGTCGATCGTCGAGGTAATACTCGCGCGCACCTAACGGAACGAAATCTGAGGAGAGAATTTTCTTTCCATCCGTATTACGCTTCTAATTTACGAGCATACGTCGCTCGTTACACGCAGAGATTTCCGAAGGTGAAGTCAGCAAACCTGACCAAAGTGTCAGTGATCTTGCTTTCTGCGACCTACTTTCACACAACTTCTCTCCTAACCGGCAAAAGTACCGACTAATGTAACGCCGAGCGGTTCCGTCCCGCGGAACGATTGCACCGCCAACACACGAACGAGAGAGCCTCTCACTTCCGAATTTTTTCCCTCGACTCATTTATTCGCCAATTACCCTCGTTATTACCAACGCTCGGCCGATCGATCCTCCCGCTTCCCCACATTTTCTAATTACATTTGCGACTCCTTTTGACGCCAAACCGAGTCCCGTACTCTTCGACCCCGTTTCTTACACCGGGTCCTTCTCGGTTTCCACTCGTACGACAATTTCACTCCGACGATGATCTACTCTCGTAACAACACCTCGGAAGCCACGTTCTCGCGGTAAACTGGCCATCTTCACGGATAACCACTCGCCTGGCATCGTTTTTAATTTTCTTCATCGTCACAGCATTCGAAAAACAACACCGTCACTCTCGTGCTCGACTGAAAAACTCACGGGAAAAATCTGGAAAAATTCACGCAGAGTCCAGCCAACGCGCAGAGACGGGGAGAATTTTTTCAGAATTTTCCCATTAATCGTACTCAGGCTCACTCAAGATGGACGAAATTTGGGTCGGTCGATGCGGATGGAAGGCTTGTCGTTTGACCTTAACCAAATTGCTGTCCAACGGTCAACCACCTCGCAGAGGCAACCGGCAAGAAACGTTTGAGCATAACTAATTAATCGTAGCTGGACGAAAGTTTCGCGCGGACACGGATCTTGAAAAGTAAGGCCGATTACGAATGAGGATAATAAAAAATTGAGAGTCCAGCTGAGGCGCCTCGCGCGTTCAGTTTCACCGTTCCTACTCGTGGCGCTGCTACTACTCCTCGCCGATAGACTTTCAATTTTTCATCATCGAGGCAACAAAAATGGAACACTTTTCCGACTGGTCCAAATTCCCAAATTTGTTCTCCATTTTTTTTTTTTTTTAGGGGGGGGGCGCTTTAGCTAGGTTTGTCGTGGCGCGTTGCTGTTTGGTCGTGTTCGCGATTAACGGGAGTCATGGGGGAAGAGGTCAGATGGCACGTGTTACAACCCAGATACAACTCGAACGAAATAAACTTTCGAATTGCACTTCTTGCGGTGTTATTGGCCGCGGCGCGTGGATGGTCGATGTGGCGAACCGTGTCTTCAGCGGCCGCGGGAACTTTCTTTCGTGAAAGCTAGCGAAGCCGTCTTTCGATCCCTTACAAGTCCATTTCATAACCAGCCAACGTTCCGTAATGCGATGTACGTTATCGCCCGCGAGGGGTTGCGAATAACTGCGACGGAAACCGCGTTACACCGAGAACGGTGGATCGCAGAGGAAAACTTGTCGAACAAAAAAGATGCGTCTTGTCAAGTGCCGCAAACTTGATCTCTTTCGTTTTTCCCGAAAACTGGATAGTTTCGGAGATAGCGAGCCAACTCGCCGGGCAAGTGAGCTACCCGCATGGCGCCAGGACGTTTTCTCGATTATCTCGAAAACGGGGAGACTGGCAAGAAATGTTGTGAGGCAAAAAATGCGTGTTTTTTAAAGTACTACAAAACATGTTCAGAGTAGTTTTGTCGTCACACGAACGGTTCGGCCGATAATGGCCAAAATACGAATCATGACGCGGGACCCCACACCTTACACTACCTGTCAAGCTCTCATCGGTCCCCCGTTGACTCTATCCTAGTGATTCGCCAGAGACGAAGCATGCATCGTGCGAAAATCAACTTTCTCCCCGCGTTTTTGTTGGGCCTTTTGGTTTTTTTCCTCAAAAGCAACGGGAACGACGATGATCGGGGGGGAAAAGTGTGGCTGATGAGACGAGGTCGTTGTTCCTCCGGCATCGAACCGACAGAGGCCAATTACCTTAAGAGTCTCTGCGTCAGCGAAAAAAAGTTTGAAAGAAAGAACGGAACGCGATCGCGCTATTCTAATGGCATCGCGCGAATTTCGCAACGTTACAATTACAACGAGGGTCATTGGCTTTCTCCTATTACACCGACGCGGCTCTGCGTTTGCACATTCGATAACAATCGGCGATCGCGAACTCAGCACCGATCGCGATTATTCGCGACGAAGCGTGCCCAAGAAAATTGATAGACGAGCAAATTCATGGCTGCGGAGCGGAGAAATTTCTCGAAGCCCGTGCAGAAAAGTGTAGCACGAGCTGAATAATCCGTCGGGGGGCGGAGGGAGAGGGAAATGGAGAAAAACGTGCGAGCTCGTCGACAACCGGGGAGTACTTTTGTGTGGAATACTTGGTGTTTGCCAAATGGAACTGTAACATTATCAGACCAAGGTAGCAACGCGGGGACGTGTCGCGGTCGCCGTCCTCGAAGGTTAGGAAAGCGGAACGAACCGTGTGACTCGGCGTGTGTCTGTACGCCGCGTCCGGCCGGGAATTTCGTTTATCGCCCGGACATTATGGCATCGTAGATATCATCGAATGAAATAACGTTATTTAGTATAACACTAAAATTCAACATTATTTATTACTGTATTATTTATTATAAATAATAAAATTATAAACAATTCTACTATTTTATTATTTATTTATTATTATTTCAAATGGCTATTCTCTGCTGCGAACATTTTTCTCTACACTGTAGTGTAATTTCAGAGGAATCTTAAAAACACTGGCGCTAACCCTTTGAAGGGCACGTTTTTCCTATTGACGAATTTTGAGTTTTACTGCTACCTCGGAGTTTCGTGAGCCTCATTGCTGATTAGGGACACGAAAACCCCTAGAATGCCGCAGTTGAGAGTAAAAGACGCAAGAAAAAGTTAGATACAAAACTTGAAGGGTTTCGAGGGGGGACCATGATGATGACTTCCGGATTCTGCCATTTCCGAGATTTCACTAGGAAGTTCGGATTGATGGCGAGATCAAAGACTGTTTTACATCTGTCTCCTCCATTTTCAGCTTCAGCGTATTTTTCTCACACGGTAAAAACTGTTCTATCGTTGTGTAAAGTGTACAAATTTTTGGGTAGTGTTGTTCTCACGGTCCGTTTTTCTACACACAAAAATGTTGTTTGATACTGGAGTAACACTTTGCAAATGTTACATTAACATTTGTTAGTGTTACCTTTTAGCAGGGAGCTGCACTACTCTTGACCCTTCGAGTGCACACCTCTGTCGTCAACCTATAAATACATATTGGGTCAATCTGACCCTAGGCGTTTTTCACCTGACTATAAGACGGTAAATATGCCTTCTTTGCCGTCGAGACGTTTTTGTCGTAAATTGTCAATATTTTATGGCCTTGAATTTATGTTTTAACGAAAAACGAGAATTGAACGTCAAAACATCTAGGTCAAACATCTAGGGACATACGTTAAAAAATACAATCGATGATGGACAATTTTGTTGGTTAAAGCGACCCAGTATGCACTCGAAGGGTTAACACAGAGCTGTGTTACCTCAACACTACACGCAAAGTGTGTTGCAATAACACTCATTTTGTGTAAAAAAAAATAAAGTGTAATGAGCAAAACGAAGTGTGTTGGAATAACACTAATTTTGTGTAGAAAAGTGAAGTGTAATAAAAAGAACGAAGTCGTTAAAATGACACTAGATTTGTGTAAAAAAATTAAGTGAAATAAAGAAACAACGTGCGTTGAAATAACACTAATTTTGTGTAGAAAAAATAAAGTGTAATTTAAAAAACGAAGTGCGCTGGCATAACACTAATTTTGTGTAGAAAAGTGAAGTGTAATAAAAAGAACGAAGTCGTTAAAATGACACCAGATTTGTGTAAAAAAATGAAGTGAAATAAAAAACAAGGTGCGTTGAAATAACACTGATTTTGTGTAAAAAAAATGAAGTGTAATGAGAAAAAAACGAAGTGTTATGTTAACACGCTTTGTGTGTAGTGATAAAGTTGCACAGATTTGTGTTATAAGTAACACAAACCAGTGTAAGAGTAACACTTAAAAAGTGTTGCTGTAGTATCAAATAAGATTTTTGTGCGTTGAAAAACGGAGTCTGAGAACAACACTGTGGATCACGCTAAAATGTTCAATATTCTGCACAAAAATTTGCCGATGAGGGAACATTTTTTACCGCGACCCTGTGCGTACGAATCGAAGCGGAAATGCTCCGAAAATACGTAACGAGCTAATTACCGCACGTTTAAACAAAAATCTGGACGTTTCCATGGCAAAAAAGATGTTACTTTCTCTCCGCTGTTTCTCCCGTCGCCGTGCGCGCGCGCGTTCGTCCGTGCGCGGCGAGTCAACGCACCCGTCGAAAAAATAGTGCATCCCGACGATTCGTGGATGCAGCCCTCGGAGACTTCTCTAGACTAAATACAAAACTGACGCCGCGAGAAAAGGCGAAGGTTGTGGGGGCTCGAGTCACCGTAATAATAATAAATTCTCGTTACAGCCGGAAATTCCCCTGCGAGGAGAGCCGCGCCTCGAGGGGGCGATTTTTCCGGGCGGACGTCTCTTGCCAACGAAGACTTTTAACCGGCGAGGCGACGAGAGATGCTCGGCCTAATGAGAATTCCATCGCGCTGCGCCGTGATTTTCGGAAAAATCACACCTGACCCACCTTGAAGTCGACCCTGAGGCGGCAATCCGCATCGCCGCCGCCACAGTCGCGCAGAAGCCAACGCGACTCGAGTGAAGTTAATTGAAAAAGCTAATGATAATTGGCAAATGAAAAATCGGCTGCTAAAAAGCTACTCGAATTCGGTTTTCCCAAAAATCGAGCCCATTTTAACTCCTCGAGTTTTTTCAATTTTTTCCGCGTTTTTTCAAAGCTTTTTTTCCTCTTGGAAATTCGAAATTGCATCCGCCATTTTGAATTCTCGAATTTTCAATAAAATTCGAATTGAAAGTGGACAACAAAAATGCTATTGGACTCGACTCCCTCGATCCAGCCTTCGCTTGTATCCAAAGAGTCAGCGTTAATCCGCTTGGGTCCACAATTGAGATTTTGGGAATCCCCGAAACAATCGAAGGCGAGGAAATGGCGAGGACACGGACGAGAAGGGCTCGAGAGAGAAAAATAAGTCGAGGGAAAAATCGTGGGCAGACATCTTTATCGTAGGTCGCGACGACGATTTTTCTATCGTCACAGGCGGCGCGTTACGTAAGTAAGTAGGGTTTGCGCGGCAGGACGCGAGGGCGTTGCGAAGGGTGACAGCCCTGGCAGGAAGAAATAATCTATAAATACGAACACGCGTCTACGCGTACGGCTCGTGGAAACGTTTCGAGATCTTTCCAAGACGACGATGAAAAGAAACGCTCTCTCGAAAATACATTCGAAGGGTTCCTCCGCGTCGTGGTTGGCCGAGGCTGTTCGCCGTTCGAAACCTTTTTGGACGATGTACCAGACGTTCCTCCATTTTGCCACATCGCCCCGCGGATTTTCGTTCGGCAAAAAGAAGAGTATCGAAATCCGCGAACATGGCATTTGTAACCGTATTTTATTATGTGTTTTTCCATACGTGCTGCAAAGCACAAGATCCACCCCCAAAGTTCACTTTTGGGTGTGGGTCGGGGTGTAGATGTGGGTGTGGGTGTAGGTGTGGGTGTTGTGTGGCTTTGGGTGTGGGTGTGAGTGTAGGTGAGGATGTGGGTGTTGCGTGGATGTGGGTGTATATCGATGTGGGTGTAGGTTTGGGTTTGGGTGTAGGTTGGCTGTGGGTGTAGGTGTGGGTGTTGTGTGGGTTTGGGTGTGGATGTGAGTGTAGGTGGGTGTGTGGGTGTTGTGTGGATGTGGGTGTGCGAGTGTGGGTGTAGGCATGGGTTTGGGTGTGGGTTTGGGTGTTGTTGTGGGTGTATGAGTGTGGGTGTGGGTTTGGGTGTGGGTGTGGGTGTGAGCAAAATTTTGTGCTACGATTTCTTCTCAATGACCAACGAGAATCAAAATTGCTCTTCGCCCATCGGCACTCCTTGATGGAACTTATGTTAGACCTGATTAGATCACCAGTACGATTTAAAGAGTGGTGTTTTGGTTATTCTAATAGATACAAATTTTGAGGAAAAAAATCCAATTTCACTTAGTTTTCGATTTTGTGGTTGTTTCTAATAAAACGAAAACAACAGCTTGTTTTCGTGAGAATTGTCCACTCCGATATTTGTGCAAATGAGGGCTTGGCGCAAAAACCCTGAATTCAGTTAATTCCAGTGTTTGGTTCCAATAGTTACTCCCTGCACTCTGTATGATGATGATTATCAATGCTTGTGTCCCCGCAATCTGAGCGTCTCATTCCAAAAACTCTAAAGACTGAAGAATCAAAAGAAAAGAAACAAAAGACAAAAAAATCGAAAGTAAAGAAACAAAACACGAAGTAGGAAACGTGTTTTCAAAAATGAAAAAATCAAGGGAAGTTATTGCCTCGACATGCTATGGATCGAAACCAACGCCGGCCGAGCCACCCCAGAGCAATTCTCGTGTGGGTAGACACCCTGGAAACGGACGCGGATCTGATTCGAACGAGGAAAGGAGGAAGTGAGATGCGGATTTCGCGAAGATGACGCGTCGAAAACGTTTACCGAAGGGTGAAACGACGCGACCGCGGCGGAGGCTCGAGACGTAATCTCCTCGACTATTCCAGCTGTGTGCTCGTCTGGCACGTGATACCGGATAGAAGAAACGTGTTCCAACGAAAGTTTTGTGGTTTTCGGAAGGAAACAGTTTTTCTGGGGAACTTCGCTCGGGGAAACATTTCCAAGGTCATTGGTAGCTCGATGCCGATCTTTCGCCGAAAGAAGTGACCCTGGACTCGAGCAGTTTTTGGTTACACGAGGTAATCGCGAATCCCTGCGCGATTCTGGGTAAAAAAAACAGGTCGGAGAGTTGTGACCAAAATCTGACCAAAATCTGACCAAAATCTGACCAAAATCTGACCAAAATCCGGATTTTTTGTCCAATTAAAATTTTTTCTACAAAAATTGTTTTCTCCCATCAGAGACGCAAATGCTGGTCGGTTGTTATGCAAATACAAATTCGCGTACGCGGATGACTTTTTTGGCTCATCCGTGGGACGGAGGTTGGATGAGAACGAGAAATCGGAGTTCGTCGTGGAGAAATTAAATAGAGAGTACGTCGCGAGTCGATGATAATCGATGCATGGCTGCATAAATGTTACGGGTGTAGGTAAAATGATCAATTATTTATTACGCTAATTCTTATCGAGTATGGAGGACGATTCGTCGGTGAGCGTTTCGCGTAACGATTTAACGTCAGCAAAATTGTCGTAAGTGAGCTAACAACGGGTAGCGTAATCTATGGTCGCCTCGAAACGAGGTTCAACGTCCGGTACTTTCTCTGGCCCACTGACGATGTACGGAGCGTCCGGATTTGACCGCCAATTCCGATTCAGCGAATTCCTTCGCGGCTTATTGGTAGCGTTTTGTTTGCTTTTTTTGGCCTTTTTGTCCTTTTTCTTTTTCTTTTCATCGATAGTCGCGCGGCCTATCGCCGTGGAGTTTCTCGTTTTAGAAATCTTTCGTTCGTTGATCTTTTTTTACCGTTTTCTCGTGGCCGTCGCCGAGGATTTTTCGTGCGGAGTTTTGTCGCTCGAAATCGACGCGTCGATTGTGACTAGACGCAGGATACGCGCGGGGCGAGCTATCATTGCCTCCGGATATCCTGAGTGCATCTCGCGACAACGTGCACCAACAGTCGTTAACCCGGGAGAGTTGAATGTAACTTAAGATAAGAATCCGACCTTCCGTCGCCTTTATTATCATTTATTTCGGCCCACGTGATTTTTCTCAACTTTTCACGTCGGCGGCTCTATCGGGGACGACGCGACGAAGAGTTTGAGTATAATGAAGCCGGGGTAAAAATAGATCCGAAATTGGCGTTTTTTACGATTTTGATTTTTTTACATTTTTTTGATCGCTCGCTGCTCCGTAACGGATCATCGTAGAGAGACGATTCTTTCGCGGATCTGCGGGGAATTCGGGCTACTTTCTAGTGAAATATAGGAGACCGCGATATCCGGCGGCTGGATATCTTATTTTCTTATTTTTTTGCTACTCTCGTGCCTCTTATCGTCTTTGAGCCGAAGACGAGACGGATGTCGTACGGCGAGAAGAATACGACCCTCCTACGGGTTAGGTGAAAATCTTCATCTTCCAATGACGGGAACATCCTGTAGCCGTAACTCCGCCGGAAATGACACAGACACCGTAGCAAGGCTGCGAGAGGTTTAACGGTGACCTAGCAGCATTCGTGTTGTCCCGACGTCGCCCGTCGACCTCTCGAATTAAAAATAGCCGAAGAAAGTTGATCGATGCCGAACGGTTCGAAAGACGATCTCGTCATGGCGTTTTGATATTCGAGCGCAGAAACCGTATTCAAACTATTCTACATCCTTCTCCTGGCAACTGCTACAACTATTAACTACCAGATCAGGCGCGAAATCTCCCCTGCAAATTCCCCCCCCCCCCCCCCTATAAAAAACCCCCCTGGCTTTTGGCTGCTCACGACCTCGATCTTCGTTTCTGCTTGTCTTTCGGGGGCTGGCAGTTTTTCTACCCCCTCTCCGGGGTAGAAGTTATTTTTTCCATGCCACGAGTCTGTGCAGGGCACGCGGGCGCATCGACACGTGTTAAACGACGCCGAGCACTCGGCACGACGGCGTAAGAGCTGACGCGAGCTGGTGAACGTGGCGCACGCGGGTTAACGGTGTCCTGCCCTCGATTCCCGCCATTATGAAACTATATTACGACGAGAGATCCCTCCGCGTACCGTTTCACTGCGGCATACTTACACACTTCTGCTCCCTACCCCTCGCCCTGCTGCCCCTTGCCGCGCGCAGCCATCCAGCCCTGCAGCCCTTCACCGAGACAAGCGCGAAGGCGACAATGGGTCGGACGAGCAGCACGAAACGAGAGGAGGTGCAGCCAGCTTGAGTCAAGCGCCACTACGTATCAACTTACATCACCCAACGATTGCACAAATCTCTTTTCAAACATCATCCATTTCGATCTCCGTACACTTTCAACAACAAATTCAAAAACCAGCAGAAAAACATCCGTCGTTCTTAGTCCCTCCTTATTCTTATTCCAATGACCACGAACAGCCGCGAGAACCAAATTTACTACCCCATCTAACCTACCACGCCGCCATTTTGTGCTGCGAGTGAAGACAAAAAATCGTTGCCAATACTCGAAGGGCGATATAGAACAGTGACAAATCTTCAGCCTAACGCGATTATTCCATCACCGCGAAAAAAATTCATGAAAAATGACGCTCTCGGGCGGCTACAGGGATGGCCCTGGTTGCGGCCAACGAGCCGCCGCGTGGCGCTGGCGGCGCGCGCGGAGCGTCAGTCGCCCCTCGACCGTCGCGCTGGACGCATCGCGCGACTCTGCGACGTTCGGCGTCGGAAACGATACGACGAGCAAGGAATTACGCGGTCAAGGCGAGCGTGCTCCTTTATCATCGGATCGCGCGATAAGAGAGAGCGGGAAAAACTGAAAAACAACAACGCGTCAACGTCGGACATCTTTATCTCGAATTACGAGTCGCGATAGCGACGATAACCGATCCCCCGCCATTCGAGGTGGGCATTATTCTTTGTTCTGCATTTATCCTTATTATACTCGAAATTGCGCAATTATTTTCAGCCAGTCGTTGACTCCGGAAACGGACTAATTAACGCGACAAATCGTTGTTCGCGGTATCGAGACTTTTTATTCAACTCGATCCACCGCCCCCCGATAATAAGGAGAATATCCTAGTATTTCGACACCGCGTACAGTTTGTTCCACTCCGAATGGACAACTGCCCATAATTTCCTCAACAAAAAAAAAATTAAAATCTTGCATCTATAAAAAAATTGCAACCGTAAATAAGTTCAAGTATTTTATTTTATCATGAGAACAAATGTAAAAATGACAAAACCCATTTTTGTAGAACCACACATATTTATGAGTGGCGACGCAGATGTTGGTCTGAAAATTGTATCCTGCGACTCGGTGAGATCAGGCATTGAAATTATACGTGTTCATCTATTGGTCCAGTCGTCCCACTCGCGAATGGTCAGGTTCGCGATAGCAGATATGATTTTTTCCAAACGATGCTGTATCAGGCTCGCGTAGCGGTACGCGAGGTACGAAACGAGACCCGGAACGGATAGGATCACCATTCCACGTCGAAAGTGTTCCGAAGTACCGTAAGACGTTTCGGCATCTCCTGTTCTTTCATTCGAACATTTTTCTCGCTATCGCGTTACACAACCGAGGAATTATATCGGGCGAGTGTCCCGAGCTGCGATCCACCCCTGCAGCTCCAAAAACGAGCCACGTCACTCCCCCGCCGACACGTCCGGGCCCCGGACGGCTTCCGGCCGAGGTAAATATAAACGGTACCGACGACCCCACAAAAACGATCCCGTCCTCGTAAATCGACGCCGTTCCTAATTTCCGTAATCGTCTCGATACAAGGAATAATAAGAAAGATGTTCCTCCTCGTCGTTACGGCCAATTTCGACAGAATACAGTTTCAACGAAATCGACCCATTTTCGGCATCCTTACGGATTCGATTCATTTGGAACCTCGCTACAGAAGTATATTCTACGACCTGGAAATAAGATAAATTTTATCTTCGGCGTTATCTCGCAGCAAGTTCGGTTTCGTGAAAATCGACCGATTTTTTCTCGATACTTTTTGTTCTGCAGCTGAAAACGTGCTTTCCTGTGCAATGGGGTACATTGTTTTTTGTGTACTACTTTGTGCTATTTTATTTTACTCATTGGGGAATAAAGTGCTATTTTACTCCCTAGGGAATAAAGTGCTACTTTGCTTCCCAGGGAATAAAGTGCTATTTTGCTCCCCAGGGAATAAAGTGCTACTTTACTCTCGAGAATAAAGTGCTTTACTCCCAAGGGAATAAAGTGATATTTTACTCCATAGGGAATAAATGCTACTTTACTCCCTAGGGAATAAAGTGCTACTTTGCTTCCCAGGGAACAAAGTGCTACTTTATATGCAGGGACGCTGAGATTCTTCGGGCAATAAAATGTGAAGATAACTTTAAAGTACATTTGAATGGTGCATTTTTATATGTGAACTCATGTGCGAGTTTTTGTGCACATTTCTGTGCACACTTCTGTACACACTTCTATGCGAGTCTGCCTGCGAGTTCGTACGAGGAGTTGCATGCGAGCTATGAGAAGAAATAAAAGATAATTGGATGCGTGATATACTTGTTTGTAGATCTTTCCATATATGGTACGTGCACACGTGGGAAATACTTATTGCAGTATAGATTGGTAAATATAATTAGAAATGTGATTTGACGCGAAAGAAAGATGTAACATATGGATCGCATTTACGACGTATATCTTTATGTACATATTTTATGTATATTTGTCGCATGTGTGTACATGTATAATTATAAATTGGGGAAGATCGGTATGCCAGATAAGCGAGAAATCGTCAATTTTGTCCACCGATGAAGTTGTCGATTCGCGAACGGTGATTCTCGTCGATTTCTGTTTTTTTCTGTTTCTTTCGCGGCTGGAAAAAAATCGAGAGATTCGATATCCCGTAGTTCGAAAACAAAAAAAAATGGTTCGATCGGTATTAACCGATATTCGATGACCCGCGCACCGTATACCTGTCATGGAACAATGAACCGACGAATCGAGGTCAACGGTATAAACTCATTGTGTTGAACGTTCGAATAGACAGTCGGACAGAACAGCACTTCTGCGATCGAGAGGGATGCCATGCCGCCATTTGTAGGAGGGAAAAATGTGGGCCGATTTTTTTCACCGGTATACCGATCGTACGGTTATTCGAAGAGGGGTGGAAAGGACGACGATATTCGGGGCAGCAGGCCGAATCCCTTGAACGGTCGTTGACGAATACAACAAATTTCTCCCGATTTTTACCGTTATCTCCGCCGATTCCTTACCGATTTTTCCCAATTAAAACCAGCAAAGGCTCGTCGATTTTCCGAGGTACGTTGATCTGTCGATCGGTTACCTCCATTCTTACCGATTTTTTGCCCGCTTCAAACGATTACGAGAATGTTCCGTGCCAATGTTCCCAGGTTTTTAACCGAACGTGCCGAATATCCTGATCAATGAAGGTATCATTGCCGATTTTTACCGATTTCCACCAATTTGCTTACCGATTTTTACCGATTTTCACAAATTTCCACAGATTTGCTTACCGATTGCCATTGATTTGCTTACCAATTTGCACCGCTTTCCACAGATTTGCTTACCGATTCCCATCGATTTGCTTACCGATTGTTACCGATTTCCATAGATTTGCGTACCTATTCCCATCGATTTGCTTACCGATTTTTACCGATTTACACAGATTTGCTTACCGATTTCCATCAATTTGCGTACCAATTTTTACCGATTTCCATAGATTTGCGTACCGATTCCCATCGATTTGCTTACCGATTTTTACCGATTTCCGTAGATTTGCTTACCAATTCCCATCGATTTGCTTACCGATTTTTACCGATTTCCACCGATTTGCTTACCGATTTCCACCGATTTTCTTACCGATTTCCATCGATTTGCTTGGCGATTTTTATCGAAGTCGCACGATTTTTCGGACGATGAAGAGAATATTGATGCGAGTCGGTGACGATGCGTTCAATAAGGCTCGAGGAACGGCGAGGATATCGACCTTCGGGTGGTTTTTAAAAGGCTGCCAACCTTCGACTGACCTTCGCTCATTATTTGCCAGTTGCGCGCCGAAGGCTACTTTTGTTCGGAGCGAGTAATACCAGTCCTTTGTCGATCTGATGCTGACGCGTACCGAGGACACGTTGTGATTTTCATCGATTTCTAAAAACGGCTGGCAGAATTTTCGAAACCGGGTCTCCCAAAATAGATCGTCGCGGATTTACAGACAAATCTGACAAGATGCCCTAGAGGCATGTCCGAATTGCATGTCATCCCGTTATCTCCGTGCGGATAATCGAACGAAGAGCGCGATGATTTTGGAAAAAATCGAAATCGTAGTTCTCAATTTATTCCGGGCGTCCTCGCATTCGTGGACCATCACCGATTTACACGCGTGTAAATTTGTCCCAATTTTCAAGGTTTCTCCAGATCGTTGGCTCGTACATAATTAAGGAGCTATACAGTGTGACACTTTCAAAGAATCGGATTTTTTGCCCCTCAGCAGGCATTATTCGAGGAACAGGAGGGTCCATTATACGGACCAGCAGTTTTTATGCCAAATACCATTCTATCTCGCAAAAAAGATTGTTCAATCTTTGAACGCGTTTTTCTCGAATCGAGATTTTCCAAAATTGCTGACATCGTAGCTCGAAGAGAAATTATCCGATGGACTTGAAATTTGAACTGACCACTCCCAAATACATTTAACCTACAATGACTCAGGATATTTTTGATTGGATGAAAATTGGCGATTTGGCATTGAAATTTTTTTTTAGTTTTAGAGGTAAAAGAACAGACTTTTTTATCACCTCTACGCCATTTTGGTAGATCCTACATTTTTCGAAAATCCTACGCCAGTGTACAGGAAATACCTTCCAGATTAACGACGTTTTTTCCTTTTTCGGTTTCAACCACTCAAACGGCCGGAATCATATAGACAGTTGAGTCATTTTTTATTTTATTTTTTGGCGCCTCCAAAGGCAGCGCAAAGTCCCCTGGATCTCAATATTTTTCGATGAAAAAATTATGTCACGTAGGTCAAACATAGCCAAATATACTCCCAATTCTGCGAAATATTCCATCGAGTACTTTTCTCACGAAAAATTGCCGAGAACCACCCGAATTTTCAGCGGTCACCCTGCGGCGGCTCCTTAACATGCGATACGGCGGAGGCGGAGGGATAACGTGATAACGCGAATGTAGTTTCTCAACGATAAGAATACCATCACCTCGCGTGTCTTCGTGACATTGATAAATGATCGACGTACCTGCGTGGCAAGTAATTCCAAGCTCCTAAAGAAATCCAGCTTTCACTCAAGACTTGCTATTAAATGGAATTTCATACGTATTAAGTGCTATCGACGGAATCCAGATTTCTCGCGAGCGGAGGAAAAAATAATGTCAGTGAAAAAGAAAGAGGCAGGAGTCGAGACGAGGAAAGAGTCTAGTCGAAAGTTTGACGAATAAACATTAACGAATGCGGTTCGTTTACCGCGATTGAAAACACTGCGCGCTTATTTCTGTCCATTGAATTATCACTTCGTACCTATTTTTTCTTTTTTTCTCTCCTCTTTCCTCATCGCTGAGATCAGCTATTATTAAACGAGCTGGCTCGTTTCGCACCTGGATACTATTTACGAACGTAAGAAAACTCGTGATTCTATTCGTGGCTGGAGGAACACCTGTGACAATCATAGCTAATACCTTTCGTAAGACAGTGACACCGGAATTGATTGGACATTATTGCGAAAGAATGGCATGCACCGGGTAAGAGAGGATTTAGGGGGGAGGAAGGTGGATTACGATCACCTATCTCTAGCGCTCCTGGAGGTGTTGATGATGCGACGCGATTCGAAAAAGTACGTCGAATGGCAAAATTTCGCCTGCATCATTTTTTCACGGACACCCTGTACAAGCTATATTTTTGAAAATTTAGGGAAACTTTGGGGACGTTACGGAGCAAAAGTTGGGAAATTTTCGTCCATATATCTTCATTTTTTTCGGAGATAGAAAATCGTGAACACCAGTGTTCCGTCGTCGAGATCTTTGCTGCGAACTGTTCACGATTTTTTCCCGAACAACCCGCGTGAGATAAAATGTTGTCGATTTAGCGGAAGTTTGCACGCGTATTGGGCAATATGTGGCTAAATTGATGACTCGATAGCTTTGTTAGCTCGGAGGATAAAAAATCGTGCGCGTCGCCGACGCGCCACGTGGTAATCCAAAGGTTCACGAATTTCTCTCGAACGTTCCCTACTAGTTGGATCCTTGCCAATTTAGGACAAACTTGGTGAAGCTGCGAGGCGACTTTGGCTAAATTTCCAACTCGATCCGTCGGTTTCTCTAGAGTATAAAAAATCGTGAACATCGCAAATTCGTAATAATCCGTGTTATTGAATTTGCCTATAAAATGATATCGATGCTTGCCGCTTACGATTTCGTCGTGGTCTCGTGGCCACAAAGTTTGTAGAAATTTACCACCACGCAAAAAACTTGGCCGCGATGCCATAACGCGTGTCAAGTAATTGGAAAGATCTGCGTTTATTTACGCCGTTTCGTGGGAAATTTCTTTGGCTTCCAACGCCGTTTGGCTCTGGAGAAACCGTCTACCTTGAAAATCCAATGACGCGTTGCTAAGTAAACCGTGATATCTCCCGTTCCTCGTTACGGAAAATGCGTTTTAATAACAACCAAACGTCGATCCCCCAATAAAAATCACCGCGATTATCGAATATCGCCTCGCGCGTTGAAAACACCCAAAAATGTCTGAAACAAAAAATGTGCGTTTTTTTATTTTCGTCAACTTTTATGCGAAGCGTTTATCGATTTGACGCATGTTTAACGAGATACAGCCGAATTTATACACAGCCAGTCAACTTACCAACGCTATCCGGTGGCCTAACTCTTTCAAGGTTGATTTTTCGAAAAAACGTTTGATACAAAAAATGTTGAACGAACCCATGGCTACTTTTTTTATTTGAAATATTTTTCTCTCAAAAGCGAATTACCCGAGATACGGACGAAAATACGCGATTCCATGAGAAGTGACGTAAGATACCTGGTATCCGGGCGCCCAACTCTTCCAACGTCGATTTTTCGAAAAAATGTTCCAAACAAAAAATGTTTAACAAATCCATGGCTACATTTTTTATCCCAACTATTTTTCTATCAGATGCGAGTTACTCGAGATACAAATAAAAATACGCGATCTACGAGAAGTGACGTAAGATACGTGTTATCGATTTGTCAGGAAAAGTCCGAGGAGCTAAAAAACGCTACTCGCAGTATCGACTAGAAATGTTATTAGAAAGTTTCCCCCGTAAGAACGAGGAATTCGAAGATAGGTCGAAAAGTCGTTCAACTCGTCGGCGATGCCGCGAATAATCGCCGAGAAGTCCCCGCGAAATTCTTCGGCAAGTTCATTGACTACGTATCCTTGGCAAACGTCGGGCGATATCTTCGCCCAGCGAATTCCTTCGTCCCAACGCGATACATCACGAACGAAGTTTAATCACGCCCTACACACGCGCGCGTTCGCGCGCTCACACAATCTCCGGCACGTAACAGCCTCTTCTTTTTACCATACATTTCACCTTTCTACTTTGCAATCAAGCACTTTCATATTGCTTTCACCGACCGATGAAAGTACCCCGCGCCTCTTTTCCCGCGCACGCGTCAACAACAACAACAACCACGACGCGACAACAAACCACACGCTCTCCTGCGCTTTCCTGCGATCCCGTCGCCGAGGAAAAATACGCGACGACGAGGAAAAAAAAATAGGGCCAACCGATTAAAAACAAAAGTCAAACTCGACGAGAATGAAAAAAAAACAATTTCCAAAAATCCAGGTAAAAAAAAGGAACTAACTTTTCCCCCCTATTTTATCAATATAATAATACGTCGCAGTGTTTTCTGTGCTTGAAATTGCTACACCTATTTTATTTATTCACTTTTTTTTTTTCTCAACCCTTACTGGTCACTCGGGATTGATTCAACCCCAGCGGTTTTTCGAACTGCGCTACCTCCTAGAGTATTTGTGAAAAATGAGACATGTGTCGTCATCTGTGGGTAGTTTGAACCATTTTTCATCATAAAATATCGTTCGTTATAACAAATCTGACGTATCATTTTTCCGCACTTCAGATGTTCAAATAAATATAGTTTTTGGAACGGCCACTAATTTATTCTCACCCACCTGAAAGTATGCTATTTCAGATTTATGAAACGATTTTTTTAATTTTTTTTGCTTGAAAATTGAAGTCTCTACATGGCTGTTCATGAAAAAAGTCATATTTTGCGATTTTTTTTTGACTTTTCTTTTTTGGTATTAAAAATTACACGACTTGAAAATAACTAACATGGCCTTACGCATAAAGGTTGACATTACGTTGCAGTATTTTGATATAATTTTTTTTTTCAATTTTTTAGTTATTTATCACTTTCCAAAGTGAGTGGGGTTGATGACACCCCATGTGACCATCACGTCAGAATCCGGAGGTGTGACCATTAAGGGTTAAGATGCTGTGGCAGCAGATTTTGGGCTGCCCTATACAGGTAATGCAGCCTCGTTCTCGTTGCCGATTTATTTTCTACCCAGCAAATTCCACCGATTCGCATTTATCCATTATTTTTTCACCGCGCCGTATTGCCAATTTTATGCCAATTTTATTCCACGGAGGAATGCATTTGCAACTAGTTTGACAAAAATACTTTGGTCCATACCGGCGTGAAGGTTGAAAATTGGAGTGATTTTCGGGAATTTTTTGGATCGCCGACAAGATTCGAAAAATGTGAAAATCTACCAAAATGGCGTTGTTGTAATAAGAGCGTGTGTTTTCTTGCCGCTGAAGCGGTCGATCATTGCGAAGCGATACATCGCCCGTTGTTTGCTCGACGCAGTAGTACCAGTCACTTGGATTACTATTTTTACAAATCTGGTCGGATTTTCGCTTATGCGTCTTGCGTAGGCGTAGATTTCGCTGGTCACGGCACGCGATATGGCCATTGATCGTTTCGAGAGAAACAGAGAAGTCTTTGAACTCTGGCTAGAGTAAATGGAAAAAAACCGTCACTGTGCAAAGTGTAAAAATTGATGCACAGAATTTTCACCATTTTAGTGCGCTCGTGCAAAAGTATGTATCTATGATACCGAAGGAACACTTTTTAAGTTAATTCCAGTGGGCACAAAATTGCGCGTGTATTTGGATTCTATTGATAAAAATTGGGCCGAAAAAATGAGGGAAATTGGAGGTGTTTCGGAGGTTTGGGCGTTGGGGCGTCGTGTCGGATGGGATAATTGGGTGCGCGATCCCATGTTTGCGCGGCAAACGTTGCGACGCGTTTGAATTTCTGCGCGTGGCGTAAGTGGGTGCTGCGAGTGGGGGGAAGTTGCACGTCCACGCTACGTTGAGGAAGGTTAAGTTACTTTGTGATTATCGGCTGGTACACGCGGCAAACAAGTTGTATTGTTAGCCGAGCGAATCATTATCGCGTATCATTTTTGCGCAATAAAAATAACGAGAGATTATATCGTCGGGTGGTTATCAAGCGATTTCGTTACTACGGTAAAAGTTTCACCTTGAGGGAAATCTGCGCCGCGTTCAAAGCCACGAGTCATAGTGAGAACAACGGTAGAGTGTTTTCGAACGCTTTCCTTTGTGTCGTACCCGTTTATTGGACGATCCGTTGCTCGCCGTGAAAAACTCGCGGGAGATAAAATATCCGTTGTCTCGTAGCCGACAACTTTTGTCCCAAGTTTTTTCTCGTCGGAGATCGCTCCGCGGAGTTGCAGCTCCGAATGCGCGGCCGAAATTTATTTGAAACGAGTAAAAAAAAAATCAATTTTATAATCCAGCCGCAAAACTGTTGCGTATACAATTATGCGTACAGCGTTACATAGCCCGTAGCTCCCAGCGGCGATTAGCGAATATTCGAATCATTTAAAAAAATTTTTTAGAAAAAGTTAAAATTTGTAGAAAAATAAAGTCCTCGGAGCTATTCGAATACTGTTCGCTAGGGAAACCGATCACCGACGAAGAACAAGAGGAGTACCCACGTAACGTGTAAGAATTCGTGTCCGCAAGTTTATTTCGTGTCAATTTTCAATCGGGCGATAAATAAGCGTGAGTCGACGTCATTTGTGCCATAGTCACGGACGACGCTCATAAATTTGCATCAGCGCGTGTTTGTTTGAATATTATTTACGCGACATTACGGAGAGATGCGCTTCTGTTTTCGTTTGTTTACGTTTGTTGTTCCATTCCTTTCACAATCGAGAGCCAACGTCACGGTCAGCGTCGGACTCAGCGCTGACGTGACGTAGATCGATAAGGGCATATAACTACGAGGGAACGACAAAGCATTCAGTTTCGCGCTAAGTGCGAAGGTGACCCGTGGTGATTCACGTGCTGACGACCTCTCGACGTCTGGCTCTCCGAGTTTAGGAGGGGCTAGGAGGTGGCACGACGAGATTCGGGGAAATTGCAAGCTGGCAGTGGAGGTAGCAAATAATAAATAACGATGCATGGAGAGGGCTCGAATTTTCGCGGGGAGGTGGCAATTATTGCAAAACAGTTGGGAGTAACAGAGTTTCGCTTTTTGGCAGACGGGAGTTTCCCATTTTTACTCCCAAGAGATTGGGTGTTCCTCGTCGTTGGCTATTTTTCGTCTAGGTTTCGAGGAACCAGCTCGGATTTGTGATAATTGCAGCTTACTTCGCAGCGTTGGGAGGCGGGATCGCGACCCACGTTTTTCTTCGTGCGAAGGAGAACGATATCATCGCGCGTTTTGAAATCTCGTTGAAAATAATAAGCATGCGTCATTTGTCCTTAGCTCGACGCGGGCATCCGAGCTCGTTAACCCTGCGTTCGGAAACGGCGATTCTGGGTAAGGAGGAGCGGCGTTCGCGGCGAGGCGGGTGTTGGGAGAGAAGGAAGAATGAAAAATGGGAGTACGCTAATGAAAGAGATGCGGGGAGGAGGGTGGCGGATAAAAAAAATGCGGCGCTAGAGAACGCGTCGAGTCGGTAATAAGTAGAAAAAGCAATGAGTATCGTTCCCTGATACTTTCACCCTTTACTCCGCGTACTCGGCCGATCAATCGGCTCGTTACGAACGATCGGTGAAAAGTTTCCTAGAAACGCGCACGATGCCCGTCGAATCCAACAATCACGGTTATATCTCGCGGGACGCAATAACACGATTATGTGACTCGAAGACTGCCGCACCGAATGACAGAGAAAGGTTGATCCCGACAACTCATCCCCCACCCATTCGTCTGACCGAGGCAAGATGCCTCCGTCTCTCTCTCGCTCGCGCGCGCGCGCATCCCCACCTCGCGGCGCCCATCCACCCACGGAGCAGACGACCGCTCCCCGCTCGGCCGCCGCGCTGCTCCGTATCCCCACTCCGCGCGCCCACCGACAGACTCTGACGCCGCTGACGACAGCGACGGAGCGAGCGGCCGCGAGCGTGGCGCGAGCGAGACGAGTCGAGCCGACAGAGCGGCCGTCAGCGACGGAGCGGGACAGCGGGACAGCGCCGCGGCGGCCGGGCGGAGGGGGGGGGGGACTCGCGTGTGACTCGAGACCGTTTCACGAACTATCGAGAGGCAGTTCTGTCCGCGACGCGCAATCGTACGGACGCTTGATCGTAACGCGCAGCTAATTCAGCCGCATCATCGCACTTCTTTCTCGTATTCTGTACCATCGGTACATCCTCGTATTTCGAGCATTGTGAACATAGGTGAAAAGGTGTTTAGGATTAGAGAAATTGAACGACGGTGGGGAGCACGAGCGGGAAATTTGTATACTTTCCGACCATCGCTGTGATTTGCGAAGCACGTGGCCAGTGGATGGCGATGAAAATTACTATCTACCGTTTTCGCGCGATCGTCAGTGCTTTTTTTTAAACCTCCGTAACCCACCGATCTCTACCGCCAACGACATTTTCACGAATCGAGGACAAGTTTTATCGAAAAAGTGGACAAGTTTTTCGTGCCGTTGGACTTAAAACTACAACCTTTCAAAATTGGTGAGTCTTCCACCGTTACAAAATATACGCACCGCGCGTAATCCCAGACCTTTGTTATGCAATTAACACTCGATCGACGATCATGCAACGTAACGCCAATAATCGGATGTAAATAACTCGACAATTGAGTAACGCGAGACACTGACATTGAATGTAAATAATCGAATCAAATTTCGTAACCTGACGGTCGAATCTGTTGATCTCTAGCCGTTCTCCGTCACCGCCTAATAGCCTTGCCAAAAACTTACTCGAACGCAAAGAATATATATTTTTTTTTATCCTCCTCATTTCGCCGCACGTTTCTCTCCCATGTGCATTTCGTTCCCCGACTATTTTCGCAAATCTCACGTCGTTGTCAACAATCCCAATTTCGGGTGCAATTTTTTTTTCTCCTAATTTCCAACAACTCAGCAAATTTCTCGGTCTAGTTACATTTTTCCAAACTAATTGCAACATTTTTCGCAACTTGCCGCAACCTTGCCTTCACTCCTCACATGTTTTCGCGATTATCCCATTTTTCAGACGCGACAAAAAAAATATTTTTTTCCAATTTACCACGTTGCTTTTTTTTATTCCCCACAAAAGTTGAATAATTTTCCAAACTTTTTACCGCTTTTCCGAAAACTGGGTGTACGTGCAAGTGCGCGCGTAAGTAGCGCGTAATTTGGCGTCGGAACTGCGATAACAGACAAACGGAAGCGATTCGGGAATTCCTCGCGTCGTCGTGCGCTTCAGCGCTTCAGCGCTGCAATTATCGCGACCGAAACAATAACGTTCGACGGCGCGGGGAATCCCCGCGCGCGTGTCCAGTCGACTCGCCAGTTGCAGAAGATAGGGATATGGAAAAGTGACGAAGCGGCAGTTGTTTCGATTAGAGCGGGAAAATCCGCGCGTTCGAAAACGATCGAATGAAAAGCTGCGTTGTACATCGTCGATGAGCCGAGTCGCGGTTGTTTTTTTTCCGCGATTCACGTATCTCCGCCGCGTACGGAGTATTTTCGCCGATAAGCGCGTACTACATGCCTTCGAAAAGTAGGCCACCACGCTCTAATTCGCTAGCAGTTCGAAAGCTCGGCGTACGCACGCCGCCCGCGATCTTTGACCGCAGCGCCATTCGGAAACCTCCAACACTAACGCGGCGACGGAACAACAACGCTGTCTCTCCTCTTCTTTCCCAGCGAAATTCGCAACATTTTCGTTCGTTTGTTCTTCGTCGTCGTTCGTCGCTTGTTTTTCGTCCCGTGATCGCCCGTGACGTCATCGCCATTCAATTATTTAGCGCCCGCTGATTCGAGTGATGCGCGCGTGGCGCTGCTCGGCGTAATCTGTTGTTTGCTGGAAACTAGATAGACGGAGAGACGCGCGCGCGCGCGCGGATAGGTAGATAGTTGGAGATGCGGAAGGAAAGGGAAAAACGATAGCAGATTGCACGATGAAATCATATTCGTGGGGAGGGTATTACGATGCCGATGATAATGGGATGATGTAACGATAAAACCTCGGGCGCTCGTTTGTTTATCCTAACGATTTCTTCGTTAATGAGCTACAAATAATCTAATGATATTGAACTTGCAAATTGAAAAGCGTAGATACGCCGTTTGTAAAAGCTTGATAATAATATGTAAACAGAAATATGAAAATAACGTGGCACATTGAAAATACGGGGATTGATAATGACGAATAACAATTATAACCAGATGAAGACTGGCGAATGGAAATGTATCGCGAGTTATCCTCGTGATAATATCCGAGTAAAAACAGGGGAATAATCTATTTAGACGATTCGATTGAAAGATTGAGCTGGAATAACTACCACAACGTCGAGAATACCAGAACAGAAAGATAAGATACGTTAAAATTGACTTTTTCCGAAATATTTAATCACTTTGAATGTATTACGCTCTTAACAATGATGGCCAAATTGCAAATGGCATATTCTGACGAGAAATCGCAATTAAAAAGATGTACCCAAAATATGGTAACAATTATAATACTGGAGAGGGAAAAACAAAGGGAACGTACTAGAGAAGAGAACAAAGTTCCCCTTAGAATAATAATTGTCACGATCAGAAATATTGTTTTTATCAGAGAATAATATAATAGTATAACGATATAGAGCGTGGACGTGAAAATTCGACGTTTAAAGCGGCGATAGGCACAATGATGTTGCGCAGTCTCGGTCCGCTGCAAAGGTGCGACGTCGTACGCGATGTTAACGGTAAAGTAGCTACTTTCGAAACTGGAACAGTTTTATTTGTATCAGAGCGCATGTCGTTCGATAAGATTTCATTGTCATTTGTTTTATCCTCGCGATCCGCGTTGGTTTCTTTGCCGATCGTCTTTTTTTTTTTTTTTTTTTTTTTTAACCAAGCGTCGTTTCTTCACCGAACAACGCGAGTTTACCGCTCGATTTTCGAGAGGGGATACTTAGATTCGTTTTTGTTTTCGTCACGCGCGACGCCTCTCAATTTTTGTTGCTGATAGCACGATGCCTCGTATCGCGTGACGACGCAATCAGTTTCCCGTTGACGCAACGACGCGTCGATATCATTTCCAATATGGAAACACGTATTCTCGCATCTTCGGCCATTTCTTTGTCGCGTTGGCACGCTTGGAAAACTCAGCGATAACAACCGAAGTACAATTGAAAATGCCAAGGTAGTAAATCCGTCCCTGCCTACGAGTATGTTCGGAGTTGGCGGGAAACGCGAGATCGCGGTCAGACGCCATTTTGAAACCGAGACGTAACTGACATAATCGTTACGATAATAAGAACGACATCGATTACGTCGCGGGTACCTACAACGGTTAGACAACGGGAGCGCGAAACGCATGGTATCGTACCGCGCGCGTCTTCCGCGCCACCGCCTCACCGGGGTCCACGCGCGATCGTCGTTTGTTCGCCCGCGCCAAATGTCGCGGTGGCGCGCGCCACGCGCACCAACCTATCAAGGCTGACCACGAGACGCTCGTTGGCAGTTTGTTTACCAATACACCCGATCGCATCATCTCGAAAAGTCTCCTCGTCTTTGTCGCCACCGACGACAAAAGAAGTCGACGAAGGTGATGTTGGCGAAACGTCTCGTGTTTACGCGAGACCTGGCGGTCATATCTGGAAACAATGATGTCACGCTGCGTATTTACGGGCATTTTTTATCGATGCAAATGATTCCGTCGCGCCTTGCGACGAGAATCGACGGGTATTGCGAGCCTCGCGAAAATTCCACGTACCCAAGGATTCGTGGGAAACTGTTGAGGAGCGGGAAAACTTGCGATTGCGAAGAAACGGAACTTCCCCACCTGTTCGAAATTTGAAAAGCACACGTCGCGGTAATTTCGTAATAATAATAATGATGATAGTGGTAATAATAATGATAATCGTGGCGCGTTGAGTTCAACGCGATGCGCGAAAAATCGGACGATACTTAACGCGAGTCGGTTGATTTTAAGAACGATAAACCCCTAGAGTGTTGTGGAACGTCCCAGCGATCGAAGTATGGAATCGGCGAGACTTGGCGTCACATCAGCGCCGCGCGGTCGTATTGCGTGTGACGAGAGACGATGAACCACGGTTTCGTTGACGCGACGCTTGGTGTCGTCCGTGTGATATTAACAAACGGTCGAATTGCGTCGAAGATCTCGATCGAACTATAGTCACGTAACAAAAGACTCGCGCGAACAACAATAACAAGACGTTTACAGATACAACGAACTCGTCTGTCTTCGTATGCAAAAACGTAGCGCCTACTACTCGATTGTCGCGATGTTTCGTATCTTTACGAGGTGCGACACGCGCGCGCGTGTCCCGAGGCGCACGTGCTTCTCGTCGTTAATTTGCATCGTCAGGCTCGTTGGCACCGCGGTCGGCCATGACAGTTGGCATCGGAATTAGAATCGCAGTCCCGATCCGTTCGCATCGTTGCTTCAACCCGACCGAAACGAGTTCCGCCCATCATCATCATCATCATCGTAATCATCGCGATCATCGCAACGATCGTCCGTCAAAGCAACGTCGAACTTGAACGTTTCCCATACATTTCTCAGCTGCGCGCCGTAATTGTGACGGGATTTCACAATCTCGTCGTTACGCGGCCGATTACTGCCCTCTTCCTCTCCGCCTCCTACTTTACGCGATTGTTCCGATCTACGGTTAGTCATATCCTTCGTGGCGCGAGATTATTCAAAGTGGTCTCCGCCGACGAAAATATTAGTCATTGCGTAAGGCGACCGGGGGCACGAGTGTCGCCGGTCGTGTGGCGTCACCTGCGGCGATCGGTGTCGTCGCGTCGGGAGAAAAGTGGAGGGCCACGACTTCCGCGGCCGAGGTGAGGCATCTCGTCGGGGAAATCCCGTGATCTTGCCTAAATTGCGCGACAAAGAAAACAACGGTGGGACGAGCGTCTGCCCAACGACGACGACGATGTCCGTTCAACTCTGCTCGCGATTTTTTTCTTCCGAATACAGGTAATAAAAAGCGTGGGCCGTGACGTGCTAACGCTGTCGTGTCAACCACCCAGCCTCGCGTCTCTCTCTCTCTCTACAGTCGCTTGTGTCTAGACGCGTCAGGTCAACGTTTCGCCATCCGGATTCCTACGTTACCGACCGCGTGGCGCGATTCTCCTCCGTCCTTTCCACGCGACTCGTCCATCGTTCGAGCAATCGGACGCGCAGTTTAGTAAATTTAGTACATAACAACAGAAATCCTTATCGCACAGACGATTTTTTACGCCGGTGATGATCTATCGCTAGATCGCTTATCGGAAGCACGTGCGGTTCTAGCAATCGTAACTGTTCAATTACGTTGCGCAACGAGCTCACCGATCTCTTCGAATCGTATCGTTCGATATATTACGAGGGAAGGTCCGAAGATATTCTCTTTTTTCCGAACCGCCTTCGAAAGTTCCGATACGAGGCGTTGTGGTCGCATGCTCGAAACAAAGGATCTCGGGACTCGAGCAGCTGATACTACAAACAATTATCTATCACTAATAACCTCTGACTAATTCACCGATTGCGTCATCCGATGACTGCGCAATGCTACTACTCATTCTCTGCTCTCGGCGTCCTATGGGCAAAGACCGTCGCGCGTATCTCGCGTTTCCCCTGCCTTCGCTTATACGTTGGAACTAACCTGCAACGTTCCCCTAGTCCTAAGTAATCGGGGAACAATTTCAATCGAACCATTTCCGCTAATCGATCGTTCTCCCGCGAACGTGAATCAGCCGTGTTTTTCGTCCTTCCAAGAATAACATCGGGCGAAACGAAAACTCTACGCAGTAATATCGTTTCGCACGCGCCACATCCTCTCCGCTCGCTACGATGCCAAAGTGCAACAACTCGACGCGAGCGCCGCCAGCGGTGTACGCGGGAACCGCGGACGATGCGGTGTATAGTATATAGTATAATACAGTTACGCGGAGAGTAGGGAACGCGAGCACGTGGCCCGAACAAACGCGACGCAACCTTGCTGCCCGATTGCGTAACACCTCGAGGTCTGAGAGCGAGAGAGAGAGAAAAAGTGAAAGAAAGAGAGAGACGGAGCCGACGGACGGAGTGTAGACCCAGCGAGATAACCTCTCGTTCCTGCTTTCTCTCTCTCGCTCTTCGACTCTCTCTCTCGCACGCTCTCTCTCTCTCTCTCACGTTCTCCCTGCTACTACGACCTCCTCCCTGCGTGGCCACGGCACAACAAGGATGGCGATAATGACGCGGGGGCAGCGTTACGCGCAACGAATACGAGTCGTCGATGCGTCTCGTTGCCGGTGGGAAATTCTGAGGCTCGGCGTCATCCAACTTCGTTCTTGGCCCAAGTTCGACGATCATCGTGATCGTCGTGGCGCGATGATTATTATCTACGTTCGAGGTATTCGTCGCGTTGCGTCAGATCGCGTAAGGATTAACATTCTTCCGTGCGATCACGACGGTGATTACGGGTCTGGTTGGGTAGTAAATTGACGACAAGGCAAACGCGACGAGGTTCAATGACGTAACGCGACTGTAAAACTATTACTACGACCACCTCGAGTCTCTGGGTCATCGTAATCGAGGTTACGCTCTCGGCGTTTCTCCTCGATTCCATGCCTCGTGGTTCCTCGTTCCACGCAGCCGTTGATGTCGACGTGACACCGATCCGGCTGCGGAACCATGGTCAATAATAATACGCGATCCTTGAAAGAAAAAATCACAGAGGTTGCACAAAATGGCGCTCGTCACGTGGCCTTTTCTCGGCGTTCCGTAGCTCGTGGAGTTGTCTCTGTCGTAATCGAGGCGTTATCGCGTCTCGCTCCCTTATCGCGTGCTCCCTACCACCATCCTTGTCTGTCCGTTGCACGTGCATTTTTTACGGCTACACGGACGACGCACGTGCGCGCGACGTCCGAGTCGCGGGACGTGGTTCGTCCCAATGGGGGGAAAAAGACCTTGAAACCTACACCTGTCCCTTGCCCCGAGACGATGTCGAGAACCGTCTCGAGATTTGGAATTCCAGACGGACCGTTACACTCGGCCTGACCTCATCATCATCAGCATCATCGCGCGTCACCTTATCGACGGAGCGCGCCCCTCCGCTTTACCGCCACCTCGCGGCACGCGCGCGAACACTATACTCGTACGGTCGGTAATGCAGAACGCACGGACTAATGGTTTTTCTCCCTTCCGTCTGTTGCAGATGTTCTAAGAAGACAAATTATGGTGGCAGAATTTGTCGCCCGTCAGAATGGTTCGCCAATCAACGGTGAGACGGTTTGCTTGAACTTGAACATGCCATCCGGACACAGCATGGCTCACGCAGGCCACGGCGGTCACCACGGCCCCATGCCGCCTTTGAGTCATCCCGCTCATCCGGGCCACAACGGACACCACGTGCAACAAGGTGGCAACCAACAACACGCGTTGAGCGACACCGACAGTCAGGGTCACCCGGAGAACTACGGGCCCAATTTCGATCTCCGCAAGGAGCTCTTCTCTCAGCGCAAGCAACGAGAATTCATCCCGGACAACAAGAAGGACGACAGCTATTGGGACAGGCGTAGAAGGAACAACGAGGCCGCGAAAAGGTCCCGCGAAAAGAGACGGTTCAACGACATGGTCCTAGAGCAGCGCGTGATGGAGCTGAGCAAGGAAAATCACATCCTTAAGGCACAACTGGAGGCGATACGCGAGAAGTACCAGATACACGGGGAGGCCGAGATAAGCACGGAGCACGTGCTCGCGACGTTACCGACCGAGGCACCCCTCGCCAAGAGGCCAAAGCTACCCACTGCCGCCATTATTTACGCCAGATCACCGAGCCCCGTGCCGACGTCTGTGATCCACCAACCCGTGAGCGGTTCAAGGTCACCGCGATCGCCGGTTCAACTCTACGTCCCCGAGACGTTGGCCTATCCGGAAAATGACAGCTTCCAATACGCTTACGCCCATCACCCGGCTATGCACTTCGACACGTCGAGTGCCCTGAACCTTTCTCGCGGACGCAGGACGCAATCACCCTTCGAGTTGTCCTCGGGCAGCGGCGACGAGGGCGCCAGCGGCAACGGTGGCGTGACGATCGTCAGCGACAGCGCCAGCTACGCCGGTCCCCAACTCACCGCCGCCCAAGCCGCGGCGAACAACAGCTTACCTCACAAGTTGAGACACAAGTCTCGCATCGGGGACAAAGACGCTGCCAGCGCTCTCTTGGCACTGCACGGCATCAAACAGGAACCCGGCCCGAGATCGTCGCCACCGTGGGACAACGAGGGATCCAGCGACGAGAGAGATTCCGGAATTTCCCTAGGCGCCGAATGGACCGGACCCGGAAGCCTTGCCCCCGTACCGGAAAGCGAACACGAAGTGAAATCGCGGCTCGATCGTCTCGCCTCCGAGGTCGCGTCTTTGCAGTCGATACTGCGCCTGGGCAAAGCTGGCGAGCCTACCAACAACCAGACTTCGTCTCAGGTCCCTGCCGTATCGACGAGCGCGACGCAATGAGATGAGGCTCCGCGATGCCCTTGCGATTCCTCTACCGACATCGACGATACGCCGCTGTAGTATCGATCGAAGAGATCGAGAAGAGTTTCGCTTTCTCTCTCTCTTTCTCTGCCTCTCTCACTCCCTTTAAGCAAACACCTACGCGCCCCACGTTCGCCGTCTCTTGTCGAACAATCGAGACTCGCGTGCCGGCGTTCTGGTTCAACAAGCGCGCCACGCTGCGGGAAAACGCGCGTACTAGGAGGCAACACCCGAAAGTGCTGACCAATCGACGCGCGCCTAACGAAGCGGGAAAACCAAAATTTCGGCTATTTCTCGTCGATTCGTAGGCGAGAATACTATCAAAGATTCATATTGTTAAAGATACGGTTATTGTTGAATAGACTTGAAAGGTTTACGAATAGACTTAAGAAACTAGTTCCCCCCCTCCCCCTCCCCGCGCATCACTCGATCCCACAATCGTTGGTCGCGACGAAACGCTTGCCGCGAAATGGCGGCCACGACAAAATGGCCGCGGCACCGTCGGCCCGGGAAAAACGCGATTCGAGATGTGATCCCGGTCACTAAAGACGCGGCTTAAAGAATATAAGGTTATACTCGCGCGTATGCCATAAAATATGTCTAAAATCATATTGCTACGCGCGAGACGTTGTACAGTGATAAATCTATGAACCAACTAACAACAAGCTTACGTCAGTAGCTTAGTAATGATGATAATAATAGTAATTATTATTATTATAATAATAACAATAATGATTGTAATAATAAGCGTAGCGAAGTATTATACTTCGATGCGCGTATCAACCGATCGCGGCGGCAGTCAACGTTCAGGTGGCCTCGACGTTGAAAGGTACCTACCGTACGTTCCATTCGGAGCCACCCGAACCACGACGATGATAATACCCGCGACACGTGTAATGATAATAATAATAATAAACAATCAACATCGGTAGTAAGAATAACAGTAACAATGAATAATGATATAACGATGATTATTATTTGATACGATTCCTCGGATTAATAGTGTAGAAAATGTATGATACGTAGTCGCGCGGGGTCCCAAACACAGATGGCTAAAAAAAAAAATTAAAAAAAAATCCACGACACCCTCGCGGGTTTAATAAAACTTCGCAAATTTCGGAAACGATCTGTTTTGGCAAACCGTGCAGATATAACGAATACGCAACCGCTAGCCACCACCGCCAACGAAATTGATTAATGAAATTCGCGCCCTTAAATCGGTGCAATTTTCAAATTCAATAATTTCTCGTGAAATATTTGTAACTAAGTGAAAAAAACGCGCTTTTTTCGAACGACTCGCCTCTTATATTATTATTATTATTATTATTATTATTATTATTATTATTATTATTATTATTGTTATGATTAATATTATTAGGATATTGGTCGAGCGTGGTCGTTGTGGCCGCGAGCGAGACCGTTGTAATTATTACGGAAACACGGACACAATTACACGATTACACACCCGTCAGGCGAATATTATGGGAATCAAAATCACCGCGTAGAGGAGACCATTTGCGGCGAATATTTTTCATCTACGACAGTAGAATTTTATAACGGACTATACATATATATAATGTGTATAAATATATACAGATATATTTTTGAGGGTGTATTGATAGTAGCGTGGCGTATATTTTTCGATGACATGTAAAGCAGGGAAAAATATCACGCGCAAGATTCCGAGGCCACAGAGATCGAGTGTAATATTGAAATAATCACGCCAATTTTGTAATATCGCTGCGAATTAGAACGCGAGTATTCGGGTAAAGTTGCGCATTTTAGACCAGGGTAATCAGACATTCGGTATGCGCTGACATCGACGAGGTACTCGCCGGCAAAAATCACTCATCTGGCCGAGGAGATCCGTCGATGCCGGAATTGCGAATTTTACACGTAGTCACACACACACACACACACCGATACAACCTTATTTATAATTGATAAGCTCAGGAGAGATTGAACAGACGTGAAAGTATATTCGATGATATCGTTCCCCTTTTTTTTATCATTTTTTTTCCTCGATACCAGGCGCGCAACTCTTTTGCAGAATGGTCCAAACGTACGACATATATTACGAGAGCGTTTCGATCTTCCTGCGACGATGGTTGCACCGAGCCGCGTATCGCGTACTATTATCACGTGTGAGAATATACACATCGTAGAATTTAAGACTCTATTAAGCTGTAATCATTATTGTTACTATCCTCAATTAATTGTAGATTTTATACTAAGAATCACACCGAGCCTCCGCACACACACACACACGCGCATACACACACACACACGAACGTGCCAATAATTCTATATCGAAAGCGTAACAATACAAATCGTATCAAATTATTTAAACACATATGTATATCTACTACGCGCGCCCACACACTCACTCGCACACGTACACGTCGTATCTAAATCTATTAACAATTTATTTATTACATTAACTTTGTCTGTATAATACAAGTGTATCGTCGCTACTTTATTATTGTCGTTATCGTATTTAAGATTTACGCGCGATTGTGAAACGTGGTAGCCGCGTTCTCATCATTATCCTAGCGTTACCGTGCGCGGTACAACTTCGATGATCCCCGAACAGTTCTCGCATTCGAAGAAATCAACGAACAAGAACTTTTGCGCATCAACGATGTTTCTACCGTGGTCGTATCTGAGGAATTTCGTTGACTAATTCATTACGTCGTCGCCAAGTGATTATTGGACAGTGCTGTGACCTGTACGTATAGATAGCATATGGGATATACGTAGAATAATTCGGGATATACATGCATAGATATATACTAATTTTTATTCTAAATCTGCTCGCCGTTGTATTTATTTATCGTCGTATATTAAACAAGGCGAAGGAACGACGAATCTTTCGGTTCTTTGACGCCGTCGATGGGTCGACCGAGCAACGAGAGTAACGATAATACCACGTGTGTTATCCAGAAACTTTAGTCTCTCTCTCTCATTCTCTCTCACTCTCTCTCTCGATGATCGGTCGATCGAGCGAGGCGAAAGATGCGAGAAAACAAAAACGAAGGACGAAAGCCTAAAGGAACGAGATAAGCGTTACGTTACAAGACTGTGTTTTAATATAATTTTACTTAATTGTAATCGATTGTAATTGGTGTTGAATCCACATCGGCGAACGATTAAAAACGTTCCCTCATATGTATAATACGTTTCTAGAGATACATTACAACTTTTATTTATGACTTTTCCAAACCATTGTTGTTGTTGCTATCATTATTATTATTATCATTATCACGATTACTGTCATTATTATTATTATTTGTAATATCATTATTATCATTATTATCGGTGTCCTTATATTCCGTATAGCGCGGGGCATTTTTTTTATTCACCCAATTTTGGGAGCGGTGCTGCGAGACTTGTGCAATCTGACACCGATCATTCGTGTCGGGATGCTCGAACGGATTTGAATGAGTCAAATCCAAATTGTTCACTTTCGGAGGAAGAACTCGCAGAGATAGCAGCGTCGCGAGCTAGGGTTGCGTGTGGTCAGAGGTGCCACTTCGAAGAACAATTCTGTTATTCGATGTTCATGCTTAGGTGTGGTGTGAAATGCACAGGCGTTCAACCACTCGCATGCTGATTTTTACATCTTCGGGTGAACATCGTAGATCGGTCGTACGATGGAGATGGAAGTGCGTACGTATCGGAAGAAAGTTGACACAGCGTACGATGAAAGACTTCATCGTGGTATACAGAGGCGGTGAAACTTCTGCTTGCTATTCTGAGTATCTTCCAGAAAATCATCCTTCGAAGGTCTTCGATTAAAAGTGTTCGCAGTTGTCCTTGGATGCTCCGTTAAAATTCGATGACCGCGACGACTCGATCTGCAGAAAATATAACGAAGATCAGATTATTGTTAGCCAGCTACGGTTTTGAAGAATCACCTTTTATCCTTTCGGTTGGAATGCCTCGTTTTGCGCATGCCTCCTCGACTAGCGTTTCCAAATCGAACTCCTCTACATCAGATTCATTCGCTACGATGGTCGTTGGTGTTTTCTTAATTGCCATTTTCCTTGGTTGTCGTTAGTGGTATCGATCTGCTCCTTTAAATTATGAATGATACCAGATAAGAAAAAGTCTAGCGTATAATTATTTATTACTTTCTCATTTTTTATAGTTTTTTTCTCCTCTAATTACTATTTGGTACCGTTAGTTATACGGTTATCAGTAGATACCTATAGTTAGCGTTGCGTAATCGTTGCGGTCTAATCAGTTTTTACTAGTATCGGTGGCGCTCACAGGATCGCAAGAGGCACGGACAGCAGAATATCGAAACGCTATCCAACACATTGTTATTATCATCATCATCACTATCATCATCGTCGTTGTTACTGCTATTTTTAAGTGAGATATTACTTTGAAGCTACTGAAACATGGTAGCTTTCTTCTCGTTTATTTTTAAATCGTTATTAGGCCTGAGTATATGATGATGAAAATTATTATTACCGTCACTATCATCATCGACAATATTATTATTGACTATTTATGTATATGTATATGTATATACATTATATACATATATATATATAATACATCGACTGGTAAATAAATGAGCCTTCTTCATAGGCCGATGTTTATAACATAAGACTATTACGCCTTGTTTCACATTATTTCCATACCATGTCACCAAACTTTGAAAAAATCCGATCGAAGGGGTAGTTAGCCAGTGAACATGTTGTATTGCAATGTTATTTGCATGTTACATAGCTGGTATATAACGTGGAAGGAACATGTTATGCACCATTGTTATATTCTGGTTACATTACTGGTATATAAGGTATTACCTTGCAATATAACGGTTATATACCGATTATATAACATGTTACATTGCTGAGTAGGATTTTTCAACTTACATGTAACGGCAAGGTAATATTACAGGTTACAATTGGTAACATTACCGTTACATTGCTACAGCATTGCCGTTACATTGCTGCAACATTGCCGTTATATTGTTGCTACATGACTGTTACATTGCTACAACATTACAATGTTCACTGGGTACATTTATTTATTTTTCGCCTACATTTCGTGATTTTGGTTTGCCTTACTTTTAATTTCATTTTACAAACATCTCTCGATTCTTATTTTAGTTTCATCATTATACGTAATATATTTACATCGATAGTGAAGGATTTGACTGTCAAATCTTTGAACCGTCGTGGATTTTTATCGCGCTGTTTATTTATTACAGAGCGTCGCATCGATGTTGTGACCGGAAACAGATTACATTGCTTACGAATAAGACGATACGTTATCGTCTGGTAGAATTTCTTCGTTATCTGTTATGCCACTGTTGTTGTTTACGCAGTCGAGATTTTCGCATGTGGCGTCTTTGAAATTCGCACGAAGATACGCTTGTTTTTTGAGGCTCAGACATCGCATCGAAGACAAATCGACATAAAGTTGCACGCGTCAATGTAACAGACGATGAGTTTGTAACACGTTGTTTTGAAAATAAAGTCGGATGTCTTTCGAGATAAGATTGGCACTTGGATAGATTTCAAATGACGGAACATCTCGTCCAGACTCGAGTTATAAACCAACGTAAAAATAAGCGTCATCGATTGGACAAAATAATATGTAGGCTTCTAAGTACGAATACGTGGAAAAAACAATAGTTTCCTCGAGAATATGCAATCCGTCTTTCAAAGTCAATATCCGGATAGTTCTTGAGAAAATTATTTATTTGCTTATCATACAAGATTTTTCAAAGCAAGGGAATCCATTGCGGACGACGAATGCTCCGTGATACATATTTATTTCCGTTTCTTGCATTTGGTCCGACCCCGACGTCGTCGGGAGGAGTTTGGTCTGGAATCTGTCTTCTTCGACGACCTGAAATACGTTTCGTACATAAGAAAAGTCTTTTTGTGAATCTGTAACGTGGAGTAAACACCTGTGAACTCTGCTGACAGGTACTGTCGTGTGCTTCTTCAATGTGAGATGTTGCTGAACTAGTTCAGCTAGTTTGCCTTGCTGCGCCAGCATCGAAAGGAACGTGCATATGAACTCGTCGTAGTTATGCGTTCGCCTGCAGTCGTCGATCTGTGGAAAGTGATGCGTAATGAGAATGAATTCATCGACAAAACAGGGATTCTCACACGAGGGGAGTGAAACTACGTCACGCGGGCGACAGAAAGTTGAGAAAGTTGTCGGAGCAACGTAGACTGGGAATTAGAAAAGATGCTTCGTGCTATCTTACTTTGTACTTATTCCTCTTGTCGTTCTCATCCTTCAACGTATTTTCGCAGATGCTGATTTCATGTTCCAAATTTTTCAACAGCGCCAACAGATCCTTGGGGGCGAACGTGTGCGGCTCGAACAATTCGGGATACTTGGTACATAGTTTGGGATCCATCTTTTCAACCTTCTTCTCTTCGGTCACCGTATCACCGTTGCTGGTCTTCACGCGAGCATGGGGTATTCGGACCTCTCCCGAAAGACATACTTTTTTATGAAGATGACCGCTGTCAGAGACCAATCGTTTTCCGTTTATATTTATACTGCCCAAAGAACGACCTAGAAAAATCGCCAGATTCAAACTACTCGAATACGTAAGGACATAATACATAATTCTTTATAATTATCGGCGAGTCGAAATCATGGGTTTCGAAGATCATATTTTTAACATGCTTTTATTAGCTTGGTTCCTATGTTTGTATGTAATAAATTTTTCGAACACTCATCCATCTCTCTGTCTATCTATCTATCTATCTATCTATCTATCTATCTATCTATCTATCTATCTATCTATCTAACTATCTATCCATCTATCTATCTATCTATTTATCTATTTATCCATCCATGTATCTTCCAATGAACCGCTTTCCTAATAGATTGAACTGAAAAGTAAGAAATAAATTTTAATATAAGAATAAAGTGACTAACGAGAAAAATAGTATGATATTAGGTATAACAATTGATATCGAGCACCCTAGGCTTTTTTTACAATGAGATTAATTTTCTCGTTAATCACTTTATTCTTGTATTGAAATTTATTTTCTGCCTCTTAATTCAATCTATTATAAAAACGTGTTTTTTAGTTTTTTTTAACTATTATTTAGTCACTAACGGTAAGAAAAAAAATTAGAGGCAAAGACTTACTCAAACCAGTCTCGTGTTTCTCGTCGCCAGCTACGCGGATGACGACGAATTTCTTGAAATCTTTTGTCGACGTCGGACTACTTTGCCCGGAGTTCCAGCCCCAAGCTGCAAAATTTGGAGATTTCAAATGTTAAGCTAATACATTAACTGGAACCACCGACCGACGTGTCGATCTACGAACGTGCAACATCTTTGTCGCAACATCTTTGTCGCGAAGAGTGTATAGGGAAAGTTGGAGGCGATCGCCATTATATTATTAGTTCATAAGAACTTGGGGAAATTTGATAATTGGATATGATTTAAATTCGTCTACGCTCAGACGTGTTTGACGATTTTTAAAAATGTCATAGAATTTCGGTCGGGCTAGCATCATCCGTTCCCAACTGAATCGGAGCAGTTAACTGTAAACGCGAGTTCAAAAAATTGAAGCGTCAACAAAGCTGGGCTCTAATTGATGTAAAACGTGTTAAAAGTCTATAAAAGAATTCCTAGCGGTCTTCAGAGTTCAGTTACACTGCGATATTCAGTGGACCGTGCAATGGAGCTGCGAAGACACGTATTGTTCTTAATTTTCTTGGCCATCTCCCGGTGTGCAACTTCCAATGCCTCCAAATGTCCCGAGCCAAGAAAACCTCATCCGACTAGTTGTACTATATTTTATAACTGCATCAATTTACCAGGTGGAGGATACGTATGGGCGCCGGCTCGATGCACCAACGGTTTGGTGAGCAAACATCTGCCTTTTTTCTTTTAGATATTTTTCATTATTTTTTGCATCGAACAAAGAGGTAGTCGAGAAATCTGCCAGAACGATCAGAAAATAAGTGAAGCGAGAGGAGATTAACAGAAATGGGGACAAAAAACCTGGGGGGAGATAAAGTTGAGCGAAGAATCTAACGAAAGATAGAATATTCTTAACATCGATCGGCACTGTGTTGCAGTATTATCAACCATATCTGAGGATATGCGTTTTGCCAGGGGACTCGTGGACGTGCGATATTTTGGCAACGGATGCACCCGAAACGACGACCAGAAATTATGTGGACCTGATCGACGAAAGTCAAAGTAGTTATCTGGGTGTCGACGACGATGCTTCTAGCTTCAACGAACCCCTCGACGAGTCAACTTCGACCGATGTATTTCCAGCAAAAGGTGAACCACAGCCCAGCGTCACGCCGTATCCCTTGATCGAAGTGACGCAAGCTGATCCGGTGCGTAACGACGTGGAATCGACTATTCCAAATTTTGGGGTACCGATCTCGATAAAACATAGCAAAGATAACTACTTATATCATTTGGGCAATGGGGATAAAAAGATGACGGCACCACCAGCCATGGCTTCGAACGACCAGCTTCGACTACATTTGGAACATCTGATCAAACTGATCGATAGGCTCACTGCTTATCAGGCCGCGGCCATTACATTGGATCGCCAACCACCTAGACCAACCGTTCGAACGACCACCGAATCTTCCACCACGGTAACGAACGACGAACAGCAATCCAGTGTCGTGGATTATCTGCTCAAAAGTTATTTACTCAAGGTAAGACCGCAACTTCGATGAGTCGGGTCAAAAAACTCGTTAAGACCAAGTTTGCATAATTATGTCGCTCTCTAACTTTTTCAACGCGTTTCCTTCCCATCGCCGATCAAGGTTCGAGAGAATGCAACGGCGTCGACACCGACCATCAGCAACGACGTGGTCCTCGGCACCGAGGAGCCCACGACTGAATCTGTAGACGTTGTAATAAATGGAGCCGAAGCTGATAACAACATCGTCGTCGTAATGGACAGCCTTGGCAACAAGCAATACTTTACCATGAACAAATACAAGAGTATCGCACCAAAACTTCGTGGACAAACCGTTGAACTTTTGCCATGTACCAGCGGTATACGACTCGCGAACTCGACAGACTGTAGCAAGTATTACAGCTGCGATCCGACAACCGCTCGAATAGTACAGTTTACTTGTCCAACGAATACGGCATTCAACGACTATAAACGTATATGTGACGTGACTGGCTATGAAAATTGTTCGAAGAACTCCAATTTGTTACGAATATCACCGACCACGTCGAAACCCAACGGTAAACAGAATCTCGACGATAACGAGAATCCTTGTCAGACTATAGGAAAAGTCGAGGATCCATTATCGGAGAAACATTATTATCTGTGCTATTCGGATATGGGTCGGGCCAATGACGTGCAAGGGCAAAGAATGACTTGTCCAAATAGTTTGATATTTTGTAAATCCAAAAAGGTTTGCACGACCAAGAAACGATGCTCGGAGTACGCATGAGCGATGCGAGAGATACGTTGAGTTTCGATCGAGTGCGAAAATGGATTTTTTATTCCACCAATCAGAAATTTGTTTCTTACAGAAAAAACCACTACACTTTTTTCTCCTGAAAAATATTATTTATTGCTATATTTTTTAATGAAAACATACGTTAGTTATTTTATCGATGTTTTTTTATTTAAACATGATTGCTTATTTTAGTCTAAGGTACCATTTTCTACGAGGCATCAGCTCGGTTGGTTTAAAACATTTGTGAAGTAAGTCATCGGAAATAATCTTACCTTGCGTAGGCGAATTGAATGCCGAACCGATTTCAGATGAGGTATCCGTGCTCGACGAACTGTGAGCTGGCGACGTTTGTATCCTGAGTGGTGTCGCGTAGTCCAGCGCACACATGACCACTTTCTCCATTCTACTGCGTAAGAAATGAAAAGTATATGCGATCGAATTTACAGGAGAGGTCGAGATTAAACGTGTTTGAATATTTTGACATTAAACATGTTGAGAATACACAACATAAAGGAGTTTTTTAAAGACGACTGCATACATATCTGTGAAAAATCATAATCGATTGGACCTACCTCGCATCGGATTTTACAGTCCCGCTCGTGCTGGCTGTTTGGTTTTCACCAGTCTCGCTTTGATCGCATCGTTCGATGCTTATGGTAGGCACAGTCAAGTTACCGTCGTTATCGATTTTCCCAGAGAAATCATTGTCCTCCGTTTTGTCACCGCAGTCATCTTTCTTCTCGGCAAAATTCTCTTTGTCGGTATCGCCATTAGCTTTGTCGGCCTCGCCGTGGCTCAATTTCACCAGCTGCTGGAGCGCTTCCAGCACTATCTGACGATTCGTCTTCAACATGGTCAACTTGTGAGATATAGCTAGTCTGCGATCAGGCACCACAGCCATGAGATTGAATCGTATGTCCTGTAGGTGTTGCTCCCCTGTGGCCATGCCCAAGCGATCCGTGATGACTCGTCGGAATTGTTCCGTCCACTCTTCGTGTTCCTCCCATGGACCGTGATCCATGGGATAAGGTTTGAGGCCGTCCAATTCGAAGAGACGACCGTTTATCGGGACGTAGCTCACGAAGTGGAACGCTTCTCCGGTAAAACGCCCGGTCGACACGCTGGTATTTTTATCCTGACGACGCTTGGCCTGCGGCATGGCGTGCGAGTTATGAGCACAAGCTAGTTCCGGAGTATTACCGATCGCCCAGCCCTTATTCTCCGGACACATTCCAGACGTGTGAACTTTCAGGCGCGACAGAGTCGTGCCCAGATGAATGTTCGGGCAATTCAACAAAACGGAAAGAAGGGCGTGCGTGGCGCAACTGTTCGGCACGACCTGAAAACCACAACGCTTCTCTGTAACACCTCCGATAATACTCGATCAAGATTACGAATGAAGTCTCGGGCAAAAAAAATACCGCCATTTAAGGCTCGGTAACGCCTTACACCAAATAGCACGCGTTTAGCTCGTAATGTCGAGACAATTTAAAACCACTAGTGCGAAACTACCTATTTGGGAAACAAGAATTTGTAGATGATTCTGTGTATCGGTCGTCACCTGTTGCGCGAAAAATATATTGTTGACGATCTCTTCGTCCTTGACGAAACTCTCATCCTGTTCGACAACTTTGCGCCTGGAGCGGCGCTCCTCGATCCAGCGGAAGAGAAATATGAAACCATAAATAGGGCCTTCCAACGACTTCTGCAGGTCGTAGATCTCCTCGACTTGGACACCCTTAACTCCAAAATCCTCGAGGAGCAGCGTGAAGAGTCCTGGAAATAAATTTCGGTCAGTGTCGTGCGAGACAGGGAAATACATGGGAATCACCAAATTCCATAGTTGGTAATAAATGTATTTGGGGTAAAACAAATGAAAATCGGGGACAAATTGCGAATTCGTTGAGATTCAGAGGGAAGCTGCGCAGTTAACATGTAACAAGTGACGATCTGAGGTTGACAGCTAGATTAACGGCGATCTCAGTTACGCTCTGTTATTGGAGAAACATCGATCTGTGTGTACGCGACGTAGAAGAAACATTACGCGATTCATTTGTTTATTTTCAACAACGCACCTGGATCGCTCTCGAGTTCGAGCCAACCTTCTGTCAAACGGTTTATATCGACAGGCATTGTCGCGCACGGAGGGTTCCCATTAAAAATACTGGTATCTTCGTCCAGTGTTGGCAGATGTGCAGTGAGAGGGATTATGTCCTCAGGGGCGTAGAATTATTGTACTTTTTTCAATCATCACTAATAACGGACGAATTCTTTCGATTATCGACAATAACACTGAAAAGTTACTAGAAAACATAAAACAGCACATGAGTAGGGAATAAACACTGCAAAATTGTTGTAATTTCTTGTATTAATGAAAAAGAAAGTTCATCTAGTTGGTTAGACTCCGAAATTTGGCGCGCTTATGTTTTGGCGGGAAATTTGAATTTGCTTGTTTAGATCTATATAAAAAAAACAAGATGCTCTCCATGAGACGTTTTAATTATTGTTATGGAATAATATTCTAACACCAACACACTATCTATTAGTATAATTGAACAATATTGAACTCATCGTGTGGCGGGAAAATATAAATTACTTAAAAAAGTAACCTCGAAATTTACGTCTGTTAACGCTGTCGTTGTCATGAGCTTGATATCACGGTTAAACATCGTTACACAAACTTTTACTGAACATTTTGATGTTTTATCGTGATATTCTTAGGAAATGAGCGGAAATTTTAAGCACAGATGACAGTGGCTGATCAGGAGAAAATGGCGGCGTCGGTCAGGTGCACGGAGAGCCTCCAGCGGCAACGAGAGTATTCGATGATGAAAATGATGATGCTGCCGAAAAAATAATACAGTTGCAAAAATTAGTAATTAGGAAGGATGAATAAGGAAATGTCGTTGTAGATGAAACTACAATGATGTGAAAGATAAATACTGAAATTACTGATTTCAAACGATACTTGCTATCTTCGATTTTCAAATGTTTCGAAAACGAAGTTGCAAAGAAATCTTCCTTACCGACAGTAGGTAAGACGTCACGACGCGCTGACATATTCGATAACAGCATGAGGTAGAAAATGACTTAACCGACAAATTGCAGGCCATGAAAATGCTGGGTCCCAAGTATGAAAAACGTGAGCAGTATGCCGAATAGAAATTTGAATGGCAAAGATGATCATTGCTTTAATAATTGTCGATCGTGTTTGTATGTAACGGGTGTACTTGTACAACTATACATATTCGGTTATCTTGCTTCATAGCGGGCTCCTTGTAACTAAGGAGTGTAGTTATTGCTGATTGTGCTCGTCCTGTTTACGGAAACAATGTTGGTTCCAAGTAACTACTGTTATCCCCATCCTTCTACGAGACTTACGTATCGCTTGCACTTTAATAGATACGACATATTCGATATGATTGCACGGTATAAAAAACTAGAAACAGAATGATATTGGCTCCTAGGATATATCTTTGGTGATTAGAGTTCACTCTTAACCCAATCCCTGGGCTCCCTCAGGACGGCGAGTAGCTTGCTCTCCTCAGAGTCCATTTCAGGCTCGTACTTGTACCGCCAATTCTGAAAGACAACGTAAGAATTTTGACACCGCTGCACACTAGGAATTATGTGAAATAATTCTATCCATGTAAAAAAAAAATGTTGAACTTTTTTAGATATATATCGCAATAACACACCAGAAATACAGAAAACAAGCTCTCAGAAGAATATTTTTTGATAAGTTACTAACATACGATTAAAATTGACACGTGGATAGAATTGTTTCCCATATTCCCATATCGCTGAGTTTCATAATCAAGACCTGTTAACTTACCGCGGTCAGTGGTAACGATACAAGTATACTTTCGATACGTGCTCCAGGTGTTAGTAAACCAAACTTCGTGCCCCTGTCGTGGACCAAATTAAACTCTACGTATCTACCTCGTCGCAACAGCTGCCATTGCCTTTCTGCGTAGCTGTACCCATCATTTTTATGTTTCTTGACTTGAACAGATCCAAAAAGGCATAAATTAACGTTGTGGATAGATCTTATGACTCAATTTTAGAATCCACGTTGCCATTCCCATTGAAATATATGCACAAAGAAGAGGAATAACCAATACTCCATGGAACGCGTCGGCGATACCTAGAGGTATGTAAGATGGAATGACTGCATCTGCACAGGCCTGCACGAATTTAAATACTTCGTTCTGGTTGGGGGAGTCCAAGTCGTCAAAAAATATGCCACCGATTCCTCGTCTTTCACCTCGATGGGATATAAAGAAGTAGTTGTCGCACCATTTTTTGAATTTTGGGTAATGGGATCGGTCCCGGGAATCGCAGGCTTTTTTCAGCGTATCATGAAAGTGTACAGCATCCGATTCATTTAGATAGTAGGGCGTTAGGTCCGTTCCCCCACCAAACCACCACTGCAATGATCAAAAATATAACGAAGTTTGGTAGATCCAGTTGGAATTGTAACCGTGAATCGAAGTCGGTATGTATGTTGATTTACCTCGACCCTATTATCTGCATTGGTGACCTCGAAGTAGCGATAATTAAAATGTATCGTGGGAACCATAGGATTTCGTGGATGAACAACGGCACTGACGCCTGTCGCAAAAAAGGGGAGTGCCTCGTTTTCAGATAGATTTTTACCTCTGAAACAGGTATAAAAACCAGACCATAAGAATTGTCAAATTCGTACTGCTCACGCAAATTAAAAGCAGCAGAGTAATCCTGTTTTTCCTTGAACAAATAAATAAATAAATAAATAAATAAAGTTCCACATAATAGAATTGTGAAAATACTCCGACTGATATTATAGACTGCATGTAACTTAACATAGTAAAGATTTCATTGTAACGATTGCATTACATAGCAAAGTCAATACCTGGCTCGCATTTGTTTCACAGCATCCTGAGGAAGGACTCCGTGAACAACGGAAACATTGACGCCAGCTCGCTCAAAGACAGCTCCATCTTCTAAAACACAGGTTACGCCACCGCCACCCTCTTTTCTTAGCCAGCGATCGACGATAAACTTGTCACCATGTGTCTCCTCATTTTCCAATGCTCGACAAAATTTTGCCTGCAATTGGTCGCCAATCCTCATTAACATTAACATTTTTCCGGCATGACAATAGGAAACAGCAAAGCTAGAAGACTCTGACCCACGGTCTTACATGTATGACCGTGCTCTGACCTGAACTTCCATTACAAAGAGTTCCATCTTGGCCTGCATATCTTTCTGCGCCTTGGTCAGCTTGGAGGAATCGCTGACAGGTTCTGCCATGAAATTGTCAATCTCATAGTCACTAGTTTTAGAACTCGACGCCGCACCAAAAATAGAAAAAACGCCGGCGAACAACTTGACAGGTGTCGATCTATAACAGTTATGCTCGTTGAATGAATCTATCCATAATAATAAACTACGCAATGTTTGTCGTCGAAGATGAGTTTACAGAAACAAAGTTTGGGACGGGATGATCCCATGTAGAAGCAACAGGTGTCGTGACAGGCATACTTGACGATTCCTAGGCCAGAAGTCTGCTGGTTGTACCGTGCGACAAGAAAATAAGCCTTATGCCACGTTCTTTTGCAAATGTTTAGAACCATTGCGACTGCTGAACGACGACGCCGATGGAAATCACGATGGTGGCGTCAAAGTTGCGGTGCGTAAGTCTGTACTGCCCAGTACTGCCAGAACGCGGTGGAACGTAGACCGACCGTAGACCGACCGTGCACCACTGCAATAGATATTAGCATGTGGTGTGTGTCAGTGTGGCGCATAGCGTTCGGCTCGCCACGGAAGACCGAACGAACCCGAAGCCTCGTTCAAACGAGCTTTCGAGTTCATTCGCCAGCCAATGGGACTGCGTGATTGAATGTTACCAAACGATGCTTTGGAAGCGAGCCGAACGCTCTGCGCGACATCGCATGCCGCTATACGATTGTAGTGGTGCATGATCGGTTCACCCTCTGGCAGCACACCTGTACTACAGGTGCGTAACTACCGTGTGTGTGTGTGGGTGTATGTACCACGAAGCAGTATGTACTACTTTTATTTGTCATTGATGCATTCATAAATGATTCTACAGGACTTCAGAATTCTATGTTCTGATATTAGATAGCGCTTTATTTCTAAATATAGATAGCGCTAGTTCTCATATAGATAACGCTGTTACGAAGCCCACATTTGCACAACAACTACGACTATAAATAAAATAAATATATACATATACATAGATAATATAAAGCTTTCAATCAGTCAATTGACCACTGGGCAGCGACGTAAATAATTTAAATTTTCCGCCATGCGCCATCTTAGTTTTTAGTTCAATTAATGGATGCCATTACCTAGAGGGCGAAGTTTCGCTTCTCGGCATCCGAGCCGCAAACAACGGAGCGTGCACGTTGCGAACTGTTGCAAACTGTTGATTTCCGTCGTTCGACAAATAAATGTTTAACGTTGTTTGATATTTAGCGATAAAAATATCGAGACAAGTTTGCTGTGAAGATGAAGGTAAAAAATTTGCGAAAAAACCCACTGAAACGTGAAATACCGAAAGAGGAAGAACCTAACCTCTCGGACGATCCGTCATCTAGTACAACTTCGATCCTCAAGCCAAACGACAGCAATTTCAATCATATCAAATGCAAGATAGTTCGACATCAGAAAAGCGAGATATATCGTCGTGAGAAGGCGAAAGCCAAACGCGAGAAGAGATTGCAACAACAGAGAGACGGAGTGCCCAAGCAGGTGCCGCATACTCTCGAATCGCTCAGAGAAAAGGATGAAACCACCATCAAAGGTGATATCGAAGCTGAAGAGAATGCCGAAATCAAAGTTGACTTCGATCACGACGAATTCTCCGACTACTACAAACATGCGTACGAGCCAAAAGTACTCATCACCTACTCCGACAATCCGCTACGAAAGACACGGATCTTCGGTCGGGAACTCACCAGAATCATACCCAATTCCATTTCGTTGTACCGAAATCGGTCCAGTGTTAAGAAGATGGTCAAAAGCGCTGTAGCCAAAGGGTTTACCGATATCATAGTGATTAACGAGAACATGAAACAACCGAGTATCCTTTTACCTCTACGATATGCACGATTCATTCTTTTTTTAACAGATGATGCTCGTGCTCCTAACTGAATTTGCAGCTGCCCGATCCAAACGCGTTATTATATTCGTAACGATACTACTGGAACTAGAAATGTGCTTATTTTAGAAGTACTATTTTGAAGTCGTCCGTCCAAAACGGAAATTATTTTTACAACGGAGAGTACTTTTCCTTAGCTTAAATTTTGTAGACGGAATGCTGATTATACATCTTCCGGACGGCCCAACTGCTCTTTTCAAATTGAGCAATGTCAAGATAACACCGGAATTGAAGCGCTCCCACAAAGAGATAACTGAGCATCGTCCTGAAGTTATTTTGAACAACTTTACCACTCGCCTAGGTCATTCGATCGGAAGGATGTTGGGCGCCTTGTTCCATTACGAACCAGAGTTCAAGGGACGCCGAGCCGTAACATTTCACAATCAGCGAGACTACATATTTTTCCGACATCACAGGTAACTAACATTCATTCGTTTGTTAGGATCACAATAATTTGGAAGACGAAAAGAAAATTATTTCTATCGCAAGTACAAAATCGAGAGAGATTAGTGTGAATTTTCACGATAGGATAAATGATATGACTTTTGCTTTGCAAGGTATGATTTCAATTTGAAAGCTGGGAAAGCGAAGCTTCGAGAACTTGGACCACGGTTTACACTGAGATTACGATCGCTTCAGAAAGGAACTTTTGATAGTAAATATGGAGAATACGAATGGATCATTCAAGGACGTCGTCATGCGATGGAAACGAGTCGACGAAAGTTCTTCTTATGAATTATTTTTTATTATCAAAAATCAAAATATATGTGACTTTGCGTTCTTAGTCGCACGTGTCGTAATAAAGTTGCCAGGATCGTCGAGTTCTGGTATCTGGTCCTGCCATACCCAAAGACTACGGTCTCGGTTGCGGTGGTGGTTTGCCAGTACGTTTCAAAACGTAAACTGCTGCATGTAAACCACCCATGTTGACTCCGAGCATTTTTATTACTCGAAATAAATTGCTGGTCATCTGAAGTGCCTGCATGTGAATAAAAAGCAAATGTACCAAACAAAACACGTGTGGTATTCTTATTAGCAATATTCCCATGTTGATTGGATGCATATGCGTTGGTTCTGCCAATACAAAGTAACATATATACACTACCAGTTGCATACTGCGTCGATCATAAGTCATCAGAACCAGGCGTCCGTTCTTCATCTTCGCAACTCTCCCCAGCTCGGCGAGGAATTTCTTGTAGAGAACTCGGTTGTCCGACATGGATCCACTCCTTTTTCCAAAAGGCTAAAAAAGGAAACTCGTAACGACAACCAACTCGACTTGACATTAACGAAGATCGTTTTTCAAATTGCTTTCAAACTCTGCGACAACCATGTCTGTGACGACGACGTCCACGGAGGAATCTTTCAACGGTAGATGAGTCAAGCTCCAACGAACTAGGTCGATTTTTTTTCCCGCTGCTCCCTCATCCATGTTCAGTTTTGTGCGAGCTACGGCCTTCTCGTGATTATCTCCACCAATCACGTACGTTTCGGGAAAGGCAATAGCGCCCTAACACGAACAAAAAAGAATTCATTGGTTTCTATCGGTATCCTTTATATTCCCTGCTCTCTCACTTCGATCGGTATGGATCCTCCACCGCACATCGGATCGAATACGAGCTCTCCTGGTTGCGGGTCCGCCAGACGTATCAAGCTGTAGCATAACGTTGCTCGAAGCGTTGTTGGGCCAAAATGAGCAATATTTCGGCGATGCTTAGATTCATGAGTAACTCTTAGGCAAGTAACGAGTTCATCTGTTCAAAAAAATTCAATCGCGATGCAGTAACACGATAATAGTAGCAAACGAATACGTTCATGTTAACATGATGTACCATGGATGACGTTGCATACGACTTCCAAATGATAAGAGGTCAAGTCGACCAGCCAATTAAATTTATCCTGAAGTACGCCGCCGACGATGCAAGCAACTTGACCAGACTCGAACGACTGTTTTCCATTCCTTGCGCATGTAACACGATACTTGATAATATTGTCGGAAGTTGTCAAGGAAGGATCGCAGCCTCTCTTACGACCTCTGTTATCGACCGTAGAGGTTTTCGACTCGGGTTGAGCTGTGACTTCGCCTTGTTCCGCTTTATTTTCAATTTTATGCTCAGCATCCGCTTCTTCCCATTCTTTCCGTGTCGGATAAATTTTGCCTTGGAATCCGGTCACCACTTTCCAAATATCAAGTGATTTATTCAATTGAATCTCGTCGGCAAAGTAAGTTTTTATCAAATTCAAATCGAACTCTGTTGCTTTTTTTTTCATCTTAGTTTCGTAATCTTTGCGACTATGCTGCGTCTTATCGTCATCTTTTTCTTCGCCTTCCTTTTCTATTTCATCGTTCTGAATCTCGTCATCTGTTTTGTTAACAGCGCTGTTTTGTTGCTCATCTTTTTCATCGGCGACTCGTCGATCGACGTTCTTTTGTTTGTCGGAAAATAAAAATCGATGCACGTCGGAGACGATGAAAATGTTGTCAATGGATCGCATTTGTTGAACCTGTACAAATTTTGAATTGCGCCATCGGATGGAAAATTTTCGAGAAATTTGAAGAAAATGTAATACCTTAGGAAAATCAGAAATGTTGATGTTAAAATAAATTTTTCCACGTTCTTTGACTATGTGTAGCAATGGAGACACTCGTTCTTTGCATTCGTCAACAGCTTGCCATTCCAAACCTATTTTTTGACAATAGCTTTTAGGTTAGGTTACGATTTAGAATTTTACCTGCAGTCTCGGAAGGTTTTTATTTACCTGTATCGACTGTCGCCTCGATCATGTGAATATTTTCATCGTTTCTACATTTTTCAAACAACTTGTACAATTCTGATTCGCTTGATTCAACCATATTTTCAAAGCGTATGCCGGCTTCGCTGTAGAACGGTAATCGTGAAACAAATGCTTGAGGCACGTTATGGCGCGAAACTTGGACGTTCGAAATTCAAACGAGGATGGAAACGTGCGGCAAAGTTCAGGTTATTCGAAATTCAAACACAAAGCCACTCGGCGTTGGCAAAATTGATACTTCCAAACTAGTTTTAAATCCGACTTTAAGTATTCGAAAGCACAGAAGAACTATTTATGATAGAAACAAAAGCGCAATATGATTCCAAAAAATACAAGCTTTCTAACGAATTTCGCGATTCCTTCGAATTGGAAATCGGTAATAGAGATTTCGCACAACAGTCTATAATTCCATTGTGGAAAATCATCACTTTTTAACCGAATCGAATTAATTAGTCACTCACTGTAGGATTAGTGAATAGCTGGGGACTGTTCGCAATCTACAAACGAAGAAACAACTGTATTTAAATAGATTTGTTGATACTCTTATCATCTAATTATCAATCAATAGTTTGACAACAGGCATCATAAGTTTTATGGAAAATTCAATCTCACAGCCCTCGTCATGTGAGCTTATTTGAATTTAAGAACTAGCCATAATACAAAAAATACTCCTATCGAGAAGAGAAACAGATACAAAATGTAGTAGTTGTGTCCTGCACGTGCCATGCGCAGAACTCGAGCCACGGACGAAGTCAAAGACCCACTTGTCCTCTCAAAATCTTCATCCTGTAACACAGAGTAATTTTATTAATTCCGCAAACATCCACGATAATCCAAAGCATTAAAGTAATAATTGAACGCGATAAATATTAACCATTCCTCTCAACATTTTGTCTTGATATTTAACTTCGGTACCGATGTCAATGGATAACGATTTGAGAACGTGAATTTTGTCTTTCATTTCCTCAGCCATCCGCTCATTTTCCTCTTCGAGCGCGTCGTGCGAAGTACTTGGCACCGGTTCATAACCGTAGCCACCTAAAATGAAGATATGGGTTAAAAATCATGGATCAAAAGTTAATCATTTTGAACCAGGCTTACCCCGCTCACCGGAATGCGGCCTCCTCATTTTGGAATCTATTTGGCAGACCGTTCGAAGATGACTCACATCAAATCTGTGTCATTATCCTACAATTACCAGAATGATATTCATCATTTCTTTGTCATAGGAAATATATGCATCAATAATTCAGATACAGGATCTCGGAACAATGCAATGTTTAAAAGTGATTTTCCGTTCATTGGGCTATGTCAGTGTTGATTGCACCGGTGATGCAATTTGTGTTCAAAAGTTTGTGTTCAAAATACGGGAAATAAATAAATCCATTACATATGATTCGAGCTGGCAGGTTTGTAACAAGTCACGGTCAATCATTTAACTGGTACGAATCACGTCGAGAATGATACGCTCTAGCATAGTGATGCATATGAAAATATGAAAAACTAGAATATGCACAGTGAGTTGTTTGGTTGAGAAGAAAAACGTAATTTCATTCACATTTCCGAATCATATTCGGAAGTTCGTGGAACAAGTGACAGTCCATACGAATAGTCACTGAAAGATAACCTCAAAAAACATGACGCACGCAATAATATGCGATGCTTTCATAATGCGAGCGAGAGAAACGTGAGGAATGATTTATAAAAACAACGCGGATTACCTTGCGAGGCAAGAAAGTGCGAATGTTTAATATTCGCAGTGCAACATCGTTAATGACGTGTCACTCGCAGCGCTCCACGCGACCTGTCTCCCACTCCGCGCTCGCGACTTCTCCCACCGATACGTGTGTCAGTCGTTTCTCCGCAAATAATGTCGTGCCATTTGTCCGATGATGTACAAATTATATGGATGGCGTAATCGACCTTGTCATTTCCGCCTGAATTTTCATCAATTGTAATCGTATCATCGTTGTCATGTTAGATGCGTGGAAAAGCATTAACTCGTCGTGAGCTGCAGCGATCTGCATGACCGACGCACACACGCGTCGCATCGTGCCACACATGCCGTCCGATATACCTACAATGATTACATCATATTTTGCCCCGAATGCCATATTTCACCTTATTTTCCGATTAATCCATGTATTACGGTGTCTCTCGGTATTTTAAGTACTGTCATTGCGGATTTTCTTACATATTACGACACTGCGATGAAAGTAATTAATGCCATGAGTAATCAAGTCGTAAGATACCGATCCGTGATAAGATGACAATTGCGAACGGATGGACGAATTAATGATACATAGCTTGACCTTACTTCATTAACCACAAACCTACATCAACCTATACGCTTTTACAAGTCGTCAGCTGTGGTGCCAGAACGTGGACCGACCGCGCACCACACAATCGAACAGCGGCACGTCGGTGTGACGCAGAGCGTTTGGCTCGCTTCCGAAGACCGAACGAACCCGAAGCATCGTTCGGCAGCGTTCATATGGTTCAATCGCGCAATCCCATTGGGTGACGAACGAACACGAACGAGGCTTTGGGTTCGTTCGGTCTTTCGAAGCGATCCGAACGCTCTGTGCCACACCGACATGCCGCTGTTCGATCGTGTGGTACACGGTCGGTCCCATAGGTCGGTCCGCATTCTGGCAGCACAGGTCGTCAGTGACCTGCGTAAGGTCGTGCGATTTCGACTGTGACACACTCGCGGTCTCGATGCCGCGCGCAACACACGACGTCGACAAGTTTTTTCGTCTCTGGATTCCCTTATGAGATACGAATACTCGTCGATTCAATGATTCGAGGGATGATTCGCGCGGCGTCGTCAATGCAGAGGTAACACGTGATGTCAGTTTACTAGACGTAATCCGTATGTCGTATAGTACCAGATAGTACTATCCTCATTCCGATCACCACGTGCATCGCTCTGACAGTCGATACATAAACAACTGAATATCGAAGCATCTTTCTCGATGATATCACTCGCGTTATCACATCATTGCTGTGCGGCAAAAAACCGTCGAAATTCAACGAAGGTTGAACTCGATTTAATTGAAGTCATGCGATGGTTGCTATTTCGTGGGAACATACTTATGCAAATGTAACTGTGGAAAAAACAACTCCATTATCGAATTTACATCGACTTGGCCTTTGGATTTTGATTCGTATCATTTTTTTTATCATTCTCATCTCCCGCTTTATTATTTCCCAATGATAAATATTGGGAAGATCCGATGACTCACTGCTCTGTTCAAGGTTTAGATCAAGTTTTATCATCGATATCTTGGATAAGTGGACTACTGTACAGTTTTTTTTGCTGAAAAATTAGATAGCATATTCAAAACTTGCATCAGTGTATTTTGTACTCTAATCGAGGAAACTCAATGTCAAGCAATAAACTCCATATCAATTTTGCTTTTACATAATGAATTATAGTGAATATTTACATAATGAATTGAAAAAATATAATTGATTTATTTTCACAAGCGAGAAGAATTTATCAAAGAATTCGTTCCCAAGCGAAAAGCTTGGGGCTAGAAGTGGTTGTCAAGGTTAACATCATTCAGTTAAATGGATAGTGATTTAGTCAAAGCGAGATTTATTGTTTCTGACTGTTCTGAAATTATGGAAAAATTTCAGACACTTGTTTTGTGTATTTATTGAACTATGCGCACAGTTATTAGTTGCCTACAAATTGTTTAGATCCATTCTTCTCGGCTTGCGAGTCTCAATACAACCGTAGTAAGAAACTCTTTCAAATTCATTGCAAATGGAAAATCTGAATTGTCGCCAATTTTTTGAACGCTAATTAGATTTTATATATTACATTAGTTTTATAAATTTATGCCTTATCTCAATGAGATGTTTTGATATGGTTCATCAATGGCATTTGGATTAAAGAAACATTTTTGACAATTGTGTTTATACAGATGTACCTATAAGGCAAAATGTTATCCGCGCTCAATTGATTTTTATATTCAACTTCAATTTTCATAGTGCGCCACTTTAATTCTAAGCTATAATAAAAGTATCACTGATTTTATCCTTATCAGCTAAACACTTGATCACCAGGCTAACGGATCACTTACCTGGTTCATCAAGCGTGATTATATCGATAAAAAAATATTACGTAAAACAACTTACATTGGAACATTTGCATTGTCAGTTGGAGGCTAACTGTGTCAACGTTACCACTGAATGTCCATTTGTACGAGATAACGAGCGACCATTTGCTCGTTAAGAAAAAAAAAACTGTGAATTGCCCACTTTTAAAAGGTGACAATTAAAGTTTAGGAAAAAATTCAGTTGAGACGAAACCGCAACTACGATTAGAACTGTAGTTTAAAATTAGTTTCATAATATCTTGCATGTAATAATATTCTTTATACTACCAAACTCTTTTCCAAATCGATTATCAATGAAAATAAGGCAAACGCTTCATTTCAATCTTATTATATGATTCACTATTTTTTCGGTGAAGTCCAGATTCAAAAATGATCCGCTCATGAATCAAGCAACAAAATCTAATAGTATAGAAATTAATGATATGGAAATGCCGCAGAGAGCAAAGATCATAAACGTAATTCTATATTTTCCAGCAGGAAATGATAACCAATGGCAGATATTCAAGCGCTGAAATACACGTTCGCCGTCGTAATGGGTATTACTATCATCGCTATATTTGCCTTATGGGGTGCTCAAAGCAATCATCAGATCGAGGCGATTGCAGAACAAAAGGGAATCCTAATCGACCGTGTCCATACGTGTTACGACGTCGGACCAGTCCCGTTCTTCCAAAAAGTTACGAACAAGCCACCGATATATTTTGTCACACCCACATATCCACGAGTGGAGCAAATGGTGGAGCTCACTCGGCTTGGACAGACGTTAATGCATGTTGAAAATCTGCACTGGATCGTAGCAGATGACAACGTGGATTGCAACGAAAGACTGTTGAAGCTGCTCAAAAAATTTGGTAAGGTTGGCAGAATTTCAGTAAATTGAAACAAAGTCTAACCATCCTCGGATTTTCATTGTTTTTGGTTTTCTTCAGGTATTCCTTTCACATACTTGGCTAGTCCGATGCCCGAAATGTATCGAAACAAAGATATATATCGTGCCCCGAGAGGCGTCGCTAACCGGAGAGCTGCGCTCCGTTGGATACGAGAAAACGCAGATTCCGGCGTGATGTACTTTGGAGATGACGACAATACATTCGACTTGGAGATGTTCGATGAGATACGCGGCACGAAGAAAGTTTCCATGCTACCGGTCGGATTCATCGGAGATTACGGTGTGAGCTCGCCAGTAATAAGAGAGGTAGGAACACACTGGCATGATTGGCGGTGTCTGAATCGAGACAAAAACAAATGGATTAAAAATAGGAATGAGAGAAAACAATAAATTAAATATCATTATTCCACATCTTCCTCATCGGTTTTATAGGGAAAAGTTGTCGGTTTTTTTGACGGCTGGCCCGGAAACCGAAAATTTGCTGTGGATATGGCCGGTTTTGCAGTGTCGGTTGAATTCCTGAAAGAATCTCCGGAAGCTACAATGCCTTTCAAAGTTGGGTACGAAGAAGACAACTTTTTGCAAAGCCTGGATCTGCAAATGGAGGATATAGAACCTCTGGCGGACGGTTGTACCAGGGTAAGTTTGATAGCGATCCATGAGCCACAATCGTATCGAGGAACAACTCGATGTTGCTGAGGAATCAGCGATTCAACATAGAAATTTCCGTTCAGATATTAGTGTGGCATACGCGTACCGTGAAAAGGACACCCGCAACGCTACATATAACAAGGGACCGATCGGATACGTCCTTAGATAAATTATTGAATGAAGTATACATAGATGGAATAACGATGAAGAGTCGATCGAAAGGTAATGAAATCATACACATTTTTTTTCCTCCTTGATCGAAACGAACATTCAAATATTTAAAATCTGTTCAGCCTTGATTTGTGATCTTCATCTACTTATTTCCCCAGGTGTTCGAACCTATTACGTGATGGGTAAAAATCAGACTGTGATTTGAGGATGGCTATATTTCCTGAAAGGTTATAGTACTTGGGCTCGCCGAATGTCTCGATATATTTTTAACGTTTTCTCTGCGAAAAATAAATAGGGAACGATTTATTAGTATTCCGATTCGAAACTTTTTGAAAAAGTGTTATCTAGTTTAGATGTAAGTAGCAATGATGGTTGTGCAAACGGTACAAATCGTGCTCGATCCCGACCTCGCACCTAGTTGTGGTATCGAAGAATATTCAACTGCGCGTGGTCGATCCCAATCAAGTTTAAAGGGATATTTCGAATAAGTAGACAAAGTTGGTTACAAAATCTCCCACATAAATGTGACGTTGCACGTTTTTCAATCCTTCGTCGCAGAATATACATTCTTAACGTATATCGTCACGCGTAGTGAGACCAGTTCGGCGATGTGACTGGAAAAACCAGCAAAGCTTAAGTATATTCTTAGTGCATTTGATGGACAGTTTTCAATTCATCATAGTTGGACGACAGCCAAGCTGTAGTTACTTTTATCTGAATAAAAACCGAGTTACGAATCGGTGAATAATTGACAGTTCGTATTTTGCATAAATTCATTCGCAAATAAAATGTTTATCGTTTTCGAGTCTTTTTATTCTACATCCCATTTCGAATAGCAATGCTATCGCTAAAAGCGACACGAAATCCAGTAATTTAAGATCCACTAAAATCTATTTTACGACATCGAGAAATTGTCGCAGCAAAATAAAAAGGTTTCCCGCTCGAGATGTGGAGTTTGAATTGCGCGCGCCATTTTGAAGCTACCCGCCGTCACCAACAGGTGGCTACGCCGCGCACGGAACGCGTTCATAGCACTGATGTGTATCTACATATGAGTCGTTTTTCGTGATCTATGACTCTATCGGCCATTCTGTCAAGTTTCGGTATCGAGTGTCCCGAGTGACGTGGTGTCCGTACGACTTTTCGTGTGATAAAACATCGTTGGAAACAACCAACGATGTACTTTTAATTAATTCGAGAAGTTTGTGATAACTCGATAATATGTTGACCAAGTTCGAAACGAAATCAGCCCGCGTCAAGGGTTTATCGTTTCACCCGAATCGCCCGTGGGTACTCGCCAGGTAAGTCACCTGTTTCCATTCCAGATTCTAACATTTATCGCATTTCTTCGACGGCATGTCTGTCTCGTGCGTGTCGTCGCTCGTGGGCGATTTAACAAAATACAATCGATGCATAACCATACCTGAGAGAGAGAGACAGAGACGCTGCATCGCTTGTCAAATTTCGGCCGGGTTTCACAGACACGTCACCAGTCTCGTGAACCTAACCTCGAACCAACGATCAAGCAATCACATGTCACATCAACTGCGACTACTAATCCAACAGATTTTCCATCGCTCTGTAACAATCGCCGGTGTAACGATCGCTTTTTGTTTTTTTCCCATCCACTCGCGAAATCTGTTTTACCGACTGAGTGACGTAACTGTCAATTGTTTATTTGCGCGGCAATTTTTGAAATCTGTAGTAAATTGAAAACAAAAATACGACGCGCCATTTTTAATTAGTGAAATCTGCTTGAAAATTATCTGCTCTCTGCGCTTTCATCAGTAAATTCGAGAAGAAATTTAATCCGAAATAAAAAAAAATATAAGCACAAACATTTCGTACCTAAAGAATGGAAATGTCACAATTTTTATCTTGGAATGAATAGTTTGATACTGTTTCCCCTCTTTTGTCCAGACTCCTATAGACAACTCTCCTCGGTCCCGATTATAGCACCCAATCGCATATTATAGATTTGAACAACTCGGCGAGTTTCGAAACTGTATTATTTATGTTTAAAGTTAATTGGTTTCGACGAAGCCACTTGGATATCTTTTCCAAATATACATTCATTTTACTATAAGTACGCTCCCAGGGTTTTTCAGAGCAGTATAGTACCGTGTCATCAGCGAAACATGATATATTGTTTACAACATGATATTTAAAAAAAATGTTGAATTGGAATTCAGCTCACAAGCTTGGCATAGAAATAGACAATTGAATGTTGTTCATGAAAAAGATTTATTTCAAAAATATTCATATATTTACAGTAATAAAATGATCGATGTACTTTTTGTTTAAGCATTACTCAAGACATGGAAAGGGTAGTGTTAGAGCGTATCGAAAGGATATATCGAATACTGAGAGATTCGTTGCTCGCTATTTTCGATGTACCCTAAACCGTCTCCGATGTCTTAATTCGTTGCCAAATTGTTGGATACAAAATTTGTTTTTTCTTCGGCTTTACAAATACGTTTAGACGACAGTAGTCGTTTCTTGAGTAGCCGCGGTAGTGGGCTCGGTTGTCGAGTCACCCGCCAGTGAGGGGGCTTCGGAGTTAGTCGTTGCCGCAACAGTTTCCGTGGATTTTTCCGGTAGAGCATCCACCGTAGGTGCAAATGCAGATCTCAGAGTTGCTTCTGGAAGTTTACCAGCGGTTTGCGGAGTTTCAGATCCAGATTTTACTGCCGGGGTTGCGGTCTTGGGAGAACCGGCGGCCTCCGGCTTTAAGGTCTTGAAAACGGTGCCGAACGAATGGCTGTAGAATGGGTTGTGGTAGAAGGATGGCACATCATCGTTGTTCCAGTAATTCCCTTGCGGCGAGAAGTAGGGGTTGTAATTTTGGAAAGAGTTGAACGAGTCGTAGTACGGTTGATAGTTGGAATGGAACGAGTCAGCAGGTTGCAAGAAGCCGCTGTAAGATGTGGACACGGAGGGATAGAAAGAAGGAGCACCTCCGAATCTGATGATCGGATATGGAGCTCCGAACGATGATATACCGAAGGACGAGAGTTCGCCACTGCCGAAGCTTGAAGGGTGGTCGAAACTGTAGTGCGTCTTCTCTTTCGGGTCCTTTTCACTCTTCGGAATAGCACTGCTCTTGGTAGACGATGCATCGGTGGTAGCAGGGCTGTCGACCGAGGATCCTGCGCTGGTCACAGCTTCGATATCCTTTTCAGTTGTGGAAAACGAATCTGAAGCCACGTCGCTGCTTCCCGAGTCTTTGACGGTTGTCTCAGTTGTCGACGCTACTCCCTTCTCCGTCGCTGCCTTGGAAACTTCGGTCTTTTTGGTACCGTGCATGAAGTTTGCCTCGTTGTCTAGGGCGTTTTTAGAGTCTAGACCCGTGAAGAACAGGACCTCGCTGTTCCCACCGCCCAAGTCACTTGTGAAGTACGAGTATCCCTTGAAATCCCCATCGGCGAACGGCGAACTGTAGATGAAATGCGGTGTAATGGGAACCGAGGAAACATCCAGGCCTGAGTAAGGCAGCGGATAGCTACCCCATGTCGCCGTGACACCGAGCAGCACCTGCAAAACAATTGTTATTCAGATACACTCTTCGATTTGTATTGTTCAGATGCAAAGTTGCGCTACTTCACCATCGGATTAATAATCACAGATGAACAGAAAATCAATTAAAAGTTGAAAGCTGTCCTTGAATCGCAAGAAGATAACAAGTCACCAAATGCAACCGAGATGAGTACTCGCATTGAAAGAGAGACGATGAATAGAGGGAGTAGAAAAATCTTTAATGTCCTAACTCACCAGCCATAAAGGCATCCATCTGTTCCCAGTCATCCTGAGACCTCGACTATACTGTGCACCTTTGTAAAGTATTGTGAAGACTGCCGGTGATCGAAAGACAGCATGATCTATATAGACTTCGTTAGGATCTCGCCCCACCACTTTCCACCGTTCAATCTTCCACACACATATGACCCGGTTATAGTCCGTCAGCCTGGGGCGATTGAGTGGACCGGTCGATTTAACAGCATGCAAAACACCACGCTCTTAGTCATTTCAGCCAACTAGCGACTGCTAATTCATCCGATTCGCACCGTTCCTGAAATCCCAACGCATCACTCCTCGTTGGAATCTCAATTTGTGCAGCTCTGCGAACGTTTATTTGTATTGCCGACGTGTAAATTACTCGAGGAACCACAAGGCTTCCTCTAGTATTACGTGATAATTGAGGAAACTACATGTTGTCCTCCGATAGACCTTTGAGTCAGTCGATGAGCTTCGAAAAAAACTGCAACGGTACTTTTCACCTTGTTAGCACCTCAGAGAACCAGAATGATCTGATAAAACAGACCCCATGATTTATTGTTAACGGTCTGCACCTCTCGAAGCACAACTCTTGATTCTTCCAAGCCCAAGTTGCCGATGTCTGAAAAATGCATCTTTTACCAACTGATCCAACGGCTTTCACTTCTTGCACCGAAAACTACCAAGGTCTCCCCTCGACAACCGAACTTCTGCGTTTCGCTCAGATTTTTCTGATGTATGATTCCTTTCTAACGATGGCCCGAGGAAATGCAACGAATGAAATACTCGTCGTGTCAATAACTGTGAACCGATGAGTCACAACGTGGAATTGGCGGCGAATAATTATCGGCATCCCGCAGGTATCGTAGGTATATAATTGAGTTTTCAACTCCGTTACGTACAAACGTTCTTTCACTCCTGAACAGAATGAATTCAGTATCATCCAGTAATTTGGGTTCGTTCGAGCGAAGGACTACCCCACTACCTAATCTCCGCAACTTCCTTTCTTTTCCTCGTCCTATGTTAATATTATCTCCAGATATCGCAGCTCGCTACCTCGAGCAACTGCAACCCGTGCATCAAAATTGAATCAGCAATTGCTAGCCAACAAAAAAATGCATCTCAAGTGTATGTACTTATCTCGGAGATAGACACAACTATTCAAATTGCATCTAGATATCCGGTTAGTAGACGGTGCTAGAGGTGAGAATCTACCTGCATGGACACTTAAAAATGGCTTGTACGTAGTTATAAACACATTTGGGGGCATGTTCCAGCAGACTGGCATTGATGAGAATACATCGACATTGACAGAGGAGTTTCCTTGGGTGTGGGACTGTTTTACAATGATCGAACAACACGATTTAAATTCTTAACCAATAGAACTAACCGATCAGGTTTACCGTGCTAGGAAAGTTTTACCTCGAAATCATGCCCACGCAACTGGAATTTCTGATTATCTTTTTTAGGTAACATGATTAACGGTCAGCTATTAGCATACCTCGACTACACGACTTTTGGTAGCATCGCTAATTCTTCATCTGGTGGGAGAACCATCTACCCACAGATCTCGTATCCAAATACCCTTACTTATTGCTGGATGTTTGTTAAGTCTTGAAATACTTGTATTCAGACAATTTTCCCTCAGAAGAAGGAAGAAGGAGAAGTAGCAGCTTACTTGGACTCTACAGCATACATAGTTGCAAAAATAAACAAAGTTGTACTCTTCAAACTTCTATCTCAGCATTCTCTCGAGTCAAAGGCTATTAATACTTTATAACAGAGTTTTGCTATAAGAACTAAAGAAAAACCTCATCGTCAAGTCTAATCAACGTCGCCAATACTAATTAGAATCTTAGGCAATTTATGAGACGGTAAAAAGATTAATGAACCTTGTGACGTTTGGAATGGGATTTTTTTTCACAAATTCAGCATCGTTCCTCTGGAGGTGGGCTTCCTGGATATAAATATATATGCGAATGAGAACAACTCGTGGCAACCAGAAATCCTTGAGATCAAACATACCTGTGAACCTTGAGGATTTTCGTAGACCATAAACATATTTGGACGGTAGCATCTGCCAAGCTCACACCTCGATATTGTTTTCGCCTATCAATGAATCATAAATTTCTCTTGCATACATTCTGAGGAGCAGTTTTTTTTTTGAAAATACGAGTACTGTCCAAGTTTTACTGAAAATAAGGTAACTTCTTGTGTTATTCTACTCCGCGATGCATTTCTAAGCTCGTCGATTAGTAACACGTATTTTGATCTTGGTATTTTATGGCTATCCAATCTCATAACAACTTTAGTTGTAGCTTGTCTTCATCTCCTTATTTGCAAAAGCAGCGAGGCTCCGGTCTGGTGCAATAAATTAGGCAAAATAGAAATAAAAAAAATGATGAGGCGAAGGCAAAGACGGGCAAAAGTTGTCCGATCGACTAGCCACACCTATTCATAATGGGTGTCGAGTTGGTTGCAAGGTCACCTATTACTTTCGCACCGAACGCCTCAATATCTTGACAAAGGTGAAGATTTCACGCTTAAAAAATTCCTCGATTCCAGGTATTACGTGAGAACGTTGGAAAAGATCTCGACGCGTGGTTTTTTATGCAAACGAACACCGACGTAATTCGGTTGCTGTCGGAAGTGACGGTAAATCAGATAAGATCTAGCACCTTGAATTATTCTTATCTTTCATCTTTTTCATTAGTGTTGGCGCAAAAAATGCATCTGTGAAATCGAAGCGAGGCGAAGGAAAAATGTGGATTCGAATTTTGCCCGGTACTCCAAGGCACAATAATATTTGTCAGGAACAGCAAACTCACTCGGGGAATAATAGTTGAAAAATAAATACACCAAAACGTTCAGCGATCGGCGAAGATCGAATTCGTCAATTCGACACGTTCGCGTTGAGCAATGTGTTGCCACGCCTTCGAGCAATTTGTTCGACCACCGTTATGATGTGTGACCTTTAATTTTGGAACACTTTCTTAATAGATTGTCTCTCGATGTCGAGACCTTGTGGTGGACTTTATGAACTCCGCCTGCAGAATATTGCCAAATTTCACAGTGAATCTTTATAGTTTTCCAGGATTTCTCGAGCCTTCTTGCTTGTCCAGAAAAACAGAGAGCGATGCATTAACATTTTTTTTTCGGTGTGCCAAATATGAATCAAGAAATAATCAGCGGTTCTTTTTTTCTGACATTAGGGGTTCGTCGTGCTACAATTTCTCAACTTCCTTGAGCGTGTAATTCGTGATGTTTGGCAACATGGTTTATTGCACAAGACAGCGATAACATGCGCTGATTCTAGATCGTAGAAAGTTGTTCTCGCGTTCTTTTCACGTGCGATGAGAAAATTGGGCCTTCGCAGATGCTATCGGATCCAGAGATAAAGGAATCAACTCTCGTGCTTCGCTCTGTTCCTAATCTCATTGTCAGCCAGAGGAATTCTAGTTATCTCTCATTCATCATCGGACCAAAATCTACCGCGTTACGACTTGGTATAGAAATGTTGTACAATCTCTCGTGATAGGTCGTACTGAAAGCAAATGAATTATTCAGCTCCTGTCACCTGAAACCAGATCATCGATTTAACATGCTTGGTTCCGGCATGCTGGCATTTTTCGTTGGCTGTAGTAGCGATAACATCTGAGATCGTTATCGCATCTCGTTGTACTTTTCAAAGCGTATCGAGAAACTGAGAAAGTCGATGACATGCTTCGCGCAGGACAAAGATCAATATACAATTTGTTTTTCAGCTTACACAATGGCGTTATCCAGCTTTGGGACTACCGGATGTGCACGCTTCTGGACAAATTCGACGAACACGACGGTCCGGTGCGTGGTATCTGTTTCCACAACCAGCAACCTCTGTTCGTGTCCGGCGGAGACGACTACAAGATCAAAGTATGGAACTACAAGCAGCGTCGTTGCATCTTCACCCTGCTGGGTCACTTGGACTACATAAGAACGACGATGTTCCATCACGAGTACCCATGGATTCTGAGTGCTTCGGATGACCAGACGATAAGAATATGGAATTGGCAGAGTAGGACTTGCATCTGCGTCCTAACGGGCCACAATCATTACGTGATGTGCGCGCAGTTCCACCAGTCGGAGGACATGATCGTGTCAGCATCGCTGGACCAGACCGTGAGAGTCTGGGATATATCGGGTCTGCGTAAGAAGAACGTGGCACCAGGACCCGGAGGGTTGGAGGATCACTTGAAGACACCTGGATCCACCGATCTCTTTGGCCAAGCCGACGCGGTTGTTAAGCACGTATTGGAAGGTCACGATCGGGGTGTAAATTGGGCCTGCTTCCATCCAACGCTTCCATTGATCGTGTCCGGTGCCGATGATCGGCAGATAAAGATGTGGCGAATGAACGACGCTAAGGCTTGGGAGGTCGACACGTGTCGTGGCCACTACAACAACGTGTCTTGCGTTCTCTTTCATCCTCGACAGGAGTTGATATTGTCAAATTCAGAAGACAAGAGTATCCGAGTCTGGGATATGACGAAGCGTACTTGTCTCCACACTTTCCGTCGAGAACACGAGAGATTCTGGGTGTTGGCAGCGCACCCAACTCTGAACCTCTTCGCGGCCGGCCACGATTCTGGAATGACGATTTTCAAACTGGAACGTGAACGTCCAGCTTACGCCGTATATGGCAACACGTTGTACTACATCAAAGACCGTTTCCTTCGCAAGCTCGACTTCACCACTTCCAAAGACAGTTCGGTCATGCAGATTCGTGGCGGCGGAAAAATTCCCCCTTACAGCATGTCGTACAATCATGCTGAGAATGCTATTCTCGTCTGTACGAGGTCTGCGCTCAATGTGGAGAACAGCTCGTATGATTTGTACATGATTCCGAAAGACGGAGACTCGAACAGCGAAACAGAAGTGAAGAGAGCCTCTGGCCTTACTGCGATTTGGGTTGCTAGAAACAGATTCGCTGTCTTGGACAGATCCTACACTGTAAGTTTACTCTAGATTATTTAGATCATAAAGATTATTTGCCTCATCTTTGGACAATGATGGGATTTCTGATGGCTCGATAAAGATCGTTGTTCACAAGCCTCGATATTCTTTCAGCTGGCGATACGAAATCTGAAGAATGAAGTGACGAAGAAGGTACAAATTCCAAACTGCGATGAGATTTTCTACGCAGGAACTAGCATGCTTCTTCTTCGGGACGTAGATCAAGTTATTCTTTTTGACGTGCAGCAGAAGCGTACGCTCGCTGAGCTGAAGATTTCTAAATGTCGATACGTGGTCTGGTCTAACGACATGTGTCACGTCGCCTTGCTGTCTAAGCATACGGTGAACATATGTAATCGTGGTTTGGAGTCGATATGCTCGATTCACGAAAACACCAGAGTGAAGTCCGGTGCGTGGGACGATTCTGGAATCTTTATTTACACGACGAGCAATCATATAAAGTACGCGATAAGCAACGGCGATCACGGTATCATCCGAACTTTGGATTTACCTATTTACGTGACTCGAGTCAAAGGAAACCAAGTTTTCTGTCTGGACCGAGAATGCCGACCGAGAATTCTCAGTATCGATCCGACCGAATACAAGTTCAAATTGGCTCTGATAAATAGAAAGTACGAGGAAGTCTTGCATATGGTCAGGACAGCAAATCTAGTCGGACAATCCATCATCGCTTATCTGCAACAGAAAGGGTATCCAGAGGTTGCGCTTCACTTCGTCAAAGATGAGAAAACGAGGTTCGGACTAGCATTGGAGTGCGGAAACATAGAGGTGGCTCTCGAAGCTGCGAGGACCATCGACCAGAAAATCTGCTGGGAAAATTTGGCGCAAGCAGCTTTGCTTCAGGGTAATCATCAGGTTGTTGAAATGTGCTATCAGAGAACTAAGAACTTCGAGAAATTGGCATTCCTTTATCTGATTACTGGCAATTTGGACAAATTGAGGAAAATGACGAAGATCGCAGAGATCAGGAAAGATGTTTGCGGGCAGTATCAAGGGAGCCTGCTCCTCGGCGACATCTACGAGAGAGCAAAAATTCTGAGGGTAAGACATTTTCATTGTATTGCAGATTCAAAGTTGTATAGGAAGTTCTACAGATCCTATTTGTTTCGATCGATATAGGTATCCGGACAAACATCTCTGGCATGGGTTACGGAGAAGATCCATGGTATATCGAACGGAGAGGACGACGTGCTTCACGAATCGATGAAGGACGAGCTGATAGATTTGGAACGTGGTGCAGTTTATCTACAACCACCGATGCCGGTCCAGCAGGCAGAAAACAATTGGCCTCTTCTAACAGTATCTAAAGGATTCTTCGAGGGAGCTATGATGTCCCGTGGAAAAACTCAAGTCGCTGCAGCTTTAGCACCGGAAGACATTGCTGTCCCAGTCGAAGGTTGGGGTAACGACGATGAGTTGGGTATTGACGATGAAGATGGCATCGAAGGGGATGTTCCGGTCGACGGTGAGGAAGGTGCAGGCTGGGACGTTGGCGATGAAGATTTGGAGCTGCCTCCGGAGCTGGAAGCTTCAGCAGCTGCGAAGGAAGAAGGTTATTACGTTCCTCCGACGAAAGGCACTCCTCCTACGCAACACTGGACGACCAATTCACAGCTGGTATCGGATCACGTGTTGGCTGGCTCGTTCGAATCGGCATTCAGACTCCTCAACGTTCAAGTCGGTGTCGTCGAATTCGCGCCGTACGAAACTATCTTCTTGAACACTTTCGCCAGGGCTCGAACTTCTTTCTCGACTCTGCCCAGCATTCCCTCGCTTTACGGCTACCCGCAAAGAAATTGGAAGGAACCCGTGAAAAATGGTCTTCCAGCTGTTGGCTTGAGGCTGACGGATCTCGTCCAGCGCCTTCAAGTATGTTATCAATTGACGACGGGAGGCAAGTTCACCGAAGCTGTCGAGAAACTCCAGTATATATTGCTCAGCATTCCCCTGCTCGTCGTAGACTCGAGACAGGATATCGCCGAGGCACAACAGCTCGTACATATCTGTCGAGAGTACATCGTTGGACTGAAAATGGAAACGACGAGGAAAGGTCTGCCCAAAGCAACTCTTGCCGAGCAAAAGAGGCTCTGCGAAATGGCTGCTTATTTCACACACTGCAACCTGCAACCTGTACATCAAATTCTCACCCTACGAACTGCAGTTAATATGTTCTTTAAATTAAAAAATTACAAGACCGCGGCATCTTTCGCTAGAAGATTACTTGAGTTGGGACCACGTGCCGAAGTCGCTCAACAGACCAGAAAAATCTTACAGGTATCTTATTTCATCGAATTACTAAAGTCTTTCGCATATTACGTTGATCTTTTTTACACGTCCATTCTGTCGTATTTTACCCTCCTAGTTTTTCAATTTCAATCATGAATATTGTGTCTTTTCATCGTGTACATTCAAATATTTATATTCTTTGCCCCTTTCTTTTGCAGGCATGTGATAAAAATCCGGTCGATGAACATCAGCTGTTGTACGATGAGCATAATCCGTTCACTCTCTGTGCGGGAACGTATACTCCGATATACAGAGGAAAGCCTGAGATAAAATGTCCACTTTGCGCCGCAAGCTATCAACCACAATTCCAAGAAACGTTGTGTAAAGTGTGCGAAGTAGCACAAGTCGGAATGGAAACGATGGGCTTGAGAATAAGCTCGTCGCAATTCCGATAAGCTTCATTCCTCCCGAAGAACAGAGACTTTGTATTAAAAGATATAAATTGAAATAATCTAAACTAAATAAACAATAATTGTTAAGATAGTGAAATATTAATTTTTTAATTTAGAATCAATTATGGAAATATGCTATGTATCGTGTCATCTTTTTGCAACGAGAAACGGATATTGTCTTGTTACTGCAAAAATTATTCTTGTGTTCATCCTTTTCATGTCGTTCGAATTCATTTCCGACAAACCTGATGCTACTTTGACGCTACTACTGTCATCGATCTTGCCATTTTGCGAGTTTAAGTAATTTTTCCACTCAGCTACACACAAATAGTTCTAATCTTGAGATTACAATAAATTCCTGCCGACTCTAATATGAATTCCACACCGATGAGTAATGACCGTCGTTTTAACGACAAAAATATGAGATAAGGCGAAAACTAGATTTCTTGCGGTAAGGAAACATCAGATAAAATCATGCAGTGTCCGGAAGAATTTTTTTTTTTTGCAATATCAAAAAATCCAAGGAGTAACCGTGGCTCGAAAGATTTTCGAATCCTATTTTTTGTTGGGCGTAAAAATTATATCGCGCCACTTTGATGAGATACATCTAACTATATATCTAACTATGGTTACTCGTCTTGTACCATTGTCATACAATGTAATATTACGTGAATCGATTCGAAGCATGCAAATTTCTCTCGATCAGGTGTATTTCGAAAGAGGGATTTGATGCGAAATATTACAACTTTCCCATTTTCCATAGTGAAATGTAACAAGAGTATTTGCTACGCAGTCGAGTTTACGACGCGGCGTACGTAGCAATTACGATGGTCGCGCCATTTCTCTATGTCGCGTGTTCGTAAAGTACGATCATCGCGTGCGCTCGATTCAGTTGGCAGTCGAGATACGAATCGTAAGAATATTATCTCGATCGATACCCAGTTTCCGAGCATAAAAATCAAATCCACGAAGAGATGTGAAATCCCAGATTTCCTCGAACGAAATTTCCCGTTTTGTTCCTAATGAGAATGAACTTGAATTTTTCAGAACGCGGCGTCGTTTCAGACTTGCAAGTTGGTAACACCGTCGAAATTACCGACGCAGGTTACGCGCCATGGTGGATGTTGACTTGTGTCCGTCGTGTGTGCCGTCAAAGTACCGATAATCAGCGGCTTAATTTCAATCTGTTTGACAATAGCCGAGTTAGTAGATCTACCCGTTTCGTGATATCTCCGTGATTCGCGTCGTTCCGAATCACGAATCGATTGTCGGTAGTTTAGATATAATAATCTCGGGCGAAGCACTGTTGATTTGACGCGAGTGTCGGCCTCGAAAGAGTCTCTCGTATGCCATTGGCGGAGATAACCTAAAGTCGCGTATATTTTGCTCATTTTATTTATTCCCATGTCATGAGTATTTCGAAAAATTGATTACTCCTCCGATTCCGATTTCTCGATTGTATCGTCGCGTTCAAATTATCGCGGACAATCTTCGTAAACAGAAACGGAAGAATCTCGTCGGACGATGTGCCATCTACGGTGCTGCACGGTCGCGGTGTGAGGGAATGATGTGATCGGGCGGTCGTCATGGCGGCACCCATGTTGAAGTGGAAACGAATCACAAATCCGACCGGGCCACAGCCTAGACCACGACATGGGCATCGGGCGGTCGCAATCAAAGACCTCATGGTCGTTTTCGGCGGCGGCAACGAGGGGATCGTCGACGAACTTCACGTGTATAATACAGGTGACATTTTTTTTTATATCATCCGAGCTAAACAATCGCGGACGAGGAATACGGGAAGCCAAGATGGCGGCATACGTTGACAATACTGTCGTCGCCGGCCGCATCGGACATTCTTTCGTCGTTCGATTCGACTCGATTCATTGTATCGTATCGCGGCTCGTTCCAATCATCATTCGATTCGAAGGCTCGACGAGATTCGCCCAGTCTCACCATCCTCGTCATTTCACTCGGGCTCTCTCGACATCATCTGACATTTTTCATATGTTTATACGCGCGGGAGCCGCCATTTTTCGATACCATCCCCCCCCCTTTCTCTCTATCTCTCGCTCTCTTGCTGTGTCTCTCTCACTCTCCGCTCCGCCGCGCCCCGCGCGCCACCCTCGTCACCCTGCTGCCGGCGAACACAAATGACCTACCGTTTCACGACACTACCCACAATTCCTAGCGATTATCACGTTCCCCGCGCATGGTTCTACGCATGCGTTCGCGATACCCGCTCTTCATGCGAACATTTTTACCCGCCTTTTTAACTTTACCTTGTCTTCATTTATCATTGTCATTTTTGGTAACTGCTGCTGTCGCGTTACAACGGACTATGTTCTTTGTTTCTGACAAATTTGCACCCGCTTGCGTTTCATTTTCTCTTCGTTTTGGGTTTTCAACTTTTTTAGCTTCTTCTCTGTTATGCCCTTTCCTCTCCCACGCACCAAAAGCGCTCCAAAGCAGTAGAAAATCATAGATTACGAGAGTTGTATCATAGAATGAATTCACAGTCAGAAAAAAATGAAACTTGAAAGATAGGTAGCTAAACATTTCAAAATCAGTCAGTCCAATTTTTGAGAGTTGAGGGTATCTCTGAGATAAAATATTTTGATGAATATTTTTCATCATGTAACGTTTACTCTTTACCCAGATGAATACCCAGATTTTTTAGATTTTTTAACATTTCGTATCTTTGATTCTGTAACGATGACAAATGTAGATCTAACAGTACTCGATGATATTGAAATTAGTTTTTCGATAGATTTCGAAAAGTATAGTTATTTTGCAGCATAAATGCAAAGAATACATGCGAAATAATTTTTATGCATTCTTACATTAATATCGGAACGCATGCTAAACAACATGCTTAATGATTGGATGAAACAGTTGAATGTAGACTTCTTTCTTGATAAATTCATTGACGCGAATGCAAATTGTTATCGAATCGTTTTGTTGATTTCAGCAACGAATCAATGGTTCGTCCCATCGACAAAGGGAGACATACCCCCTGGATGCGCGGCGTATGGTTTCGTCGTGGATGGAAGTCGCATTTTGGTATTCGGCGGGATGGTAGAGTATGGAAAATATTCCAACGAACTCTACGAGCTCCAAGCTAGTCGCTGGGAATGGAAACGGCTGAAGCCAAAGCCACCGAAGCACGAACCAGCGCCGTGTCCTCGTCTCGGTCACAGTTTTACACTGATCGGCAATCGCGTATTTTTGTTCGGTGGTTTAGCAAATGACAGCGATGATCCCAAGAACAATATACCACGCTATCTCAATGATTTATATACGCTAGAGCTGTTAGGCAATGGTGTCACGGCATGGGATGTACCGCAGACCCATGGACACGCTCCACCACCACGAGAGTCTCACACCGGCGTCGCATACACCGATCGCACGACGGGCAAGTCGTGCCTGGTCATATATGGTGGGATGAGCGGTTGTCGTCTCGGTGATTTGTGGTTCTTGGATGTCGATTCGATGACTTGGAATAAACCGTTGGTTCACGGACCGACTCCGTTACCCCGATCCCTGCACACCGCAACTCTCATCGGACACAGAATGTACGTTTTCGGTGGTTGGGTACCATTAGTCGTGGACGACGTGAAGGTAGCGACTCATGAAAAGGAATGGAAATGTACGAGCACGCTGGCTTGCTTAAATTTGGGTACGGTCGACTAATTTGTCCTGTTTGTTCGTACCGTTTGATTCTTTGTCTGCTGTTCTTATGTCAATTAGCGCTACTGCTTTCTTACAGAAACTTTGACATGGGAGCAACTGACCGTCGACTCCTTAGAGGAAAATGTGCCTCGTGCCAGAGCTGGCCATTGCGCCGTTGGTGTTCACAGCCGCCTTTACGTTTGGTCTGGCAGGGATGGTTACCGCAAAGCATGGAACAACCAGGTTAGGGTTAGTTTTTACGTATAATTTTTCAACCTAAAGTATTTCAAATTACGATCGTCGGGTTGGGGATACGTCAACATTGCAGCTTTCTGTTGCGTGGAAAAGATCTGTCGCCTCGATCGAGCAACTGGACGCTGCGTAGCAGAGCTTTATTATCATGTAGTCGAGTGACTAATTTTTTCTGTAGAGTTACGATGCATAGAGTTGACGATCTCCGTAGCAGTTCATGGAACTGTTCTCTCAGCGATGAAAATATCATGATGTTACTCGCAGGTGTGCTGCAAAGATTTGTGGTATTTGGAGGTGAACAAGCCACCGGCACCATCCAGAGTCCAACTGGTTCGAGCGTCGACTCAGTCCTTGGAAGTGAGCTGGACGGCCACGCCATCGGCGCAGTATTACATATTGCAAATCCAGAAGTACGACATGCCACCATCGACGGGTACCTTCCCAGCTGCACCGGTCGGCGCACCGGCAAGTGCTGCTCCGGTCCCCGTTCCTGCAGCTGCTCCAACTCCACCTGTCGCGTCGCCTCAAGTATCAGCAGCCGCTTCTCCATTAGTCGCGCCACCCCTAGTTAGACCGGTGGCCCCTCCAACGCCAATTCGCATGCAGACGCCGGTGCAGAGTCCGGTTCAGAAAAATCTTCCATCACCCGTCGTTCCAAAAGCGGCACCGATCGCAGCAGCCAGCCCTTCGGCGCCAAGAGTAGCTGCAAATCTGATCCGGATCCGATCACCTCTCGTCACAAGCGTCGCACCGCCTACCGATCACAGTTCTTCACCGGCTGCTTCATCGCCGGGTGGACAATCACCGGCTGCCATGTCTGGTATCCAAGCTTTGGCTGCAGCAGCAGCAGCGACGCAAAAAATTAGCATGAACAACGTGCAGATTCTACCTCAGAGCGGCAACACGATCCGAATGAAAAACGTGCAGCCTGGACAGCAAATTCGTTTCGCCGCACCAGGTGCTACGGTGCTGAGAACTGCCTCTCCGCAACAGAGCAAGCAAATAATCCTGCAGAAGCCGGGCCAAAATATTGCGGGGCAGCCGCAAATCGTTCATTTACTCAAGGCTGGACAAGGAATGATGGCGACGGTGCCTAAAGTTAGTCTGATTCAGGGGAAAAATGTTCAAGGTGGCGGAGCCAAGCCGATGAATCAGGGTCCAACGATTCTTCGACTGGTCAATCCGAACACTGTGGCTGGTTCGAAGGTTTTGACGACGATGAAGACTTCGAATCTAGTGACGATGAGCAAAGGGCAAAGTATCGCTGGCAAACAGACTATTATGATCACGAAACCTGGTGGTAACGGTGGACTCGTCGGGCGAACGAATCAAATTATAGTTGTGACTACCGGTTCCGGACTCCGAGCAGTACAGGCTGTCACCACATCTCAGGCAGGATCTGGTCAGCCAGGTGCTCTGACGACACCGGTCAACGTTCTTCCGCTCTCTGCTGCCAACCACGTCACCAATCAACAAGGTGTTAAAATGATCGTTGTCTCTTCCGGAGCTATGGGTGGTGCGACAGCTGGTAAACCGATAACCATAACGGTACCCGGTCAAGGCGGTGTCCCGAAAACTGTGACGATCGCAACGAAAGGTGGGCAACAGGCACTCTTTAATCCTGGAAAAAGTCAGCTTGTCACCGTGCCCCAAATGCAAAAGACACCGGTAAGTAATGAAATGGAAAATACAATTGATAACAAAGTTTTCAGACTAAATTAGGAACAGTCGATGAGAAATGTGGCTACGACTAGACTATGATTCATCGAAGCGAAGAAAACGTCTCTGTAATTAAATATGTACATTGTGTTTCAGGAATCGGTTCAGGTGTCTGGGAAACCGGTGACACTGCAGATGGCCGGGGGCTTAGGTACTAAGACCGTAACTCTCATGCCGACGAGTAGTTCGATAATGACCACTGCTGGTACCTCTGATGTCATCGATACCAGTAAAATGCTGTTCGTTCCTTCGCAAAAGCAACCCTCCGCGTCCTTAGGTATTGTATTATTCATCCTTCGATAATGTCAGATGGGAGATGAAAGTTTTTTTGGAACGTGAAAGTAGCTGGTTCGTAACGTCGACGATTCAAATTTATAGCCTCGACGTCGGATGGACCAGCTACGACCGATGCAGCGCTAGCTGCCTTGGCTGCCGAGGCTGGACTGATCGATCCGGTCCAGGAGACCTCCAGCGGCTTGTCGTTCATGGTCGCTACCGACGATGGAAGCGGCGACGCGACTGCTGATAGTTGTAATGGTAACGAGGCTGCGGTTCTGGCCAGCCAATTGGCAAGCGGTGAACCGATGCAAGTCGACGGCGATGGGAATTTCATAATTCCTCAAGTAGACGGTCCATCTGATATCTTGATGGAGGGTGATGAGAACGACGACTTGGAGGAAGATCCGACAACGACGGAGCCAGAAGACCCTTTGGAATCCGAACATCACGAGGCAGAAGAAGATTCTACATTGAATCCCGAAGCAGCGGCAACATTGAGCCTCGAGCAGTCGATGCAAGACGACGCGGAGGGCGACGAAGACCTCGAAGCTGCTGCGGCTGCGCAAGCTGACGATAACGAAGCCGGTGAAGCAGACTTGGAACTGAAAATCGAGCCAGATGAGACTGAAGGTGACGAAACTGGAATCGAAGATAGCGTTATGCCTCAAGATCATGGTAGCGTCGAAACACCAGATGACTCTCAGCCATCCGAAGCTGCAGAACCCATCGAACCAGCCGAAGAACTGGACGCGATGAAGTCGGAAGAACAAAACGAGGAATCGTCCACCGAGGAGAAAAACCCGGAGCGTGATATGGAATCGGAAGGACCTCACGAGGACGAGTCGCAGGATGCTACGCAACAAGAGCAGCCCGAGACCTCCGATATGGCTGTCGATCCTTCAGATTCTGATAACGTATCTCTGCCCGATTCTCAAGCTCACGTCGATGACGCCGCGTCTCAAGATTCGCAGACATCCCAGGAGGAACCCGACTCGGAAAAGCCAGATGCGGATGCCCTGGAAACGGACATGAAAGTACCTATCGAAGAGCCGCTGCTGACCGAAAATAAAACTGCACAAAATGACGCTGTACTTCCAAAATCAGAGCCTAATTCGGAATCGAAATCTCCTGCCCCCGCGGTTGCTGCATTGCTAGAACCGAAAATCGAGACGCACGACGAATTGATGGACGAAGAGTCTACCAAGCCTGTCGAACCGACGACGAACGGCATCGCTGTCATCTCAAAAACTCAAGCCGCGACGCCTACTCTACCATTAAAAGTTGAACCTAAAGAGGACAAACCTAAAGATCTCCCAGCGGCCACCAATGCTGGGGACTCCACGGCTCTGACTACTTTGGCGACCGCTGCTCTGGGCTCCGCGGTTCAACCGGTCAAAGTCAAGACTGAAATGGTAAGAGAAATTCTTTGGTCGCCTTAAAAATTGTCAATCGCTGCTTTCACAATTCCTTCGTAGACTGAGGAGGAAAAAAAGGATGCCGATTGGTACGACGTCGGTGTCATCAAGGGGACTACGTTCACCGTACAGCACTATTACCTCCCCGGCGAAGAACCCATCGACACTTCGCAGCCTCTACCCACCGACGTTTTTAAAGGTCGGACGAAAATTTTCTTAGAACCAGGAACTGCCTACAAGTTTAGGGTCGCCGCTGTCAACAGCTGTGGTCGGAGTGGTTGGAGCGAGGTGAATATTTTGCTTGCCCTTCTAAGTTTCGATCCTACTCCTTTGCTCGTATTTCCAATGTTCGATGGGTTCATCTGGGAACAATTCGATGAGCCTCGTTGTCGTTCGCAGGTGTCAGCGTTCAAAACGTGCCTACCAGGATTTCCTGGAGCGCCAAGCGCCATCAAAGTATCGAAACTGGCCGAAGGTGCTCAGTTGTCGTGGGAACCACCACCGAGTAACTTGGGACCTATTCTGGAGTATTCTGTTTACTTAGCCGTACGAAGTGCTAGCGCTGTCTCGAACAGTGCCGGAGAAGCAACGACAGTCGCTACTACACCGACGCAATTGGCCTTCATCAGAGTATATTGCGGACCGACAAATGCCTGCTCCGTACCAAACAGTTCGCTGAGTTCGGCTCACGTCGATACGACAACCAAACCAGCAATTATCTTCAGAATAGCTGCCCGTAACGATAAAGGCTACGGACCTGCGACTCAAGTTAGGTGGCTGCAAGGTAATCTATACGAGACTGTTGTTCAATTCCTTCGTAGCTGTTCCTGCATACAATTAGGCAGAGTATTCTCTGTAAGATGCTTTATCGTCACAACTAAAATTACTTCTTTCGCTATTATAAGCTTGCGAAGCACTCGATCGAGCTTGTTTTCCAAGCCATTTTTCTAAACCTTGCTCGAGAAACATAACAGCGTTCTTCCATTTTCCTCAGATCCCACAACAGCGGTCAAAAGTAATCCGCAGGTGAAGAGACCAGGAACCGATGCTCGCCTACAAGTAAATTCCCCGCAGAAGAAAGTGAAGTCCGACAGCGGTGGTGATAATTTTTCGTGAAGCGTCTACATTTGTCTCTCGCTTCGGGCACCATTTTAATGTTAAGAGAGAGAAGAAGTGGAGACCAGCGCGAATATATTTTGAAAGCAGAAGAGGAAGCAGGAAATCGACGATCTGGTCAATTAAGAAATTTTGTCGCGTATGGCTAGAAGAAATGGTGTGACGTATGAAATGATAAATAATGACAATTCGGCGTGTCAGGTGTATGGACACGCTATGATTAGTTAGATAAAAAGAAAAAAAACAAACGAATCGGGAAGGAGAATGAGAGAGAGAATGTGACCGAGTTGCCAAGTTGTACGAAGAAACACAAGTACCGTTGTTTCGACGAAGAACATTTCACAAATCTTATCGAGCGTGCTGTTCGATTTTTAAAAATTGGAGAAAAAAAATTTCTATTGATTTCCCAAATTAATACGCACGTGTATAATTGGATTCTGAACATAATTGTAAGATATCTTAAATAAACGACGATTTCATTACGCACGAAGAGTATCATGTGTAAATTCGATGAACGAGAAGGACCGCGAAGGGGGAAACGAACAGCCGACTATCAGGTTCGCCGTACTTGAAAACATATCTTACTAAGGAAGAGAGGCGGTAGAATCGAGAAGTAACATCTATACTATTGTTCGCGTAACGTCGATGGATGGTTGAAAAAAAAAATTGAAAAAAAAGGAGTCATGGACAAAAAAGAAAAAAACAAGTAATCGAAGTTTAAATTGAACAGACTGATTATCGGCTGTTGAGGTCCGGAAGGAATTAGTTTGGCCGAATCGAACCAAATAAGAGAGTTCGGTGGTTTTTCATTTTTACGAATACGAGCACTTCGTAGATTGTGTAAATAAAAAAACGCTGATGCCGAAACCACAAAATTTATAGTAATAGTATTCAAAATTCCCGCCGAAACGAGGAGGTCTTTTCGATGTGACGTGAGGAGAAATTTTTTCATACGCTGTGAACAGAGTCGCGGATGAAACGGAGTGAAAAATAATTTGATAGGGGTGAAAGGAAAACGAATAATGAATATTTGAGAGAAATATTAAATTTATCATATATTTTATTTTCTTTATGGCTAGATACGATTAATCGTAATTCACGAACGTAGGTTTAGTTGAACTTTGCAAATTCGTTGTGGGAATACACGAATTCGAATGCTAAACAAAAGAAGGGGACGAAAAGTTGCGGGCAAAGAAACAAAAGAAATCAGTTCGGCGAGAGAAACGACTGAACTCCGTGAACGGCGAATGGATATGGGGGGGCAAAAAACAAAAGAAAGTCGCGAATCCGCATATTGAAAAAATGAGGGAAGCGAATTCGCGAAGGTAAAAAAAAATGAAAAAAAATAAAATAACAAGAAAGACACGAATTTGTCTGACGATGCAAAGGAGAGAAACAAATGACAGCCAATAAACTGCGGTGCGGTCCATGCTTCCCCCTCTCATTTTTCCCGTAGTTTTTATGAATTTCCTTTTTAACGCTGATCAGTTTTTTTTTCCTCATCCTTGGATCTTTGGGTTTGAAGATTTAAACGGGAAAAAAAGAATTCGTTTACATAGATAAAGGAAAGCCACAGGCATGCAATCTAATACAATTACTTATCAAACGGATTTCGATATGTTTAAGTAAGAAATTTATCCGTAGCATCGTACTATCATCGTACAACCCTAGAGCCTAGCTTTATTTTTCACCCACTCCCTTGAGTCGCAGTGTGACCACTTTTATTATTATTATTATTCTTTTTCATTCTATCGAATTAGAAATTCTATTCAGTGGTAAAATTTTAAGTATATATATTATTATTATAATAAAGAGAAAATAAATGTGGATTTTCTATGTATGAATTTATTCGTCGTCTCGGCCTGGATCTCCTTTTCCCCATTATTCTTTTTTTTCAAATTTAGAACCATTTTGTAACGGTTTTCCTCGTTTCGAATCCTAAATCTCGTTATTTTTCAAATTTCGACCGATTCTGTAACAATTTTCTTCATTTCGAATCGAAAAACTCGCTGGTACGGATGTTTGACCGTTATTTTTCAAATTTCGAACAATTTTGTAACGGTCAATTTCGATTGGATTATTCAAACTTGATTCGTTACTTGTTTGTTGCCGTTTTCATTTGGCTCTTCGTACCTATAGTTTGTTACGTAACCCAGTTATGAAATTATCAACAATCAAGCAGGATGATACGAAAAACGCGATACGAATCATTCGCGGGCTCGTTGTACGCGGTGATTTCCGATTGGCTGTCGTTCCACGCAGAATCCGTCGCGATAGGTTGATTCGATGCGGTCGGTCGACGCGTCGATGTTTTATTGAGACATGGTACAACATAACCTCCCAATCTGTCTTCCGCCCCGGACCCGGAATAACTGATAGATTTGAATTTCGAACAGATTTCCATATCATTTCGAATTCTTAACGTCTCAATGGAACGTTCGCGAAATTAATCGGGTTCTCCGTCAGTCGTTGGAATTCGACCCTAGTTTATGTCATAATTTATTCTATTTATTTGTAAATATGTCGACGAGGTTATCGCTCAACTTTCGAACGACTTTCGGCCTTCTTTTGTTTCTGTACATTTTAAATTATTCCCAATGCGTTTCTCCGACGACGGAACAACTGCGAGCCGTTAGATTACCCCCATGTGCTGCATGCCGCGGATTGGTCGAGTCCTTCACGAAGGTAGGTGATTCCCAAACAATTCGCAAACATTTGACAATCGACGAACAAAACATATGACACCTGAAAAAAAATTGACAGTCGATAGAAAAAAAAAACTGACGATCGAAGAACGAAAAAACGGTTTCTGCTAAAACAATTGAAGACAAAAAATTGAAAAATGGAATAAAAACACATTTACAGAACTCTTTCAGCAAAGAATATTTGATATTAAAAAACAGACAAGCCGAGGATGAAAAAATTGAATGTAGAAATATAAAACAATTGACGATCAGTCACTTTGAATTTGAAAAACGGAATTGGCAATAATGTATATAAAGAAAAAAATGTTTGGCGGTTGCTAGATGCATGGAAAGCGACGAGAGGGATCATTGGAAAGTTTTGTTTTTTTTGTATTACAGGGAATGGAGAAAACTGCTCGCGGGAAATTCGAAGGAGGCGATACGGCTTGGGAGGAGGAGAAATTGGGTTCGTACGCGAAGAGTGAAGTCCGACTGGTCGAGGTTCAGGAAAACCTCTGCAAAGGTACCGAGCGAGCAGCAGATCAGTGTCACGCGTTAGCCGAAGAAACAGAGTCGCTGATCGAAGAATGGTGGTTCAATCACCAAGATTCGTCAGACTTGCACACGTATCTTTGCATCGAGGCGCTGAAACATTGTTGCCCCGAGTTCCATTACGGCCCGAATTGTTTGCCTTGCAACGGATTCCCTTCGTCGGTTTGCGGAGGAAACGGGAAATGCAAAGGTGCCGGGACGCGGAAAGGAAACGGTCGATGCATATGTGACACGGGTTACGCTGGCGAAACTTGCGACACTTGCGCGTCTGGTTATTTTGAATCGTACAGGGACGAGACAAAATTCCTATGTTCCAAGTGCGACCCGGCCTGTGACGGGCCTTGTTCCGCTGGCGGAGCCCAAAAATGTGAGAAATGCAAGGAGGGCTGGGAAATGGTAGAGGGAAAGGGATGTTTGGATATCAACGAGTGCCTAAACAACAAGAATACGTGCTCTGGAAACAAATTCTGCGTCAACAACGAGGGATCTTACGCTTGTTTAGGTATTCATCTTTGTCGTCGATGAGTTTGGACTTCCATCTTTTAATCGTTGTATTTTACAGACTGCGACAAAGCTTGCAACGGTTGCACGGGCGACGGACCCGACATGTGCATCAATTGCGTCGCGGGATTTCACAAGAAAGACAACATCTGCGTCGGTGCGTCTTCAGCAATAACATGAGATTCTCTTCTACCGCTATAATAACATTTTCAATTTTGTAGACGGTGATATGTTGGGCCGCAAGACTCAGGAGAACGTTTCACGTTACGCTACTTATCTTGGGCTGTGCATCTGTACGTGTATAGTTCTGCACCAAAACGTTTACGCAGCCAGCGCTATTGGATTGCTCGTCGGCCTCTACATTTCTATATCGGAATACATGATTGCATTCAGTACGGTTCAAGACACGTCTGCGAATATGGATATTCTGGGTCCTGCCGATTAAACTGATGCTGGCCCGTCGTTTCCCAGCTGGTTTTCGAACACAAATTGTGAGCTGGGTGTGAAGCGGATCTTAGTTCTTTTTTTTTTCTCTACAAAATGGCTGCGATTCCAGATTTTCTCCGAATTACGCAGCCATAAACTGACGAAGACAGTTGGAGGCGTGATATTCTGGGTCTTGCCATTGAAAACCACGAACAATATCCGTTTCATTGTCGAAAGTTGCCTGGTTTTTATATAAATAAACTTTTAAAACTCGAGGTGGACTCGTCGTTCATGAAATGGCTGCGCAGTCGAACTTGTCTTGGTTATTACGGCACTAAAAAATGACGAAGACGATTAAAAGTGAAATCTTCTCGACTGTGCCAGCCACAACTGTGTTCACTATCCGTTTCAGTCTCGAAAATCGTCTAGTTTTTATGCAAATGAATTCGTAAAATTCGAGGTGAAGCCAGACTGTACGAAATGGCTGCGCAGTTGAACTCCTTATCATGTTCTATCGCACGAACCACTGACAAACAGTCGTTTCACGAAGGTTGCACGAAGATTGAGATGGACTTTTCATTTCTATTCCGCATGTTTTATGAAAAATGTCGTTTCCTTTCGTACGTGTATCTATTCAAACGTGAGACGATTCATCCATTCCAAAGATCTAGTCCTAGTGAATTACTGAGAACATGCTTGACGTTATTATTAATACGCTGTAAATCTAATTGCTGGAATAAATTTGATATAAATTTACATTCTGGCTCTTTATAACCTTATATCCATCAATCCTACGCATTTATTCGAAGAACTCTTCAATACCTGTACACAAATGCTGATCGCGCCAAACGGGATATAAAACACTTTTCTCACGTGTACGTTCAACAAAGCTTCCAAAAATTCGAACCAAGTCAACGAACAGTCATAAAAAGTGGAACGCGACCTTATTACAAGGATCTGCTTGACCAACCAGCCACGTTACCGACGCACGGTAATTCGCGAGTCCGCGCGCTACTTTACCGACGCACGGTAACCCACGAGTTTGCGCGCTACGTTACCGACTCGCCCGATTATACGTTACGTCGCCCGATTCCACGTTTCGTTATCGTGGACCGGTGCGATTCTCCGCCGATAAAGCAAATTACTATTCGTCGGTATCAGCAGAATTAGATGATACCGACGAAGTCTCGACTCCATCCACTTTTCTTTGTACCTCACATTTTCTAAACGATATGTAGGTCGTATACGAGGACATAGAGATAGGATAGACTATCGACTCGACTGACAATGAGATCTGACCACAAATAGCAACAACGACACTCGATCTATGCAAAATGTCTGTATTGATGTAAGTTTCAGTATGAATTTCACTGTCACGTGTCTCAGCGAACGATCAAACGTTCAAGGTCACCAAAGTGTTTCGTGGAAAATCGAGCGTTACACGAAAACTTTGATTTGAAAATCATCTCGAGGGTGGATGATGTAATGATTAATGAATAAAAGATCTCTGGGTAGACGTGATGCTCCCCACGGTGGCCATTCTAGTTTTTTTAACGGTTGTACAGCAGAAGAACGAGGCTGCCTCGGACTCTGTATGTCTAGACTCTCCACGTGGATGCTGTGAAAAGTGAGATCGGAGGATGCGATGTCGAGTCTCTTTCCATCACCGCGAGTAACACCGTCGAAACAAAGGAATCGGACAGCGTAGAACTCGAGGCGTGGGAGCAGTTCGATAAGACTGAACTTTGTTTGGAAAAAAAAAATTTTTTTGTCCAACTTAGGCCACAAATTGAATACCCGACGTTTTTAAAAATGGAATACACGCGAGGTGTAATTAATCGTGTGTCGAGAACCGAATGAATTCATGAGTATTTTTGCAATTGGCCAAGTTGAACACTTTGTTTTATTATTTTCGTTGAGTTGGGAGAATTTTTGAGTAAAGTAAAAAAGCGTGGGAAATACGGTTGCATCGGAGGCAGAAGGAATTTGGGCCGAAAAATGTTGACGGGGAATCGAGAAGAAAAGGGAAAATTGGAGGTTATATGTAACGATGATAAGGGGAAAGCTGCGTCGAACAATCGACGATCCGACAAACAATGGCCGATCGCCGATCTGCGCGAAGCGGCGTTCTTTTTTCAAATTCGATTCGCGTTCGATTCACGGCTTGCGTGAGTTACGGTGGAAAATCCGCTCCACTTTTGTCACGGCGTTAAAATCCTTCCGTTCCCTTCTTTTGCCGATGCCTCGCGCGCGATAGGGTGATTTTCAATAGGATTTTGCCGCGCAGCCGTTTTTTCACCCCCCGATCTTCGAGTCTTTGAATGGGAGCGCAACTCGATCGGTAAGTTAGCTGCATCGGTGTGTTGCATTTTTCTATTTTAGCCTGCTCCTTTCATTTTTACCCCGGTAAAAATGGGGTTAATATCGGGCGACTCCCCGTGGGGGTAATCGTTCGTGGAAAAATGGGCGTGATGCGAGCCTAACCCGGAGCAAAATGCTCCCCGAACTTTTTTCCACCTTCCCTACGGTTATTCTTCCATTTTTAGGCACGAAAAACTACTCGAGTGAAGTAATAGATTCGCGGGACGAAACAAGTCGGATAGAAACTCGAAAGCGTGGAAAAGAATCGTTGGATTTTTTATCGCTAACTGTACTTCTCCGCAGTCCAGAATTGTAGCCGACGTCGAGCCGAATCCAACGAGTGGTCGCAACATACCCGTACGATCCACCGTCGTGGAGTTATCACCGCTCAAAATACTCAAAAAAACTCAAAAATGTCATTTTCACTGGAATTTTGATGGGTAAATGGGAAATTACGGAATATTTGCCATTCACGAGGCTCGTAGCTCACATTTCATTGCTCGAAAACGATCCTTTGGACCGGTTGTCTGGAACTACTCCCCGCGAGAAATCGTGAAAGTGGCTGCTTGAAAGTATGGCTTGCGACTACTCGTTGGATTCGTATCGTCATCGTCTATCTGAATCGCATAATCATTTGAGAAAATTCGGTCAGTCATCCGTGGAACCTCGGAATTCCTCGGTTTCCTCGCGTTCTTAAGCTATCTTCGGACTCGTTTTTTGATAGTAATTATTCAATCAGGAAGACGAATCTCGAGCGGAACGTCTCGATGGCTCGAGACGTCCGATAACTTAATAAATCGAGAATAATTGGTGACTCGAGAATATTTGAAACGTGAAATTGAATTATTTCGCGAGTGAAGCATAGCGTAACGAGATTTCATAGAACTAGCATGAAAATCGAGTCAATTACAAATAATGGAATAATTAAATTCTCCACCTTCCCATCTCAGACGTAGATAAATCACATTATTTGTAAACCTTGACGACTAAAAAAAAAAGAATCGGCACCAACAGATTATTCGCTGACTCCAATAACGGTTTTTAGATACTCACACGACTGGTTTTTTTCAGTCTACGATTTTTTGAACAGTTTCGTAACAAGATTGTCAAAGTTTTTGAAAACGTGTCCCGTTTAATCAGCTTTTTTCCAAATTAGGGCGCAACCCCTCTCATGTGAACTTTTAGCTCACCTTTGAGTTAATGGACTATGGAAATTTGTTTGTTTCCACGTTTTCCGCGACACAGAAAATGTTTTAGTTTAATGAACTTCGACGATAATTGGCTCAATTAAAACGTCCGCGGTTCGCCGAAGCTTTCGCCAAATACCAGAATATTTTACCATTTCAATTTGTCGGAGAGAATGATTTTCCACTCGAAATCCTCGCGCCCCGTTCGCCTGACCACCGCTGACAGGTTGTATTGGATAAATTGCTTCTAGGATTGAAAGGGCCGCGAGCTGTTTCTAGTCGTATGAATATCTTGGACGCTCGTTGCGCGTCACGTATCGATAGGTATGCTCGGCCAAGGATTGAATAACGTTCCGTCGTCGGTCGGATGCCATCTGAGCGTTAATTAGGTAACGTTCGTGCAGCGAGTGACGACCGACACGAGGATTGGACGGGTGCAAGGTGCATCATCGACGGCTGCAGTCTGCCTCATCGGAGCTGGATACGAAACCTTCCACTAGAACGCGTTCGCATGCGATCGCGCGACGCCGGGGCCGCAGCAGCATCTCGTTCCGATCCGTTTTCCCGGAAATATGCGAGAAAACGCGATTATTTTACGTCGATCGTAGTCATTCTCTGCGTATTCTCAAAGCGGACACCGAGACGAGTTCAACGAGGTGCGACAAGCCGGGGTTTCGAGTCACCGCTCCTCGGATTGATCGGTCAATCATGTCGTCCAAAGGGTACCTTGCGACCACTCGTTGGACTCGTCTCAGCCTCCGCAACAACGAGAGCTCATATAAATTACCTCTTGTCAGACAAAAAATTTCATTCGTCCCTCTTCGGCTGAAAATTGACGGCAAAAATTTGAATCCTCCGGATTTCGGTGGTGTCTGAAATCCTCTACAACTCTCGTCATGACGAGTTTTCTTTACGGACAAAAGGGATAAAAATGACGCACCGTTTATTCGCGCAGATGACATCTAGCTGTCGCGTCTGGCCAACCAACACTCGCATCGTTCGACCTTTGCATATTCTATGTTTTGGGTTCGTGATCTCGCGCCTCGCTCGTTGTCTGTCCGCTGACAGCCGGTTGACACTGACGCCTTTTATTATTGAAACAGTCTCGTTTCTCCTGCAAATTTCAACCTCGACGCGAAATTTTATTCCACCAACTCGAACGAGAGCGACGCTCCTCCTCCCATCGCTGGCAATACCGAAATAATCGTCGCGAAGCATAGCCCGGATCGACATCAACGTCTACTCGTCATTTCCTAATTGTAAAAATGATAGAAACTTTTCTTCCATACAACGATTCGACGTTCATTTCAACGTCGATCCATAAAATCAAAGGGAACAGCGATCATCAACATTCGAAGCATTTTCAACGACGTTTGTCATTGCTTCATCTGTGACCACCTCATAATCGATGTTAAACTTTTTTCAAATCTACAGCAAAATTAATAATTTATAATTTTTACTCATTTACAATTTTTCGTATTCATATTTATATTCTTCTAAAATTTGTATTTAGCTTTTGGGATTTTTTTAAAAAATGTGAAGTCAATTTTCCACGCAGTTTAGCACATTCGGCATTTTTTTGCAATTTCAACTGTTTTCAATTATCGTCAATTCAGGGAAAATTAATTCTCACGAGAGTCTCCATTTTGTTCTGCTTTGACCGTAATTTTATCGTAAATGCTAATTGGAAAAATGACTGTTTGGTTGCCGTTCGAAATATTTGTCTGACATTCGTTGTTTAATCAAATTACAACTGTTTCGCGAAATGTCTATAAACTCGGCGGATGCAGCCCGAACAAAGTTCAACTTCGAGACGAAATCCAGTTTATTATTAACGAACTCGGCAACACCGCAATTCGCAATATTCGCTGGGGTACTTCGTCGTTCGATAATGAACCTCCTTTTTCGTTTTTTCAATATTACCTCCGTCGAGTCGAGTTGATATCAAGTCGATTCCGTTGCATCGGATTCTGATCGCAAAAGAGAGTATGAAAAAACCAGATTTGGGGGGAAAAAGCGTAGAGATCGATGCGTTTTTGTTTCAAGGTCGCCATGACGCCCGAGTAACAATGATGGCGGCGGCTTCGCGCCTCGGGAGCCGTTTTCCGTGTTTTTGCGGTTTTCTCGCCGGATATTTATCAATCGGTCGATCGCGGGCGAATGGTTCACGGAAGTAGACGAGGTGATAATAAATTATTCGACCCGAAGTCGAGCGCAGCTCGTTCAATGTTGCAGGAAAGTTGCGAGGTGGGCTTTGACTATTCGTAGCTGACGAAGACGGACACTCGAAACGAGATTATGAGCGGATGCGCCGCGATTCGCGGGCTGAATCGGCAATGGGAAGTTGACCCGAGCCGTTGCGAAAACTTCCTTTTCTCACGGAAGCAATAAATTTTATCGAAGACTTTGGAGATCAATTATTCTCAACGGGATATCGCGGCGCTAGCGGCGGCGGCGGCGGCCTGGGGAATCGATATAGACGGCATTTATCCCCCGAACAAACTTCTCCGATCGTGCTTTTCAAATGGTTCCTAAAGCTTGATTTTTCACCCATCCATATCCGTCCGTCCAACGTTTTCCCCGGTACATAAGAACAAAAAATCACGAAATCCCCTTTTGTATCCTCTTAAAAGGGTCAGACGAACCGAGTAAAATTGCTAAAATATCCGACATTCGTTTATTGTTCCGAGAAAAATGGCTTACCACCGAAAAAGCTTTTTTTGAGACACTAAAAATTGTACAACCTAAACATCAACTGAAGACCGGCAGAGAATTTTTTTCAGCTAACTAAAAAAAAACGAACAATCGTTCTGAAACTGTTATTCTGAAAATATTTGTCCCGCTAACTAAAAATGTGTATTTTTTATTAAATAAATAAATGAATGTAGGATTTTTTAAAAATATGAAAAAAAATGTCAGAGTTTGGAATACACACTGTATACATCGGTCGGTACTTACGTTGGACAGTATGATTGCATTTGTGCAAGGCTTGGTGAAAAATGATGACAGGAGACCTTGAAAAATAATGGAATGTCGCAAAGAAAAAGTTCAAGGTCGTTCGCGACGCAGACTTAGAGTGTCGATCCTTCAACCTCTTTGAAAGGATCAACTCCTGTTACCTTCAGCACACCCTCATTGATTCCCTTATACTTTTTCGACACCGTCGCAGCCCCTCGTCCCCCCACATCGCGTCGCCGTAAAGATCCGTGCCGCGAGCTTCGACGTAGCCTCCCGCCCCTTTGTCACCCCGATCGACCACTTTCCAGAAGCTCGTGCCACCCCAACCTAAAAATTTCCGCTACTTGCGGCGTTTCAACCAAAAAATGTGTCTCAGTACTTCGGATCGCGATCAAAGCGCGAATATTCCTCGTACACGGAACGAGAAACGTTCGAGAAACAAAAGAACGTCGAAAAATGGACGTAAAAATGGGAAAAGCCCGATACTTTTCATAATTGCCGAGCTGCGGAGCCGCCATTTTTTTGCCAGCTAAGTTCACTCCCAAGGAAGTTTTTGGCTCGTTTAGATTTTCGGAAAAAAAATTTGCGTGCCGGATATTCGCGATCAAAATTGCGAGGTGGACGAATCGCGGCGAAAAACGTCGAGACGTCGTTACCTTGATTTGTTGCAGCTGACGAGATCTTGCGAAGGATATTTGGCTAAAACACGAAGAGATGAGACAGGAAAACAAATGAAAAATGAAAAATGAAAAATCAACGGCGAGTCGTGACGGAATCGATGATCGCGATGCCTATTCTACCAGAGGCTCAGGATTAGTCGAGAGGTTAACGAAATCGATCCTCGTTTCAACGAGGCGTAAGTTCTCGAAAACGATACCGGGTGTCTCCATTTTTTTGTGTATTTCCCACCACCGCCGGATTCCTCGTCAAATTTGCCGAGACACGTGTCCGAGGATTTGTCTCTTCCGAATCGAACTGACCAAATAATCGGGATTCGCCAACTCGAGGTTTGAAAATCGCTGATATCTCCGGCTTCCGTTGGGCGAACGGAAAAATCCTTTGGGACGTGTCTCCTCAAATTTCGAGCACATTTCGAAAATGGTGAGAGATACCGAAAAAAAACTGGACACCCGGTAGACAAGCTAATTTGGTGGGCTCACTTTTAATGCCGATATTTCCAAGATCAATGAGTTGTCCTGGGCGGTATCAACGGGTCAGAAACATGCGGAGGTGTTTCACAGCTGATTCGTGCTCCCGACGCGCAATTGATTCTCTCGCTACTCTCGCAACTAACAAGTCAATAAATACCTCGGGTCACCGGGTTGTTGCGCGCGGAAAATCGAAGGATCATTCACCAGCGTGGAATACTCAGGTCTGCCACGTAGGACAACGACTCGGTGCAGAATAAAAATTGAAGTCGAATCGCACCACCACAAAAAAAAACCCCAACAATTTTGACTTCCACGATCACAAAAATTAGGGAAACCCGAAATTCGGTATCAAAATTTTCAAAAAAAACGTAACACGTGTCGCAAATGTTAACGCACCTGGAAAACACAATGGAAAATATTGTTTAACAATTAATTTATTTTTTATCGCGTTTACCAACGTGCGAACATAATTGTACAGGATTTTTGGTACTTATCGGCGGTGCACCCCTATCGCAGGCGAAAGGTGCGTCCTCGTCGTCGTGGTTCTGTTCGTGAAGGGACGCGGAGGGCTAACGGGTGGATTCGAAGCGGATCGCGCAGTGTTGGGAAGTCGTATGTCCGCGAAACATCTGCTATCCGGTTACAATAGAATTGGCCCAGTTTTCGTTCGGCTCGGAATTTTCGGCGTATCCGATCCGAAATTTGATCCTTTCATTCCGGTGGAAAGGTGAATTTCGGTAGGAATCGAGACGGCCTATTAACGCGGCGGGTACTTCCGCACCGATCGAGCTAATGATCGGCATCGTTCGCCAATCGACGGGTGTCGCAACATCTGACATCGTTCAGTTCGCTTATCCCGTCCAAAAAACGATATTCTCCATTTTGTTCGCCCGCGGATGTTCCATCCAGCTTAGTAATCATCCTCGAAGCGATCGGTTCTTACAAGGAGCTCGGAAGCCATTAATTGAACACTCGTCTATAGCACCAATGCTGATTTTGCATCCGAATCTGAAGAATGTTCACGAACAACGCGCTATCGCCTCAACAAGCGATTTCCCGTTTCCTGAACAAAATTTATTGCTGGTTGTAAAAAAAAAAATTAACATCCAGATGACGAATTTCGTGGTTTGTTGTTAGTGTGTCTACGAATAGATCACAGTCGTAATGCCTGTTCTGAGCCGAAATCCGAACACCAGCTCTCCTTTTTCCAATTTGATGCTCTTCGCGATTTAACTTTCAGGAAATGTGCAGCAATTTCAGGAACGGTCACAAGCTATCGTTATTACCGAGCCAACTTCGTCGAAGTTCGGTAGATGGCCTTGGCGCAGCATTTTTGTCGCGAGCCAAGTTACTCAGCTCGCACTAAAAACCTCGCTCGACGCCCACATCGTATATCTGCATAGCAAACGTACCAAGTACACGTTAACCAATTTTTCTCAGCTTATGGAATAACGCTCCATGATCAACTTTCAAACTCAACATATCAGCTCTTGCTGAACTCGACGTAATTATTCGAACTCCCTTACTAACACGCACGATAGCGAATTCCTTCCTCGTACCTCGACGAGGGCATCCGATTTGGACAAACCGCGTCACAATCATCTTTCATACTTCCCTGGAAATTTTTGAGGGTTGACAAAAATTATCAGGTCTCTATAAAATCCATATTCGACGCAATTCGCACTATGCATCTGATCGGAGTATGAAACATAAGATTATTACTCTGCAAATGCCGCATTTCACCGTTTTCTGACTCGGGGGTATTGCAAAAATCTCGGTTGATCGCAGTGAATTACGGTTTTTAATTCGTTCCCGGAAAATGCGTATCAGTTTAAATATTTTCTGAAATAGTTGAATTTCAGTGTTATTCGCGTGTGGGGCATGGATTTTATTATTTTGTCTTGTGCTAATTATCGCATAAAGCGATGGCAGGTCAGAGGTTGAAACGCACTGGCGAAGCAAACGGTTGTGAATGTGTGGAGCTAGCGGAGTTGGAGGAAATGCTGTGAGATGTCGTATAGAGCGATCCTTTTGCTCGCGGTCAAAGTTACTCGAAGACTTATACGGCTATGCGCGTTGATTGAACATAAATATTAGCAACTTAGCAGTATCTGTGTACTCTTAGTACACCCAATTTTTGCAAATGCTCACGGTTCAGCATCTGAGGCAATTAAACACAACGAATCATACAAAGAGATCGTCGTCATTTGTTCCTGAAAATGACTGGTCACATTGGAAAGTTGAATTGCATTGGGAAGCATCTACATTCGCTGACCTCTATGAGTTTATTGTTCTCACATCGGAACGTGGATGAACCTCAAGTACTCTTCAAGTACCGCGAAGTGACTTGAGGAAGAAGTAGCTGTCAATAATAAAAGATACAAAATGACGGTCTCATAAGTCAGAGATTATAGTCAACTGTTCGTATTTGAACACTACCAAGAAAGTTAGATATATTTAGTGATTTAGTATTTATATTAGTTGAAAAAAAACAACGTTTAATTCACTTCCGAGTACTCAAGTAAAGTTTGGACCAGGTTTTTGTCGGGATATATAGGAAATTATATACTCACAAGCAGACAAGCATGTTTGAAATAATATCGAAGGCTGAATTTTGAGCATCTTAAAATATTTTAAACAAGTATTTAAGGTATTCTAAACAAATAACACAGCTCTCGCCCTCAGTTGCTCAAAGCCAAGACATTCGTTCCCCATCTACAATCGGAAGATCCTAGCGAAATTTCGGAACTGGCGAAATCCGGAAGTCAACAGATACCATCATCATCTTTCCCCCTCGAAACCCTTCAAGTTTCGTATTCAACTTTTCTCGTGTCTTTTTTAGTTTTCGAGATATTTGTCTGCGGCGACTAAAATGGACGAAAAACACAGCTGGAATCAAGCGAGAAATTCGATGGGATGTGGAAAATTAAGTGTTTCCTCCATTCGAAGATACTCGTTTTTCTCCGGGGAAAAAATTGGCGAGCGGTCGGCTGATCTTCGATCGATCGCGCCGAGCGAAGATCGATTTTATTCCGCGCTGCCATTGTTTTGAAATTGGTTATTGGCGGAGAGAAATATCATATGAATTTAGTAGTTGACACGCGCTCCGGACGGTGGAGCTCGCAATTTTTTTTCTCTCGAGTGAAGTTACCGGAAGTTAATTATGTACATAATCAAGCATTGTCTCCACGTCATAAACCCAGACTTCCAACATACATTTATATATATATATATATATGCATTTTCTAGGTTAAGAATTTCAGTCGTTGATTTCATAAATGTATGTACAATTTTTGAGGCTAAGCAGCCTAATATCCAAACTCAAAAATAACGATTGGACGAATTACAAGCAGAAGCGGTTAATTCCTTCAGATATTTCAATATAGTACAATTCGCGTGATAATACTTTTTCGCTGATGCGAACTTTATATCAAAGTTAACGCGCATGAGCCCAAATATTAACATTTCGGTTTTTTTCTTCGGAAAAAACCGATGTTTTTTTGAAGGTAGTGAAAACTACGCACAACGAAGTAGCACTCGACCGAAGTCTGGTCTAAAATCACTAGATTGTTTATCCGCTGAAATTTCGACCTGGCACGAAAAAAGTTAAATGCTTTTTTGTTGGTCTTCGCAAAAACCTACAAAACTAGGCCTTGAGCGTCAAAAAATATGAATCGAGTCAAGAGTTATCAGCGAGAGGACATCAAATTATCATGAAAATACGACCAAAAGAGAACGGACAGTTTTTATAATTATTACGTCTCGCCACTTTGCCGTATTATTGTTTGCCATTGGCGGATGGTGCGTGCAAAACCTGGCGCTGGTAAGTTAAATTGTTTACGAGTTATCGCTCGTATGAGAATTAATTAACAATTGGTTTTTACGGAGCTGTGCGTTAGCCAAAGCCACGCTGATTTTTTCTTCGGTTCATTTCGGCTCGATACATCAAAAACCATCGTCATTTTTTATTTGAGGATAAATTTGCGAGTGGGGGAATTTTTTGAAAAATCAGCCTGTTATAAATTGACATCTATTAGGCAGCCGACTATTTTTTTATACCTTTTTCTAAGACCAGCGAATCACCGAAATCGACGAGCGGTTAAACGGTTTTTGATCGATCGAATTCTGGGAAGAAAAATCAATCACAACTCGATTTCTTCATCATTATTGTCAAGATTTTAAAATAGTGCCTATGAAATAATATTAATAGATCGTTTTCAAAATTTCAAAAATCAGCTTTTACAATATATTATCATAGCTTTGTGCGTGAATAGTTCCAGTTAATTACCATTCCTCAAATGTGCTCCGGAAATCACGATCGACGATTTTTTTTCGATTTGTACCAATACTATAAATTGTTTCGAAAAAAATCAGTGACTTTTTATTTCAACTGATTCATTCGTGTTAGTGAGAGGCGTACTATTCAAACGAGGGAACCAGGCATCTAGAATTTCGACGTAAAATCTCCATAGGTACCAAGAATGCTTAGGATAATTCACTATTGCACCGCGAGATGGCTTTGGTGTTGTGGGGTTTTCGAAGGCGAAAATACCTCTCGAAAACGATAGGTTCTGGAAATTTTGCCCACCTCGGCAATCAAATCCAGACCTTCTGAATGGTCAATTTTTGAAGCACGCGCTCTTGTATAGGGGCCTCGTCGAATATACGAATACAATCATAAGTGTCTCAAGAAGTCTCTCCTGAGGACTCATATGTGATTACGGCTAATGTTTACGACACTGAACAATCCACTTGCAATATTCGTGGTCGCAGTCAGCACCACGACGAATTTCAGTACCTCAAATTTGTTCCGTTTCAAACCTAAAATCGATTTGCCCAAATATGAAAACTGTCAGCACATCGAATTTCCATCAATACGGGCTTTTCCTGGTCTTTTCGTCAACTTAACAACCGAACCAGCAATAGTCATTCAAAGTTAGCATTCATAGTATCAAAATTGAACAGTAAAAGGAGTAAAGAAAAATAATTAAGTATTTGACAAAACTATTCATTTAACCACTAACCGAATTAATAAATAACGTATGAAATCTTCACCACTCAAAAAAAAAAATGGAGTCATTAGAAAAATGCGGAATGCGCACACTTTACCTTTATTGCGGGTAAGTGTGGTCATTTTTTTTATTAACGTTATAAACGTCTCAGCAGCAAATTATCTCAATCTGATAGAGGAAGGGGGGGGGGGGGAAGACGGGGACCTTAACGAATATTTCAAAGTATTTTGAATATTTATTAATTTAATATTACGCTTACATAATCATTCTTTGGAAATGAGGAGCTTAAGAAGCTTTTCAAGCATTTTTGTCAAAAATGTCCAACACCCCATCTCACCCCTAGGATAGGGTGAGTCGGGGTATCCTATGGGGTAAGTTGTGGCTATCTCCAGTACGGGGTGACAATCTTTGCCGCGATGGCAAGAGTTCTTTTTGCAGCACCTCATTCTTGTTGTACGAAAAAACAAAAAAACGGAAGATACGTAAAAATCATCATCTAATGTAAGTTATTCTTCGCAAGCGCGTGGACATGAGGCGTTTGTCTAACACGTTCACCGAATTTCATAACTGACTAACCAGACGGTGAAAATGCTGAGAAGTTTCTCTTTTTGCTCGAGATAATCGATTAATATCTTTCTGCAGAGAGATGTTCCAATGATTCCCCGAAACGTGGCCTTAACGGTGCTTGACGGTGAGCGCGAGGAAGAAGTGCGCTTTGTAAGAATGCTCCTAGAATAAATCTTCGAGTATGCTTGATTAGACGTGAGTCGTTTGCCATCGTGCCAAAGTCAACGTTCCATCGCAACATCATATTACTAATATTTCTAACTCGGTCAAATGATGATCTGATTAGCGATTTCTTGAGAGCCCGAACGTTGCATTATTGTTATCGATTAATGCGCTTATGCATTTGCTGGCAAACCACTCACGATCAGCATCCGCGCGATGAAATTTCTCACGGTTCAATAATTATCATTATGGACTGGTGAACATTCGACGTATGAAAATGCATCATCAAAACGATCCGAAATATCGAATTGCGGTATTGCATACCGCTTATACGCGTAGTAGGTATAGCTACGGAAGTCTTTGAAAAATTTCGTTGAAACGGTCGACGGTACTGCCGCCAGATGACGGTCGCTGGTGAAATTTCTCGCGAGTAGAATTGCGTAACGCGCTTGACATACCACAAGTAGCGTCCCTTCATTGGTTTCAATAATATTAGCTGTTTGTTAATTCGCAATCGAATAAGCATTCTAAATTTTTAACGGGCTCGCACGCCCTCACACGATTCCCAAAAACCAAAAATTCGTACACCATCGCTCCGTTATAGAAGCACGAGACGCGATTTTTCTCACCGGCGAGCAGCGCTACCAACATATTTCTATAGTATAACGCAATCGCGGCCGTAAAATAATGTATTTTTCACTGTAGACGAGCTCGCTGATTTTAGGAAAATTTTTGCGGTACGAAAATTACTAGGAAAGAAGTGCACGATCACGAGTGCAGGTTACTAACAAATGTCTGACGTCGAAAATATGTGTATTTAACTAAAAACTATCCATCGCCAAGATCAACCGGCTTCTTCTGCGACACGCAAGCAAAGATCAGTGCGAATATGCGCTCCGTAAATTTTTTGGAATAGAAAAAGTCTGAAAATAATGTTGAGAAATTAAAATTCAAGGGAAAAATTATGGGAAAAATTGTGACACGGCCAATGTATGGTGCATTCACGGGGCGTTGTACGTGTACCATTGTGCACGGCACGCGAATTTAATATATGCTACAATTCCATGATTAAGGTGCGCGTGGGCACACTGCTGATAAGTAAGATCGACACCAAAAGTGCGCGAATTGTGAACTCCTCGGTAGTCAGGGGCGACTATAAATGAAACGTTGCAATAATTCGTTATTCTCTCACAACTGTTGAATTAAACAACACATCAACAAATTCCCTACACTCGGAGCATAATTACTTTGCACACCGAATATCTGTCGCTCGTAACGCAAATGACATAAATATCCTCATTTTTTCGTGTTTATCATTCTCTCCGCGTCATCATTTGCGGAAAGCATGCATTTCCACGGAGTTCGTACAGCGCGACGATTTTTGCAGAGGAAAGCGAGCTCGATTTGTCGTTTCTTCGCGAAAGGAATTCCAACATCGAATTTTCGAGAACCTCGGCCAACGAAGTCGCCTGAAAAAATGTATCATCCAGCGATGCTGATCGTCGATGAAATTTTATCAGCTGATCGAAACTCGGATCCAAACTCCATTCTTCATTTTCCAACGGGAACGATTCGCCGCTTATTCATGGCTGTAAGAAAATGGGATCTCAATCTCGTAGCGATGTGTATTGGTTCCCGTTTTCGCCGCTAGATGGCTACGTCGTTTTCGCGCTCCCGCGTGTGAAGGAGCGCGAGTCTCGAAGTATAGTCTCGGTCGAGTCCTGAGGCAGGCCATTTCAATGTACTGCAACACGAAAATTGTAGTTTTATTCCAATTTTTGGGCAGACTCGGAGATCTGCTATCATGAAATACTAAATTAAAAATACATCGCTCGTCAAAGCTTTTCTGTCCGCAAGCGAAAAGAAATCCGCACAAAAACCGGTCAACGATTCGCACGTCGCCGATTGCCTCGCGCGACTAAACTCTCAATTGGCGATCTGTTTGGTCAAGGCTCGCGAAATAGTTGCGCTGAAAAAATGACTCACGGAGAATTGAATGCTGGATAAAAAAGTTGTGTACACGTTGACAAAGCAATGTTCGAGGTGCAAAATCGGCGTCGGAGGAGATCAAAGTGATTAAAAATTCGTCGACGCTAGATTCGTCGATTCGCTGTTGCGTTTTGCGTGAAAACGAGGAAGCGTATGTATTTTTTGTGCGGCCTTCGCGGGGCCGCCGATCGAACGGTATTCTCAGAGGTGGTGATGCGATTCCACGCAGCTCCATTAATCAAGGCTACTCGAAGCTCCACCGGATGGAAAAAAGCTCCAATCTCATTGAAACAAAGCCGCTTGTTTTTCCGACGACATCCAAATAATTTCCACGCGCCGAATAGAGGTCGAAAATGTCGGCGCGTTGCTGTCAGCGACTGAAAATTCCACGATTCGCGCCGCCGCGTGAAAAACGTCCCGAGTGGTCCGTTTTCAAATCGCGCTGCAATTTTCCTGTTCCAGTAATTTTACCGCGAATTTTCCGCACCGCTGGAATTTCACGCGGCTATGAATTCGGTGACGCGGAAATTTCGCGCTCGATCAATCGCTAACGACCTCATAGCTCGAGAACGGAGCATGTTAGAGAAAAAAGTGTCCAACATAAAAGATGGAGAATGCGATGGTCTACAAAAAAGATTCTCAGAAATTTTGTCGTAGGATGCGCCGTTGACGAGATATTTAACGAAACGTGTTCTCCAAAATTGCAGCGCCGCTGCGCTACGTATTCGGCGAGCATTGGGCACTGTATTTCGTAATTTGCGGCATAAAAACCTCGACTACCAATTATCACCGGCATCGGGCTGCAACAAACGAACGGTGCATCCAGTTCCAATATCGATGGCAAATTTCCACGCAGAAAGTGGATAAAAACATCCAGCATTCAAAAGAATTCATTCGATTTTGAGTTATTATAGCTCATCTACATTTTTTTAAAACAAAATTCGATTCAAGTGTCGATTATTCATTAGCATTGATTAGTGGTTTATTTTATAGGTACGATTATTTCTTAGATTCGTGTGTGTACGAATTTTCGAATTCAGGCAAAATCAGAAATTGAAATTATTCGATCAACAATTAGGATGATAATGTAAATATGCGAATTTGATATTTTTGAAGCGAACTATTATTTTGGTACACTATTTGGCGGTCGGATTTGAGATGAATGAAGTTGAACGTTAGCGAGGATATTTCACGTAGTTCCGAAATTCCCGGGTAGATGTCGACGCTCCGGATCATTCTTTCGCTAGTCAAGTTGATGGGCGAGTGAAATATAATCTGGGACCACTTGCTCATGTAGATTTCTTGCGATAGAGTAACCCTCTTATTACTTTGTCTAATTTTTGGTCAGAAGTGGTCTATATGATACTGCACTTCGCGTTAAATTAATAACCGCAACATTTCCAAAATTTGTAACTGCTCAACGATGAGCCAAGTTCCCGATCGTCAATCAGTGGACAGAGCAATTTATAAAGATTGCCCACTCCCTCAACAAAACATATTCACTTGTTATAACACATTCTATAATAATGCACGTGTCATTTTTAGGAAATTAAACTACAAGATTTTTACTGTTGAACATAAGAAATTTCTGTTAAATTAATCCTTGTAGCACGACAACCGGATAACTTGTAATTGATTTAATGAAAACTGTAATTTATACAGCTAGTTGCTGTAAAACTATATTTTGTGCTAATTGTCTAGTGATTTGAAAAATTGATATAGAAATCATTCTATCTGCGAAAACATTTTCACCATCTACAATATCACGGAATTCGGGGCATTGAAATTTGGCACGCATATTGGTTGTTTTAAGTGGCATTCGTGCATTTCAACTTCTGCATAGAAGCACTACGCCGTTTTGTGAAGATGGCGCCACGAGAGGGATACTTGGTAGCCATACCATTTTTTGTCGCTAGAGACTCGAAACGATTGTATATTTCTCGCAAGTACAGTTTCCGGACCAATGAAGTACATCCGAATACAGCAGTGTTACGTGTGGCAGTACTTTTTTCTATAACGTATTAATTTTTGAGATTAGTCGAGTTATAGAGCAATTTTGAAAGCCACACTACCGTTACTTTGCTCTACCAGTCACGAGTACGAGTTATGACCGATAGAGTACGCGATTAGATACATTTTCGCGCAAGTACAATTACGTCAAGCAATGGTCAGGTGTTCTTCCACAACTCCGGCAACTTGCAATACTTTATCCATGTTTTAAGAATTTTTGAAGTGAAACTCAATGGTCACCGAGTGCAACTCACCGCTTATTGAAATTAATCAAAGATACATAGCTGACTATCAGTCTCTCTGTGTAGACGTTACACGGTATGAGATTTACAGTCGAGGCATGCACGATTCGAATGTAAACGATCGGCAACGAGTATTGTAATTCGATAATCAATCAATTTTCGGTTTCCAGCTACTTTCCGAGACGCGAGCGTATTATTCGTGTTATAAAAACTCACGAGTTCTCGAATCACGAAATTCGCTACGTTAGACATTTTTTTACTCTGCGGGAAAAAACGAAAAATTGCGGCATCATCTACCAACTGTCGAGCTGTCAAACGATCCGCAAAATACTCATTCGAATCTTTTTCATCGTCATTGGTGACAATAATGATGCCGAGTCACGTACGATCGTACAAAACGTATCAAATAGCGAATAAATAATTAAAAAAATAAGCAAATAAAGAAATACATTTCAATGAAATATATGAAAATGCATCGAATAAATTTAAACGCAAAGTACAACGATAATAAATTTCAGACGAGGAAAGCATACTTGTGCAGACAATTTGATCAAAATCCAAATCAAATGCGAGTCATTCGCGTAAATAAAAAACTGTTAGCCACAGTTTTGCACCATATACCTTCAACCGACCGAGAATCGTCCGCTGATAGAAGAGATACGAAAAATTGTTGAAATTATAAAAAACGTGCTCGCTTCTAAGAAAAATGAGCATTTTCCTGTCTCTTCAATTGAATTTTATTTGGAAAATTCGATATTTTCCTCCATATTTCAAATTGCTCGCGTAGCAATGAATACTCGAGCCCATTTTCTTATTCAGCATCCAAATTACGTCCGATGAAAAAAGCGCGCTCGTCCGAAAGAAGATGACGACAGGGAATGAAAATCCTGTCTAGAAAGGGGAAAAATGAAAATCATCGGGCTATCGGTGTTGGAAACGGCCGCGCGCGTCGCTTCTCCCCTTTCCCCTCGCACATCCTCTATTCTCTTACACATGTCCGTTGTACGAGCGCGAAGGGGGTCGGAGAAAAAACGTGGCGGGAACGCGAGGCCCCCTCGATCGGCACCTGGACCACGCGAGCGCGATATCGGTGCACGTTTCACCCTTCCATTCACCCGTGTCTCTTCGGCGGTGCCCTCCGCAGCCTTTCAATCGGTCCACTCGCGTCGTCTACGCCGCGCCGTCGTTGGAGTATCCCCCCCTGCCCCCCGCCCCCCCCCCCCGTTACTTCATCGCGACGCGAGAGAGCGGTCCCCCGGGCCACGATGACGTAGCCGAAGCCCCCTTCGCGCCGCCACCTTTTTAAATCTTGCTCCCCTAAAAAAAAGAAAATAGAAAGCGGCAAAAAGTTTAACCCCCCGCGTCACATTGAAGGGTTGTTTTAAATAATAATGGAACGGGGCAACCCGCCGGGCCACGAGCCTTCTCTACGACCTCGCATCCAGTCGCTCGCGGTCCCTCGAAGCCCTACAACGAACCTCACGGAAATTCGGCTCCGCGATTCCTTTTTTTAACCACACATTCTCCTCTCCACAACGTTTACCCATCTTTTACCTACGTTTTCCTCCGTTCTCAATTTTTCACCTCGCGTTTTGCATTTTCCCTGATTTTTTTTCATTCGTACAATTATGGTTCCCGATCGCCACTCGATTGTTTCCCTTTTTATCCGTTTTTTCAACCCAAAATTTCATCTGAAACTGTTCATTCGCCTTCCAAGTCATCTCTCATCTTTATCTCGTTGTGTTTTCAAGTCGCCATTTTTTTTTTTTTAATTCTCGAACATTCTAACTGTTAACTTTTTTTTATTTCGCCGAGAAATTCATTTTCTCATTTCCTCTTTTTTTTATGCCGTTTCCTTCATATTCTACGAATTTATTCATAATTTTTTACACCGTTTTTATAGTATACTTTTTTTTTTTGGAAATCGGATTTTTTTTTTTTAACAATAGTTAATTTGTCATTGTTTTCTTTTTTTCCTTCTTCATTTTAGAATCACCTGGATCAACTTTGGAATTTTATTCTTCGTCGTAGGATTTTTTTGATTTTCAAATTTATTCATTTTCCCTAGATTTTCCGGCTTGTCCACTTTATTTCAACTTTTCTGGAACCGTCGATGAATTCGAACTAAATGAAAATATATAAAAAAGAGAGTAAAAAGTCGTCCGTGCTTCGGGCGCCGAATGCGGCAGTGATTTTTTTTCATTGTTTCTGGTGCGATAAACAAGTGACGAGTGATGAGTGAAGAATCATAGAAAGTGATATCGGCGTGAATCGAGTTGATTGACGTTGGTTCACACCCAGAGATACGTCCCTCCAAATTTCGTGCGAATATTCCAAATGCCTTCCGAGTTCTGGCGATCTGAATTCTCGAAGTGAGGAATTTTGGGTGTACTACGGAAACACAACCTCGCGCGTCGTCATATTAATGAGTCGATCCGCAATTAAAGCAATCAACGACAAACTAATACCGTTCATGCAACCATCTGGAGCAAAAAGAGTTTCGAAAAATCCCAAAAAATTCGAAAACGTGTTTGAAAAAAGTTTGGCGAAAAATTAAATAAGCAAAATATCCCCAGTTCGCTGAATAAACCGTGAAAAAGGGAGTAACGAGTCTAAACCGGATGGAATTTGGAAAATACGGATGCAAAAAATTTGAAAAAAAACGTAAAACGAGTAAAAAACTGTTTTCGAGGGATAAAAAAAATGTTAATTAGTAAAAATGAAAATAAGTTCGAAAAACGAGGCGGAATTGTGAGGATTAAATGCTGGGGTGTAGAGACTGGATTTTTTGTGATTTGGCAGTGTTTGAAAACGGGGTGAAAACCGAATGAAACAAATGCGAATCGGATGCTTAAAACGCGGAGGAAAATGGACGTATGAGAGGTGGACATTTTTGGGAGGAAAGAAAAAGCGAGAGGAAAGAAATTGATAGGGGGATTCCGCGTAACCTACCCCGATTGTGTAACGCTGGTTCCGGGCAGGCGGAACACACTCGAAAACGAAAGCATCGATCCTACGTTTTCTGAAGACAACCTAACCTCCCTCGTCGCAGCCGTTCCCTCCGTCCGCGTCTCCCCGGCATCAGGGCGACGTGGCTTTTTCGTGGATGCGGCGCGAGGGAGAGAGAAAGGAGGGTCGACGCGGCGCGGAGGAAGGGGATGAACATCGGGGAAAGGGGGATGAGGATGATCGAAGGGGTCGGAGCGGGGATCTGCCTTCGGGGCCAGAAACTGCGGAGGGACGAGGATTTTCGGAAGGGAATTAGAAGGGGTTCGCTCGATCGCGATTCCACGCCGCACAGATTTTTCATTTCCAAACCAATCCGACAATTTTTATCGCTGGCTACCATTTTTCCAAAACAACAACCCTTCCGGCTACCTTCATCTGTTTTTTTTTTTTTGGCAACTAGCCGAAACCCCGCCCATCTCGTTGCAGCTTGCAGCTTTAGGTGTTAAGCCTCAGCTTTTTAGTTCTCAGCCTTCAGGTTCTCAGCCTTCAGGTTCCCAGCCTTCAGGTTCCCAGCCTTCAGGTTCTCAGCCTTCAGGTTCCCAGCCTTCAGGTTCCCAGCCTTCAGGTTCTCAGCCTTCAGGTTCTCAGCCTTCAGGTTCTCAGCCTTCAGGTTCCCAGCCTTCAGGTTCCCAGCCTTCAGGTTCCCAGCCTTCAGGTTCTCAGCCTTCAGGTCCCCAGCCTTCAGGTTCTCAGCCTTCAGGTTCTCAGCCTTCAGGTCCCCAGCCTTCAGGTTCTCAGCCTTCAGGTTCTCAGCCTTCAGGTTCTCAGCCTTCAGGTTCCCAGCCTTCAGGTTCCCAGCCTTCAGGTTCTCAGCCTTCAGGTTCTCAGCCTTCAGGTTCCCAGCCTTCAGGTTCTCAGCCTTCAGGTTCTCAGCCTTCAGGTTCTCAGCCTTCAGGTTCTCAGCCTTCAGGTTCTCAGTCTTCAGGTTCTCAGCCTTCAGGTTCTCAGCCTTCAGGTTCTCAGCCTTCAGGTTCCCAGCCTTCAGGTTCCCAGCCTTCAGGTTCTCAGCCTTCAGGTTCCCAGCCTTCAGGTTCCCAGCCTTCAGGTTCCCAGCCTTCAGGTTCTCAGCCTTCAGGTCCCCAGCCTTCAGGTTCTCAGCCTTCAGGTTCTCAGCCTTCAGGTCCCCAGCCTTCAGGTTCTCAGCCTTCAGGTTCTCAGCCTTCAGGTTCTCAGCCTTCAGGTTCCCAGCCTTCAGGTTCCCAGCCTTCAGGTTCTCAGCCTTCAGGTTCTCAGCCTTCAGGTTCCCAGCCTTCAGGTTCTCAGCCTTCAGGTTCTCAGCCTTCAGGTTCTCAGCCTTCAGGTTCTCAGCCTTCAGGTTCTCAGTCTTCAGGTTCTCAGCCTTCAGGTTCTCAGCCTTCAGGTTCTCAGCCTTCAGGTTCCCAGCCTTCAGGTTCCCAGCCTTCAGGTTCTCAGCCTTCAGGTTCCCAGCCTTCAGGTTCCCAGCCTTCAGGTTCCCAGCCTCCACCTTTAGGTCCACCGTTCCCAGTTTTCACTCCTCTCACCTCGTTTCCCCGTTTCTTGGCTCTCCGCACCTTTGTCTGCATTTTTTCCACCTTTCCTCGCGCGTCTCCTCGTTCGGTGGAACGACAAAGGCAGATAGCTGCTGGAAACGAGTTTGTGGCCGCGCGCTACCCTTAAATTGCGCGCGGATGACGCGACAGAATGTTAAATTAAAAACTAACGGTGATTCTGATTGAGCCTCCTTCTCCCCTTCCTTTTTTTTCACCTTTTCCAAAGGTTGCGCCTCGCTTGTTGCCCGTTCGCCCGCTTTTCTTCCGCCGATACCTTCTGTCGCCTTTCTCCATGTCGAAGACAGACTGACGGACGGGGTACCTACACCGCTCCCTCGTCACGCTCCATCTCCCTCGAGCCGTGAAATTCCAGTGGAAAAATGTGCTTTTTGTCGCGGGCGAGGTTGATTTTATGGTTTTCCGAATTATCATTGCTCAAAAACCTAACAAAAAATTAATAACAACAGCAACGATGCCAACGATAATGATGAGGACAGTCAAATCGGCGGAGGCTGTATATCAGAGGTTAGATCGCCCTCGTCGCTGTAATAATAATAATCTATGATGGCTGTCCGAGCGCTGGCAGCGGCATCTCGGACTCTTTATGCTCGGACGTTGGCTTTTTATCGCGCTACTTTGACTTTATGGCTAGTTTCGGTCGGCGAAGGTCTTGGGGAGTGCCGTTTGTTGACACGACGATGATCGTTGCGATGGGACCCTGAGATTTACGACGAATGCCACGAAGATGTACCGATTTTCAGCTCGCGCCCCATCAATGGCGCGCTCCTTTGTTTCCCGCGCTACGGCGGCCATCTTGTCGAGGCGTCGCGCGCGCGAAATGGCGTCGTAGGCGCGAAATACCGCGGCAGATCCGCGTAACTCCTCGTAAATTCGATTGTTTTCGCCGGCATCTCCTCGCGCTGCGCTGAATAATAATTCGGAAAATTGGATTCGCGATCGAAAATTAAAACGGGGGGAGAAATAATTGGTGACAAATAAATCGAGCATACGTATGGGAACGTTTTTTCGGAAATAGTCGCGAGTATAATAAACGAGTGGGAGGAAAAATGGGAACAAATTCGACAGTTTCTTTGGGACTTTTCGCCAACGCCGACAACTACCCGCCGGTTATTTGTTATTCGCCGCCATTTTGCGGGAGACATCCCGAAAGTTTGGAAAATAGCCCGCAGGTCCGTCGGGGCGTTCGGCATCGGCAAAGGACAAGAGTCGGGCATCGGACAATAGTGCGTAGGGTTCTCTATCCGGTGGGTTGGGTCACCCTGACCCTCCGTCGCGTAGGGAGCGCCTCCTGCCCATTGGTCAGGGCTCGGCTCTGACCCTCGCCAAGGGCTATCGATTATTTGTTGTCAATTCCATTCCCGTAATAATCCGCCCCGTCCGCGATTTCCCCCTTTTCCCACGAGGAAAATGGGGGCTCCTTTTCATTTTTCCTCTCGCCACTATTTTCCACCTCCATTTTCCACAATAATAATCCACTCCCAATTACCCGTTTCACCGGCAATTCCACTCATTTTTTAACTCCCTGTCATCCCAACGAATTTTCGCACTTCAATTATTTCCATTTTCCCATTTTTCCAATTTCAATTCTCTTTCAATTACATCTGCCCTGTTGACTTTTTCCTACTTTTCCTCTTCACTCGTCACGTTTGTCTCTTACAATTATCTATCAATTCGCTTTTCCCAATTTTAACATTTTTCTTGCATTTTTTTCAACGTTGCTCTTCACTTTATTTCTCATCGCTCGACTTCCACTTCAATTACCATTTTCCCCGTCAATTTTCCCGCCATTTCTCTGCACTTTATTTCTCATCAATTTCAATTATTCTCATTTCAATTATCATTTTCAATTATCAATTTATTTTCCCCGTCGATTTGTCGATTTCCATTATTTTCTGGGTGGTATAAATATTTCCCATAGGTTTTTTACAGTTGATCATTTTGTTTTTCCGTTGAATTGCCTTTTTTCAATTTTCCAAACGCCAGAATTTCCCGCCCAATTTTCCTTTCGATGTGCAGTGCAACGTCCCGCAATTTTCCCTTTCAATAATCGTTTTGTCTAGACGAAAGTTCTCGTTCGTTTGACCGTTGGTTTTTCAATTACATCTCGTACGAGCGATTTCCCTCTTCTTCGTTCAATTATCTCTCCTTCCTTCTGATCGACGGAAGTTGTTAGGCCGCCGCGAGGTAGGAATGCAATGCGCGTGACGTGCGGGATGATCAGAGGCTCGCGGAATTGCATTTCGCAGTATGATTCGGGGAATCTCTTCGTTGTCTCATATTGAACTGTCACATCGAACGGGAAGAACGAGGAGAAAAAAAGCGACGGGAAAACTCATCGTCGTCGATTCTCATGCGGCGAGTCGCGAATGCATCGACTGTCGCTCGTGAGACGACCGAGTTAATTGAGTCGGACGCGACGGCACGGGAGCGGAGACGAAAATCGGACGACCGGGGAAAAATAGAGCCGAGAGAGCGAAATGAGAATTGACGCCCGCGAGAGGATATTTTTTACCTCCCGATCCAGGAATTTCGATTCTCGTTTGCATTTCACCGGCCCCGGAAGATTTCTCATTCGCCTTCGCTGATTTCGCCCAATCAACGACACCGGACCCCCCGCTACTTGCCAGGTATTTCGAATGCCATCCAACGATGAGAGCAAAGTTGAAGGTGCGCATAATTTGTCAAAATATTTATCACGACTTTGTTTATCATTACTATAATATATTGAGAAACACTGTAATTACCTGTCGCGGAAGTGTTGGTTATTCGTCCCCAGCATCAAGACGTTGACCGTTCAGCTGTGAAGCTAGAGTAATCTCATTGCTCAAATCGAATCGAACGGTTCGAGAGTTATCAAATGCCACAGCGAAAAAAAATTATGAAACTGAAGAGAGAACTGAGATAAAAAGTAGGAAAATATAGTCTTCGGTTTCCATGAGATACAACGAGTGCAACTAGCCTGTTACCGCGAAAGGAATGACGAGCAGCGTCATATTTAATAGGCACATTGTGTAGATTCAATGTATTAACTTCACCTGTATGTATGTTGGTATATTTGTATGTTTGTATGTTTGTATACTTCTATGTTTATATGTTCGTATGTTCGTATGTTTGTGTATTTGTATGTTCGTAGGTTCGTATATTTGTATATTTGTATGTTCGTATGTTTGTATATTTGTATGTTCGTATGTCTGTATGCTTGTATATTTGTATGCTTGTATGTTTGTATGTTTGTATGTTCGTATGCTTGTGTATTTGTATGTTTGTATGTTTATATGTTTGTATGTTCGTATGTTTATATATATTTGTATCTTCGTATGTTTGTATGGTCGTATGTTTGTTTGTTCGTATGTTTGTATATTTGCATGGTCGTATGTTTGTCCGTTCGTATATTTGTATGTTTGTATGTTCGTATGTTTGTATATTTGTATGCTTGTATGTTCGTATGTTTGTATGCTTGTATATTTGTATGTTTGTATGTTCGTATGTTTGTATATTTGTATGCTTGTATGTTCGTATGTTTGTATGCTTGTATGTTTGTATGTTTGTATGTTCGTATGTTTGAATGGTCGCATGCTTGTATATTCATTTACTTGTATGTTCGTATGCTTGTATATTTGTATGTTTGTATGTTTGTTTATTTGTATGTTTGTATATTGTTATGTTCGTATGTTTGTATGTTTGTAACGGAATCTTCGAGCGCGATTTTCACCCACTTCAAAACGTCAGATTAATTTCAAATTTTGCACACGTATCGAAGACCGATGACAATACAATAATTTAGGAACAACAAAATTTAAAAAATTTTGTTTTATCTAAAATTCAAATTCAAAAATTTTGAAAATCTACAAAATACGAAAATAAATTCTAGTTTCAAGAAATCTAAAAAAAAAACACGCTTTGATAATAGATTGAACTTAGAAATTGAACATAAATTATAGCCTTAGTTATAATACCTTACTATTTCCATTTCAAAATGCAGAGCTAGTCTAAAAATGTAGTGCAAAGCATCTCACGCTTTCCCTACAACAACATTAATTTTCTCGTTCATCTCTTTATTCTTATACAGAAATTTATTTTTTACTGATTATTAGTTTTTTTAAAACTACAATTTATTTACCACTTTTTAGTTCAATCCGTTGTAAAAGTGTGTGTGTTTGTGTTTTTTTTAAAACTACAATTCGTTTGTGTTGATTTGAGAGTAACATTTGAAAAGTGTTACTTCGGTATCAAGCAACTCTCTCGTGTGTTGAAAAACGGACTGCGAGAACGACGCTACTCGACACGCTAAAATGTTAAATATTCTGCACAAACATTTCTGCACTTTACACTATGGCGGAAATTTTTTCACCGTGTAGAACGTCCGTTTCGAGGACTATAACGATATTTCTCACGTTAATTGCATTGTCGCGCGTCGTGGTCGGGGCGGAGGGTCTCGGCCCTCCGCGCCATCCGCGCGTCTACGAACCGAGCTTCGAGGCTGTTAACGTAATCGCAGCTAAGAAAATGCCCGAGATTACGGAGCGAGCGAAACGGCGAAGGTTGCGACTATGCAAAAAAGGTGGAAGAAAAAACTCGCTGATCCAATTTTTATCCGCCCTCGACTAGTCGACAAATTCGAGTAGCGATCGATCATCGAAAATTGCGGAGAATTTCCGCATCCTCCGAAGAGCCGCAAGAAAACGAACTTGAAAAAACCGAGCTTTGCGATTTTTCGCGCAAGTTGAATGCGCAAAATCTTGAAAAACAGTTGATCGTCGCTGAAAGGATGGAAAAATATTTCCTATCAGCTTGATATTTTCTACCACCAAAAAAAGTCGAGATAAACCGACGACAATAGAGCAGAGAGCAAGTATTCTACAATGCCAGCTCCTCGGAACTACTTACTCTGAATACGATTCGAGAATCGTGGAGAATTCTTTGTACAGGAGATTTTGGAAAAAAGTGTGATCCTGCACCAGTCGCACGTCATTCGGTGAGTAGGAAACGCGAATAAAATCGCAGAATGGGATTATATTAGAACGAATGTACACGAACGAGCGTGCCGTGAAAGATGCGATTACCTGAAATACGTGCAACGGGATCCGCGAGGTGAAACGCGAGCGGATGAATAAATATGATATAATGTTGGGAGCAAAGGAGAGAGAAATACGGAAAACAAGAGAAAGAGCGCCAAAACTAGATTAGATCCCAAAAACGTCGAGGAGCCAATGCATAATAGCAGAACCGAAATTCGCATCATCTGCGCGTAATTTTTTACGTAAAATAGAAATTTAAAAAAAAAAAACATTAAAAATAAATACAGCAACTGTAACAAGTATAGCTGTATACGCGCGTAATCGTATAGCTGTATTGCACGATTTTGACGATTTAAACAGCTGCTGGCACAGTTTGGGCGGCTTCAAGTACGCAGACCTAACATTAGTGGGAACATTGTTCCAAAGAGCTGGTCCAAATATACAAGGCAAATAGTATATAATAGGCGTACCTAACAACATGTCTCAGTTGTGCCAAGGCAACGTGGAGATCGAGCTCGTGAAACGTGAAATTAGACCAAAAAAAAAAAAAAATAGTGAGAAAGAGAGAGATTCAAGTTTGTTACATCTCGGGGTAGTATCTTGCCCGATGCTTGTAGTACGAGGTTCAGATTATACAAATAGTCCTGTTGTTAATACAGCACCTAAACGAATAGTAAAGCGATTGGAAAGGAATAAGGTTACAATATTTTTACGCTCTCTCTCGATTTGAGAATTGACGTTGACAATAATAGATACGAGTAAATTCGAGTAAACCAGGACAGCAGTGTCGTAATTAGCGCAGAGAGAACGAGAGATAGATAGATAGATAGATAGATAGATAGGTTTAATTGTTGTACATAATGATTGCTGTATGAAAAATATATATATATATATATTTATAGGAGTCACAAAAATCAATTATAGAATACGAGTAGAATAATAATACCACAAATTATAATAATAATAATAATAGTAATAGACGAAAAAGAAAGAACAAAATATATATTAGGAATGACGTTAACAACAATAGGAGTGGACAAAAATGTTGGTAATTGAGCGAGAGAGAGAGAGAGAGTGGACGGCATGAAACGGATTAGGTTCCGAGTTGCACCGTGGCGTTTTTCCAACCGGCAGGTTTCTCGCACGCGGAGATACGAAACCTCGGCAATAATACGATTACCGCGCGCATTTCCATACGCCCGATACTAATAGACTTTTCACTCGCCATTTTGTCTCGCGCCTCGTACCGCGCGCGATCCTCGGCCTCTGCGCGCAAGAATTTCTTTTTTTCCACCATCCGCGCTGCCTGCTCCGTCCGGGCGTACGCGCCGCGTGCGGATCGTTGCGCCCGCGCTCGCGCGCTCGCTCGCCCCGTCTCGCTCGCTCTCGTTGTTGCCGCGCGGCGCGCTCTTCCCGTCTCGCTCGCGCGCGCTATCGCCGCGCCGCGCCGCTCGCTCGCCCCGTCTCGCTCGCACTCGTTACTGCCGCGCCGCTCGTTCGCCCGCTCGCCGCCTCCGTCGGTCACGTCGCGACCGACCACCACCACCTTACTCGGTCGGCTCGGACGTGCGCGTTCATTGGCCGGTCGCATTACCCGTGCTGACGTCACGCGGCCCCCGAGTCCATTCAAGACGGGGATAGATGGTTGGCTACGGGGCTTCGGGGGGCGTCGAGAGACTTCGGATCAGAGTTTCTCGCATTCGGACGGCAAGGTTCGTCCATACTAGAGCGTTTCGCGCGGCGCGCGCGTTCGTTTTCAGAAAATCGAACGTCCGTTTGTCGTTTTCGCGAGGAGGCTGGGAAAAATCGCGAATTTCGACAATGGCGGCGCCACGTTTGCTCGCCACCGAAAAACTGGCCATGTCTTTGCCCCGCCGCGGTTCAACTTTTTCCCGTCCCGCGCCTTCCAACGGTCATTCTTTCGTTTTTTCGAACGCGACGGTTTTATTTTCCGCCACCGCTGCGGTGGCGCGACATTTTTTGGATTTTTGTGCGGTTCGGAGTGGATTTTCAGTTTCCGGTTTTCCCCCCGATTGTCCACGTCGCGAGGCTGCTCGGAGGACTGATGCGGAAACGTCGAGGTAACCTCATTTTTTGCATGATTTTTCCGAATTTTTCGAATTTTCCGAACGGTTTTTGAAAGGGGACGCGAAACACGCTCCGTGTTTGCGCGGCGGTAAGGTGGTTCATTGACTGCGCTTGAACTGCAGCTGCCGCCGGTTGCAACTGAAGCCGGAGATTACGTAATCTGGAGATGTCAAGTTTCCTACCTAACCTAACCGGTGAGCACAGCTGAATCGTCGAGCGTCCATTCATATGCGAGTTGCCCTTCGACCCGGTAAATCATCAACCCGATTCGACTCTGCCTGGCGAGTTCTCGCGGGAATTCAATGGGAACGGTTTAAAAAAAAAAAAAAATTTTGTTGGTCGTCCAGAATTGAATCCCTTGCCACTATTACTTATCGCGATGGTAGCTCGACGTTCGAGCTTGAGACTGTCAATTGTCAGTGGGAACAGAAATCGACGGTTGTTTAAAATAATTGAAAATTATTTTACCATGCGAATTTTTCAATGTTGGTTGAAAAGGATGAAATACTTAGAATTAGCGCGTAATCGGCATCATTGTGTGGAAGTATTCCACAGGTCGCGAGAATTGACGATATTTCAGATGATTGTGAATTATTAAGTTCACAAGAATTGAAATAAATCAAGTATCCCGCGATAATTACAAATGATTTGAGTTCGATTTAGCCGACGAGTTATCACGAGTGAGGATAATTGAACGAATCACGAGAATTGAAAGGATAGTTAACGATAATTGAATTTTCGAAAGAATGGAAAATATTTGACGGTCGCATAAAACGGAAATTAATGGCGATAGCATCGCGAATGGAAAAATAGGTGACGACGGAAGGTGGGAATAATTGAAAGTGTCGCGAACAGAGACAGGAATTGAAAATGCCACGCGAAGGTCGGGATAATTGAAAACATCGCTACGAACCGGAGAAACGAGAAAATAGTCGTAGAAAATCGAAGAAAATGAAAAATCAAGGGAATTGAATATATCACAAAAATCACAAGAATTGAAATATCACAAAAATCACAAGAACGGAACATACCGAAATTGTAGGCATCGCGGAGACACTCGCAAGAATACGAAATATTGCGAGAACACACCAATGTAGCGTATATCGAGACAGGCATCACAAAACTTTCGCGAGAATTGAAAATATCACAATAATTGTGGATACAAATATTGGACAGGAGCAGAATACATGCAAAAAATCGGATATTCCACCGCAATTCCCAAAATTGAAAGTATTACAAGCTTGCTGTAGCGATAGTATCACAATAAGAGTCACAACGACGGAGAATGTAATTGAAAATGTGACGACAAAGCAGAGGAACGAGAAAATAATCGTACGAAATCGAAGAAATTGAAAAATCAAGAGAAGTGAATGTATCACAAAAATCACAAGAATTGAAATGATCACAAAACTTGCCTGAATGGAAAATACCGAGAACGAATTCGAAATATCGTACGATACGAAATAAGAAATAATGTTAGAACGTATCAACGAAGCATGTATCAAGAAAGGTATCACAAAATTGTGGCGAGAATTGAAAATATCACAATGATTGTGGATATAAAAATACGCCACTAGTAGGAAACGAGCAAAAAATCGGATACTTGACCGTAATTCCGAGGAATTGAAAGTATCACAAGCGATAATATCACAAAAAGAGTAAAATAATAATTGAAAATATTTCTAGTAAGGGTGAGAATTGAAGTGAACGCGATATCATCGAGGATAAGAAATATCACAAAAGGGTTGGGACGATTGCATACGTCGCAAACGATCACGATATGTCGGGAACGGTTTGTGATCACTCGCAGACTAGCGTCAATTATGATTCATTGGTAAAAAGCAGATTATTTCTGAAATATGGGGACTGGGAAATCGCGGGGCGGGGTAATTGAAATTGCATCGCTGATCACAAGAGGATCGGCGATGAAACGTTTCTTCGTCGCGTCGACGGCGTTGCGAAATCGTGAACTTATCGAGGCATGTAGACACAAAGATACGAGGCACACGCGTGCGATACGAGGTCGTGAAACTCATTGTCCTGCGGCTGGCCAGTTTCAGTTTCGGTCTCTACTCGAGTGAATACGAGATTCGAGAGCTGGCGCGGTGTGTTATGCTTCACCTGCATCACGTAATTCCACCGACACCGACGCCGGTCTCACCTTTTTCACGAAGCCAGATCCTTTTTCCATTTCTGAATGGTAAAAAAGACTCGGCTGAAGCCTTCGTTCGCCACCTCGTTCCCCTCGCACCTCCCCGCCCGTTTTTCGATCTATAGCTCTCGGAACCGAATCGCATTTGCGCCACGAAGAAGGAGGCGCGAGCGTAAGTAACGTACCGGAGATAATCTAGCGACAAGGTTAACCTCGACGCCTCGAACGCCGTCGATTTTAACGAAATAACTTTTTGCTACCACCAGCGCTGAATTTATTGCCATCGACGGAGCCGAGGCGGGATTTCTAGCCGCTCACAAACGACATCCGGATTTCCCGCGAATTTCCCACAGTCCGATTTCCCTACCGCTTTTCGATTCCGCCTCGATCTTCGTGGAGCAGCAGCGGAGCTCTCGTACGTTGTCGTTTCGGATATTCGAGTCGAGTTGTCAAAAACTTTCCTGAGCCTCGGCGGCATCTTCACTCCAAATCTTCTCTTCGTTATTGTTCAGCTTATACGTGTAGAGGTCAACTTCGCGACGAGCCGAGTTCACCCGGGGCGGTCGACGCTGCTATTCCACGGCGGTCGCGTTGCGCGTGAGACTACAGCTTTGCCCAACATTCCCGCGAGCTCACCTACAAAGTTCAAGCATCAGCTGAGAGCCTCTCGTCCTCCGCGTGCCTCGCTAGCTTCACCCGAAACGGAAACCTCCTCGTTGTTCTCCGCGGTGAACGCAGGAACAGCGACAATTTTTGAAAGACTAGGGGAGAACCTCGGAAACCTGAAACTTCAAAGCCTCGCGAAAGAATCTCAAGCATTTTTGAAAACGGGGGGGGGGGGGGGGGTGCCGTCCAAAATGATATCCACTCTTTGGAATTCGATGCGACGACGAAAAAACGTATCGTTGAAGCTCGGAGCTATATTTTCAAGTTGGTCGCTGGATGAAACGAGATAGCGCAAATGAAGGGGATTTGCGGCGTTAGAAGATACCTGTAACCCGAAATAGCGGAATACCGCGACTTTCTCATTTTTCCTCCCTTGACGGAATGAAACGGCTGGGATGAGAGATTTCTACGGCGTTAAGGTCTATCCGAGGTGAAAAGTCGTCTGACGTTGAGATTTTCTTGTTTTTGGTAGCCCGTCGCTGCTGTGGGAAAGTGGAGGCGAAAGCGGTGAGCGGCACTAGAAATTATCCAAGACTAAAAATAAGCCGTCGTCGTAATTTCGAGAGTTCTCATCTGTTTCGGGGTAGATGGGATGGGAAATCGGATATGAAGTGGGGTAGAGGGTGTGCAGTCCCATCGGAAAGGTTTCGTAGCGCGAGAGCACCGAGAGCACCGGCGAGGATTATCGTCGAGTGGTGAACGTAATTGAATTTTAAACTCTTCGGATCCTCGGCACACAGGTCCTCCCAATCCGCGGTAGAGAGTTTGTCGTCGCAACGTGATGTCCGATCAGTTTTTGGGTTGGCCATGCCAGCAGGGGTCGCGAGGATGACTGTCGACAGGGAACGAGCACCTGTCATGGGCCGTCGTCGAGGCTGGTTTCTGACTTCGTTCGTTAAATTGATCGCTTCTACGATACACCCGGCGAGACGAGGTTGAGCATCACGGGCTGTCCCGATCTCCGTGGCGGTAGCGCTCGTTCATGCCCCATGAAATTGTATTCCATTTTTAAACGAGCCCCTCCATTTTTCTGCTCTGGAACGGATTTTTCCGGAGTCTGAGTCTGACGCGAGATGGGAAGCGAGGCAAACCGCAGAGTCTATCGGCTGAAAACAAAAAAACGAGCCTGCCGCGGAGACGTGGTTATCGATGACGGTACGCTCGAGAAAACCAGCCGGGACAAGAAAGATCATCTCGATTCTCATGGCTGCAAACGCCGAACCCAGAGTTAGCTTCCTGACGAATGCGCTGTGTACCAGTAGAGTACGAAATCTGGGCTGAACGGACGCAATTAGGCTCGTTAGGCCTCAACTGTAATTAGGGCTGGACGGAGGTCGTGGTACATCATTTTGGAGCTCGGAGGTAGTTGAATCAGCTGACATTATCCAAGCATCTTCATCAGTGCAGCCAGCTCGCACGCGTCACGGAGCATCGAGGTTGTGGAAGCATCGAGATTGCAGGGAAATCAGCTTGGAGAAGACCGGGGATTGTAAGGGGTTTAAGATTGCGGGGATACCGAGATCGGGGAAGTAGTTGAACAACGCAGATTACAAGAGTACGAAGATCGAGGATGCATCGAGATTGCGAAAGAATGGGAGTCTGAAGAAAACTTGCAAGATTGCAGGAGCATCAAGATCGTGTAAGCGTCTCTAGTTATGGCGAAGCTGTCTTCGCCGAGGTACGAAGATGGCCGAGATAGTTCGTGTAAAATGACGAGCTCGAGTAACTATTTAAGCGTTGGATCTGTGGGACGATTAATGTTGGGAAAGTCTCTAGGCATTAAAGTTCCGATGGCATTGATATTCCAGGGCATTCAGTTTCTGGTAGTATGGAACTTGGTAGGTGCAACGAAGTTGTGGAAGCACGTAGATGATGGAGAAATATAAACTGTCGAGACACTAGATGCGCGAAAGACCGGGGATCGTGGAAATATGAAAGATGATGTAGTGCCACATCAGGATTGTGGCGAACATCAAAGGGTAACGTTGTAGATGAATCGCAGCTGTGATTGGATAAAGGTAGCGAAGAGACTGAGATTACACGGAACAATGAAGGCTGCGAAAACGTCAGACTCGTAGAAACATGACGATACTGACAGCATTAAGGTTGCGGAAGTCGTAAAGTACTAGAGGCAGCGTTTTCAACGCGCTTACCAGGAATCGCAGGAGCATTAAAATTTCAAGAGCATGAAGCAGCAATGAAGGTGCAAAAAGCCTGAAATTATTCGAGCATTATATCCGTAAAAACTGAGGTCGTCGAAGCATTACGAGCGAACGCGGCTGAAATCGTTGACTGGCTTCCACGTTGTGGAAGAGAGTGAACACATCTACGGAAAGGCAGGATCCAATAAATTGAAATTGTAGCGTCATCAAGGTCACCGAAGGAGGAGGAACCGATATTGGACCGGCGGAGGATTTCGATCGTTGGCATCTCGTAAGATCGCGGGGGAAGTGAAATTGTAGAAGCGCGGCGTGGTAGTTCTTGGTTTCATCTCCTTTTATTTGGCTTCGATCCACTTAAGGATACGTGCCCAACGCCAGATCGTGTGGTTGGGAGCAGTGGTTGGGCCGAGCAGGCACTAGTTCGAGGTGGTAGAGAAGAACAGCTACCGAAGAACGTAGAGCCAGAGGTGTGCGCGTCTAGGTAAGAATCACCCGAGGAGCAGAGGTTCGGTTCCGGATGAGATAATGCGATGTTAGTGGCGAGGCGCGGATGAAATTGTAGAGGCATGACGTTGGCCGACCCAAACTGACATGAATTTTCTCCTTGGAAGTATGAGAAGAACCGCTGGTAGGAATGCTCGCTCCAAGCATGACTTGTATTTACCGGTGTACCTCCGCGTAGTTCAGGGTTTCTCAGCCGTTCCGATAGTCCCTCGAATTCGATGACTCCGAGTCGCGAGACATATCCTTTGGGGAAAGAGGAAAATCTGCGAGAGGTATCCTCGAGATCATTGGAAATCCACATCCCACGGTCGTAACAACCTCTCGAGGTCCTTCTTCAGCCTCTACTCGTAAACGGTTCGGATCACGAACCACGTTGCACTCGTTCTCCACGATTAGACGAAGATCCGTTCAGGCGTCATAAATCCTCACCGTAAAGTTGCCAACGTTCGCGAGGAAATCCTTCGACTCCACCGATCGAAGAGGCTGAACAACGACAGGGGTCATTTTGACCCAACGAAACGAATCTCTGCAGACTTCTCAATTTACTCCGGCTGTCCAATGATTCAGCTGTAGACTTTTTGGGGGCTTTCTGGTCTCGGATCATCGACCCAGCTGACGATGATCTCCGTCCCAGTCGCTGCGGGCTTGGTCACGCGTGATCTGCTCTCTGGAAACGAGTGGCCAGACCTTTGAGTCCACCCCCAAGGACACTTCCCGAGACTACGGTATCCGTTCTAACAAGCTGCGTGTCTTCCAGATACCTTCAGACTCGCTTCGCACCCGATCCACATCCTTGATCCCGAGCTGAAAGCCACATCTGTTGGAATACTCCACGACCCAAGTACTTCGTCGCCAATGCGCGAGTCAGAACTTTGAGCCCATGCCAGAGGCCCCTGCCCCGGTGGATTCTCAGCTGGGATTTAGAATTCTGGCGTATTCCAAACATCCGACGTATGTGAGCAGGGCTGAAACGAAGAGGCAGCTGCTTCGAGGTTCGGTTCTCGAGAGTTGAAAGGTTGCCTACGGTGGTTTGCGTTGCGCTGCACCGTGCAGTTTCCATCTCGAGTTCCGAGTCCCGTCCACATAGTTGTAGGACAACGACCCCAGGTCCTGGAGGCTGTACCTATTCCGCGCGGTTTTTTTCCTCCCGTTTTATCCTCGACAACGGTGTCTTTCTCGACTGCTACGAAGCTGTTCGAGCTGTCATTGTCCCGATATCGGTTCAATGATCGCTTTATCAGTATTCGACGATGACTCGCCGGTTGATTTGGAATACGAGGCCTCGCTTCTCGGCCTCGATCCGGAAGTCTCTGGAAATCTCCGGAATCACGGTTATCCGCAACCTAATCGGATCAAAACGAATGACTGGAGCATCCAACCGGAAGATTCGAGGAAACGGCGTATTATAATCCCAAGGATTGGAATTTCGCAATATCTTCCGGCCATCTCGAGACGCCTCCTTCTCAAAGTCTGTGGCTCGCGCGTATTATCTGTATCAGATGATAAGCAAAAAACGCGTTTCTGCTGCATCATCGACGATAACTGACTGATTATGTTTTGTCAGCTAGACCTCGACTGTTTCGAATACGATTCGATCAGCCCTCTTTTTTCCATCCTCTCTCTCTCTCTCTCTCTCTCTCTCTACCTACCTATCTCCCTTTTTCTCTCTGTCTCCCTCTCTACGGTGACTCTATTCTCGAAACTTTTTTCCAACTTAATCGATCCAGCCCTTCGGATACCATTTGTCGCACGATCGACTTATTTTCAACGAATATCCAGTAAAAAATCGTATAGGAGGTTTTTCAACAAACCATCCACGAGATTTTGTTCTTGTTTAGGGATAACTTTCCTTCTTTCCACAAAATTCCGGTACCACCACTGTAGATTCTAGTGTTTCAATTGAAAACGACAATTTTAAAACATTTTTAAGCGTTTTAGGTATTAAAATACTACGCGTGTTTTATTTTCCCTAATTTAGGGGTTTTAAATATTTTCTATACAATACATTGTGGGGATGTTGCTGAAGGCACCATTCCTTATTTTAATTGAAACCTCTTAGGTATTTAAAAATAAAACATTTGGATGCTTAAAATTAGTAAGAAAACGTCTGTTGGAAACTATTGCTCAAATACACATGTTAAGGGAGAAGCGTACATGTATCGGATTGAAGTACTTGTTGTTGGGTTTACAGTGATTCGTTGGGCAGGTGGTTGATCGCGATTTCGTGGGTGTCACTGAGAGTTGTAGACGCTTCTGTGTTGGGAAACTTTCGTGAAGAGCGTGCTATGGTAGCGAATGAGAGCGTAGGAAAGTCGAGGTAGTTTTGAGGTTAGGATGATCTTGGAAATAAGCGGGGCAAAAAACCGTTGAAAGGCCGAGCTGGTAAGAAGAAGAAGAAGAAGAAGAAAAAGAGAATGGAGCCTGGCGAAGAGGAGGAATAGTGAGAAACAAAAGGAGGGAAAAAATCGACGGCATCTCGCGTTACAGTTTGTTCGCGTGAGAAATTGCTTTCTCTCCGTGTTTCCAGCGAATCGTGAGTCACGATTGTACAAAAACTGAAACGCCGTTCTTCCGTGACGGTACGAGAAAGAATCCGAGCGAAGACCACGCACAAGAAACGGGGATACGAAATAATGGAATCGAACGCGTCGACAAGATGGCCGCCGGTGCTCGAAGCGCGTTCCTAAAGGCATCGCCGCGCGTGCTGCCCGCTCGCTGGCTCGCCGCGGATCGTAAAGACTGATCCTGCAGCCGCGAGAATCGGTTTCTCGAACATCGGCGATTATCTCGTCGAAATTTGTCGAAGGAGAACAAAATGGCTGCCGACTCGGAGTCTTCGAAATCATCTTTCAAGGGGTTTTCGGTACCGCGGAGGACGCGCGCCGCGTCCAGCGAGGTTAGGATTCGCGATCGAGCGAAGCGATAGGCGCGGGCTTGTAGCCGCGTGACGTAAGCCGAAAGTAAACGCGAAGCTTTCACAGAGTCGTCCTTTTTTCCCGGGTTTTTTTTTTGCTTTTCCTATTTACTACGTTCCTTCTTTATTCGCCGCATTTTTCGGCGGTGCGAACAGAGGGGAACTCTCTGCTCGTCGGAAACACGTGTTGGCTCTCAGCTTGTCGATGCGAAGTGAAGTTGCCTCTACGGAGAGAAAAAAACAAAACACTCGCGCTCTCGAGTTTGGGACGATGCTAAAAGCGAAATGCTTCAGATTTGTCGGATTTATATCCCCTTTGCCGATCTTTTTCGCCCACCCTCTTTTTTTTTCAACTCGACTTCACTCACTCTTCATTCACTCGTCTCGTTCGTATCTCGAGATCACGTATCAAATGTCTCTCGCCTCCACCTGACAATGCTCCCTGATGGGATTAGTCTCATCGTACGACAGGAAACTGCAAAATCGATTACGGATTCAATTTTCCGCTGGAAATTTCAACTGATCGTCTCGCTACGGAGGTTATGGACGATTTGGAGTTTTGGCGGGAAATTTGAATTTCCCAGCGATTTCAAATCTTCGAGCAATCCGCAGAAAGCAACGTCTACCGGCATTTGCGTTCCAGAAGCTGTCTGAGAAGGGAAACGCGTTCGTTTAACTTGATAGAAACGTGGCCGATGTTTTTTCGAGGCAACAAAATGGCCGCCTGACATTTTATCGACAGGCGATAAAACCTCCGATATTTCTCCTTTCCGCGCCGATCTTTTTTCCCTTTTTTACTCTCGTCGCTTGCAAATTCTCGTAAAACGGGAGTAGCGGTGAAACTCTGCGTTCGGTGGGAACAATGATCTCGAACGTTCGGATTTTCCCGGATCGTTACGACAGTTGAAAGTCGATCGACGACACGCTTTCTATCACCGTGTTAATTAATATCGCTCGACCAATTAATCTCGCGAACTCGCGAGCACGAAAACAAAAGGCGATCTTTTTCCTCGTCTCGGACGTTGGTCTTCGCTTCGCGATTTCGTCCGATTCGTGACGTCACGCGAGCGTAGCTCGACTTCGCGTTTAATCGTCGCGAACTCGATCACATCGAAGCTAACTCAATCTCGATACCCCCGGCGATAAAACCCACCGGAAATCGTAAAACTATCGAATAATAATATCACTCGATTTCCCTCTCGCCTACAATACTTTCGCGTCCCTTATCAACCGGGAATTCATTTAGAAGTAATCGCGATCGATCTACACTATGCCAGGCAATCGTTCTCCCCAATTTCGCCGAGATCCACGCAAAAAAAAATTGCGATTCGCTCTAGTTCGCGAACGGTCGACGCTCCGACGTTTTCGCGTTAGAATCTTTTCCTCGCAAGCCCCAGACCTATCCGGTTGTAGTATAAGATACCAAAAAAAATTCCCGACACCCGGTATATTGATCGCTCGCGATCGCTTATAGCGCGAAAACTACCGACATTTCGACGTTTTCCCATTAGGATTTTCGTCGCGGGTCGGCCTCGCGCATCGAACGGTGGCGCGAAATACCAAAAAAATACGCGACACCCGGTAGGTGCCCAGACGCGATTGTCTCCTGCGCCGAAACCGTCGATATTTCGACAATTTCGTACGGGGGTTTTCTGTTCGCCTCGTTCAAATGCATCGGCTCGTCGTATCAGATACCAAAAAAATAAAATACAACATGGCGGACACCCGGTATACGACTCGATCGTGATCTCGAGGTGAAAAATAGTTTCGAATTACTCGGTCCGTACGTCGAGAATGTGATCGGTACGATCTGTCGTCGTCGTGTAGCGAGTGTCACACTGTGGGGGAGGGGGCCCAGGGGCGGGGGGCGATTGGCGGGAGAAAAATTCGAGTGACCCGATATGCGGTCTAGCAATGAAACAGAATCGTGCCGGTGGTGAAGGGGTTCTCGTTCGTAGGACGATGAAAAAAATCAAGTGAAAAAAGTGGCACACGTCGAGCGAGATCATCGCGAGCGGGGGACCGGCGGGGGCACGGAAAGAGAGCGCGCAACGGACCGCGCGGAGGGGTTACACGATTCTACTACCTTACCTTCGCACTCGCGTGACTTTCGACGTCCGTTCGTGGTGATAGCATTGCATAACCAGGCACAGCTCGTTCGTTGCCACGTGGACTGCGATTACTCATAGTTTGACCTTGCTTCCACGAGTTTCGAGTCGTTGCACGGCTGATCCGAGCAACGCGCGTAAGTACGTACGTATACATATATATACACGAGACTTCGTGGTTTAATTACAGCCCTGAATTCTTCTCGAGCCTCGGACAGCTACCGCGGATTTTCCAATATCCGTATTCCCACCCAGGTCGTATTTTTGGTTCGTCGCGAATTCGACGACCCACGAATCGCACCTGCGTTTCGGCCCGACCCCCAGCCTCCGCACTGGAGGTACATCTTGGTACTCGGTGCTTCTTAAGGCTCGGTGAGAAATCATTGGACTAAATTGGGGCTGGATTTTTGAAATTTTGATCGGAGGAGTGTTTCGTGCCAGTGCGAGGGAAGATGGTCGGAGAGGAGATAGGCGAGGTATACTTTTATTCACAGCAGTGCGGGTAACGTAGCATTCGTTAAGATTAATTAACGGGGCAGTCACGGTTCGTGGATGTCACGCATGCCTGATATTAGTAAGAATCCGCTTTTTTTCTCCCCGCGAGACAAGGACGAGGACGAGTGTAAAAAGTGATCGTTTTACCGACCGAGTCGTTCGTTCGACGTGGATGTAATTGTACGTGTCCTTAGGCGAGTGCTGGGCGCCTCGGTCCCATACGAGCGAGCAGCACGCGGGTAATCAGGTGTACGAAGTTGGTCGAGGTGAACAACCACGTCGTCGCGTAGCAAAGCTACGAAATAATAGTTCCGCTTTGTCAGTTGCTTGGTGAAGTTCCATGAAACAAGTGAACCGCGAGGGCATTGCCACGGCGTGGCGAGAGTCCGAATCCGCGGCTCCCACGAGCGAAAATCAGCCTGGTGAAACACGCGAGGCAATACCGAGATTTCCAATAATTTCGTCCCTCGAAGCGCGTTGCGTCTGTTTTTTTTTTTTGTTCCTTTCCTCGTTTCATTTCCTGACTCTCGTCTCCTCGTCGCGCGACGAGGTGGGCAGCCACGGCGATTCGTCATTTGTTTCCAAGATGGCGGCGTAACGAGGGGAAAATCGACCACCTCGGAAGTTCGGGGCCCCGTAATTTTCGTCTTACTCGAGATATCGCGACGCAACCGAGTCGACGACGTTCCTGAGGAGTGAACCTTTCTATACACGTGCGTACATACTCGTGGTTGATTTTTATTTCCGTTTCGGGGCTCTGGCGGTGCTAGATGTGCGGCTAGATGCGCGATAGCGTCTGGTAACGTGTCGTTGCCGTGCCACAGGTGGAGGAAATTGTTCGGAGAGATTTCGAGAGGCGAGAGAGAGAGAGAGATGGGGAGAGAGGAAGAGAGGGCGGGAGGAAGAGGGAGAGATGCCAGGAAATCCGGGGATGCTGTTTTCGCGCGCAACCACGCATGGACCGCCTAATCGTCCTGTCCCGCTATCGGAGAGCTTCGCTATCCCCACCACCGCGATCGCAGCGTCACTCTAACCCTTGCCTCGTTCGAGAGGCTCGACTGCACCTCCGCATCGATCAACATTCGCGCTCGGGATCTCCAGCGCATCGGACGGTCATTATCCGCCCGGCTCCCTGACCAGCTGCAACCCGCGGCACACCGGTGCGAATTTCTCTCGGAATCGGGCAAAGTTACGTCATCGGTCCAACATACTATTCAGGCTCGCGTCAGTGTTACCAACCTCACGTTTCCAAACGACTTTTCTCATCTCGTTTCGACTCTCCTCGCGCCTCATTCAACATTATCATTCGGAAACTATCGAGAAATGCCAACGAACTCGACTTTCCGATCCGCGGGGTTCTGCTTTACCGACCGAGTAGTTTTCCCTTTGTTTTTTGGGCTTTTTTACGGGATTACAGGTAGCCGCGAGACCGTGACGGTGGACACGTGTTTCCAGCGGCTGAATTTCTCGCGTTTTTGGTGCTCGGTTACTGGTTTCACGCTCGGGCGAACTTTGCGGATCGCGTTACGCGGCGACGCCATTTTGACAACGATCTTTCTACGGTTTACAGTTAATTCGACACCACGTGACTGCGAGAGCATCGAAGTACGCGCGTGTCTCGCGTGCTACGTTCAAACTTCGCGGAGGACGAACGATTCACCAGATCAGACCCTCGCGCAGGGTTCTGACGACTTCTAGGGGAATTCCCCTAGGCAAACCAAAGAAGCCTTCCACGCACGTCGCAAGGTAACGCAAGTAGCCAATTTTTTCACCAGCTTCACGTGTCATCGCAGCGTTATCTCTACCATTCACCACCAACGAAACACGAAGACGACGAGGGAGAGCTCGATCTGTTCTTTATGCTTTTGATTGTTGCTCAGAAAGCCTTGTTTTTGATACTGGCTTTCGGGCGATAATCATAATCACGGAAGGGCAGATGTTCAACGATCCTGCAACGATCATCATAGAAATAAATCGTGACCAATAAAAACGATGCGAAAAATATTCGCGAAGACGTTTTCCGAGTTTTGTCGACGGGCTTATATGGGGGTTACACGATTGCCAACGAAGGAAGAAAAAAATCAGTGGACTTCTCTCGTTGCCTGCGTGCGAACGAAGTTTCGCAACTGGGAAATATTCCGCATACCGCGTTATCCGATCGTTGAAGATGATAGAGAAGAGGTCGAGGATCTTTCACCGATCCCAAACGCCACCACTGGCGTGTCTCATTTTTTCAAATCACCAGACACGAATGGGAATGATTGATGATTGAATGGCGCAATCTTCAGGTTGGTAATCAGGCTCGAGGTGTCGGTGCCTCGCGAGGAGATACCACGAATTTTCTGGCTATTCACCTCCGAAAAGCCAACCGTTCCGGTCTAGGGTTTTTTCTCCTCTTTTTTCCCCCAGATTTTTTGTCGCTGCAGCCTCGATTCGGCGAAGGAACGTGACGAAATATAAATCGTTACGGTACCGTTGCACGAAACCGAGCACCGAATCATCTCCGCGTCCAAATCTGACTCTAAGTGGCTGCGTGACCTCCATAACCTCAAATTTCAACGTACCTCGTCGCATTCCTTTCGTTTTTCATTCATTTTTCTTTCAAACATCATCGATCTCGTACTCCGAACCCTAAATACAGTATTACAAACCGTTCTGCGGCCACTTACGATAAAGATATCGATACATAACCTAAAAATTTTTTTTTCTCCCTTTCTCCATTCTTTTTCCAATCAACGTACCTAGTTAACATACACGCCTATGCCTACTCTTACTCTCTGTCTTTCGCTTTCCAAGACAATTACCATTTTTTTTTTAATTTTTCATTTCTCGCCAACTCGAAGGATGTACTTCCGCAAATTGGGCACATCTTTCGTACATCTGTATCTTTGATAGATTTGTTGCTAAAAACGTGTTCCTGTTTGCAATCGCGCTAAGTCCAAATGATACTCAGCGTCGAATCGAGCAGTATAGTATTTTTTAGCACGAACTATAACCGAGCCTGTAAACCTACTCCGTGTAGATATCCTGTTTCAGAAAACTGGTTCTACAGTCCGTTTCACTCGGGAATAAGTCCCGTTCCGATTTAAATTGTAGCACTGGAACTCGTCGAGAACGAAACAAATGAAAACGAGGCCAAATCACATCTACCCTAAGGATTTGCCTCAGAAATTTTTTCCATTAATTTCACAAAGTTACCAAATAAATTAAGAACCCCAGAAAAAAGATGTATATAAAATTGTATAATTATATTTAATTTATATAGAACTTTATACAAAAAAAACATAGCGATTAAAAATAAATGAATGGATGAAAGAAAAATACTTATAATTGAAAAAGAGTATTTTGAAATAAAAATAATTACGGAGTAAAATTTATATATACAGTCCCAATGATAAAATCACCTGAGAAAACAAGATTATATATAATTATATTCTAACAAATTGCATTGAATTATATATAAAGTTGGAAGAAACATTAGAATAATTATACAAAACTACATATAATTGGGTACACATTTTAAATAATTATATCGAGCCAATCTTTCATAAATAATTATATTTAATCTTTTTTCTCAGGCTCTAATAATTGTGATTGATAGAAAATCAAAATTCGAAAACGAATAGTTATTTTCAAATTAAATTGGGATTGAAATTGTTTGCACAGAATGGGAAATGGAAAAAATGGGGTTGCGAAAATTGGGGATAATCGGATCGGCGAATTTGGAAGGAGGTGTAGGTAACCGTTAGAAAAGTAAAAGCGAGCTGCTACCGAACGACGGAGCGATAATTGATGCCTGAATTCTGGTTATCCCGGTGTAATCGTTGTTCTCTCGTGGAGGGCGCGTAGGTGATGCCGCGTTATGTCCTCAGGTTTAATTAATTCCTGGTGACAAATAGGGAGCGAGAACTATGGCGGATCATCTGTTAGTTATATGGGGTTTCTCTCCCGGGTAATAAACCGCGGATCACCGTTGCGGCTCGGAATTTCCGCTCGTTGAAAATCGATTCGTATGATCGAACGATGAAGGGAACAACCTGCCCCCACCGGAACTCGAGTGTCGCCGGTTTGCGTTTGCCGAACGCAAAAATTCTCCGCCAAAGTCACTCGACTTGAATGTTGGCGAAGAGAGAAACATTTTAAATTCAAATTCACCGCGATAAGACGCGATATTGCTTCGTTCTACGCCGACTCATTGCGAAATGTCTCGCCGCAAAGTGATAAACGTAAATTCGATGACAATACAATATACTTGAACCGAAATGCCCAATTTACCAAATCGCCCAATTCGATAAATTTGCCCAAAGTGACGAATCGCCCAATTTGACAGGCTCGCTCAATTTGTCGAATAGGCCGCTTTGACGCATTTGCCCAACTTGACGAATTGCCCGATTTGATAAGTTCGCCCAATTGAACAAGATCGCCCAATTTGTCGAGTTGCCCAATTTCACAAAATTTTCAAATCGTTGTAAGTTCGTCAAAATCGAGGAAAAAATAAAAGTTACACTGAAAGAATATTTGAAAAAATGGATGATTAACAAAACACACAAGCTAATAAACATTAAATTATTAGGAAAATATGACTTTCCAAGTTAAAAAGATAAACAAGTTTCATATAGCTTCTAGCATATTAGAAATTTTTCGCTCTTGTTAAATTTTTGTTTTTATTTCTTAAATTTTTTGTTTTTATTTTGTATTTTTCGTTTTATTTTTTGCTCTCAGTTCTTTGATTTTTACTAGGTCTGCGCACAGGTTGCATACTAAACCTCTTGTAGAGTTTACGTAATGTGATCCCGTTTCATAAAATTTAGCCTGCAAAAAATCGGGAGTGAATTTTTGCATCCAATACTCGGAGTCTCGGAGTGGAAATAAAAAATACTCCTTGCACGGAGTAAACATGAAGCTTTTTTTTGTATACAAATTTTAAAAGTTGGATGAAAATTGACGTGTTGGCATTGAAAAAAAACGGTAATTTTATAAGCAAAAAAACAGACTTTTTAGAATAACTACGCCATTTTCTTCCAAAAAATTCCCAAAGCTCACCAGAATTTTGAACGTTTACCCTGGTGTTTTTTAAATTTTGTAGAAAAATTTTTTTTACACCGTAGTTCTATAGATAAATAAACAAACGGAAAATTTAACCGAAACGTCGCGACGTTTATATCCAACGATTCTACGAATATGATTTAAAAAAAAAATCCCTGGGTTATTCGTATCATAGATCCACTTGGATCGATTCAACTGTATAGCTTAGTTAGTCGACCTCGATACTTCTAGAGAATTCAGCAACTTTCAATCAGCGAGACCAAACGTTTCGCCATCTGTCTCCTCCGAGTGTTCGGATACCGACGTAAAAATCGACATCGATAGATATCAATCGTCCGAACGATTAAATTTCCATGAAATGGCGATAATCTCGCGGCAAACATGATCGCAAGACGTCCGATGAAAACTGTGTCCAGGCGGCGCGACGCGGCGCGGCAAGGCGGGCTGCCGCGCGGCGACCGCAAGGCGCTTCCGCCTGGTGATTTGGGCAGAGATTCGAACGGAAATTACATCCTCGTAGCATTTCGCGACCACTGGTTTTACCGCAATACAATTTTCCCGGCTTCCCGATTATTCCGGAGCAGTTGTATACCGCGCTGTACAGAGTCAGGATCGCCAACGTTGATAGAAAAAAAACATGGCGATCGGGTAGTGCGCGCCCTAACCTCAAATTGTGACTAAGATTTCACGCAGAGTCGTGTTTCAGCGATTTCTCGTGCTCCATTCCAGATCAACTCGCTGCTCCAGACCGCAGCGATCGGCGTAATCCTAAGTCGGATCGACGTCATCTATCTCTTTGTAATTATCGAATCGCCGGAACTGAAAGAGCGGAAAAAAATGAGCATCGCGACGCGAGACGATGATTCCTGGGAGCATTAACGTTTTACCGGTCTGATTAATTATCCCGGTTCGATTTTGCGCCGACCACAGTGATCTACCACGTCTCATCTCGACGGGGTCACCGGAGGTCGGAAGTTCGTCGGAGAGGTAACTTTATCCCTAGAATCTACGTTTCTCTATCTGACAGGTTCAACCGTTTGAAATATTCAACGGGGACATTAGCGCGACTGCATGTCAATCTGTCAACCAACCTGCAGCCACGATCTCGCTCTGGTGGTTGATTCGCGAATCGCGAACGAACTTTGATACGCTTTTAAATTTTAAATAATCAACGTCTGACCCACATCTTCCTCGGATCACCCCCGCGCCGCGCCGACCATTGTACTCCGTCGGTATCGCCACTCTCTCTCGAAACTTCTACGCGCGTATAACCCAACTTCCCTCCCCGCTCGCCGCCCGGCGCCCGCCGCGGCGCGGCGCTGCCCCTCCGACGCCATTTACCACTCTGCTCTACCAGCCGAGCAACCACTTTGCTCGTTGCACGTCAGACCAAAGGTTTCTCAGCCCGGAGATTACTCAACCCTCCACCATCGTCTTCCATTATTCTGACGAAGAAACTCCATGGAAATATGCCTCGAAACGACGCTCTGACGTTGTCGGTAATGCAGAGTGGCATTTTATCGGACGGAGCCTAATTCTAGTAACTTTTTACGACACCCACTCATTGCAGCGATTGCCACGGCATCGTTCGACAACTTTTCACCCGGGACTCAGCGTTTACGAGGGCTTTAGCCAACTACGAACAACCAAGAAAACTCTGTCAACGCCCTCGACAACGATAATAACGATCAGCACTGAACATTCACTCGCGATCGTAAAAAAACTTCCCACTGCATCCCTGGTTCTAAATCGGCGAATATAAAATCACCATATTTATTAAATTTCAAACCCGGCAGTTTGACCTTGAAAAAATCTATCCATGTATCTCAATCTACCTCGACATGGATTTTGTAACCAAAGTCGGTAGATGACTGTTTTTGTGGATACGAAACAGATGTGTACTACTTTTCAGCTCCCATAAGTTGGGATTACGAATTGCAGAACGCACATTTATATGCAGAGATGGCTGCGTTCGATTATACGAATCGTATGTTTCATTTATGTTTGTTCCACGTTTTTCTTCGCTTTGCGATCACGGACGACACTTTTGCGTTACCCCGGTCTACTTCCCGATTCTCGACGTCATTCCGGATTACATTGAATTGGCTGAATCGAAGGTTGACGTTGGTCGATGTCGCGTAACAATAAGCGACGTCGTCGCGTTTCACGGAGCAAGTTTTCTCTCTCTGTCTATCTATCTATCTACCTATCTATCTATCTATCTATCTATCTATCTACGGATATCCATTGAAAAGTGACGGGAAACGGTGGTACGATCAAGTCCAGTGAATAACGGGAACTATTTCGGTAATGTTTCGAGGTTAGCTTTCAGTTTTCACCGGGACAAAGCTTTTCACGTATCATTTATTGTTATTGGCCAAGATTTCCGACGACATGGACGATTGGCGTCGCGAATGACAAAGCTTTTCGCCGACTTTCGAGAGCCACCACCTTGGAACCGCGGCGCTGCCCATTCGCGAACGTTTTATCGCCGGGAATCCCACAAAATTGACTCTTTCACGGGGCAAATCTTCGCGTCACGCGGCGGTTTCACGGTCCAACGAGGCTGTAAACCGTTCGGGAGCGTGAAAATCCGTCGACTGATCGTACGTTCGCGATACGGATGACAAAAGAATGACGATAGTAAACGAAATACCGCGGATTCCGAACGATTCCGTCCAAAATCTATGGAAAGCGGATCTGTTTATTATGTCATGAATCAGATTCGGCGACAGATTCGATCTTTATCAATGAATTCACATTATCGACACGTTTTCACGCGGTTAGACTGACGCGCTATGCATTATTCATGTGGCGGTTCGATTGGTGCGTTAACTTTACGTTATTTATAGCCTATAAATTATGCTAAGCTCGAGGCAGTCTCGGTGAGCGTGACACTCGGTTGATTTCTATGCCAGAATCGCGTTACCATCGGTAGCAATCGCGCCACACCGTCGATGTTGCGTTTCGCTTTCTGCTTTACCAACGGTCGGTAAAGATTTCTGCTTTACCAACGGTCGGTAACTTACAACAGAAGTAGTTTTTAAAAGTCCAGAATCTTGCGCTTTGCTTTACTAACGGTCGGTAAAGATTTCTGCTTTGCCAACGGTCGGTAACTTACAGCCGAAGTGTTTTTAAAAAGACCAGAATCTTGCGCTCTGATGGTCAGAGTAGAGTTTGCAGCAGGTTACCGACGGGCTTACTAACAAACAACAAAGTCCACACTCACATTAATTTATGCGCTTGCGCGATAAACGCACCCAAAGAGATCACTCTTGGAACGCAGCCACACAGTTGTCACGCGCTGCGGCGCCAACTTCATGTGCATGCGAGTGACAACAGTAACACTCAATCCGCGTGTCAATTGTTTTTTCCCCCGCATCTGTCAAACTTTCTGGATACTGACTCTATACACAACCACCAACAAAACAACCACCCAACAACATTTTTATTTCACTCGCTTTGTAAGTATTCGGCAACATATTTTATGCCACCAGCTGCACGTGGTGCATTTTCTTCGTTATAACCTAACTTTTGTACACATGAATTTTCTGCTTATTACAATTTTCTCTCTATTTCATTCGAATCATCCTTTCATTGTCTACCAACAAACCTGTTTTCATTTCATTTTCTGTTTTATTGTTGTTTTTAAGGGCATCGCCGCAAAAGAGGATGAGTTGTCAACGGGGCGCCGCGAATCGTACAAGGCCACAGAAATACCAAAACAGACACGCGTTTAAAAATAATCTCCATGATACCAGTCATCGAACAAAATTCATCAACAACATCAATGTAGCCAACGTCTGCGAACGATGTAAACAAATCATCGAATGGAAGATCAAGTATAAAAAGTATAAACCGTTGAAAGCTCCAGCAAAATGTAACAAGTGCGAGCAGAGGACGGTCAAACACGCGTATCACACTATTTGCGGCCCGTGCGCCAAGCCGTTGAACGTGTGTCCAAAATGCGGGACTAAAGCCGAACTCGTACCTCCCACACCTACCCCAGATGAGCAGATTAAACTCGACGCTGAATTAGAGGCCATGCTCAAATCGTTGCCAGAAAGAAAACGACGTACTTTCTTACGCTACATTAATCGCAAAGGTGAGCAGAGAGTAACGCGTTTGATATGTATAAACCTTCGGGCTGGAAGGAAAACTTATCGAGTCGATTTAATAAAAGAGAGGAAATAGGAGTAGAATAATGATTACAGCAAACGATTCATCAAACTTTTCGCATTGCAGATAAATCCAAGGGAAAGAAAGGTCCGATCAGCGAAGAGAAGTGCGACGAGGAACAGGATCAAGAATCTCTAAATGAAGATTCAAATTCTGTTCAAGAGGGTCCAAGAACTAGAGAAGACTTAGTGGAGAAGTTGAGATCCTTGGGGGTCAATGATGAGAATGATGATTCGGATGATGAGTCGGATGATTACGAAGGAGAATCTGAGGAATATGATTGAGAATATTTAGATGTTTAGACAGGAAAAGTTGGAGGTTTCGTGACCCAGCTTGACTCCTTTATTGTAAATAACAGTCTTATTTTGAATCCGATGTGTCAGAAACATATTTGATGTCTGCAGTAAATCACTCCAAACTTGATAACGGATTACACATTTTCCAAAGCTAATTCCAAATATATATATATATAAATTCGTATATTCAAAATACAGATACGATACAAATACAATACAATATACAAAACGGCACGACGTCAGCCTTAAACGATATAAATGTAAGTTGCAACGAAGTCCTGGTTTTCACGCGTCAGCGTGAACTGCAGGAAAAATGACGACTTAAACGATTACTTAAAATGTACGTTCCTAAAACAAATAGTCGCCCACGCCACGATGGTTAAGGTAAGACAATTGAAAATGAGCCATAAAATAAAAATAAGAAAATACATAATTAATTTTAGTGAAAAAAAGGATTGAAATGGCAAAAACTGATAAAAACGTCATAAAAAAAGACAACACTTAAAACAAGGGGTAAAACTCCACGAAATACGATCAGTCAGATGGAATAACTTACAATATAAAATTTTAAGCAGCCAAAAAACGCTGCCCTTTTCCATTAAAAAGAAAATTAACTAGAACAGAGTATAAAACTGCTGTTGCGTGATATGGATTCCAAACATCTTATAAATATTTCCAACGGAAGGTGAAACCGGTCGATGAAAATTACAAAGCATAAAAATGTAAGAGTTGTACACCTGAGTCGACAGATTAACTTGACGACGCTGTTAAACGCTTAGAAAATTACGATTCATTTCTAGATTATTAAAAATAGACAGTTCTCGTCTCAACACCCTGTTACACGGTCCTTTACGTCGATAAAATTTCTCTCTTAAAAGCGATTGAAAATAAATCGTTTTTCCTTCGAGCACAGGGCAGGCAAGCACGACTAGCACTTCGAACAACTACGATACCAGAGTATAATTGTCCGAGCAACTTTTTTACCGATACACCGAAGTTGATCGAAGCGATAGCAGAGTAATTGCTGTGTTCCATAGGAAAGAACGTCTTCTCCTTACGATTAAGTAGTATCGGTACAAAAATTTGTTCGAGTTATATGTAGTTTTGTACAAAGTTTCAACTTGGCAGTTTGTTTTGATCGTGCGACACGAACTGGCAACAATTGGTAGCAATTGATTATTCCGGTGATACACCTTGAAAAGATGTTTGATCACTCGTTGGGAATTATAAAACGGAGTAGAATTACCTCGTAAGTCTCGTTCGCCTGTTCCGTACCGTTTCGCAGTTCGATGGTAATTATTCGAACAGGAAACGCGTCTAGCTGTTTTCTTACAGCTTTCACTGGAAGTTTTAAATAACATTATGACTACGTATATAGAAGCTACTTTATGCCTAAAGAATGATCGATGTCAATACTTAAGTAGACGGTTTGCGTGGCACCGTAGATATTCACAATTGTTCGAGTAGCACCGGTTAATGATTCTCACACCGAACGATGAGATCTTGGCCACGAGATCGAGCTCGTTGGAAATCGAAGATTTCTAAACCAGACTTTAGTTCCTACATCAATTTGATCGTTATTTCAAAATCGGATTATTGTGTTCCACAATCCGGTTGAATATCAAACCATTGAAATTGCAGCGTTGAAAATGGTATCGGTGAGTTCGTTAAAAAATTTAGCAATAATTAGTTTCCATGTTACGATGAACTGTGACTGGTGCCAGAACGTGGTGAGGGGAACTTAAACGAGTCGTAGGTGACGGTGACCTTACGCTTGGTTGGCCAAGATCGAGTTCCGTACTGCCACCGACGACCAGAAGAGGTTCGGCGAACGTTTGTTGCTCCGAATCGTCGTGCGGAGTCATCGTACTGTACCCATGATCCGAGTCACCGCCTGGTGGGCGCCTGTAGTTCGTAGATACTCGGTACGGCGAGATAGGAGCGACACCGTCTCGCAGCAGGGAATCCAAGTTACTCTTAGCTTGATCGATCTCAGTTGGCTCGATATCACCCTCCAGGTTTGACATGCGCAGCGTGTCCGGTGCGGCATGTAGATGCAAACATTGGTGCTCCAGACCAGATTGCACGCTTCGAAGGCGATAGCAGTACAGCATGACGCCTAGCACGAGGATCAGAAGAATGATTCCACCTGCGACGGGGCCAACGGAGGGCCAGTCACGAGCCATGATTTCTTCAGTCGAGTGGGAATCTACGAGAAGAAAAAAAATGTCCAGGATATCTCGCTCGAAAGGGTACGGATGTGTTATCGAGCAATGGAAAAACGTCCTACTGTAAGTTCCATCGCTGTAGGGTGTGAGCGAACCGATGACTCCTTTGAAACAGGAAGTCTGATCGGAGCAGCGAGGTGATTGCAGTGGAGTCTCGCCGTCGCTGTCGAGGTAACACCATTGGCATCCGATGACACCGAGGCAATCCCTTGCAGTTTCGTAGAGATTACAATTGAATGTCGGACACGATTTCAAAGAGGTTGCATGAGCCCATGGAGCCTGCAGTCCCGGACTTTGTTCGTACGTGATCGGGCATGGCTCCAGCCCTTCGATGCTCAGCTGAGTACAACCTTCCCAATAGAGCGAGCACTCGCAGGGACACTCGCAGTCTGTCTGTTCCATCCTCTTGCAGTTTAAACAAAGCCTATCTGTCTGTATTGAAAAATGGTATTTCATTTTCAGTTTCGGACGTAATGCAAAGAGTCAAACATCGATATCTCAATGAATGTCGCGAGTTGGATGGAACGAAAGTAAAAGAAGAAAGATAAAAGATGAAACAGAAAAATCTTGGTACCCGACTGCAGGGACAAAAAGCCGTCATCTCGATGCAAGTCGCGTTCACGACTCCTAGGAATAAATTGGTTCCAGGTACAGCGGCGACTTGGTACTTCACGCAATGTTCACCGTACACGATATTGGTCAATACCTCTTCCAGCGATGTATTGAATTGATAGTATCGCTGCACAGTACCATCCAGGTGACTGGCGCAGATTTTCTTCTCCACGAAAAATTCATGATTCAATATATCGTTGGCGACAATCAATTCTTTGTGGGTGAGATGCTGCTGTTCGACTTTATTCGCTGCATCGAACATCGCTGGATGAGAGACAAGGTACCCTTTGTCGTCCATGAGGAAACACGTCACCTCCGCATCTTCGCAAAATGGATACATGTCGAGCAGAAATTTTGTGAAGTAACCCATCGTGACGTCCATCGAGGCTACGGCGAATACCGAGTCCCCGGTGGAACCGTTACGACTCTGAGAAATCGTGTGGGAAAGCGTGACGATGTAACCAGCTCCACCGGCATCTAGGTACGGGGAAGTTAAAATTACTTTCCCAGGATGTTCCAAAGCGTTCCTGTACCAGGCTCGACGCTTAGGATCTAAACTCGTGTCGAGAACTGTCCCGGGGAAAACTTCCATCACACCGCTCGACGTTGCCACGACGTATCTTCAATTTGGAGAATAAAAATATCAACACCGGTAAGAGTAATCGAAGATGGAGGAAGGACATCGCCAGCATTACCTTCGAACGATGTACTTGTCCAGATGACTGTGAACGTGTCGTTGTTCGAAGTGCGTTAAAATTCTGGAAAGCAACGCAACATCCGGACGAACAGAGGGATGCAGGCCAGGGTTTGTGAAAAGCCTCGTGGCGTCGGTGATGTATGCCATATAGCTCTGCACGGTCATCGCGGAGCCAGTTTCGAGGAGCCTCAGTTGTTCCATGGGCGATACGAAGCACCACGGCGAAAGATACACGACACCGGTATCTGGAACATGATAAATAGTTTCCAAATGCAACGATCGCGACGAGCCACTACCATGCGCAATCCTTTCGTTACTCTGGACTTACGCAGAGCTGTGATCCTGTTGTGATTGGAGCACAGCGTGTCTTTGTTGACAACAGATTGCAACAATAGATCTAATCTGTGATGTAAAATGGTTGGAGGTAGAGAAATCGTTGTTTTTGTGACGGGGAACGACTCTCGAGCACCTTGCGAGACGATGCAGACGACAAGATTCCCATAGTTCAAGTGCGTCCATCGAAATTCTTTCTAAAATATGACAAAGATTTAGGAAATATTCAGAAATCGCGTTGAGCTTTCTTATCCAGGTGCAGGGACCAACCATGGCGCCGGAATTCGTGGTAATATTCTGGTACCCTTCCACTTTGTCCAGCATGCGAAGAGCGTGACGCTTATGGATGTTCTCCATGCTATCCAGCGAAACACGAAGAGGTTGTTCGCTGGCAACCTCTGGCCTCGGAAAGTTTGTATGCGTCAGCACATTTAGATCGTAGTCGAAAAGTACCGCGTAAGTGTTCTGCCCAGCATCGAAGTACGTCACGTCTTCCACAAAATCTCTCAGGCTCACGTCGAGAGCTATGAGAACGTCTTTACTGATTTTACCAATAGACACTATCATCGTTTTCCTATGCACGTCGAAATACGGCTCCGAGAGTCGATAAGCCAAAGAATTGATGGTACAATTCTCTAGCTGGAAAAGTCGTGCGATCTGGTAAGGCACAATATTTTGCCGCAGAAAAAGGACGCGTTGATCCTTAGCTGAGGCCTCGCTATTCCCCTGATACTTCGAGTCTGAAAAGAATAAGGTTATTACAGCACGTCGATACTTGTGTCCGACTTCGATAGTACGACTCTGCAAAAGCTGTGATAAAAAATTACCAGGAGATATTAAAATCGTGCGGAGATGCGCTGTAGCAGAGTCGGTTGTCGCCGCGTCGACGAGCTGTTTAACATCTGTGGAATCGCCAAGCGTGTTACTTAGATGCACGAAGAAAATAGCACCGCTAGAGTTCTTCGTGAACGATGTCAAGTCCAGATCAAACGTGCGATTCGAGTCTGCAATAACCAAGAGAAAGGAAATCATAGATGTTAACCCACTATTCGTCTATTATCACGCGTTGCAACTTACCAGAGCGCGAGATGCCGTCGATATGTTGTAGTATCTGGATTTTGTTTAGTTCTGTCGCACGCATCAGATGATCCTGGCAATACAACGGTGAATCTCCGGCTAGACGAACTACACCGACGTAATCATTCTCTGTCAGCATGTCCACAATTGTTTTAGCCGCTAGCTGTGCCAACCCCACATCTCGCTCCGACATGAAGATACCGTGCTCCAAAAGTAGCACGATTTGCTTTGGCTCCATACAACGTAACATCAGTAACGATCCGATGTTGCGAGCCACGCTCGATTGTCCGCATGTCAACTCCGGTTGACGCGCGATCAGTACGTGCAAATGTTTCCATTCTTTCCCACGACCATTCGATGCAAGGGCTGCAAGAATATAATGGAATGAAAGCCGACATTCGAGCAGATGGCGGAACATCGGGAGTATCTATGGCGATATTTCACGCGCAACGTGGAATCTATGTATTCCGTGCTTTGGTATCCGTATGCTAGCTCGTACGAAAACACGTACCTTCCATAATTTGAGAACACGCGTCAGCAGCTCGCGAAGCACGAGGGTAAGAGACGTACGTTTGTTTCTTGGACAACACAGATTCGATAACTTCGTTCGACCTCGTTAATAGTTCTACGTAGGAGTGCAGCTTGGAATTTAATTTAGCGGCAAGCTGTTTTAAGCTGACGTTCAAATCGTTACGTACGCTAGAGAAATCGAGGCTGTCGAGAATTTCTTGGAAATACGTTAAGCCAAGTTCATCGTTTCCTATCGATCGGAGAGTGTTCGATACTTGGTTCACGATGTCGCGCAAACAGGAGCCGTTCAACGGTTCAACCTCGATTTGTTTACGGACCGGTTTAACTACCTGACATTTGGTCGTGTAAGTTTCGTTGGCTGTACAGTGAAATCTACTTGATATAACAACCAGCAGAAACAGTTGAAGAGATAAGCTCTTGTCAGCCATTGTATAAACTATTTGGGCTAACCCCAAAGCACCGAAAACAAATGAACGTCTCTCGTCGCGGGCGATCACGTTAGGGATTCATATCCTCGCAAACGACCATACGGAACAACTTTGCCACCCTCGATGTCTCACTCATTTGGAAAGACACTTTTCAACAGACTTTTCTCTCAGCTCTTTCGATCGCGTTCGCGCGGGTATACAGGTTACGTTGCAGAAGCTGCCGAACAATTATTTCATTATTTACATACAACAATCTGCTGCCACCTAGCGGGAAAGTGTCGAACTAAGATGGAGTTACCGTCGGTGTGGAATAGTTGCATTTCGCCTAGTGACTTCGCGAATGAAACCCAACGAAGGCGACATCCAGTGCTGATAACCGTGCAATAATTATTGTACATGTACGATCATTTCGGAGAATAGGAATATAGGTTACGCCCAGAAGCTGCCGAACAATCATTTCATTATTCACATACAACAATGTGCTGCCACCTAGCGGGAAAACGTCGAACTATAGTGGAGTTACCGTCGGAGTGGAATGATATGGGAATAATCGAAGTTCTCCTAGTGACTTCGGCGAATGAGACCGGTATCGATAAGAGAAGGAACATCCAAGTACAAAGTGCAAAACAACGTACTTGAGTACGTGATTCAAGGAGCCGGCAATATTTTTTAATGTTCTGTGAAGATAAATAAACAAAACAGAAAAAGATCGCGGCGATAGACGACAATTGACAATCGAACGCAGAAGTATACAAGTAATCACGATAAACGTTCCTAGACTTGTTGTAAAACTGTAAGGAAATACAAAAAAGACAAAAAAATGTCGCGGCTTCTTACGAAAAAATCGTCGGCGTTGTTTAGAATTTTGAAAAATGTTCCGCAAGTCTCAGTGGTAGCGTCGAGAAATTTGAACCTATTGGAATACCAGAGTAAGCTGTTGCTCAGGGACAGCGGCGTGTCTGTTCAGAATTTCGCCATCATCGACGACACGAAATACGCCAAAGAGGTTATCGACAAATTCAGTGAGTATTTCTGTCGGGAATGCAACGCGTTTATGTAATCGACCGTTACTCGTTTAAAATTGGAACGACGATCGATAAACGATGGAAAAAAAAAGTTGAAGATCGTTGCACTTACCATTCGTATCTTTTCACAGAGGCTGACGAATATGTTGTGAAAGCCCAAGTCTTAGCCGGAGGTCGAGGCAAGGGTCATTTCGATAATGGGTTTCAGGGAGGCGTCCACGTTACCAAAGAGTGAGAAACGTTACACGAAAAGTCCGATTTTCATTTGTCGCTGCGATCGACCTACGTTCGCTATGCGAGATAATTTGTTTCCAAATGCTTCGATCGCGTTTCCAAATAAAAAGATCAGATATCAGCTACCTTGGAGCTAGAAATATCTCCTTCGAGTATCGTTCCGGTTGATGAAAAAACAAAACAGAAACACCACGTCGAAACAACATTTTTATCGAATCAAATCGGGAATCAATTTATTTTTAGAGTATCGATCGTATCACTCGTTTAAAAAAGACTCGGAGATAACAGTTATCTTATTTCCGACGCGAAGAAATTAAAGTTAATAGATGATTAATGGTTTTTTGTAGCCACGGCAAAGTTCTGGAAATGGTACGAAGCATGCTTGGCCATCGGCTAATAACCAAACAAACGCCGAAAGACGGAATTCTGGTACAAAAAGTAATGGTAGCGGAGTCAGTGGACATAAAACGTGAGACCTACATCTGCATACTAATGGATCGTCAACATAACGGTCCTGTATTGATCGCGTCGCCTGCGGGTGGCATGGACATCGAAGCGGTGGCAAAGGAAACGCCTGATAAAATAAAGACGATACCATTGGACATTTATTCGGGAATAACGGACGAGATAGCCGAAGATGTTGCCAAATTCATAGGGTTCGAGCAAGGAGAATTGCGCGAGAAGACCGTCGCTGAGTTGAAAAATTTGTGGAAATTGTTCACGGACGTCGATGCTCTACAGGTGGAAATAAATCCGCTGGTAGAGACGGCTGATGGGCAGGTGGTGGCAGTTGATGCGAAAATTTCGTTTGATGATAACGCGCAGTTCCGACAACACGACATATTCGCTCTGGACGACGCGGCTGAAGGTGATCCGCGCGAGATCGAAGCTGCCAAGTTCAACTTGAACTACATCGGCATGGATGGCAACATCGGATGTCTCGGTAGCTAGTTTCATAATGATAACGAACCTGGATTCGAGGATTCCTTGCATATCGCACCGATAAAACACGGAATTTGCTTGAATTTCGTTATTTTTTTATGTTCTTCCTCATTGAGGATTCAACTTCACGGCTCGATGGTTTTCGAAGGCTTCAAAGAAATTTTGTAGATTTATAGACTTCTCGTGTAAAGGATTTGCAATTCTTTTTTACAATCTCGAGATGTTTTTGGCAATTTATTGCGAATTTGTTTCATAGTCAACGGTGCTGGTCTTGCTATGGCGACCATGGACATCATAAAGTTGAATGGCGGAAGCCCAGCAAACTTTCTGGATGTTGGGGGAAGCGTGAAGGAGGACCAGGTGTATCAGGCTTTCAGGATACTCACGGAAGGTACGATTTACATGTCAAGGTCGAGTATGGCGTTGCCGGTGGAAGGAATTTGTAGTTTGCGGATCAGTTACGTTTAGACAAATTCGTCATACTCAGTCGAAGTATTGCAATGACGATGAAAACGAGTATCGTTACTTAGTATCGTTCGCTAAGGTCTCATATGATTAACAAGTTGAGTATTGGAACGTGACCAAAACTCTGAATTCTCTACATTTTATCACCTGGCACTCGGTCAACAAAGCTCTAATGACGTTCTTAACTTTGCTGGTTTCTCCTTCCTTTTTTATTTATGTCCCAATAATCTCATTCCTCGCAGATTCCAAGGTCGAAGCTATCTTAGTGAACGTTTTCGGTGGTATTGTCAATTGCGCCACGATCGCCAATGGCATTGTTTCCGCAGCTCGTGCTCTTGGACTCCGCATACCATTGATCGTCCGCCTCGAGGGTAAGAGTCCTCTTGTTATTATCAATTTCAACCACTTTTTTTCTTCTGAAACTGTATTTTTTGCTGTCTTATTCTGCAGTTTGCTAATTACCGAACAATTTAGTATCCATTTTTTAATTATTGGCAAAACATCAGAAAATGTTCATTCTGTATTCACTCGACAGGCACCAACGTCGAGGCAGCCAAAAAAATACTCTCCGAATCCGGCTTGCCGATACTTCCGGCTACGAATTTGGACGAAGCAGCCAAAAAAGCTGTGGCATCGTTGAAACACTGATGCTAATTCTCGCCTATTCGCCACCGGCAGAAGTGATCGAAGAGAAAAAAAGACAAAGAATCAACTCTATCCCACCAGTAATTACTGCTCAAAATGCTACAATTGCCAATTCCAACTACCCAACGACAATGCAAACTGGATAATTATCAAATAATTATCCGAAATGACTATCGACCATGAATTGTTGTTGCCAAAAATGATTCAAATCAGCAGTAAACAATTATAAATGCTGATGACAGATCAACTAATGCAACCAAATAATTATGGTTGGTAATTAGCCGTAGAATAAACCTTCGCGAATAATCGTAATTATTGATATGCAATTGTGAATCCGTAATTATCATTGTTTTCCTATAGGATGAAACGTTGGTAAATCACGTTTTTCTCAAGTCACGTTCAATTTCCTAGTATGTGTCGCAAAACGTCAAAATCGCAGAATGAATAATTTTATAATATACATTATGATATTTTTGTTATACCCAAGGGTTGTAGTGTATCAAAATTTGTTATTTGGCTCGGCCCATATTTTCACAAATTGAATTTTTATTTAATAATAAAATATTTATAATCCTATCGATCGCATATTTTATCTGTGACACGTTCATACCTTCCTGATGTTCCATACTAGGTCATGGATGAGCTATTATTTCAAAAACGTGCCAAACGTACCAATGTCAAAATTCTCAGCTCTTCCAATGTTTGCCGAACATGTGACATTTTTTTCCAACGCTCGAGTATTCTCATTACGTAACGCCAGTTGCGTAAAATAAGGCCATGGCTGGCGCGATCAAAAAGTGCCCCGGTTTTCGATTGTTCATGCGTTTACCTACCAAAACATATTTTTTGGATAATTTTTTTCAAGAAATCTCACTAAACTTAGGCTTTAGGGCATTTTTTTGGAACATTTCCCACTACTGTATCCTGCCTTGTAGCAATTAAACACGTTAGATTGCATCCCAAGCGTTTACGGTACGATATATCCGCGAGGCAACGTCCTTCGCCTGCGAGAAACACGCACCTTCGCCCGCCATCTATGGGCAGCTCAGGGAACTAACATTCCCTCTGCCTAGACGAATAGCCGCGAATCTGCGCTTGCGCAATAACTGATCTCACCAAACCGATTCAAACTTTTTTTTACTCAAAATTACTCTCCCCTCTTTTCGAGTATGTGCGTTTGACCTTGAAAAATATTGAACATTTCAACAAAAAAAAATTCTCTATTTTCGAAAACTGCGCCAAGCGACCTGAAATCTATTTACCTGAAATCTCACCAATTAAGTCGTGTTTCTCAGCATATTTGGAGAGAGCTCTGCATTGCACGGGGAATTGTAGTCGGAAGTTCCCTGACTAATAGTTTTTTATCAATATTCTCTTCCGTTTGATAAGATATGGCGAGCGAAAAAATCGAAGTTTAGAAACGAGTAGGAATCGTATCAGAGCGGTTTGCGAGGCATTTGAGACCCGACGCAGCTACGTTGTTGTACGAGCTTTACCATCTCTGTGGTGTCAGCGGTTTCGCTCGGTGCGACGAGAGGGAGCGGAAGGAGATGGTGTAATAAGTATACTGACTCGAATACCAAGTTAAGCCATCCTCTCCGCGGATCGTTCTGCCTTGGAAGGATTTAATTCTTGACCATATAGGGACTCGATTTCCAGCCGACTTTCGAGCGCACCGCGTATCAGGCGGCCGAATGCCTCGGGGATTTATCGACGATCACGCGTCGTTCGGCACAGGAAAGCATGAGAACAACGCGATAGCGTCAACGCCCGTCCCATTTCCTCTGCAGCTACATATTTTGTGCTCCTGATACGCGAGAATTTCCGCGCAAGTATGAAAATAATCGACCGTAGCGGAATGCATTTCGCGATCGGTGGCTAAACAATTTCTAAAAACAGCATGGTTCGACGACCAGAAATGAGAATACGTACGGCGGGCTGATTACTTCCGAATAATCTTATCGCCGAAATTCTTAACCTGCCGCAAAATAGAGTCGCGTTGATAATGGCGTTCCGAGGTTATGGTCGCCGATAAGAATCGCGAACGAGAGGCCGTGGCCTCGTTTCCACTCTGAAACTTGGTAGACGGCGCCAAATCCTCCCGAAATCTCTTCAAATGAAGTCTCCAAGTTGATTTTTCGCAGAGTTATTTTTGAAAATGTACTGAAATATGGTAAAAAAAAAGAATGTCGAAATTAAATTAAAACCGAACCAGCTTAAATACCCTCAAATACGTTGGAGCAAATCTCGAAAATCCGTTTCTCAAAACGGTACAAAAACAAAAAATCGAGCTACGATTGAAAAAAAAACAGACTAAAAAAAAGAGTTCAGAGAAGCGTGATGCGGTATATATACATAAACATATACGAATACCTGCCAACGCAGTTGATATTCCGAGAAATCGGGTTAAACAAACGAGCATCGCGATACGGCAAAATTGTAAAAATGTGCGAAACACCTGGAAATTCCATCGCCGCGTCGTTAATCTCGCCGAATCGTTTCGAAATATCTTCGATTGACGTCTGTAGGTGAATTCGTCGCGGAATTATTGCTGAAAAGGTGGTTAAATATGGTAAAAATGTGGGAATCCACGAAGTCGTACGGAAATAGCCTCGACCTCAACAATTCGAAGATATCCGCGCATTATTTTGGCTCTGGGTCAATGCGTGCGGGGCAACAAATAAACAAAATCGCTTCTAGAATGTATATAATTAGTCTAGTGAATCGCCCTCGTGACGTCACGCCTCGCACAACTGTTATTCTTTTTTTTGCCGCGCGCGCGTTGTTTCGATTATTCGTTTTCGTCGATCCGAAATACCTCGGGTACGCGCGTCGCGTGTCTCTCGTTCGCGTCAGGTGAGAAACAAAGTGAAAAAAAATCTGACGCGCGATGACGCAACAGCGATGTAAAAAAAATCACTAGAAAAAAAAAACAATTGGTATCGGAGAGAAAAAATGAGCGGTGACGAAAAAACAAAAAAAAAACAACGGAGCATCGAAACAGAAGAGAATCGCGATAACGTTCCTCACTTGTTTGCAGGGTGCGCGCTTTCGTTCGTAAAATCTCTCCGGCTCGGCGTTTCTCCGTTTGTATGTTGGTTTGCTCGTACGTATATATATAGCATTCCCCCGCAATCCTCAAGGGTAGGTAGGAGCGAAGGAACGACAGCATTCTATTCTTGGCAAACTTCAGTTGTATCTGCTTTCGCGCTGGTAATGCCGACAGTTAATGGCCGAGTGTGATCCGCTTAAGAAGTGAGGGAAAATCCGGCATCGAATCCTTTCGATTATCGTTATCGAAAGCGAAACAATTGCCTGCTGTGCCGGAAACGAGAAAAACAAAACGCGTACGAAAAAAAAAACACAGCAGCGGCGAGGAAAACAAAAGTGAATCGCGAGTTGGTCGAACAGGGAACGCGAAACTGGGCAAACAAAAAGACGATCGGCGAAGATTTTTGAAAAAGGAAGGACGACGCGAAACAGCGGACGATCGGGTGAGTCGATGTATATAGAGAGCGGGGATCGACGCGAGTAATAAAAATAACGGTCGATATCGTAAATCTTCGTTTTATCAGTCTTCCAACGAATGTTTTTGGCTAACCGGAATATTCGCGTGGCGAGAGACTATATTTAGGACACATTTGCAAACGTCAGGACGTACCTAACTTTTGGCAGATCATTCCGAAATGATATTCAGAGAGGATCTAGATTATCGAGATTTTGGGGAAAACGCGGCGACTGTGCTCAGCGAGAGGAACAAACGAATCGTAACGACCATTTACTTACCTGTCGAACGTCGTCGCTCTTTTGTTTTGCGGAACGTCTAATCCGTCTGTCTGCGTGACACGAGGCCCTGCCGCATTTCGCAACGGTCTATAGATACACAAGCGACAGAGTTTCTCAAACTGGAGAGACGAAACTGTCGTCGCTCCCCACTTTCATTTTTTTTTCAAATTCCAAAAAACTTGCCCGTAAAAAAAAAATTGAGAATAATTCTTTCCACGTTTTTGGCTGTATTTTCGAAAAAAAACGACGATCGTTGTAAGAAAACGGTCTACTTGGGCTGCTTCCTCGTAGTAAAAAAAAAAAAAAAAAAAGACGATCGCTTCGTGATTTTCAATTGTTTGTGCTGTAAAACGTTTTCTGGGAGAAACAAAAGACCGATGACAACTCGGTTTGACCGAAAAAAGCTGAAAATCGTTGTCGCGAAACCGGCAATTGTTTTGCCTGAGCCAAGAAAATGGAGTATTTCGTTCGGTCGAATCGTATTACGTTCTTATGGGTGAAATTGGCGGGAATTTTGAAATTTGCCCAAATTCTGTATGCGCGTAAAATTGGAGAATTATTCTGGCTATCGTGGCAAGACGACGTATATCGCATGTTTTCGTTCTCATCTTCGGTTTGAAGTACGTTTCGAACGTGACTCACGGGGCAGAAAATATTCGGTGCCGGCGAGGAAATATTTCCGTAAGATTCGTGAAACATTTCACGCTGGATGCAGAGAAGGCGTGGTACGCGCTGAAAAGGAAGCTGCAAGTCGCGCCTGACGTAATCTGTCCGGCGCAATTAGCGATAAGACTTGATCGCGAGCTGTGCGAGAAAAAAAAATGGTTCGTGGAAATACAACGAAACGGGGAATCGCGATAAAAAAAAATTGAGAAATAGAACGAAAAAAAAAATAACGCGCGCGCGAACGTTGGCGTCCGTTAGAGAATCTCTGCGCACGTTTTCGGAGAGACTCGGGTTTCGTGTGGGTGGTCGGTAGTGAGCCGGAGAATCTATTTTGAGAAAAAAATTTGAGAATTAAGAAGTAGAAACTTAGTGGAAAATTAGCCGCGAAGTCGATCAATGTTTTCCTTGGAACGTGCGAGGCTGCTAATTTCGCGCGAGAAAATACAAACGATTAACTAGTCGCGAGCAATAAGCGCGCACGCGTGACGGTTGGGTTGCCGGCTTGCAGGCGCTCGGTAGCGCCGGCCCGCGCCTTAAGAGGCCAGCGCCTGCCGTGACGAGCGTCGCCACAGACCGATTTTCGCCAATTAATTTCGGGAAAACTACCCATGCGATGTTGACAATTTTTTCACACCACGTCACGTACACGTTGAAGAGCTTGTTCGAATTTTTGTATCTCAAACGAATAACAATTGACCGAGTTATATCTCCTCGCGTGCGCCGCTGACTTTCGACCGCGGTCAAACGGTGTACGCAATATCTCGAGTACCAGTGATCCGATTGCAAAAAAAATAAATACGCCCGTTAACTACGTTGTATTGGCTATGGGCGGACGGAGCTTCTCTTTTTTTCCCTCTTGGGCGCCGAAAAAAAAATTTCCGATTTTTTTCGAAATTTTCGGCTAAAGAGCCAGCTCAAATTATTTAATAATACCAAATACGTAATTTACGAGATGAGAAATTCAGCAACAATACATTTATTACGATAATAAACATCGTTAGTCTTATTTTCTTTTTCAACACTCCGTACGAAACATTTCGGAATTTCGGTGCTCCAAACTTTTTGTTGGGACTGTCCTCAGCCGCCATGTTGGCTGCGCGTGTTGATTGGGTTGCGGTACGCTAGGTGCAGCGCAGTGACAGTGCTCGTGGCTAATCAGACATGCGGGCAGACAGAGTACCGATCTGGTCAGGGTCAGACTGACTCAGACGACTGCATAGCCTTCGTCCGACCTCGCGTGTCACAGTTTCATCGCAGCACGAATATTCCAACGATACTTCGCGAATACCGTAATATTTCACGAATCTGCTACGAAAGTCGTAATATTTCAACGAATATTGCAACATTTCAAAACCGTTATTCCGATGTTTCCCGAATATTCCGATTGCTAAAGCACGATTCGAAAATATTTCTGCCACTTTTCGCCCCGGTTTTTTGCGCGAAATCGTTCGATCCAATCGCGAGATTTCGGGAATTGTCGAGTATTCTCGTAAAGTTGTTGTACAACTTCGCGAATGTGCGAGGAAATTGTAGGATCGTTGGTGAGGAAACAAACGAAAATCTGATACGGCGAGAGATACGTTTGTGACGAGAATACTTGTTAGAAAACGTGTCACGTTAAATCGCGACCAACTTCCGAGACGATTCCGCTCGTATTCGGTTTCCGCGTAAGCGATACGGTGCCGCGAGAAGTCGGTCAGCTCGTTAAGCGTCGCGACCGCGCGAATTATCTCGCGGTGTGCGGTAACAGAAGACGATCGCGAGGAGATGCAGCACCCCGTAAAGGTGCCTTTTCATAGACGCTAGCTTGAGCGTCAACGCTCGTTTTCTAGTAATATTTTAGTCACATCGCCGCTGTAATTTGTGCTCCATGAGAAAGGTCTTCCAGCGTGAAAGTAACGTTTAACCGCAAAATAGAGGACCAATTATAAAACAGTTTACTCGTGGCAAATTATCAAAATGTTTACATACAAATATTATTTGAGGCAAACACTGCGAACAAATACATTTTTCGTTACAACAAAATACACTAGATGTCGTTTGCAGTTATGAAAATCCAGCTTCACGATTCGACGCTGGTATCAAAAGTTACTAGAAACAAGTCACTATAATCGAACCTTAGGGCACATCATCATGCTGACGCTTGACGCTGGTTTCGAGCGTCGAATTTGGGTCACGTGGTCAATTCAGGCGATACTGCGATCTGGAAAAAAGTTAATAGCGTTAAATTTTAAAAAGCTGGACGCCAATCAGCATTTTATTTCTAGGATTAATCGTGAAACGTTTGAAATTTAATTTATCGTGGGTATCGTTTTTTAATAAATCGTGGGTTCTTATAGAAAATGAGGTTAGGGACTGTCGTCTAGTGGGTGTCTCTCGATACATCGACTTTCGATATCGATGCCCCTCTTTTGGTCGCTGATTTTTTTTTCATTGGTTGCAAATATGATTCTACTTATTTTGGCTCAGTGGAGCTATAATTTGACGCTCAACGCCGGCGTCTAGCGTCATCGCGAGGTTACGAATTTAACGTTTTGTTCTGTATGATTTCAGGTAGCCAGAGATACGACGTGGCCGAGGAGAGAGACGGCAATCGGTTGGATAACGTCGGATCACACGCGCGACATTCCGATCGTTCGCATCAGAGGTTAGGTTGAGCGATAAGAAGCGCGGAGATCCCTACGTTACCGACGCGGCGACGTGAAATCGGTCGGAAAGGCGCGATTACCGACCGTGACGAGCGATCGGGGGACGCGTTATTACTACCTCCACCACCCCACCGACAACGCTATCGCAAAGAGAAGGAGAGACTCGCCGGTAGGCTCGGCAGCGAGAAAATGAGTAACAATGATATCTCAGTCGACAGCGGTAATCCCGCCGAGGAGGAAGACGAAATGATCGCGACGGAGCGTGAGTTAGCCGAGGATGCTAAGTGGAAGCGAATACAACAGAACACCTTCACGAGATGGGCGAACGAGCATCTGAAGTGCGCGAACAAAACAATCGGCGATCTCGAAACGGATCTGTCCGACGGTCTCAGGCTCGTCGCGCTGATCGAGGTTTTGTCCCAGAAGCATCTGCCAAAGCACAACAAACGACCAACGTTTCGGTCCCAAAAACTGGAGAACGTCTCCGTCGCGCTGAAATTTCTCGACGACCAAGGAATACGAATCGTGAATATCGGTAAGTAGGGAGAAAGGGCGAACAAACGAGAATCGGCGATAAAAAAATGACAGTCGAACCGTCAGAAAATGACAAAACACGATCGTTGTGCGTGGAAACAGTTGAATCGTGGAACGAACAAACGAAAGAGCAACTCGACAACTGCTAGCGGGGGGGGGAAATCGCGGGGAAATGGTAAAACAAGAGAGAATCGCGCGCATAACGGCGAAACAAGCGAGTAAGGAGGAGTGAAAGATTGGAAAATAGAACGATACAGCCGTTTAATTGGACTCGAGTCGCTGGAACTCGCTTGGTTAATCTAATCTACGTCGCGAAATGCTCCCTGTTTGGTTATAAATTTGCACGATAAACAATAGACGATCTGGCAGTGACGTAGGTACTGATTACGGGGCAACTGCTCGGTGTTCGAAATTTGAAATTGACAGGTCGAATTTTATCCCCTGGCGAGGTGGTCGGTATTTCTAGAGTTGTGACGTCGCCACGCGGCATCGACCGGCCGGCACAGCGACCACTTGTTGCCTGCCTCCAACCCGCTCGTAATCAGACTACCTACTGCTAGAACCTCGTACGAATAGAATTTCAACGGTTTTTTTCTTCCCTGAATTTTTACGACCTCGGTAGAGTAACCGTGTCACACGTTGTGCTGCTGGCTTCGTTGACCTTCTACTCGTGCTCCGTACGATCCCCGCCCACTTTCTCTTCGATGCTCTCTACAGCGCGATGAATCTTCAAGGGTCAGACGACGCGAGAATTACGACCGTTATTCGTCGTTTCGCATAATCACGGAACAAGCGACGATCGAATACCATGCGAGTGCGAACGCGCGTCGTTTGTTTTTTCACCGCTGCCAGTTGCTCGACAACCCGATCGCGTCGCGCGCGTCGCGCGCTGCATCTTGCCTCTGCAAATAAGCGCGTGACCTTGACCACAGATTACGCGTGCGAACAACCCGTTCCGTTGCGCGCATCCCTAATCATTGAAGATACATGAATTTGAAACGTAATACGCGCCGAGCGCGATAAAACAGCATTGGAAATCCTTCGCTCTTATCAACCGAGATAAATTCAGCGGATCGAGCTTGCATTTGTCAAGCGATGCGGTGAAACAAAAGACGCGAGGCGCCCAACGTTCCCGCTATGCGATATCCTTGCTGCCTCAGCCCGCGGCATTCTAACCTAAAAATTCAAATTTCCCGCCACTGGGCGCAAAATATTCGACGCGTAAATCAAAAATCTAGTCTTTTAATTTTAAATAAATTAATAAAGTTTTAATATTTTTTTTAAAGGAAAAACAAACGCTATGGCGTACACACCTGGTGATCGTGTTTTTTTTTTTTTGAGGAATTATCAATTTCGAACGTAGCAAAAAATAGCTTTCGTGGGAAATCGATTAGTAGCCGCGTTCCCTCGTTATGGAAACAAAACAACGGGAACACGTTCGAAACAAACGAGCTCTGATTCGTATACGTTTCGTAGCACGAAACAAATGCCGACGTAGTTTAACGAGCTCCGGAAAGGTATTAAAATGTTTCCGATGTTTCCTGCGTTTATCGTCGCTAAACCAACGTCTTCCATCGTTGCTCGTGTACCTTTTACAACGGTATCACGAATTCGGGTGGCCATTCTCTTTCGAACGTGCTCCGATCGGCATTTTTTTGCTCAACGGTCGCTGGTCGAATGGTGCGTTCGATGGTTCGAAAAAATACGAACGGGTAATCCTATTGGTCGGGGCGGAACGATAATCGGGTGAACGCACCAATAGATGGGCGCGCGTAATTTGCTATCCATATATTGGCGCGAAATTTCTAACCTCAATCCAATAGATGGACTGTGAACTAGTCACAAACTTTTTTATACGATTGTACATTTTTCTATACGAAATTACATTTCTATTCGTTAAATATTCTTACGCAAGTGTAATCAATTTTATTGTTGCAGTTAGTTTTATTTGGTAGAATCATGTGGACAAAAAAAGTGCACCATCTGTTGGCGCGTTTACCTAGTGTGCCAATTAGCAACATAAGATCATCGTCGTAGAAACTGGATTGGTCATCGATACTTGGAACATTCGAGGTTCTGCGATGACAGATCTACCGAGAAACGTTTCGTGGCTCGTTTACGCCGAGCATTAGTGTCGTGCGAAGGATGTGACGTCACGAATTTCTGGTACGTTGTCATCATTGCATGCTCGCATCGTGAAGTAAGCGTCAACGATCGCCCCGGTGACGTCACGGTCTGAAAACGTGAACGTCCCGAGGCAGAGACGGTCGAACGCGAGCATTATAGTGAATCTGTGTGGCCGCCTCACGGATCGACTCTGGAAAGTCGTTTCGTCGTGTCCGTGCGAGTCTCGTACCCTCTCACGGCGTTATCGTTGTCAAAACAAACGAACATCATCGATTCCTCGCGTGTTTGATTCCTTCTCCGTGCCATTGGCGTTTCTTCGAAACGTCTCGCCTCGGGAAAGCAACCGAATAGATATTTTATCACCCTTTTCCGTTATCGTTCCGCAAACGAACGTGCATCTTCGAGTCTTCGTTCGTTGTCTGTCGCGGGGGATGCAAAACAATAGACGATCGTCGGTAGCGCCGGCGATTGTCTGCTGTTTTACGCAGCAGCCAATCGCTGTCGAGCCTCGTTGGCTGCGTTCAAATTGTCATCGCCGACAAATGAAGAGCAGACGACGCCCTAGGGAAACAAACGAACATCGAGAGCCTTTAATTCGTTATCGATAACGTTCTAACGTGGAACAAACGAGAATCGGTTGCTCGTTCACGCGTCCTTCGCAAATGACACTTAAATAGCAATGAAACTTGACTCTTTATAGCTATTTCCTCCCGCGTGCCATTTTTTTCGGAATTTTGACTTATGGGCTCTCGAAGAGGATTACATTTGCTACAAAAATGTGCATGAGTCGAGTCTGTAATTCAAATAGGTATTAAAAAAATCACCTTTCAAGATGAAAATTCATAAAAACGACAGTAAATCTTTTGTAGCGTCTAAACTATTGATGATGGGTGAAAAATGTAAATGACAAACTTGTAGAGGGTTTTATGCTCTACAACTTTGTCCGTATATAATTCGGCGTAATTCCCATAGTTTGGCTACTACAGCCATTTAGAACTTGGGGGGATTTGGCGAGAAAAAAATGGTACTCTGAAATGAAGCTGCCGTAGCAATAACATTCGTGGATCAGGGAGCGACAGAGCGTGTCTTATGACATCACTTCGCCCGGGTGTCACGTGACCGGTCGCTATCGAGCCCCACACTCCGGTCGTGCGGAGTCTGGTCCATCGGCATTCCTATGGGAGATCACGCGAGCCTCCGGCAGACGCTCGACAACAACCTGTTCTCGATGGGGGCCAGAACCCAAACAAACCAGAGAAACGCGAGGAAGAGACGCGTGGACGGAAACAATAGACGACAGCTCGCCTGCTCCTTTTCCGCGCGTGTCCCGCGCTTGTTTTTGTCTCAACGTTCATTGTGTGTGCGCTTGGCCTCTTTTTGCTGCGCGGTTCGAATCGAATTTGGAATCGCTTTGACGGCACGTTAGGAATAATCATAGCGTTTCGTTTGTTCAACTGGCTTCCCAGCGACGTGTTATCGGCTGCTACGAGCCGGCAGCCTTTCATTTGTTTTACCATTCTCGCCGACCTTCCAATTTCAAACAGATCGTCGTTAGCCTCGAACAACGCCGATTCGGAACTACAGATCCTACGGGAACCCCGCTGTCGCGCTGCTCCTCGGGTAGCCGCCGCCGATCGCAGCGCCACCGATCGCAGCGCCACTCCGCGCGCCACTATCGCCGAGATCACCTCGTTACGTCATACCATGTAATTGCTTAAAATAACCGAGATGAATCCTCGCCTGGAGCTACGCGAAGCGACAGACGCACACACGCGCGAAATGCCAACGCCACTGCAGCAACCAAAATAAACATGAAAAATAATAATAATAATAATAAACGAATAAATAAATGAATAAAATGGTACAAAATAGAATAGTAATAGACGGAAAAGGAATATTTTGATTCGGGTTTCGGAGCTGCATCTCGACCGATTTCCACGCAATCATTGGGCTAACTACTTTCACGGGTGTCTATCTATGCTAGAAATAATTCAGCCTCCGACTGGAATATCTCGAGGTTAGGCTAATTCTAGGCTACGCGAGATGCCGAACCTCTAAATAAAGATTCCCGCTTCTCGTGTGTTTCGAGAAGTGATTAGAAATAATTGCGTCCCAATTATTTTCGCAACGCGAGAGTAGCGCCGCCACCTCGAGGAGAGACGCGCGTCCATCTCCTACGAGGGACCAGCTGCGCATCGAGCATGACGGATGGTCACTTGTGGCAAAAAAAAAAAAAAAAAAAAAAAATTGCAAGTGTGCTTTTTTGGGCAAAAAAAATCGGTTGGACGAAGAAGATGGCGGCGTAAAATACCGGCGGAGATTTTGCTGAGTTTCCGATCTCTTCGTCACTCGATACGAAAGCGATGATGCATGGTTCGAGATTCGCGTGGAGTTTATAAATAATTCCGTGAGATCGGATTGAATAGAAATTCCAACGTTGTTATTAATTGCAGAGTTCTCAGAGTTTGCGCCACCCGTCTAACAATAACCCGTCGCTCGTCGAGGCGTGATTATTTGTTAAAACATTCCTATGTTAATTATTTGCAGCTTGTATTTTCCGAGAAATATTTCTCGCGTCTGACTCACGTTCGTTCCTATCGCCGATCCAATCGACCCACACAGCTGCACTTTCAGCATTACGTCAGGATTCGAACGGTGCGAAGCCGAGGAGCCACCTCGGCGCAGTTCGCGTCGGCGGTGACGTCATCGCGAATCGTTTCCCCGCCTCTTCGTCGCGATCGGCTCGGATCGTTGCATAATGAACGGCGGCACGATGATTTTTTATCGGACATTCCATCTTCGTCGGTGCGATAAGCGTAGAAAAACGCTCGGGAACGATCAGATAAGCCCGCAATTTGGTCGTGCGCGGTTTGCGATATCGCGCGATGCATCGTAAGCGTTTCGCGCGTGCCTCGGAAAAGACGCGTACGACGAGCTCGTATTTCTCGAGAGGAAGAGTATCGTTGACGCGGCGAATTCCGAACGCCTCGGGCGTCGAATCGGCGCTGAAAGGTGTTCCGATCGCGAACTACGGAATCGGTAGGAAATCGATGAGAAATCTGCAGGAAATCGTTAAGAGATCGGTAGGAAATCGGTGGGAAATCGGTCGGAAATCAGTGGGAAATCGGCAGGAAATCGGTGGAAAATCTGTAGGATATCGTTAAGAGATTGGTAGGAAATCGGTAGGAAATCGGTGGGAAATCGGCGGGAAATCAGTATAAAATTGGTAAGAAATCGGTAAAAAATGGTCAGGAAATCGATAAGAAATCTATAGGAAATCGGTAAAAAGGTGGGTCAGCAATCAGTAGGAGGTCGGTGGGAAACCGATCAGAAATCTATAGGAAATCGGTATGAAATCGGTGGGAAATCGGTAGAAAATCAATAAGAAATCGTCGGGAAACCGATAAAAAAATCAGCAGTGAATCGATAAGAAATCTGTGGGAAATCGGTAAGAAATCGGTAGGAAATCGGTGGAAAATCGATAAGAAATCGGTGGAAAATCGGTAAAAAAATCAGCAGTGAATTGATAAGAAATCTGTGGGAAATCGGTAAGAAATCGGCAGGAAATCGGTGGAAAATCGGTAAGAAATCGGTGGAAAATCGGTAAGAAGTCTGTAGGAGATCGGATGGGACGGGAATCGTCGACTCGTGGGGCTTGCCAACTGCTCGAAAATAATTTGGAACTCTCTCAGCCAACGAGCTTCTTCGAGAATCGTAATCTCGAGTGCGTGGACCGATGACAGATATAAGTACGGGGGGGACGATTAGCGCCGACCAGATAACTATTTTACCAACGGATTTTCAAGCAGCGTAGATTGTCGGACATTCAACGAACCTGTGGCATTATCCAGCAAGTGCCAAGCGATAAACGACGATCCGTTCAAGCGTGAATAGCTCAACGCGCCAGATATGTTGCTACATACATGCTAGTTGTATCAACAACAACTCACTTCTACATACGACAAACTTCGGTCATATTTATTTCGCGCATGTCGAGCCAATTCTTTCGCCACCGACCGAATTTCATTTCTCTAGCCTTTTTCATTTGCTGCAACGGAAATCGAGCTCTGTCCCCGGATTTTCGAAAGGCTTTCAACGACTCGTAATTTTTTTGGTGCGTTTTATCGTGTCTCTAAAACTTGTCGAAAGTCGAGAAACGTTGGGTCCACGGCGATTCTGTCCAGCTGTAAATCTGCCGCTCGTCATAGTTTTATGAACACAAATTGAGTCAAACTGGCCTTGGTCAGTTTATTACTTCCAGGATAAGACTTTTATTCGAGTACCGAGAAACGCGTTGCATGCAAATGAGGAGCAATTCGGCGCGCGCCATTCATTCCGCTTGGTCGAATGATCGTAAAAATCGACTAGTAATTTCGGTGTAATTATCGTCTCTGCTCATTAGCACAGCTTGTCTGTTGATTCGGCAAGATAACGAGTTACGTAACGAAGCAATGATCCCGACGCTAGAGAAGTGCAGCATCGCGGTCCCGAAAAAGGTCTAAAAACGACTTCAGTAATTTGAACTAATTTTTTTGTAACTATCATGGATTGTTTCGAAGTTTTCTTGTCCCCATCCTAATCAACTGGCACTTCAAACGGTGCGTGTATAAACGGTACCGTTCTACAACGAGGTGCGAGGGAATGATAATGAAAAATGTAAATTCGGACAAATCTAATTTCCAAACAGTTTCAGCGAGATATCTGACCATTCGCAGTCCAGTCTAGTGTACGTTTTTAATATCAACGTTGCCAATTTCTGCAAGTAAAAATGCTGCGTTCGAAATACTTTTCGCTTATGCTCTAGCACTGTGCCCCACTTTTTGGAGGACAAATTTGAAAATTCCTTTTTTAATTTTGCATTTGCAGTTTTAGAATTATCTACACGTTCCTAGATAGCCAGTGTTGTTATGCGTGAATAAAAACTAGTTTGCGGACAGGTTAAAAAAAATTGCGTGCTAGGCTTTTGAAGCTGTTTCAATGACTTTAAGGCTATACACACTGAACACACTTTTTGCACGTATGCTAGCGGTGATAATTTTTTCTTCTTCAGAATTTCGTACATCTAGTATAGTAGTTTCATGGAAAAAATTACTTGCTATTCCGTTTCACGTTTCAATCAACAAAGACATAAATTTCGATTTTTTCCCAACAATCAGACACGTACGTGAGTTTGCTGTGCAAATCCACAGCCACACGGAAACTCTCGAGAGACGAATCGATTTTGGATCTTGATATTTGCCGTAGCTGCCAAACCAGTTTTTGCAGCGACAACGACCGCTGCGAGACTCGTAATGATTGCGAAATCCACCGGTTATGATCCTTGTTTTTTGATTTTTATTTACTCTTTCAAGCACACATTTTTTTTACGTGCAAACGACCAGAAATTTCGCACTCCAGTTTTTATGGGGGCGCTGATAACGAATCTGCACTCAAAACTAGCGAATCTAAGATGGCGGATCCAATATGGCGGACCGAGGACTAAAAATTCTGAAATTCAAAATTGGATCCACCCTTTTTAGCTGGATCCGCCATTTTGATTTTTTAATTTTGAGTACATATTCGTCATCAGCGACCCCGAAAACCCCCGAGTACCAACTTTCACTCTCGTCGAACGATTTTGCATTTTTGGTCCGCCATATTGGATCCGCCATCTTGAATTTGCTGATTTTCAGCGCAGACGCGTTATCAGCGACCCACAGACTTCCCACGTACAAACTTAGGCATGGAAACTGCAAGAACTCCCAGAATGGCTATTTGTCCACGTTTGTTTATTTATAAAATCACCAATTGTTGCGAATTATTTTACGTCGATTTTTATTCTTAAATTTATAGTTGATATAGAAACACAAAAAACGGTCTGAAAATCGAATGAAAATCAAAGGAAAATGGTCCTGGAAAAGGGGGATGCCACGATCCCATGGTGCTTCAAAGGGTTGATACAATGTGCAAACAAGCTCCGAGCTTTTCGGTTTCTCACAGCCACCGATTTCCCGTTTTCCAGATTCCTCGGACATCGTCGACTGCAAGCTGAAATTGATTCTGGGCTTGATATGGACTCTGATTCTGCACTACTCCATCTCTATGCCCATGTGGGATGGCGATGACCTTGAACCCACCGACAAGGGCGCCACTCCGAAACAGAGGCTCATGCACTGGATTCAAGCAAAGGTCCCGGACTTACCTGTATCAAATTTCACGTCCGACTGGAACGATGGCCGAGCCGTCGGTGCTCTCGTGGACGCCGTTGCTCCTGGACTCTGTCCCGACTGGCAGGACTGGAACCCGAAGGACGCTGTCCAGAACGCGTCCGAGGCGATGGGACTGGCCGACGACTGGCTGAATATCCCGCAGGTGCGAATATCGCTGATCGCCCGATCTGCGATCCGAATTCGACTGAATTTTCTGCTTCTTTGTTGCCACAGTTGATCAAACCCGAAGAGATGGTCGACCCGAACATCGACGAGATGTCGATGATGACGTACTTGTCGCAGTATCCAAACGCCAAGCTGAAGCCAGGTGCCCCGCTGCGGGCCAAGACCAATCCTAACAGGTGATTTGACGCGACCCGATTCGATCTCCGCTCGATTTACGATCGAATCGAATCTCATTATTGCATATCGATACGATAAACACACGATAAATTGACGTGATAATACATGAATCGTTTCATTTTTCGGTGCAGCGTCCCGCCACCGCGGTAAGTCGCGACGTTACGACCAAATTCGAAACACTTTTTTTGCTGTATTAATATCGATAACTCGTGTGACGTGTGGCACGCATTGGCCAGCTGACTCTCGCATATTATTTACTCGCTGTTTGGATATTACTTTTTTTTCCCACGACGATGGACGAGATCCGTCGTTGCTGTGCTCGACGTCGACGTCTTGGGCACTCGGTCATGTGTGCATTTCGGAGAGTAGTTTGATGTTTCATCGGCTTCAGAGATACTAACACCCACGTTCGTACCCTACGAGCTGTAAAAAAATGTCATGGCGTCGATTTCCGAATTTTCGAAATCACCTACCTAGTTGCTGTTTGGGGTGAGAACACGATACACCTGCTTTCATTCTATAGTCATGAATTCCCTTCTCTTTTTTGAACAAAATCACAATAGCTTTAGGGTTACTGTACAGTGGCACAGTAAGTATAGGAAGACTAGTCTGATTGATTACAATCGCAAGTTCAGGGGGATTTTCAGCAACTGTCGATGTAGGAGTATGAGTCAGTTTTTGCAGACATTTCCAGGCGATTGAAACGAGGCTGTCAATTTTTGGGTGACGAGTACAATTTTTTTTTTATACGCATGACAGTTGACAGTTGCGTCTCTGTGATCCGAGTGACATTGACGAGGGGACAAACATGCTGCGCCAAGCCACGATGGTAGTTTTTGAATTTTTGTGAGGAATTTCTTCGACTCGCGAATGACTGTCCACAGCAGATGTGTAGGAGAGGGCGGTATTCATTTGGTGTTAATACCTCTGTAGCGCGATCGCTGTTTGATTGGCTGTAAGACGACGAGGATTATCAGAAGATCCGTATTATTTTCACAACACAATAACGCTTCATAACACACGACGCAGTACAGTTTCTCTCACGTAGATCAGTGTTTATAAAATAGGAGTGTTACTGTCATTCGAGCAGCAGCTAATAGTCTTTGCTTAACCTATCTAGAGTACGTGCCTATGGCCCTGGAATCGAACCCACTGGCCCCGTAGTCGGGGCCCCTGCGAACTTTACCGTAGAAACTTTCTCAGCCGGTAAGGGAGCCGTCGATGTTACCGTGGAAGACTCGAAGGGGGGGAGAATCCCTGTGAGTATTCAACACCCTCCTCGAATAGGTCTGGCTCGATAGCTGATGTTGAATTCCATTTTTTGTGGACGACAGGTGGACGTGAGGTTTAACAAGGACAGGAACCTGACGTATGCCGTGTCCTACACCCCGAAGAGTGAGGGCCACCACAAAGTGAAGATCCAATTCGCTGGTCGAGAAATCCCGAAGAGTCCCTACACCGTGAACGTGGAGGGTCATGCCGGAGATGCGAGTAAAGTTACTGCTAGTGGTCCTGGCCTACAGCCTGACGGCGTGGTCCTCAACAGACCAACGTTCTTCGACATCTTTACCAAGGATGCTGGTCGAGGGGTTCCAGAAGTTATAATCTTGGATCCTCAGGTTAGATTAGTAGTAGTAGCTCATCGATGGTAGTACTGTCTCTCCTCGTGCTTGCCTCTCATTGTATTGGATGTGACCTATGTGATGGGAGTAACGATGGTGTTCCGCTACTTTCAGGGATCCAACACAGCTGTATCGGTGAAGCTTCGCCAAACATCCGCGGATGTCTGGCGCTGCGAGTACGTGTCACCGACTGTTGGATTGCACTCGGTGAACATCTTTTTTGCTGGTAAACCGATCCCCGGTAGTCCCCTGGGTGTCAGGGTGGCTCCGGTATCCGATGCAAACAAGTGCAGAGCTTACGGCAGAGGTCTTCAGCCGAAGGGAGTCCGCGTCAAGGACGACGCGGACTTCAAGGTCATCACAAAAGATGCCGGGGAAGGTGTACCGGAAGCTCGCGTCATCGGGCCTGGTGGTGTCAATCTGCCAGTGAGCATCGTAAAGATCGACCCGACCACCTACCACTGCAATTACACACCAGCGAAGGAAGGTCGTCACGTGGTGATGGTAACCTTCGGCGGCAAGGAGATCAACAAGTCTCCGTTCGAGGTGAACGTTGGCCCGTACAAGGACATGGCCATCCGAGTCTTCGGGCCAGGCCTTCGCGGAGGTGTCGTTGGCTACCCAGCGAAATTCACCGTCGACACCAACGGAGAAACTGGAAGCCTCGGTTTCTCTATCGAGGGGCCATCCAAGGCGAAGATCGATTGTCACGACAACGGCGATGGCACAGCTGATGTCACGTATTACCCGACAGCTCCGGGGCTGTACTCCGTCCACATCAACTGTGACAACGAAGACATACCAAAGTCTCCTTACATGGCTGAAATCATGCCGAGAGTCGACTACGATCCCGACAAGGTGAGTCGCCATGCACCAACTCCTTTGCTTCGACCACTTCAATTCCCGAGTCAGAGTCCTGATTCTGACTGTTTACCCTAAACTCTGTGACTCCGGACTGTTTTCTCGGATACTCAGATCTACCTTTCCTTGTTAGGTCGAAGTTCACGGTCCGGGCATCCTGCCCGATGGTGTTTCCCGGGACAAGCCGACTTACTTCAACGTCGACTGTAAGCATGCTGGGAAGGCTCCGTTGGAAGTCGATATTCAAGACGCTTTTGGTAGGCAGGTCCCAGTGCGTCTCGAGGACAAACGTGACGGCACCATCCAAGCTCAGTACACGCCGACATCCGGCTCTCAGCATAACATACAGGTCGAGCTTTAAGCTTTCTTCGGCCCCCCCCCCTGCCCCTGCAGGGGACGATCTTCCCTGAGGATTCAGGCCATAACCCGCGCGATTAACTGTACAGGTGAATTACGGAGGCGTTGGAACGAAGAAGTCACCTTACAAAGTTGGGGTAACCGCACCCCTGAACCCTGCTATGGTCCAGGCCTTCGGTCCTGGCCTGGATCACTCGATAAAATCGAACACGCCGACTCACTTCAACGTCGATTGCCGAGAAGCCGGTCCTGGAGAGCTGGACGTTGCTATGGTGAGCCCTGATGGTCGCGAGGTACCGTTAGGACTGAGGAACAACGAAGATGGCACGTACACCGTGGACTACGTGGCTCCTCAGCCGGGTAACTACACGGTGGACTTGAAGTACGGAGGATTGAAGGTCCCGAAGTGCCCGATCATGGTTAAAGTCCAGCCTCACATCGATGTATCCAAAATCAAGGTCGACGGATTGGAACCAAGTGAGTGAAAGTTTCTCATAGTTTTCTCCTTCATTTCGGAACTAGGTCGTTACCCCCATTCGGATGTGGGGAAAGTTTTTTGCCCAGAGAACAAGAACATTCCTGTGCATTTTTGTGAGGAGGATTTTTTCGTTAAATTACAGTTACAGGTGCAAATGTGTTTAAGGCTAGAGTTTTCGTTCAGAAAGTTGTACAGATTTCCAGGAAGCTAGTTTTGTTTGGAAGTTTAATTTGCTGGTTGAGTGAAATTTGGAAAATAATGCCCTTGTAATTCGAAAGCTGCACCGGTGAACAGCCTTCAGCAATTCCGCGTGATAACCCAAGATGCTGGCAAAGCCGATTTCCAAGTGGCGATTACCACGCCCTCGGGTAACCGAGTAAAGGCCCACATAATCCCGACTCACGAGGGGTTCCTGGTGAATTTCACGCCGACGGAACTCGGCGAGTACTTGCTGGGGATAAGTTTCGGTGGGGAGGCCATATCCCCGCAGCCCTACCGTCTGACCTGCATCCATGGCAGCGACGCTTCGAAAGTACGGGCCAAAGGCCCAGGCCTGGTCCAAGGATCGGTAGGCAAACCGGCAGAGTTCGTTATCGATACCCGTGGGGCTGGCCAAGGTGGCCTTGGAGTGACGGTAGAGGGTCCTTGCGAGGCTGCTATAAACTGCCGCGACAACGGCGATGGCACTTGTTCCGTCGCCTACTTGCCGACAGAGGTCGGTGACTATGGTATCAATATCACCTTCAACGAGCAGCACATACCAGGCTCGCCGTTCCAGGCTTTGATCATCGAAGAGGCTGACCTCTCCAAGATAAAGGTCACAGGAAACGGCATTCAGCCACACGGTTAGCCATCGCGTGTGGTTTTTCGTTTTGCGCCTTGGTGCACACTACTCTCGCCGTGGAGCATGACCCCTCTTCCGATGTATCCTCTTCAACCTCCTGGCTAAAGCACGTCTACGGACATTTTTCCACCTGCTCTATGTAAAAGCCGCGACAATGAACAACACCGTGTCAGTATAATTGAGTAGCTTCCTTACTTTTCACACCGTTCTTGAAGTAGCGACGAAGATGGCTGATTGTAAGATCAATGAGGCCACTATCCTGAACTAATTTTGGTTTTCCTTTCTGTTCCTTGGACGTGTTAATAGCGTGCATTGCTACCGGTGTGATTGGAATCGATGTTGGGGAAACTTGAGCTCGCTCGTTTTTTTTCAGCTCCCAGAAGTTTGCACGTTTCTTCTGCCATGCGAAAAAATACGAGGCGAAAGTGGCTTCAATGCCAGACGCATCGTTGTAGCGAGCGCTTACTGACGAGTGTGGCGATCGCATTTTTGTGTGCTCCGAATGCTATGTTTGGATTTTCAGATCGTTTGTTTTTATGGGTGTAGCAGCTCCATAATGTTGTAACGTTATAACGTTGTACGTTTGTCTCTTCAAGGTCTGTACGTTGATGGATCGACGGACTTCATCGTGGACACCAGAGCTATAGCTAAGACGAAGGGCGATGACGGTAAGGTATCCTGCACCATAACGAATCCCAGCGGTAGCAAGACCGACAAGGTCATAACTCCGCGACCCGATGGTACTTATCGCGTCAGCTACACCCCCTTCGAGGAGGGACGTCACACCATCGACATACTCTACGACAACGTGCCGGTGCCTGGTTCCCCGTTCTCCGTCAACGTCAAGCGCGGATGTGACCCGAGCAAGTGCAGAGCTTACGGACCTGGCCTCACGAAGGGGGCAGTTGGGAAGGCCAACCAGTTCACCGTGGAAACGAAAGGTTCGCCAGAAGTGTTTGTCGGCCATAGAGCCACAGCTTGCTAGACTCAGGACAAGTCCTCTGCAGCACGTATGTTCTTCGTGTTGCTCAGGTGCTGGGACCGGGGGTCTGGGACTAGCCATCGAGGGCACCAGCGAGGCCAAGATGACTTGCAAGGACAACTACAACGGATCGTGCAGCGTGGAGTACGTGCCAACAGAGCCAGGCGATTACGAGATAGCCATCAAGTTTGCGGAGCAGCACATTCCTGGTTCCCCGTTCCGCGTCCCAGTCGAACGAAGCCCGGATGCTATGCTAGTGACGGCTACCGGGCCTGGTCTAGATCCGGAACAAGTCCGCGAGGGGATTCCAGCTAAATTCATAGTCGACACCTCGAAGTCGGGCTTGGCTCAGCTGGACGTGAAGCTGAATACCGACAAGGGGATCCTGCAGAAGCCGGACATCAAGGATATCGGTAACGGACTGTACGAGGTGTCGTACCAGCCCACGCCAGCCGGGAGCAACGTGCAGGTCGGTGTGACGTACGGTGGACAAAACGTGCCTGGAAGCCCGTTCAAGGTCAAGGTGAACCCGACCGTTGAGCCTGGAAAAATCGTTCTCTCCGGCCCCGGAGTGGCCCCCACCCTTCTGGCCTCCTTCCCGACCAACTTCATCGTCGACACTTCGAAGGCCGGCTACGGTGACCTCGAGGTCCAAGTTTTGGTGAGCATCTCCTCAGCGACAGCTCGGTTCCCTGTGTTTACATATAAGTCGGTACGAGCGGAGATAACTTCTCCCCGGTTGAAAAATGGCCCGCGCTGACGGTGGAAAAACAAATCAGAGATGAAGCCATTTACCGGCAATCTGTTTTACCGACGGAGTGCCCATCAATAATAACGAGGCCACAGTGGAGTTGCGAGTGTTTGTTGAGAAAAACGGTCTAGGAACCTCGAACTAACGAGGTCTGGGCTGTTTTTTAAACATCACACCGGCTTCCACTTGCTTCTCTTAACCTCGCCGTAATTCAATTATCGGCAGAGGTTTGGGCCGCTTTGGAGCGAGTGGCGGAAATTGTTTTTTGTTTTCTGGGACGAGCTCAAATGTGTCGTTCTGTGTTATCGACAGGGTCCGGATCTGAGGCCCCGCAAGGTGGAGGTCCAAGACATCGGCGATGGCAAATTCAAGGCTACCTACGTCCCGGACGACTGTGGGTCTTACAAGGTGAACGTGAAATACGGCGGCAAGGAAGTTCCTGGGTGCCCGGTGACGGTTCAGGGCACATCGACCGGCTCGGCTGATCGGTGCAAGATCAAGGAGGGCATACAACGCACGTTGGCGCAAGGAGAGGAGTACTGCATCACCGTCGACACGGAGAATGCTGGTCGCGGTGCTGTTACCTGCCGCATCCGCTCCACGTCGGAAAGGTATGAAAAACTGCTGTTAATCGCTGCTCTCAGCTCTTCAATCCTCCCCCAGTCCAATCCTCGCTCGAGGAGCATAATAGCATTCGGGAAAATGTGCTTGACCTTGAAAATCAAAACATTCTTTGGATCTTGGAAGAACGATAGAAGGAATAAATCGGTAACAAGAGCACGAATCGTTTGCCGAATCCCGTAATGGGTAAAATAGAAGTGTAAAAAATGTAAAAAATGTAAAAAGTGTCAAAATCATGTAAAAAAACTGTAGAAAATGTAGAAAAACGTAAAAAACTGTAGTAAAAGTGAAATGAATGCTGAGAAACGTAAAAAAGACGTAGAAAACCGTATAAAAATGTAAAAAACGTAGAAAATGTGAAAAGAGTGTAAGCAAATGTGTAAAAAATGTAGAAAAACGTAAAAAACTGTAGAAAACGTGAAATGAATGTTGAGAAACGTAAAAAAGACGTAGAAAACCGTGTAAAAATGTAAAAAAACGTAGAAAATGTGAAAAGAATGTAAACAAATGTGTAAAAAAATGTAGAAAAACGTAAAAAAACGTAAGAAAATGGATGGATAATGGAAAAAAAATAGGATGAAAATGGTCACGAGGCCGCGAGGATACCGGGAATTTTATCAATTATAATTAATTGCTGGGTGGGACGAGGCTGGCGACTGGCGAATATTCGTTGCGAAATTGACGCGGTGCATTAACTCGGTGTTCGCCGATATTAAATTATCTGCCGTTTGGCACGCGGGCGTTTTCACGTTCGACCTCCGCGTACCGAGGATGCGGTCGACAGATCTTCGGGACATTTACTCTCGCTCACACTGTAGACGTACGACGAAGTAGCGAAACAGTCCGAGGCAATTTACGACCATGTAAACTGCAGGTAATCATTTGCCAACCGATTTCTCGCTCGTCGTGGTTCGCGCAAAATGTTCCGCGCAGCGCAACTTTTTCGATAGAAAAATTGGAGAAACAAAAAAATATTTTCTCGCAATTTCAGGAAATTGCTTACTAGAAAAAACTAGAAAAAAACTGGCGAAAAAATTCAACCGGTTTTTTTTTCGCGAACGAACGACGTGCAAAGCATTCGGAGCATTTTTGTCATCCTGTCAAAAATGATTGGCAACCAAAAAAAGGCGATTTATCTCGCCGAGTTCAAGGTAAACGAAACGGTATCGGCTTTTTCGAGATGTTCCACCTGAAAGAGACTCGTACATGTGGCGCGCTGCGACAGGATATGCGGCGCGTTAAATCGTTTGGTATTTTTAAAAACTCAACGGTGACCCTATTACCGCGTGTATTTTTAATTCTCAAATTTTTGATACGTTCGACGAGTAAACGTATTTGCAATCTTATTTATTTTTAAACACGCCTCGCCATTTACTCGGCTATTTTTTTATTTCGTCGGCCGAATATCCGACAAAAATGCCAAAACGATCAAAAAAAAAAAAAAAAAAAAATAAATTTGATTGGAACTCAAAAATAGAAACAAAATTGTGCGTGCAGAAAACGTGGAAAATGGTTCCAGTAATTATCGACGTATTTATTGCAGTTATTTTTATTTGTTTGGTTTTTAATGCTCTGACAAGATGCCAAATGTTGCGTGGCCTTGGAAACGAATGATTCCCGATGTTTTCGCTAATGGGGATCGTCGGGAGCCGTCTAAAAGGTTGGCCGAGGAGTGGGAAGTATAAACTGGCGAGGCGTATTAAAAAAAATGGTGGATGAGCAAAAAAACAAAAAAAAAAACGCCACATTTATTCATATTTATGTCATTGATTTTTAGGAATGACTCGCGTGAAATTAGGCGGATTTTACGGCGCGGAATGCCGGTCGAAAATAATAAATGGGAATGAAAATAAGATAAAGTACGAGCGAGCGAAAAGAAAAAACGGACAAAGTTGTCTAAAATTAAAGGAGAACGGGCGGGCGCGGCGATGTTCCGGAATTTAGTGGGCTTAACAGCTGCCGTTCGATTCTAATTTTTCATTTCTCACGCTCCGAGGGCACACCGAGGCAAAGTTGGCAGCGCGCGAGCGAAGTGTGATGAAATGAAAAAACCAATTCCCAATCGCGACGAAAGTTGGAGTTCAGCGGGAGGAAAATTCTCGCTCGCGCTGGATTCGAACCCGCGCGCGCGCTGACTCACTAGCCACATCGCGCGACCAGGCGGCCAACGTTTCCGCGTCGCGGCGGAATCGGGAAAGCGGACTCGTAAAAATTATACAGTCCGCGCTGTAAAATGACCGTGGGAACGAGAAAATACCTCTACGAGGAACGAAGGAAAATAAACCGATCTACTGGATGCCACCGGGGCGGCGAACATTTTTTCGAAAAAAAAGTACCGCTCCGAAAAAATCGTTCAGCGGTTTTATGTTCGCCACGTGGCGATTCGAATACATGAAGAAGAAAAACACCCAAAAATAAACATAAAAAAAATTCCATTTTTATTTTTTCAAAAATCCCCAAAAAATCCAAAATCAAATTCGAAAAAAAGGGAATTAAAAAAAATCCAATAAAAAATTGAAAACATCTGTTGAAAAATCCAAAAACAACTAAAAAAATTCGAAAAAAAACCAAAAACATGAAATAAAAATCTAAATGAAAATTAAAAAAAGAATCCTAAAAAATAAATGAAAAAATTCTCAAAAAATGTAAGAAATAAAATGACAAATAAAAAATAAAATGAAAAATCTAAAAAAAAATGATGAAAGAATCCAAAAAAATGAATGAAAAAATTGTATTAAAAAAAAATGTAAGAAGTGGAATTCCAAAAGAAAAAAAAAATGAAATGAAAAATCTAAGAAAAATTCGGAAAATAAAAATGACACGAATAGTCTTCCTTCATCTTTTCTCGACGTCTCGCCCATTTGGCAAGCTGGTGGCGAATCTTTGCGCGATTCGTAGGCAATTAATTACGAAAACATTCGTCGCGTCGATAAATTTTTATCAAATCGAGTAGTTTGCGCTCGTGACGTCCGTATCGTCAGGCGTCTCCAATAATTTCCATCTCTCGTGAACCGTAGAATTTTCAGGAATCCGAGTTCTATTTGTAGCTCGAAATCCGCGGATCGTTTCCGCGCTCGCTTCATCCGCCCCGATTCTCCGGTCACGTGACACCCAAAAAAATAGGGAAAAAATCGATTTCGACGATTTTGGAAATTTTGAAAAATCCGGAGCGACCTGGTAACAAATTTTGGTCGAGCTGCGCTCTGGAGGGGCTCTGAAACGTGATACGCTAACGTATTCGGAAAAAATGTTTTTTTTTTTTTTTTTTTTTTTGGGCCACTCTAATGGATGTACGCGCGCGTCGAAGTCGTTGAACCTTAAGTAGAAATTTCGCCCGATGCAGCGCGGAGAGGTCACTCTATTGTAGGTGGATCGCACCTGCCGCTGCATCCGTCACTTGAATCCGCTCGGAGATCTCGACGGTAGCAGCGTCGCAACGGTTTCTCGTTCGAATTTCGAAACGGTTGATTTACGAAAAGTAATTGTGCCATTGTTATTTGGTCGAAATAAGCTCGCCGCCGGGAGCAGCGGCGCGGCGATAAAACAGGCGGCGTAGTTGTTAAATTCTAATAACGTTGGCAATGCCAATGAAAACAGTCGACAAAACTCATTTTTCGACCACGCATTTTTTTTATCCTCGAGCCAATTGCGATTTGTCGCGAGTTTGCAAACACGTCAAAACGTCGCGGTCAATCTTACTCATCCTTCCCTCGCCTTTTCACCGAATCCACTTTTTTCCCGCCACTTTTTTTTCCCCCGCCAACCCAATTTCGTTCGCGTCGCACGAACATTTCTGAAACAAAAAAAAAGCACCTAAAAAAAACTGCAACGTTTCGAAAAAAAAAATTCCAACTCGCATTCGTTTTTTATATTCCTCTTTTATTTTTGCCAGCTAAGTTGCGGCAAAACTTCTCGGTTTCATTTTCACCCCAAATTCCACTCACTTTTTTTGCGACTGTACAATTTTGCCCGGATCGTATTTTTCTGCGAAATTGTATTTTTTGCGTCGTTACTATTTTTTTTCTCCTTTTTTTGAATTTCCACGCCCGGAAATTTTTATTGCTCGACGTGAAAGTGCTGTTTGTTGTTGATAGAGATTTCAACGTTTGTTTATCTCAACTTCCAGCGAGGCCGTTGATATCGACATTGAGGATAACGGCGACGGAACCGTGAACGTCTATTACAAAGTGGCCGACGCTGGTGAATACACGTTGAGCATCAAATTCGGCGGCCAACCCGTTCCCGAAGGATTCTATACGTTCGTGGTGAGTACTCGGCCACTTTCACCGGTCGGCGGCCATTTTGTGAAGCGTCGACTTCGAGAAGATGGCCGCGCGCCCTCCGAAATCGCCTCGATTCGCGGGCTCGTCGCAGCCTTGCGGGGAGAATCGTGGCGTCGATGCTGAGAATTCCGTTTTTGTTTCATCCCCGTACGATTTTTCTATCCAAAGTTACGTACGCTCGAAGCTGCATCCCTTTTCGCCGCGACGTCCCGCCGTCCGCCATTTCGTGACGCGCGAGACCGCAGCAAATGGCGGCGCGTCACGCTGCAGTCACGCGCGTCGCGATGCAACGTAACGCAGGATTCCATCGTCTTATGACATTGCCACGTGCTGAAACTTCCGCAACGGCGTAGAAAATAGCACGTATGCGATTTGTGAGTCGTTGGAAAACGGCGTCGCGTTTTTCTCTGTTCCCAGTGCTCGCTGTTTCTCGGATCGAAAGAGCCTCTTTGGTATGCTCGTGTGTTAGGGCGGATCAAGTGTGCGCTACAACACATGTTTCTCGTACCGTGTTCAAGTTTTAGTATGATGGTAGTGGGAGTGGAGGCGATCTAACTATAGAGACTAACACGTACAGGATATTGTCGCAGAACCTCCAGTAGTTACACAGTTCCCGCCGAAGGCTCTTGCCGATCGCATCAGTTAACCTCGTGTATCTCGAACGTCATCTGGAACATCATCTTCCAGCCCTCTTCTCGTCATCCGTGGTGAGCCACATCTCATTTTCGTTTAACACCGGACAGACGCCGCCGCCTAACCCCATACGAGGAGTTGAATATCAGCCAACTAACCATCTCGCTAGCCAAGTACTCCCCAGTTTCCCGCCTTTTTCAAAAACCACGTTTTCCCGCCATTTTCAAAAACCTCTTTTTCAAAAACTGGTTCGTCCCACTCATAGTCTCCTTGCATCAACTCGGCTCACCCCCCTGCACCCATCCTGCCCTCCTGACTATCGAGAGAACGTGCTACCCAAAAAAGGAGCAGCAGTCCATCGGGCAAGGAGGGTTTTTTTTTGGAAAAGGCCTCTTCCCAGAGAGTTTGGACAATATTCGTATTTCTCGAATCGCGATGGGAGCTCGGGATTCGGGTGAAACCAGAGACCAGCCCGGCCCATCTCGACGTCGACCTATTTTCAGTCCGTCTCCGTGATGGCTTCCGCAAATTTATAAGCGCTCCTAGGAACTGGGTGGGGTGGACGAATATCGCGGGTCCAAAAGCGAAGGCAGGTTGAATTGATGCCTCGCGTTAAATTAAACGGCCTAGAGCGGCTGGGAGCCGCATCCTGCCCTCATCCTGAGACTCGGTATACCGTGAATATTCACGGTATAGATCAAGAGATTGCGACATCGGTCAGTGCACGGTGTCGCTCGTTAATTTTGGCCCAGAACAGCGAGACACCCACGCTCGCGGATGATTCGGTAGCCAACATAACACCCCCTCGATTTAATGCCCATCCGTCACGAAGGCTTGCCTGAGATCCCCCACTTCTTGAGAACGAGCCCAAGGGCTACGTGGATGAAGGGTCTTGCTGCCAGGGTCTGGAACCCTGATTGAAAGACTACCCCAGGCAAATAAGTGCCCATCGTTGGTTTTTGCGTGCATCGAAATTTAATCACTAGCCTGGCCCCACCAGCCAGACGCTAAGGGACAGCTGCGAGCCAACTGTCTCCGTGAATCTTCGAAATAAAATCTTGAAATATCGAAAATAGAAACTGGGATCTCGTGGCGTGGCTTGACCGGACGTGGGCCTGCACGTAGCATAGACATCTTAGCCCGATGGGAATGTCACTGGCAGCCTTAATCCGTAGCGACACAATGGTTTCCCACTGTTCTGTTGGATGGGCACTTGCCAGTCGATGTAACTCGGTTCTTCTCAGTACTCCTCATTGTTCGAGGGCGTCAAGTCGCGTCGAGGATAGTCGGGCTGGGGTGTTCTGAGCTCCGTGGCTAGGCCTGGATCCTCTTGTCGTCTCGACTCTACCATTTCACAAATCAGGATCTATATTTAGGTGGGCGGTAGGCCTCACGAGAGAACAAAAGAACGACGATGCGTGGAATTCGCATCTCGCGATGTACTAATATTTATTGGGGTCCATTTGTTATAGGCGTCGGAGGAATATCGCGAACACAGCAGTAGTCACGAGAGCCGTCGCAACAAGAGCCAACAGCACCTCGTCGAGGAACACAGCACTACCAGTGTCGAGGAAACTGTTACCACAAAACGTAGCACGAAGACCGACTCTTCTCCGTCGAACTTCCGTCACATCAAACTCAATCACATACCGCTTCCTTATACCGGTGGAGTCGTCACATGTGAGTATCCAGCGTTAAGCTTCTCACCTTGCCTCGTCGCTCGTGGTGCACGCTGCAAGCTCCATCACCCTCCTAAACGATACTCCAGTGCATCGTTTTATCTCCAGTCTCACGCCATTCTTGTGCAATTGCTACTAATTTTTCACAATGCCAACACAAAGTGGCACGCTGAGCTAGTGGAATAATTACAAGTAAAACATTGAGTAATAGTTGGTCAGGATTTCATTAAATTCTCTTCGTTGCTGCCAAATACATTTCACGCTACTAGCGCGCTGCTCGTGATTAGTTTCCACATTTCTATAATTCTGGACCTCCATTTGTTAGTTCCGTATCATCCAAAGGATATTGCCAAAGTGACTGAAAATTGTTTGGTATCTTCTCCTCCTCGGCATTCATTCGTTTCCAACATCCGAAGAGTTTCTCTTTCTAAAGCCTTACCGTAGCTTCGACTCCGTGCTTCAGCATGGTTTGGGGTGTTTCTGGAGTAGTCAGTCCATTGGGACTCACAACTTTCATCCGGATGGATGCCCACAGATTTTCTAGGCAGAAAGAATGGAAGCATATAGTTCCAAAAGCGAGGTAGCCCGACTTCGTTGACATCACGTATTTTGATGAGCTGATTACGCATACCGATAATATTCCAGAGAGTAAGGTGTGTGCGTGCGTGTGTGTAAAGATTTTTTTCTTCCTCGAAGCTTTTTTCTCTTCGGCGGAGTCATTTTTCAGCGGCGTTAAGAAGTTAGACTCATTGTTCGCGATGAAAACCCCTTGGAAGCTCTAGAAATCCATTGGATATTCAGCTTGGAGAAAGCTAGAGACCCAGATCGACGGTAAGGTCCGAGAAAAGAGACGTTTCAAGTTGTGAAGAGGCCTCCGAGCCGCAGGATTAGCTTATTATTCCAGAGAGTAAGGTGGTGCGTGCGTATGTGTGTGTCCAGATTTTTTTTTCCTCGAAGCTTTTTTTTTCTTCGGCGGAGTCATTTTTCAGCGGCGTTAAGAAGTTAGACTCATTGTTCGCGATAAAAACCCCGTGGAAGCTCTAGAAATCCATTGGATATTCTGCCCTGGAGAAAGCTAGAGACCCAGATCGACGGCAAGGTCCGAAGAGACGTTTCAAGTTGTGAAGGGGCCTCCGAGCCGCAGGATTAGCTTCTTTCTCGAGTGCAAAGCCCAAAGATCGTGAGATCTCAGAGTGAATGGCGTAGCACGTGCCAGAATCTCGGTAATAATAGAGAGACTGACAACCATTGTCTCAGAGATTATCTTCGGGGGACTATTCGTGAATGGCATACCAGTCGCAGCTTCGGAGAGATGAAGCCGTCCTAAATATACCCGAACCATAACCTTACTCTCGGTCCTTAGTCACGACAAGGAATCGCACCTCGTTTGTCGCAACATCGTCGATACTTGTTCGAATTTGGCGGCGACAAGAGCAATGGATAGCTGCCAAAAGCAGACAATAGGTGACGAGGCATCGCGTTCGTTATCACGCGAGTGTCAGAACCGAAGAGCCGAATCTGCAGTGTCCACAGTTTGCTGCTATGTGGCATGCCACGGAGTAGGGAAGTGCGAGCTTCATCTGCTGTGGGAATCCAAAGACCTTATATCGAGATACGCGAATGGCGTCCATGAGTGTTGATCCCTTGGCAAGAGCGTGCAATTTGCAACAAGTGACAGGAGACAGGAGTCCAACGGTGTGCAACAGGCGCGTTAACACGCGGCGTAGATGAGAGCCTCTTCATTAGCCTCTGCTCGAGCATCTCGTTGGACACGATGACACGCTACGAAACGGATCACTGGTCGGTTTGTGATTTCGATTGCGTTATGTTACCGCGCAAACCATACCGGTTAATGGGCCAGGAGTGTGTCTTTGAGATGGAGGGTACGTGTCACTTGACGGACAGCACAGGTTCAGGCTCGGCGTGAAATAGTCTTCGGCCAAAAATATTCTCCTGTCACTAACGGCGCGTGGCAAAGGTATTAATATTACGTGATCAACTACAACCGGATGTGCTTAGTAAGTCTCACAGCGGAGCCTCCGCAACTCCGGAGTTTGGGGGGGCCGCGAGGCCGACTTTGCCACATCCATTCGGCGCTCCAGTTCTGCCGCTCGTCGTCACCTACTTTAATGACACCTCGTCACCGACTCCACGCTCATTTATTACCGTTCTCCAATCGCCATCCGGATGTCGTCTCGAGCCTCGGCACATAAAGATGTCACCTTTGAGGCCTGAATTCGCGATTCCCACGCCTTCCCCTCCAATCCTGAGGCCACCACCGAGCCCCAACTTCTGTCTACAATCTGCGCGCTCTTCGGCAACCAAGTCGGCCATTTTGGGGAGCGCGATTCGAGATGTTTTTTCTTCCACCAGTTGGGCTATGGCATTCCTCGAGAGAACTCCGTTGCAAAATGCCCCACACGTTCTTTGATGTGCGACGTGGTTCCGATTGATCGATGGATGATTTTCATTATTTAAATAAATAATCACAGACGGAATGCTGCATTCGACTTTGACGGTAGAGACGCGTTGATGGTTGCTTTGTACATGTGGGTGAGATTTGATGCGGCGTTACGAATCGTCGACTTCGAATGTTGCCTTTGGCTCGGAATTCAGGCATTTCGCGGTTCGGAGGTCGTTATTTCCGTTCGAACGTGTCGAAGGTTGACTTTGGGTTGATATTGCCAGAGTGGCTTGGCGGACTATTTTTTCCGAGATTAAATGACTCGCAACGCGGAGGGCAATAAAACGGCGCCGAGAGGCTGCATAACTCGGCCGGTAGCGATTTTTTTCGCGGTCTCACGCATGCGACACCGTTGTGACGTAAGTCCGAAATTCGTAGCTATTCCCGTCCAGCCGAAATTCTTTCCGCGGCTCTGGTAAAAGCGGTCCCATAAAGCAAAGAGGAGGACAGTTGGTCCCCCCTAATTTCTTTTGAAATCCTTCCAAGCTTTTTCGATTTATCGCTCATCCGCTGCTGTGGATGCCTCCGGATCGCGATCGATGAGATTGAGTTATCTGAAAATTTGTATAAAAATAGTCCGCCATTTGCGTTAGGGAAAACAATGATGGGCTTTTGGAAAAAGACGATGGGGCTGCGCGAACGGGGAGGTGGAAGCTCGTCGCGGTGGCCCCTCGTTCAGAATTAGAATTTAGATCGGATTATTTTCGCCTGAGGTCTTCCAGGCCGGGCATACCTGTTCGTTGGAACGGCAGGTGAATGCTCGATTTTCCTCGGTATCCCCACTCGTCGTCGAAGACATACGCGTCGTCGCGCGGGGTAGTCGTCGGAGAGGCCGGAATCCGTACATCGCATGGCCTCGGCCCCCCTGGAGAAAATTTGAGGCGAGGATATCTGGGAGCGAGTCTCGCCATCTAGTGCTCGTGAGCCGCGCATCTGTCCGTGGCCTCAGTCGTTTCGGAGATGCGCCTGTGACTGCTTATCACCGCAGGGTCTCTCTCCGCGTTCACCAATCCCGATGTAAACTGTGGCTGACCTGATCGAAGGCTCCTTCCGACCGAGAGTGACCCATCGAACCCGCGATCAATTAAAAAAAGACGAAAAAAGACGAGACAAAAAAATCGTTCATTTTACTCGGCTGTTCTTGAGTTACGATCCGCGTTTGTGGCGTTAAGGCTGTAGGGCGTCGAGATCTGCAAATAAACCAAACGTCTTCGAGCTGTAAACATTTGTTATTCGAGGCTCGCGTTTTCGCGGGGCTGAGAGATTTATTCCCCAACGAGTCTTGATTATCGATAGTTCTGTGAGACGTTCCACTGGTGTAGTGATCACGTGATTATACCGTACAACACAACCGACCGGCGACGAGGTTTGCTCGAGTCCTCCGAACCCCTTGGAAATGATTTGGGACGACACGGAACCGGTAGTCACCCACTGGGACGAGTTGTCGACTTACTATCGAGTTTGGCATAAGAGTATTACCTGCAGCGAGTTTGACCACGCTCGGAAACCGATCTGCTACGCCCAAATCTCGATAAAAGAGGACAGCAAAGAGTCCGAGGGGCCAGGACTAGACTTTCAACCCCTGATATTCCAGAACGTCTTCTACATCGAGACTAGAAAAGGTTTCACACTCCTACGCCATTCTATCTGTGGAATCAAGCCTCCCCTGAACTAGTTTCCATATCGCATTGCATGTTCGCCAACTGGCCTCTCATGTGGCAAAGCATCTTGTCCTAGCATTCCTAGCAGTAGCAGTATTGCTACGAGTCCTTACCCGCAAAGACACCTTTCATTGGCAATGGCCTCGTGATTGAAGCCTTTGGTAGAACATGTCGAGATTCCTGTGTGTGTGTGTGCAGCTCATCCACGTAGTCCTCGGTGTATTAGGCATTAGTCCAGAAGTCACCGTGTCGTGTCAGCCAGGCTTCTGGTACTCGTCTTCGTGGCTCGATGCTCTTAAACACTCCTGTTAGACGACGATTGACTTGGACTCACCATGACGAATCGCACCTGCTCTGTCACACGACTGTCCCACCTAGCAAAGCTACATCATGAACGGCGATGAATATAGGATCGTTTGACAGTTTTTTTCCCGTTTGTTTGCAGCTGAAGTGAAGATGCCTAGTGGTAACATCGATAAGCCCGAAGTCGAGGACAATCGCGATGGAACCGTCTCCATCAAGTACGATCCTCGAGAAGAGGGCTTGCACGAAGTTTACATCAAGTTCAACGGCGAACATGTACAAGGTAAGCCTGACCCGGATTTGAAACTTCGGTATAATTCGATTCAAACATCAGGCAGAATTGTAATCGAACTGGTGTCGTTGATTTTCAGGATCCCCGTTCAAGTTCCACGTGGACTCGTTGTCGAGCGGTTACGTGACGGCTTACGGTCCTGGGTTGAGTCACGGCGTTTGCGGAGAGCCCAGCAACTTCACGATCTCCACGAAAGGTGCTGGCGCTGGTGGTCTGTCCTTGGCAGTCGAAGGGCCCAGCAAGGCTGAGATATCCTGTCACGATAACAAGGATGGTACCGTGTCTGTGGCCTACTTGCCAACGGCGCCCGGTGAATACAAGATCGCTGTGAAGTTCGGAGACAAGCACATCAAGGGAAGTCCCTACGTCGCCAAGATCACCGGTGAGTCCCTCGTACCCCCCCCCCCCCCCTTGTTTCGCAGTCGTTTCTTGTCAGGGATGATCATAGCGCGTTCTTCACAGGTGAAGGACGGAAGAGGAACCAGATCTCCGTCGGGTCGTCCAGCGAGGTGACGCTTCCGGGCAAAATCTCCGACGAGGAGCTCCGTGCCTTGAACGCTTCCATAACAGCGCCGAGCGGACTGGAGGAGCCGGCGTTCCTGAAGAAGCTGCCATCCGGTAACATGTGCGTGTCCTTCACGCCGCGAGAAGCTGGGGAGCACACCGTGGCCGTGAAACGCATGGGCAAGCACACGCCGAACTCGCCCTTCAAGATCGACGTGGCCGAGCGCGAGGTCGGTGACGCGAAGAAGGTGAAGATCAGCAACGGCGCGCTGAAGGAGGGCAAGACCCACGTCGAAAACTCGTTCACCATCGACACGCGCGACGCCGGCTTCGGAGGTTTGTCCCTGTCCATGGAGGGGCCGAGCAAGGCTGAGATCCAGTGCAAGGACAACGAGGACGGCACGCTGAACGTGTCCTACAAGCCCACCGAGCCCGGCTACTACATAATGAACCTCAAGTTCGCCGACCATCACGTCGAGGGTTCGCCCTTCACCGTGAAGGTTACCGGCGAGGGTAGCAATCGCCAGCGCGAGAAGATCCAGCGCAGGCGAGAGGCAGTTCCGATAACCGAGGTCGGAAGTCAGTGCAAGCTCACCTTCAAGATGCCCGGCATCACCTCGTTCGACCTCGCAGCCACCGTTACGTCGCCTGGCGGCGTGACGGAGGATGCGGAGATCAAGGAGGTCGAGGACGGCCTCTACGCTGTGGCCTTCGTGCCCAAGGAGCTGGGAGTCCACACCGTTTCTGTCCGCTACAAGGAGATGCACATCCCTGGATCACCGTTCCAATTCACGGTGGGTCCTTTCAGGGATGGAGGAGCTCATCGCGTTCATGCCGGGGGTCCTGGTCTGGAACGCGGGGAGCAGGGGCAGCCCGGAGAGTTCAACATCTGGACCAGAGAGGCTGGAGCCGGAACGCTGGCCGTATCCGTGGAGGGGCCGAGCAAGGCTCAGATCGACTTCAAGGACCGCAAGGACGGCAGCTGTCACGTGAGCTACACGGCCGACGAGCCTGGTAAGTGGGCGCGAGGTTTCCAGGCCAATTACCAGTCGTGCTTCGTGGGCGAAAATTCCGACGCGTCGAGTCGGTGGGCTGCCACCCCCGATGAACGGTCGAAAAGTACCCGAAACACTTGACGCGTTCCAGAAATATCGTCGTCTATATTTGTTGAGAGGATTCATATTTTGGCGGAGAGTGGGTTGGCATGTCTGTGCGTGAAAACTGCGCGGAGACGTACGGCTCTCTCTACGTACGGAGGGCGAGTTATATTTGGTCCGCGTTTCGACTGGGTGGGGTTTCTTTGGTGTGGGGACGCAAGGATGATTTGGAAACGGCACGGAGCTCGCGCGATGATTTTCAGAGAGAGAGTGTAAAATCGTTAGGAAGGAAGTAGTGGTGTGCGATCGCTCGGGAGGCTCGACGATTTCAGGTTTTCATAGTTGTTCAGTGATTCATATAGATACCGGAGTCGTGAGGTTTGACAACGCGCAATCATGGCCACGTTCAAGGCATCGACGAAAATTGTTTTGACGGGGAACAACCCCGTTGCGAATCGGGACGATGACGATGGTCAGTCTTAACGATTCTCCGAACGATCATCGACGCTCGGTAACAAACAATCGCGGTGTAGCGTTTTAGATGGAAGGGTCAGTCCCTGGAAAACCATGGAACTCCAAGTTCGCCTCCGAGAATTATCGGTTTTTTGACAACTTCTTTTTTGTTTTTTGGGTCGTTTTCTGATTTCCATCGAGTCTCGTCACATCCCTCCCAAATCGTGAACAGTCCAGCCTTCGGCCGACGGGCTCATCGTTTCTTCTTGTGCAGGTGAATACCGTATCGGAATCAAGTTCAATGATCAACACATACCCGACTCACCGCACAAGGTCTACGTGGCCCCAGCTGTCGGTGACGCTCACAAACTCGAGGTAGCCCAATTCCCTGACAGCGGTGTACAGCCGGACAAGCCAGCAACCTTCCTCGTACGAAAGAACGAAGCCAAGGGCGAGTTGGACGCCAAGGTGAGTGAAGGGGGGCCAAACGACGCTCGAACGCGAATATGGGCAAAAAATATGGTTCGGGTATTGCGAAGTACCGATCCAGGATGCACAATCATCCGTTGAGATGCGGCATCGGGGTCGGATCGCATAGCTACAGCTGGATTTCGCGGCCATCGCCGCGGACGTCGCCAGAGACGTTTTAACGAGGCCGCGCGGCCAGCCCATCGTTTCGCGAGTCGCGGGATTTTTTTCATTTCCCGCGCGTCTTGGTCGGCGGTCTGGAGCCAGCCAGCGAGACTACTTGCGCAAACGGATCTAATAATAAACTATTGCGTGTTTTGTAAAATAACCAAAGCTTTGGTGGCGGGTATAAGCGCGACTCCGCGACTTTTCGCTCGCTTGTTTACCACATTTTTGGCCCACCAATTTCGGTCGCGCTCGTGATTGATTCGCGTTTACGATCCCGCGCTTCGGATTGATCGCGGTGAAAATTCCGCGCGCGTTCGAAAGTTACGTGGCGAAGGTTATGCCGATTCTAATAATAGGCGATGTGTACGTACGAGTTGGGTAACCGATGAGTCGCTCTATTTTCCGGTGACCTTGCTACGAGCGCCAACTCGGGCACCCGACGTTTTTTGGAAAAAGTGCACCCGCTCGTAGCGTTGCGTCGATGTTTCCGCATCCGGTGGCATTTAACGAGTCCTCGTGCGACCTTTGCAGATCGTCTCGCCGAGCGGCATCGAAGATGACTGCTTCATCCAATCCATCGACTCCGAGACGTACTCCGTCAGGTTTATGGCTCGTGAAAACGGCATTCACAACATCCACATCAAGTTCAACGGCGTTCACATACCCGGAAGCCCGTTCCGCGTCAAGGTCGGCAAGGTCGACGCTGATCCTGCGGCGCTTCATGCCTACGGAAACGGGCTGAAGGAGGTCAAGACTGGCCAGAAGACGGACTTCATCATCGACACCTGCAACGCTGGCTCAGGATCATTGGCCGTCACGGTCGATGGACCCAGCAAAGTAGCCATGGACTGCACAGAGGTGGACGAGGGGTACAAGGTCAGGTACACGCCGTTGGTCCCTGGAGATTATTACATCAGCGTCAAGTACAACGGATACCACATCGTCGGCTCACCGTTCAAGGTCACGTGCACTGGTAAGCATTCCCATCAAAGCTCTCCATCCTCTCCGTGTTCTTGACCCTCTTGAGCTCCTTCATCTAAGGGTACATCGAACAATCTCTAGTCTAGAACTTGGTGTTCTAGTCTAGATTCGTTTTTCACATCGTCAAAGATTAAACATTTAAAAATGTCCTCGTGGGGATTTTTCAAAATTGTAAAGACGCATTAACGAAAACAGTTGCAGCATTCTTTTCGATCTAGAATTGATTCTTTTTTTTATTTGAGATTACTAGGAGGGTAACAATCATGTTAGTCAGGGTGCGTCATTTTCTTGAGACCCCCACTTCGTCACCCTGTAACTACTCAATTTTTTAATTGTTTCACTTATTATTTTAAATTTATTCTTCAAACGTTAGTGAACGTCTGCTGGAATAATGGCTGGTAAAAATACTATTTGGTTTTTTTTATTGCATCCAAAAAAATACCTAAAGTTCATATCTCGAGGCCTCAATCGCTGTTTTTTACATCTGATTTGGTTATACCACGAATCTAATTTCTACGAGCTTTACTCGATAGCTTTTAGGTACTGCTCGACGTAGGTTCGCTGGCAGACATACGTTTCGCGGTTTGGTGAAGATTCCTAATTCGATGAGGGAACCTTGAGCTCGAGAAACGGAATTTTTGCCACGTATCGAATTAGGGAGTGCATTCGGGAGATAACATTGAGAACAGGGTATCTCCGTCGGTACAGCAGATTTACCGACGGTAGATCTCGATGCTCGGTCGATAAAGATGGTTTCTATTTACCACGGGGATCTACGTTACCGACGGTCGGTAATCGAGCGCAAATTCACCCGCCTCGCGTTTTTTCTTGCAGGTGCCGACCTTGCCGAAAGAGGAGCACAAGAATCGAGCTCCGTGGTCGTCGAGACCGTGCAGAAGATTTCTAAGGCCAAACAGGCCGGCCCGGTACTTCCGCTCTTCAAATCCGACGCCTCGAAAGTGACCAGCAAGGGTATGGGTCTGAAGAAAGCGTACCTCGGCAAGCAAAATCAGTTCACAGTCAGTGCCGCTGATGCCGGTAAGCAGTTTTCTTCCTTACCGACGCCCCGGCGTCACTCGGGTCCGCTTACTCGGTCGGTATGCCATCAATTTTCTCTCGTCTTTCAGGCAACAACATTCTTTTCATCGGTATTCACGGACCGAAAGGACCCTGCGAAGAGGTTTACGTGAAGCACACCGGCAGGCATAACTACAACGTTAGCTACCTGGTGCGCGAGCGCGGCGAATACATCGTCATCGTCAAGTGGGGAGACGATCACATCCCCGGATCACCTTACAAGGTGGACGTGTAAGGCCAACGGAGAGAAATGAGAAAAAAAAATCAAAAACGAAAATCCACAACGATATTGACGCGTAATCGAAAAATATCGAGTCAACTTGTAAATATTTATGAAAATCCATCAACCTTCATCAGAAACGGCCTCGAAAAAGAGCACGGGATCTTCTTCATCCTCGAACCTCCGTTTGCCGGTTCTACGTCGTTTTCAGAGCGGAGGCCGCTCAGAGCAGTCCAAATATCCGAACGATCTGGGTCGTAAATTTCAATTGGTCAGAACTGCGACGGAAGAGCACAGAGGTCGACGTTGGGAGAGGAAAAAAAGGGGGAAACTTGTCGAGGAATTTGGTAAATCTGGAAGAAAACGCTGGAAAGTTTCGCGGATTGGAAGAATCTTGGGAAATCGATCACTCGTCACTCTCACTCCCCTTCTCTCCCCCCATGAAATCGTTCAGGAATCGCCAAACGTGCCTTATATCGTAGTACTAGAGATAGACGTACGTCTTCATCTGCCATACGAGTCAAGTCCGAAACGCGAAGCGTCGCATAATAATTATTATATCGATTACAAACCCATAGATCATAATTACGTTACCTATATGATACATTATACAAGATAACTATTGAAATAAACTAATATATTTATTAGCCTCGTACCTTTTCTTGCCTCTGCTCTAGCGTATTCGTAATCTCAGTCCATTATCAGCGACGACTTGACGCAGGAAACATTTCTAGTGGTGCTCCAACAGTTCCTGTTCCACTCATTCGTGATGCAGATGATACGAGTAACGGAATTCGAATACGAATATCTCCCCAACGGTTGGAGTAATCAATCAAACACATCGGACCTTTTTTCTAGAGCGCTAAATTTCCTACAAAAACGTGTCACGTTCGTCCGACAATAATCATTTTTCAACGAGCTACAAAATTATTTGAAAAAAAAAATTCCTCACAAACTTTGACCTTGAATATCTTTTGACTGGTTAGAGAAATCGCTGGAACACATCAGTCTCTTTCTGTAGAGCATTCAATTTCCTACAGAACTATGTATAGAGATATGACTAAACGATGGATTGATAATGAGATACCGTCCTTTTTATAAGGGTCCCAGAAAAAATGGAAAACTGTGATGAGGAGGATCTTGCTGTTAATATTAAGACCTCAAATTTGGCGAGCACTTTCTACAGGTGCCTGAAAACCAATATACGGGAAAAACGTGCTAATAATGCAACATAACGTGGAGTTTTTAAATTGTGTAACAACGAATGAAGCCAGCGAATTTCGCTATATCTTTTTATTCACTTCAAATTATATTCAAAGGCACTTGCTGTCTGTAATGGAACAAAGAATTAAAAAATGAAATTTAAATTCAGAATTTTGAACGCAGCTACAAACAATTTGAATCACGAATGTTAGACATTATCTTTCTGATGTTGATATGTTAACATGAACATAAAGCTTGGCGTTATCTCTGATCGTACAAGTGAAGTAGAGCTCAATCTGCATTATGCTTCGACGTACCTAGTGTCGTATCTGCAGGCACAGATTTTTGGGGGAATTTGCGATGTATGCGAAACGCTGTATGCTGTTAGGTAAATTGAAATTATTCAGTTCTGATGATGTTTTAGAAAATTTGCAATAACGCGGTAGTGTAAAGTGTACGTCTGTACTGGGCAAGTAGGTCGACGAAGGTCCCCTCACCTGGTGTTTCTGGCGTACATAGGGCTGGGAAAACGGGGTACTGCAACGTGGGTCGTCATCGGTCCATTTGACCTTGAGAAACGAGCAGCGAGAGATACTATTGATACGATGAGCCAACATTCGTTCCATCTTGCAGACGGCCACCACGATCCAGCCCTAGAAAGTGGGTCACCGTCCTCTCATCCGCAGCTTCCAGACACCGGAGAATATACCCGGCCTCAAATTGACAGCATCAGTTTCAGACGCACGCCTTTCGGAAGAACTCTCCTCTGGGTTGGGATCAGCGAGAAGGTTGGAGCGTTTTTTCTCGTCCTCGGCTGGGGCAAACGTCGAGGCGTTTTCTCAGTTCGATGATCCGTGCACGCGCCTCTCTGTAAATCCTCCTGGATAAACGGGTGGCAATTCTTCTCTCGTAGTGGTCGTCGGTGGGTAGAGCCACCCGCGAGGCAATTAAAGTTTGAACCTGCGACAGGTAGAGGCAAAGAGGGTTTCGTGCCCGCCCCCTTCTCGTCGATAAGAGGCCGCCCCTCGCACCTGCCCATTCCCAAGGGTGGCTCGAAGCGTGCGTCGACTCGGGTTGATATCGGCTGTGACCCGCGAAGTGTTCTCCGCGGGGGCCACACCTGGCAAGAAAATAAGTGGGCGTGATGCGAGGCCAGTTTTGCGGGAGAACGGCCCGCGGGTGGACCGTGGCGCGAAGGTGGAAACACTCTCGTAGGTCGTAGGTTCGAGCCGACGACGGTAGGTGGGCAGTTTTATTGCGACGGAAAATCTGCCGCCAAGAAGGTGCCTCCCACCGCTCTCCTCGGCGATTGGGGGCGGGGCTTGGCAGCTTTTTCCAGCGAGCTCGCGGGCGTCGCGTTAGGCCCCCCCGCGCGCGGTTGGCCCGGGCCAACCAGACCACCCCCACTTCTCGCGCGGGCTCGTCCCACGGCGCGCCTTCTCCTCTCCCCGCCCCGCGGGGATTCCCCGCTACGGCGCATTCTCCTGGATATCGACACGCGGGGCTGATAGCTTTGCGGAAGAAACACCTGATCTCTGGATCGGATTTACACCTCGCTTCGGAAACTACCCCGATGACAACGCCGAAGCCATCGGATCTTGCCAACTTGCTCGCGGTGGTACCATGATACTACTTCGTAATCTCGCGCCGTACTCGCTAAGATTACCACGTAAGGCGAGACACTGCTGGCTAGAGACAACCCAGCTTAACCATCTTCGTCGAGCAACTCCTTACACCCAACGATTCCATCAACTAGCCCTGCTGCATCCAAAGTTTCCACGCGAAGCTCTCAATTTTAGTATCTACAGACTCTAGTAGCCTCTCCAACCCCAAGGTCAACTACAAACTCGATCAAATTCTTCCTGCCTCGCGGATCCATCTGCGCTACTGTTCTGTTTTTTTCTGGCATTTTTCAGCCTCTCCATCAGAACACGAATTACTAACGAGAGAACAACACCGTTTCAAGTGACAAATAGGGGAGAACGTTTCGCTAACATTGACTTATTTCACCGTAGACACAACCGAATTCCATCTTGGAATATTCCATATTTCAGCGGAGATCGAATGTTTTCGGTTTTATTACCATTATTACGACTGTTTTTTGTTTTTTTTTGGAGCTTCGAGGTGGGCAGGAGTTGGATACTCGGCCAGGCCACGCCCCCTCGCGGTAACAAAGTGGGACGTTCGATTCGGATATAGAGGTAAATGACGCGAGTTCTCTTTCTCGAATTCAAAAACAGCTCCTCGGTACGGTTAATAGGCATCCGCTGCCAACTCGCGAGACGTTGCGGCTCCAGCGGAAACATAGGCGGGGCGATTGCCCCCCGCCCCCGCCCCCGCCCACTCGATTTTATTCGCGTTCCTCTCTTGGATATATTTCAAGCAGCCAGCTTCCCTCCGAGACCGTTTCCCGGTTCCTCCGCTCTCGTTCCCGTCCACCTCTCGCGAGAGACTCGCCGCGGATGGTAGATATTTCTGCTCGGTTGCCGTGAGCTATACGAATGTTTCGCATAGCTCCGCCATTTTGTCCAGACTCTTTAGCTACGTCGAGAATTTTTCTTCTCTATCGTATCTCAAAGCCTCCGAGGATGGGGCACTAGACAATAAAAGTGTCCACGAGTTACGATGTATGTTCTCGTTGGCGAGAAGGAGAGAATGAACAGAGGCGTTTGCTTCAGCCAAAAAATGTACCCCATAAAAATTCCGCCGAAAAAAAGCAACAGCCTCGTGAGGTGGATGAGAACGTAACGTTGTTCCAATGTAACGAGCATGCTGGTCATCTGAAAGCTCTGCTGCACTTCGAGTGGGCAGGTTCCGCAACGGGGTCGCATGGGAAAGTGGAGCTGAGGGCGACACCAGGAGATGGCAATGTCAGAGAGGATTACACATTCCATGGTCATTGTTTATTGAGTACACAACAGAGTTGTTCAACGATTTGCACGGACGCGTGTTCCGTTGCTGAAACGAATAAGGAAAAGTCCTAAAATCCTGTCGACGCGGACAGAAGGTCGCAGGGTATTGATTATCAGGTGTCGAATGTCACATGGAGGTTGGAAAAAAAATGTCGACGATTTAGTCCTCGCGTGGTTACAGTCTAGTAGTTAATTTACTAATTCTATGATAGATTACGTTATTATTTATAGATTATTAATTTAATGCAATATACAAATATACAAGTGTGTTTTTCGGTTGGCTTTTTCTTCCAATTATTTTCGGCTGGACGGGGCAAAGGGTTTGGCCATAGATACGACCGAGGTCCAGGCCAACCAGGAAGAACGTCCGGCAAAGGGACGGGCTAGTAGAGTCCAGCTCGCGACAGTACTTCGCGAATCGTTCGTGCAATCTCACATGTAGATACGCCGCAAGTCTGCCGGCGATGTGATCATGTTACACTGAGGACACAGTTTCTTGGCGCCCTGTAATCAGAAGTACGAAAAAAGGACGTCCAGCTTTCTGCTCGCCGCGTTGCTTCTCTACGGCTTCCGATATACTCACCAGAGTGTGCATCCAACAGTCTTCGCAATGTACGTGCCAGCAATAAATGGATGTGACGGGTTTCTTGTATTGTTCCTGCGAGCAGAGGACCGAACCACTCATTAGCCGAAGAACCCGTCATTTCGAGCGCAATAAAGAACTCGTAAACGCGTGGTCTTTGAGACAAGCGAGCTTGGGATTCTTCGAAGCGACTGATAGGACTGATCGGTCATAGAAAACGAACCGCGCGACTCTTGCCTCGGGCACTTTTTTCAAATCAGCAGCTCAAACGTGTCATCCCGCGTATTGTTTCCCGCGTTTTATATTCTCCAAACGTGATCCTAATGCTCCATACGACTCGAAAAAAGTAGCACGAGGATCCGAGGTGAAAAAAAAAGGGGAGAGAGAATTTCGGATTTCGGGATTTGAACCCAGGTTTCCCCGCTCGTAGGGCTAGCAGTGGGCATGCGGGCTCGGCGAGACTTACCATGCAAATGAGGCATTTGAACGGCTGGACTCGCATCTCGGCTTCCAGCTCGCGGATTCGACCTCGCAAGGCCTCTACGACAGGTGTGTCCAGGTCTTTGCCGGCCGCGGGTCTGGACGAGGAGTCGACCTCGTCGCTTTCGGGGTTAAAGGACGGGGTTAGGCAGCCGGGCTCGGGCTTGACCTCGACCTGAGCACCGTGAGGTTGTTCCGGCGGCGTGTGGGGTGTGTGGGGTGCATGGGGCGATATCACAGCCTCTCTCAGAGCCTCGCGCTCTTTTTGCTCTCTGGGAGTGCCTTCGGCACGAGGCGCGACCACGTCGGCCTCCGAGTACTGGGCCGGGCCAAACTGGGCAGCGTCGTCGCCGTCTACCACCAAATCGACGTCCTCGTCTTCTTGCTGCGAACTGTTGAGTCCTCCGCCGCCGCTGCTGCCCCGATTACTCGAGGAGGTCGCGAGTCCGGCAGCTGCGAGCATTTCGAAAATCATGACGCTTCGCGAGAGGAAATTCGCAGCTGATTAATAAACGTTCGGGAATTGGGGCGACTAGGGCTGGTGATGAAACGACCCATGGATCAAACCGTAGTTGCTGAGTGTTCCAAATAGGACGGGCTGCACGCGACTCTGCGGTTGGTCTGCGGAGGTGGGTTTGTCGCGTAACGCCAACGCGCCTCTACCCCCAGAAACCGCATGACGCAGTGCCCATCAGAATTCGGAGCTACTAAGCCACAGTTTCATTACCAAATTCGCGCCCGCTAGTCGAAATGACGCCCCGTGACGTTTCGCACCCCCGAGTTTGTCGGGGGAGAGAAAAAAGCGGCGAGGCTACAGGCCACCCCTGCAAGCCTCGACTAGACTTCGACTCACCGGAAAAACCACCAACGAGCATGGATGTAGCTCTGACTCGTCTCTGCCCGGCCCATTCGTATTCCTCGAACGTTTCCGGCTCTCCTTCAACGTCCACCTCCTCCTCGTCGATACCAGCGTTCTGTCCGGCAGGATTCCCGTTATGTTTGTTCAGACAACGCTCGACGTGTTGATTCAACTCCTCCGGGCTTCCCGACAGCCTCTCGTTGCAAACAGGACACGCCGGCTCATCGGCTTTCCGTTTTCGATTCTTGACTCGAATCCTTGCCTGAAACAAAAATGGTCCACGGGTCAACGATACCCCGTTCGTTCCAGGACTTTCGGTACTTCCGGATCATGATCCTCTCTCTCACTTGTCTGTTGGCCTTGATCCGCTTGTACGTTTCCCATCGTCCCTGTGGCGTTCCGTCGCCAGCGGACGGAGCGTGAAGAATGGGGTTATGGTCCTGAGGATGCCCCGGCGGGCCCGAGGGTCTGGCCGACCTGGGCCGAGGGGTGGCCGTCGAGACTTTGTAGAGCCGATCGAGTTCTTGAGCGAAATGCTGTTCCAGTTCTTGGGGTCGGACGGTGACGCCGCAAACGGGACAGCAGGATGGATCCGAGGGGAATTTTTTCTTACCTGAAACAACAGAGAACGGGGTTGTGACTCGTAATCGCGGAGTGTCTGTACCGCGTCAGTTTTTTTTTCCTTCTCGAGGAGAAGGAGGAAGTTGGATGACGCTACTGCTAATTTGGAGTTTCCGCTTCTCATGATTCAAGCAGAGGTGAAAAATAATAATTACGACTCCGGAGCATAGCCGAGAGAGGAAACGTGACGTCTGACTTGTTGTTCAACTTCTGTAGGGTAGACGGGCAAAGTAAAGAAACAGAGAGTCACCGTCTTCGCAATAAACTTCTAGCGGCGGGGGGAGGGGAAAAAACGTATTGTTTGAGTCAATTTATTGATGGCATAACCTGACTAAGTGGGTGGCAGATACGCATCGCGTACGACCGGCTGTATCCAGCTGCGTCGTTTCACGCAACTGTTTATTTATCTGTACCATTCACGACTGTCGACTCCGTTCACCGTAGCTAACCTCGGCTAACCGTACCTCACCGGACCTAGACGCGACCCGCCGATGCCTCGTCTCTACCAGAATCCCACAGCCCTCGAGTATCCACAACCAGAGTGAAGTAGTATCGCTACTATAAGAGTGACGGCGGGTCTAATGTAACGAACAGCGTCACCAGAAGCAGTGGGAGCACCCAGGCCTTGGAAGGTAAGACAAAAACAAGAAGCTCGATACGTTGGGTAGCCCCCTTCCTGTTCAGCCCAACTGAATAAGGTTAGCCGGAGTAACAGTTCTCGTCGCTCGAGTCCTGTGACGAGGAATGGGAAGCTGCTCCTGAGATACAAGAGTCAAAAACTTGCATCGGAACCGAGGGGATTAAGATCGCGAGAGAGATGGAAGTAGATGAGAGGTGGCCAGGGGAGGGGGCCACAGGAGGGTCCATCCGACGTGATACCCGAAGCTCTGAACTCGTCAGTAGTAGGCAGACACGAAAAATAACTTAAATAACCAAGAGATCGTGAAGCCACAACGTTCCGGCAACCATACGTCCAAACAAAATAACCGCATATCCGGAAAGGATCCACGTACAGTCTCTCCCCGTCTATTTTTACAGCAGACTATAGCAACGCCTCGAGTAAAATCTGTTGACTTTCGTGTATTACAAAGGACAAGAAACATTTGGTCTGCCCCTCCTCCGCTCCCATCCCCAGATCTTTCCCTCTGTCGCGTGACCATTCCAGGTCGGCTGTTCCACGAGAAGGGGGGGACTGGGAGCCGTGGACCGTGCTGCACCTGTAGAGCTGTGCGCTCTTGATCTATCGATTGGCCGTACTATTTCGTGTATTTGGCTCGGACAGACGGTGGCCTACAAGCCGAGGCACGTTCGCGGTAGCCTCGTTTCCGACGTGGTACTTTCACGGGTAGAGCTCCTCATCCTGCTACACCACTACGCCGACTAGCCTATGCGACTATCTTTGCTCGGGCTCCAGGAACTACCTCGGCTATCGCGCGAATACTATACCCACAGCGTTCCATTCGGTTCCCTTTCCTTTCGTTTATTTGCAGAGGCAAGCGGCATTCTTGGACCGTTTAACATATCCTATCTACAGAGAGCTATCCGGCTAGCATTTCTTTGTGCCTCGAGACCTATCTCTCCCCTTCAATTAAGTACGCTTGCAAATTTATGTGCGCGCCACTGTATTCAATATGCTCCGTTCTTTCCTTTATTGAAGGAAAGAACTGTGAGCAAAAGAAGAAGGCTCACGGAGAGCCGCCAGTGCCCTCTACCCCTGCCCCCCCCCCCCGTCTATGCTCAATGATCGCTTATTGTTTTCTCTCAACTATTACGCGAACCCTATCGATTCATCGCGGAGCAGAACCCTGCGGAGCTCTCTTTGGAACGGAATTTGCATTCGACTCCCAAGGTTCCTGCTGAACGGGGCAACCCACTTCAGACCAGAACGATCACCTCGAAGACCAGCGAAATGTTTTTATTAAAGAAACAGCTGTTACCATTTTGCAGGCGTGAATGATCGCCTGATTAAGAGGGTGTAATAAGGGAGCTCGTCCGCCACTCTCATTCTTTCCAAACTTTTTATCTCGTTATTATACGTCCACCAACAATGCTCGCCACCTCGTAACGCAGCGCTATCGCGGCTCCTTTTTTTCTCTCCCTCTTCTTCACTCCTCTCGCGCGAAGGCCTCCCACTACAGCCGCGGTGAGTTCTCCGTTAGTACAAGACTGAATTCCTAACTACCCTATCATTTACACCCTGTCTCTCTCGCGCTACCCGAGAGCTCCGGCCCGTTCAACGGTTATATACCGGCGTCTCTTCGCCTCCTCCTTAACCGTATCTTTAATTAAAAGAGCAAAGACTCGACACCGCAAGAAATAACCATTGCGAGATGCCGCCACCCGTATCTCGAAATATCACCTTTTAAAAACGTACCACCCCAACTAGAAATCCTCCTTTTCACTTCCGCACTTAGCCGGAATATATTTCTTTTATTAACCTTATCGCAACCAATTACAAGACGCCATCTTTGCCGCGGACTGCACACCGCACTACCGCGCCTAAAAATGTGGCCAAAATTTCCATCACGATTTTTTCCCAGAATCCATCGCTGTATGTTTTGTTTCGACTTTCCTAATTTGTTCAGATAATTTCTTCTTCCAGGATCAAAATGGAAAAACGTGGGCAGTTTTTTCGCACTGAAAAATACTACCATCCTCCGTCTTGAAAAAAGACGAGGCATTTTACAGGACTGTTCGAAAAATTGGATTTGCGAAGAGATGCAGAACTGTGTCAGATTTTTGCCAGAGGATGGGCAACGTGGTACGGTAATGACTAGCAGCAGCTCTTCGCGCTCAGAGGCTAATCCTGCATAGAGCAATTAGGCGATCTAGATATAACTAATATTCCACGGTTGAAACGGTCGGGTGACTCGAGTGGAGGCACGGCGATGGGGTGACGGCACGCTCCACCCCTCGATCCGCTCTCTGACATATAATCCGCTTTTAATTAAATAACTACTCGCCAGACGCGAAAGAGTTGTGCGAAATTTTCAAGGGTCCAAGAGACACGGAGCGACAGGCATTTAACCGCAACTGTTGTCTCGAGGGGTTTGAAGTGGATGAGCCTGTTGCGGTTCGGTTAGTCACTTCCCGGCAAGTACCCCGTTGCGAAGTGCTTTTTCGCAGCCGTCGAGTTGAAAGTGCGCGGATTTTTACCAAGTCCCATCCTCATGGTCGGGCACTTTCGATGTTTTCAATGTTTTACATCAATCCGATTTGTCTGCAGCTGGGTAGTTGCGTCCATCAGTTTGGTAACACTCGGAGCCCTGAAAAGCTTTTTCGCCTACCATTTTGCCCACAGCACATTGTGGCCTGCAAGCTTCCGCGTTTTGCGTGTGATAGCACATCGATGCCTTCCCAATCGAGGTAGTAGTAGTACCTTCCCAATCGAGGTAGTCCTGTGTTCAGTTGTTGACTGCCCTCATCGGGGTGTTGAGTTCCTAGTTGCGCGTGGACTTAGCTCGTGGAGTCCTTGTAGTTCCGTGTGTCGACTTGTTCTTACTAGTAGTTAGTGCACAACGTTGCCCATCTTAGCGTAGCCCCGATTCGAGTCACATGGCATGGCGTAATCGAAGAGAGCAGTGGGCAGATGAGAGAAGCAGATGAGAGAAGGCTGTAGGAGGTTGAATAATTGAACGGCAATGGAAGAGAATTACTCGACGGCATTGCAGATTACAGAGGAGTGGGATGCACGCGCTACGAATGTGAGCGATGTGAGAGAGCTGGGGTTGCTTTTACGAGCGATCAGTAATTCCGTTAATCCTGTGATGCTGGCGCAAACCACTGACCGTTTTATTAATAAGTTAAGCCTCAGAAACAATCCGTGCTACGCTTCTTAATAATTAGCAGATGTCCGTAGTAGGGTGGCGCGTCACTCGGCATGGTGCCCTGCGACGAGACTTTACGATCCGCAGTTTACATTTCCCGATCACGAGCGTGAAGCGAGATCGGAAGGTATGGAATCTCGTGGCCAGATTGGTTACACGAAGCGGGAAATGCTAAGAGGCTAGATATTCTACGGTAAGGGTGAATAAGCACACCGCGAGGATCCCTCGTTTCATGCATATCAAAGCATCCTCCTAGCGGCAAAAATCTCTCGCGTCATCGTTTGTTCGCGACGCGATGCCTCTACCCATGCATACATATTCCACTCAACAACGATGCGAGTGTTTCCGGTTGAATTGATCCTGGAAGCACGGACTCGGGAGCACATTTTCATTTTACTGCTCTCGTATGTCAGGCATCGCGCGTATAAAAGGCTGCACGAACTCTTCAATCTCTCTAAAAAAAAGACACCGAGAAGAAGGAGAAGAGCAACAACGACATACGTCACCTGAGCCTCACTATCACGGTGATTGAGGCAGGAAGACTCAAAACAACGTGTCTGTCGCTATCTCTTCATGAACCTGATCTGCGATCCAATTTCCGAAAACACTCCCCCCTCCTGGGGCTACGGGGGCTGCTAAGCAGATGACTGGACAATTTTCGGCGAGTCAACCAGGACTGACTGACTGACTGACAGCTAGTTCCAAGGACCCAGCCGGATCCGTGTACGGTGAGCCAATTTCGAGGACGGAACCAGTTCCGAGGTTCCTGAACAGGGGGGAATGGGAGGCCAAGCACGCACACACGCACACGCTCGCGGATTGAAAGGATTCTTAGGAGTTGTGTCGGATGAAAAAGCACAATAGTGATCTGGCCTTTGGACGATGTGCAGAATACGGGTCACCGCTTCCAACCCCGAGGGGTTTCACCCCCGACCGTTCATATAGACATTCCATTCCCGGTAACTTCCCCCCTCCCGTCACCCTTCTTTCTCGCAGCCGACGCCCCATTCGGGAGCCTCGAATCGTCGGATTCTCGCATCTTTTCATTAATCCCATCACCGCGTGTAGAGGACCGCGAGAGCAACACCTTCGGTGTGGAAAGCAGCGCGAGGCTAGTCGGAAGTCTTGGGAGTGACTGATTTGGAAGTGACCCATCGTTGGGGTGTTTACCACGAGTGGCGGGTACAAGTGCAAGTGCTTCGAGGTAGCGGAGGTAGGTAATGAAATCGTTAAAATGTCCGAAAATGATATCGGTGGGCGGAAAATGTTAAGTAATACGACGGTGCAGGCTGTATCTCATCCCCCGTCGAGTGTACCCCTTAAATCACAACTGTTTCTAATTAAGTGAATGAATGGGCTGTATCAAGGTTAATATTTGCTAGATGATACATGTCTCTGCCGCCAAGACAAATCCCTTATAAATCACCGGAGGACGTCAGCAGCTCTCAACGATCGGAACGCCCGCCGCAACTACGGAGCCTGTCCACAGCCAAGAGCCTTCTTTTACCGTGGGTCTGCACATTTTCGAAAATTGATTCGAACGAGGACTTTCACAGCTCCGTCCCGTTTCATCGCCGATGGCTCAAAGAACGCCGCGAGAGGCTGTGGCTTCGGAGGAAGGCTCGACAAGTAGCAGCTACCCATTCGAACGTACATGTTCGCCGTTAAGGATTTTTATTTGGTTAAGGCCTTCCGCTCCTCACTCTACCTGTCGATATATCAAACCCGCAGAAATCACCTCGCCACTGCCACCGCCGAGCCAACCTCGCTTATGGGGAGGCTGCAATTTCTTGCCTTGCCAATGCTTCTCTCCTCTCTCTCTCTCTGTCTCACTCTCTTTAGTTCCCTCTGTCTCCTGCGAATGCTGCTGCTGCTGCTGCTGCTACTGCTTCAACGGCTACCACTCGGAAAGAGCAACCAGATCTGGCATCTCACACACGCCCCCCGCATTCGAGCTGCCATGGTGCACACATCTTCCGTTGGCTTCAAACTCCCATCACACGCGCGCATGGGTATTCGCGAATGCGGCCTGGCATCACTTACACGCGAGGAGATTCGTATATTCAGCGGTGCGCCAATATTCATAAACACGTCGGGGGATTCCCCACGGCAATAATTTAGTCGGTACAACACGTTATGCCGGTCGCGTACGCGTGTTGCCAGCCAACAGGCGTCAGGAGACGAGTCTCGCGTGTCTTTGGCTCCGTTCCGCGCGCGCTTCGTTTTTCGCCTTTTTTCCCGCTACGTCCACGCGGCAAATCGGATTTGTATCTTTGAGCTACTCGATGCGGCGGAGCGAAAAGTACACACGGTTTTCGTCGCGCGTCGGTGGGGAGACACCGGGTTAAAAAATTCAACCGTGCGATGAGAATTTCATTAGGATCCTCGTCTTCTCCTCGCCCCCGCCGCCTCGGGGGGGTTGGATGAAATCGATGAGCGCTGAGTCGGAGCGGCGCAAGAAGGCCATCAGCGATCGGGAAATGATCCCATCGATTCGGGATCATCCGATTCAGCGTGGAGCGAGGCGGAGGGCTTCGACGCCACGCTCGGTAATCCAGATGGGCTTCTTTTTTTCGTCGTCGTCGTCCCGGTTTGTGAATTACGAAGGTGGGGTAGCGATTGCAAGACGTTACACGGCTAGCGTATGCGGATAACGAAGATAAAGTAAGGAAAGCAAGAGGAGAAAAAGAGGAGCGTGGAAATAAGTCCGGAGGCAGGACGAGAGAAGGACGAAGAGGTGTCCGGCCTCGGAGCTGAGAGCGAGACCGAGATGAGAGGTCGGAGTGTAGGCCTGCTTTATGAAGTGGACTCAACAGGATATGTTATTACATTATCAGGCAACACGCGGTGTGTGCCAGGAGCGAGAAATGGTATAGCCGTACTAAACTAACTCCTTCGTAATTGGAAGCGAATAAAAGGAAGCAGCGGAAAAGGAGTTTAGCTATCTCGATAATAAATACACGGGGCTACCGTGCATGTACTGTTGTTATTATCATCGTCATGACGACGAGGCCGCGACGGGATTTTTATTCCCGGTGCCGGGGGAAGCGAAGGAACTAAAGCGAGAGCTGGGAATAAAACGAATGCTGGCATGTCTGCCGCGAAATTGCATCGCCTAAGCCGTTTGCCGTTCTGTGACTCAAAGGTGAGCCGTCGCGGCCATCCGTGTCTTCGACTCCGTTTAAGGAGTCCCATTCGCGTTGTTACGAGATAGGCGCGGTGACGACGCGGTGTCCACGGAGGCGGTCTCGATGACGAACTAACATACTATTAGCGGTCGTTCGGTACTCCTCGAAACCATCAAGCCCGTCTTATTATCATGCCCGAGCTGTTAAGGTTAATTTCAACCGCGTCGGTCACGACCGAACCCAGAAGTAACAGTCGCGGGAACGACTCGTTGTTACGGCCTTCGCCTCATTAGAATCGCAAAAGCTTTGGCTCCCGGATCCCTACCGATCACCCTACCCCGAACGTCAGGTGTAGACGTTCACGCGTACAGCGCTACTCTCTGCCTCTCGGGCCGAGAGTCATCGAGATCCAACGATTGGTACGTATGTAGTAGGATGCCACGGTCGAACGGACAGAAATGACGAGCTTTATCACCTTTCAGTTATGACCCCGGCCTCGTCAATTTTCACCAACATCGGAATGCGCGGATTTCGGTGGTACGGCACTAGCGAAGGGCCCCGTTCCAAGGCCAACCCTTCACTGCACTACCACCATCACCGTCATTACTACCACCACCACTACTAATACTACTAGTACTAATACTACTACTACTATTATTACTACTACTACTACTACTACTACTACTACTACTACTACTACTACTACTACTACTACTGCTGCTGCTGCTGCTGCTACTACACTGTTACCGTTACTAGTACTAATACTACTACTACTACTTCTACTATTATTACTGTTACTGCTACTACTACTAATATTACTACTACTACTATTATTACTGCTACTGCTACTACACTGTTACCGCTACTACTACTGCTACTACTACTACTACTACTGCTACTACTACTACTACTACTACTACTACTACTACTACTACTACTACTGCTGCTGCTGCTGCTGCTGCTGCTACTACTACTATTGCTGCTGCTGCTACTACTACTACTACTGCTGCTGCTGCTGCTGCTGCTGCTACTACTACTACTGCTGCTGCTGCTGCTGCTACTACTACTATTGCTGCTGCTGCTACTACTACTACTGCTGCTGCTGCTGCTGCTGCTGCTGCTACTACTACTACTGCTGCTGCTACTACTACTACTACTACTACTACTACTACTATTATTATTACTGTTACCTCTACTACTAGTACTACTATTTCGGCTGTGTTCACGGATACAGCTAACTTTGGCCCTACATCAACGCTACTTCAAGCCTTCGTCACGCGTCCCTCTTGCTCCAGTTGTAACATCGCGGTTCGATGCATTGCTTGTCAAGACCCAATCAAACCAACCGCACCGCATCGCCAACACTCCGAATAGCGCCGCGTCCACCGAGTCGAAACGTACTCACGCCTACTTCGAAACGAGCAGCGGACCGTTCGCGGGCACGCCGACTGACCAAGCTGGGCAAAATCATGCCGCCACGCATCATAACACATCAGCTCACATCACAGCGCGGTGGAGTCTTGGTGCGCGTGGATATTAATTAAACTCTGCCTTACGCTTGGTTGATATTACAGAGACATCAGAGTCCTTTGAAGGTTGGATGAACGCGCGCGAGCGTCCATGTTTGTTCGTTCGTTCGTTCGTTCAGCGGGCGTACAGAGGTGTGACGCCGACGGTCTTGGTAACGGATGGAACGAGATGACGTTTTTTGTCGTTGCAAAAAACGCGAAAAAAAACAACGACAAATAAACGAGAGCGTCGTTCGATGAAAAATATTACGCGATGTGTGGCCGATGCGCCGGATAACGGGCGTGTAATGCACGCAACGGAGGAAACGAGGATTCCGAACGGGGGGACCAGCTTGCAACGTCCGCGACGCACCTTTTCAGCGGAGTTGGAAATTATCAAAGATATCGAAACTACCTGAGAGTTCTGGCCAAGGCAATTTTACGGGAACATCCAGAAGTTTCTCCACGGACATTCGACTCTCTGTAATTGTTATTATACTGATAACAGTCGCCAAGGAATGGACGGCGACGACTAACTAACACCCGATCGAACCGATTTCCATAAATTCGACCCGACTGCCACTGTTGTAACGGGAGCTTTCCAGATTCGGCTTATCACTTACGCTCGACTCGATCGAGACTATCAAAAACTGGAAACCCTACCCATTTTCTCCTATTCCCAAACCTGCGCGAGCTTTCGACGCAGTTCAAAGCTCTGTATGCACGTGGCGCAAGTTTACAAGGCTACGAGTAACAGGGTGAGCCAAAAACCGGACTCGTCGAATTAAAGCTCTTGAAAAGGCCTGATGACCTTGAAAAAAAATCTCAAATTGTTAGCTCTATAAATTTTGAAAAAATTCTATAAATTTTGAACCGTTCGAGGTAAAAAATGTGTTCAGGAATATTCTTGTAAGGCGTGAAAAATTCTCTGAGAAATTACGCTTTTCTGCGACAGCTCTAGTTTTTTATCGCACCAAAAAGCTCCCTCGCCTCGAGCTTGCGTTTTGCGACGAGGGATGCGACTCGGAACGGGCGCGAGGGGTTATGTAAGTCGAGATGCGGACACAAAACTAATTTGGGAAAAATCAAGGTATTTACGACAGGATGAAAGGAACTGGCCGCTTTTATTACGGTCATATACACTTTACAACGTTCGGAAAGTCTGACATCTATATAGAAGCATTCGAGTCGAAAGATTCTAGGCTCAAAAACTCTTCTTCGAGACATATTTATAAACGACGCTGTCCGGAGCTGGTAATTCTATGGAGAGCTACGGCAGATCTCTATATTATCCGTCGAGCAATTTCATCTCCTCCAGAGAGTTTTAATTTACGAGGCTCGAGGATGAAATCCTATCGAATCAATTATCCCGAAAACTAGTATCAATTACGGTGAGAAATGGCCGCGTAGCATAAATCGACAAATGACAGGCGTCAACGAGCGACTAATCGGCGGCCAGACGAGTCGGAATCACGATTACACCAAGTTTACGCGCTCGAGGTGGATTTCCCGGAAAACGGTTGGTCCCATCGAAAATACTCCGGTACAAAGAACACTCGGCTCGCCAAGATCTACGTACTTTGTTGGAACAGTTTTTCCATTCGACCAACGGTTAACTAGATTAGCGGGAACAACCGCGTTAAAAATTGTCAATTTCTTTGTTCGGGCTCACTTAAGCGAGTGCGACGTCCACGAATCGAATTTCTCCATCACAAAACTTGGTCCGAACCTGCCAGACAACCCGCCGAGGATATTGGAAAAATCCGAAATCCGAAAAAAAATCCCCCATCGTTTTATTCATTTATTTGTTTTTTATCGCTCTACTTGTAAAAACGCTGTTCCTGGAGGGCAAATGACACGTAATTTCCACGCATTACTCACAGTACAAGTTCCACAGCAGAGATACGTCGACGTTGTGATACATCTCGGGTCACGTGACGCACTTTTTCAACCCCCGCCGCGAAACTGGAGGGCGATAAGCGGTAAAAAGTTCGGAAACTGCGCAGCCACGCGTCACCGGCTGATCCGAGTCACGGACTGACAAGCCTTCGGACTCAGGACCAACTAGGACCACGAGAACCCTACTAATAGTTGCCCACACCCCGTCAGTAACACGGTGGTAGGGTGTCGCCCCGAGGGAGCGAGAGCTGCAACGGCGCCAAAAATCTGTTCAAAACTTTTACCCAGGCCCAAAAGTTGCCGGCATCGGCACGATCTAGCAGGATAATCGGCGAACTCGTTTCTAGCCGTCGCTACGAACCAGCCCTGATAATCTGTACCAAGGACCGGCACTACCACATCGACGAACGTACCGAATGACCGAGTGACTCCAAGTTCCCGTTTACAAAGACCCCTCGTCCTCGTACCTACGTACACAATGTGCCTACAGACCTACAGACGAATTAGTCGACTCGTACAAAAGTCATTCACCGAAAGCTCTCTCACCTCGCCCCCCCCCCCCCCCCCCTCCCCTAGTTGCTGTCCTGCTCCAACGAGCCGGAGAGATCTGGCAACGGTGTGAATCGCACCTTTACGCTTCCACACCGAATCACACCCTGGACCGGGTGTTCACCGCGTAGGAAACGATACAAACTGTCAACCCCTCTATTAGCAAGCTAATACAGATGTCACGGGGACTCCGACCCCCCTCAACCCAAAGCCATTTGCTTCTTCGTATTCACCGCGAATGTCCAGGACAGCTCTCCTCTCCGTACAACGCGTTTTATCCAGGCCTGGAAACATCACCAAAGTCGTTCAGCCACACGACGCTATGTAGCCTGGTCAAAAATCGTGTTACCGCTAGCCACAACATCATCTAACGTTCCTCTCTTTGGCAAACGTCGCACAGTTGCATGGCCTACATACACATCAGGGTATTTGAATCTGTTTCTAGTTCAAATCCCTTCGGACACTCCACTCGGGGGGTTGTTTCTTCTTTATACTCCGACAAGCATCCTGAGATGGTGGGAGGAAGAACAGTGGCAAAAATTCTGAAAACTCGATCCGGCTGATGAGAGGATCGTGGAAACCGCAGGAGTGTCGTAACGTGGCCTGTGTTTTCAGCGGAATGCGATGTGTCTTGGCTGGGAGCAGGACCGGCCACATCCGCCACAAGTAGTCCTGGTTTTACAGAGTTTAGGCAACGATGAAGAAGCAGGCTTGGGGGCGCCGAGTGGAGGTAGAAGAATGAAGAATGAAGAAGGAAGAAGGAAGCAGGAAGAAGGAAGATGGATGAAGGAGGAAGGAGGAAGGAAGAACGGTGGCAGAGGATGACGAGGAAGTGGACGCGAAGCAGAAACACAGCGTGGGAGGCTGAGTTTCGGATAGGCAAAGGATCATCGGCGCGAAAGAAGGAATCGGATGGGAGAGTATGAAGAAGACGTGTGTAGCGTGAAAGGTTGCACGAGCACGAGTCTGGCCGGTGATGTTAAACGCGGTGAGATGATTCCGAACAAAACCACCGACTCAGATATATTCCACTATTATTGTTATGCTTCCCATATATTACCCTGCCGCGCGTACGTCTCGCCCTTCCCTTCGGCTGCTGCCCCCTGACACACCAGCGAGGTTCGGGGCTATCTCTCGTGTGTTGGCCCTCTCCGTGCGTTCACGATCGCGTACGTGTGCCGAGCGTTACCATAAAGCATCCTGTTAAGCTGCAGGGGTGCCAACGGTTCGAATCTTCGTGTTGAATGGACCACGAAAGGATGCGTTCAAACTTGTAAATTCTAACCTATAACTATAACCCTATACTACCTCCATCTGCGAGGGATATAGGAACGGTTCAACGCAGTTTCTCTCCTCGCAGCCGAGGCGTGGACACGAGCGATTCTTCATACTTCAATTCCTTCTCGTCTCCCCGCTTCTTCGCTCTTTTGTTTCTTCATCGAGCTTTCCTTCTAGGCTCCCAAGATCTGGCGAGCAAATGGGAATAGGCGTAGAAAATTCCTACCGCCAGAAAAGTGGAGCCAGTGCTACGAACATTTTTGGCGAGGCTGTGTTACACGTTGCGGTATAGCCGGACGTAAAGCCTTCACCTCTTGGACTCGAGGCACAGGGCTCAACTTGCGCCAGGAGCCAAATTATAAAACTAGTGCTAGCTACAAAATTGAAATAGAACTTTCTACAAAAAGGGTCCATAGACCTGCTTGCTTAGATCTACATTTCCCGAGATACTGGTCGACATTTCATAACCAGATGCATTTGTCTATCATTCCCGAGCACTGCGCACCGGTCTCGTCGGCTTCGCAGCACCGCTGTGTTCCTCGCTCTTTTTCCTGAGGGTAGCTCCAGTTTTTGTTCGGGAAGCTGCCGGTTGAGAACTGCTCTCTCCTCTCACAAAGAGCTCTCCGTTGGACGGCGACCCAACAATGAATGGTCAGCCTCGTCGAAAAGGTTGGATTATGCAGTCAAAAGTCAAAGTACGAATCTGTCGGTTCATTCATCGTCTCTAAAGACTTCCGGTTCTTTTTTTTCCTCACCTGTCTAGTGCACCCAGTCTCGGTGGACTACCTACGCCTCTTGGATCTGAACGTAGACGTTGATGGGAATATCCGAAAAACAGAGGGAAATCTTCATAATCCACAGACACAGAGGGCAAGAGAGAAAGAGACACAGAAGGCAAGAGAGAGAGAGAGAGAGAGGGAGAGGGAGGGTGTTTGCAACCCTAAGGCTGGGGGCGAAGCAGCTCGGATATTAGTTGGCACGAGTCGTGGTCGAAGTTTAACCGCAACGTTTGAGCACCGATGTAATCAAAGCTAATTCGTTTCACGCATCCCGTTCGATGATTCGCAGGCATCTGTGTCGATTCTCGCTAGTTTTGGGCCACACGAACGGAAGAATCCGCCAAACGGGAGGAGATGAGTGGGGGAAGCGCGATGTACGGGGCAAAAATGGAAATGCGAAGTCAGTAGGCTCGAAGATGTTTCGTTGACCTATCAATTAACCGTTGCCATCATAGGAGCATGGCGTAGTCGAGGGCACGAGACTCTCTTGCTCTCTCTTGCTCTCTCTGTCTCAGTCTCTTCTCACTCGGCTGCCGCTACAACCCTAAACTGTTGGCTTTTCTCAGTTTCACTTTGTACCCACTCGAAGGATCTCGCCCTCCTTCGTCGTCCCATTCCCTTTGGGCGGCGCCCCCAAAGGCATCCGTAGACAACCCTAATCGGCTCGCTGCTCGACTCATCCCCGAGCGCTCAAAGGCGCGGCGACCGATTACGTCGGCGAAATGAGATTCGCGAGCGAAAAAAAAGAGAAAACAGAGAAAAAAATGAAAAACTGAGAAAACAACAAAAAAAAAAATTGTCCGTGAAAAGTGCGACTCGGGGATTTGAACCCTCGGACTCCGCGACTACGAAGAGTTTTGCTTCTGGTTCTGGAATCCGCTTCGTTTTTTGCTGTTGGTGTTTTTGTTTTTATGGTCGGCTCCCGGAGGCGTCAAACTGTTGACGCTTGCTCGGCGGCGATCGAGCCCCTCGAAGATTCGTATAAACCCTTCGCCACCCCTCGCCACCCTTCAATTCCTCGGCTTTAAGAGGGATCGGCATTACAGGGAATCTCGCGCGTCGGATTCCCCGCGAAAGCTCCGCTCGCGCGTATAAAAGTTTACATCGCGCGTCAAACGGCGTCGGAGAGGATCATAAAATTGGGATTCAATATCGTTCGAGAGATATGTATCCACTTTGCTGGGTCGCGCGTGTCTCTGCGCTCGTCAATCGTCCACGGTGCCGCCTCGCGTCGTCTAATCAGCTTTTTTACGTCCAGGTGAGGAGCGCGGAGGTGCGAGGAGCTTTTCGCCGCCACGAGTGGGAAATCTTTGTTTATTTCTCTGCGATTCCGGAATTATTCCCACTTTTCGGGGGGAGAGGGGGGTGCGATTGAAGGGAACGTCGGGCGAGAAGTTGTGCCGGTCGCGGTATGGACGAGTGTTCCGTTTCTGCGTTTCTGCGTTTCGTTTGAGAAAATGACGACTTTCGCGGGGAGAAAATTGTTTTTCAAACGAAATTCATCGGAACGCGTGGAAAGGTAATGGAAGGTTCGAGATGAATAGATGCCTCGGCGCTCGGCTGTTCGCGGTGTAATATTTTACGAGGTTTACGAGACACCGTAGTCATTGCCACTCGAGAACGACGAGCAAAGGTAGCGCGGTGACGATCCTTGGACGAGGGAAATCCACTTTGCAGCTAATTGTAGCTTATTAAAATGAATCTTTGCAGATCGGGAAGAAGACGAGAGGACAAAGCGCCACTACAAACTTCCTTCCACTCCCATCCAGCACCCCGTTATTAATATCGCCGCGGAGATAAACGAATGCGCGATTTTTCAGCGACTCGATTCCTCGTCATCGAGAACGTGGAAGAAATGTGGAAAAATTGTGAAAAGCAGGCGGATGAAATGTGGAAAAGCTGTGGAAAAAATATGGATGAAATGTGGAAAAAATGTGGATGAAATGTGGAAAAAATGAGGATGAAATGTGGAAAAAATGAGGATGAAATGTGGAAAAAAATGTGGATGAAATGTGGAAAAAATGTAGATGAAATGTGGAAAAAATGTAGATGAAATGTGGAAAACGTGGATCAAACATGTAAAAAATTGTGGATGTGTAAAACATGCGGAGAAAATGTGGAAAGAAAGTGAATAAAATGTGGAAACAAAGTGAATAAAATGTGGAAACAATGTGATAAAATGTAGGAGTGTGGAAAACGTGGATAAAATATGTAAAAAAAATGTGGATGTGTAAAACATGCGGATAAAACGTAAAAACGTGTCGACAAAATGTGGAACATATGCGGATAAAATGTGGAAAAATATGGAAAACCTGTGGATAAAATGTGGAAAACATGTCGGAAGAATGTAGAAAACATGTGGATAAAATGTGGAAAAAATATGAAAAAAATGCGGAACACATGCGGATAAAATGTGGAACACGCGCTGATAAAATGTGGAAGAAACGTGGCTAAACTTCGGTAAAATGTGGAAAAATATGGAAACAATGTGGAAAACATGTGGATAAAATTCGAAAAAATGTGGAACACATGCGGATAAAATGCGGAGAAGATGTGAGCAAAATGTGGAAAACTGTGGAACAAATGTGGAAAACTGTGGATAAAGTGTGGAACAAATGTGGAAAATCAGGTCGTACATAGGTTGGCTCTTCATTTTCGGGTCACCATTCGAATATCCTTGCAGGGATCAGAATTGACGTCGAGTGATTTTATCGGAATCGTATCGCGGATAGTTGGACAGAGCTGGGGGAAGGTCGGAGGGCATACCGAGCGAGAGAGACGCGGCGTAGGAAGGGACATTGACACATCGCCACAAAATTAACACATTCTTCCCACTCCCCGACGGCGGTCCGGCGACAATCACGAAATAATGCGCGAACGGGCGAAATGTGCGGCTGGTTCTGCGGTCTGTTGCAGCCTCACCTGGCCCCGTCCCACCGAACTGCTCCCGCGCCTCTGCCAATTCGATTTTCTGATACGCGAAGGAAAAAAGAATCCCCTTCTCTCGAACCTCTCGTCGTGCTCGCCAATTAATCAAAACCGTCCTCAGCATCTTCGTCTCGTCTCGTTCCAAATTTGGATTTCGCACGCCAACTTCGTCGACCTTTTTTTTTTTTTTTTTTTTTGGCGAGGCGGCGGGAAATCGGCGCTGAAACGAATCGTCGCGTAATTGTTGCTCGATTTTAAGCGGAGATACACGTAGCTGCGCGCGGGTAGTTATGACGTTTTTGTCAAAATTTCGGGGAGGCTGCGGCATTGCTGGCGAGTCGTGAGAGCGACACGGTCGCTCGCCGCATTCGCGATCGTCGTCTTCGTTCGATTCGCTCTCCGCGGTACGTGGAGGTATTTGCAGTGCCGAGCGGATCGCGAGACTAATAAATAAATTGAACAGCCTATAGAGATAAAGAGAGAGCAGGAGAGCGCCGCGGTGGGAGCGCGTCGCCGTCGGCAGCGAGGCTGGATGTTGATTTTTAAAAGGGAAAAATAAGGCGAAACGAGAGAAAACAACAAACGTCGCGGCACAATTAATAATTCGTATCGTAAACCCTCCGGCCAATTTGTCCGGGCCGAGACTCCGGAGAATTTCGGGATCGCTTCGATTTCGCGCTGACTCGACGCGATCTTAACGCCAAATTCGCGATACGTTTTCGAGAGTTTTCTCAGTCAGTCAAAAATTCTCTCAGTCCACCGAAAATACTCCGAGCCAGTTGCAAAATGTTCTCAGTCCATTGAAAATATTCTCAGTCAGTCCAAAAAAATTTCTCAGTCCGTTGGAAATACTCCGAGCAATTTGAAAATTTTCTCAGTCCATCAAAAATTCTCTCAGTCTGTCGAGAGTTTTCTCAGTCAGTCGAAAATTCTCTCAGTCCACTGAAAATACTCCGAGCCAGTTGCAAAATGTTCTCAGTCCATTGAAAATATTCTCAGTCAGTCCAAAAAAATTTCTCAGTCCGTTGGAAATACTCCGAGCAATTTGAAAATTTTCTCAGTCCATCAAAAATTCTCTCAGTCTGTCCAGAGTTTTCTCAGTCAGTCAAAAATTTTCTCAGCCCACCGAAAATACTCCGAGTCAGTTGAAAAATGTTCTCAGTCCATTGAAAATACTCTCAGTCAGTCCAAAAAAATTTCTCAGTCCGTTGGAAATACTCTGAGCAATTTGAAAATTTTCTCAGTCCATCAAAAACTCTCTCAGTCTGTTCAGAGTTTTCTCAGTCAGTCAAAAATTCTCTCAGTCCACCGAAAATACTCCGAGCCAGTTGAAAAATGTTCTCAGTCCATTGAAAATATTCTCAGTCAGTCCAACAAAATTACTCAGTCCGTTGGAAATACTCTGAGCAATTTGAAAATTTTCTCAGTCCATCAAAAATTCTCTCAGTCTGTCCAGAGTTTTCTCAGTCAGTCAAAAATTCGTACGTAAAAATTGTTGGTACGTAGAGCAAGGTGGTTTGAAATGCGGAAATGCGGAGATTCGATGTCGAAACGAGAACGGCTCGTGGCTAAACGGGTGAATCTCGTGTAAAATCCGACCGGAAATGTAAAGTGGTGTCGACTGGCGAGGAATTAACGCGGGACATTCGAGCCGACCGAGGAAAGCGGGACGAAGAGTGACTGGTCACGCGTGCAGGGACAGATTACGCGTGTTGGCCCAAAGGGCGTTTCTGAAGCTGCGTTTGAAATGCCGAGTTTCATTCGATTTTTGAAACGGCGGCGCAAAAATGTTTCGTTTTTTTGGTCAAAATTGGCAGAGTTGTGCGAATGAGAATTCTAGAACTGACAAGTATATTACGAAACGAAATATTAATCTGCGCAGGAGTACGAATAAATTAGCCGCGGCACGAAAAGATCGGCTTAATTGATTATCGTAAAAAGTGGAATATAGGAAAAATAAGAGAGTTGAAATATCGCGTTGTATAGCCACTGGCTGTACATGAAACGTTGCAACTCACCATGTACGACCGCGAGAGCCTCCTATCGCGTTATGATTTACCACGGCGTCCCACGACACGCAGAACCTTTAAAATTTCATAAATAACAAAAAAACAACGAAAACACGTCGCTACGACTGCGAATACCGATTGAAACTTCATCCTCGTCTCCGTGGCCCGCGCCATCTTTAACGGCGAAGCGATAAAAAAATTAGCGAGGAAAGAGTAAAAAACGGAAGTTTGACCTTGGCAAGGTCACGTCATGGTGTTTGAGAGTCGAGGAGCATAGACGAGTGAGAGGGGAACGAAAATGAGCAGTGGAATGGGATGGGTATTTTTCAAAGTCGATGGAGAACGCGAGGATCTTCTGGGGAGGCAGAGAACCGGAGGGATTTTGACCTACAAGATACTCGCAGCAATGACTTGTGCCGTCGTATATAATAACCGCATAAAACAGCTACGCGCGAACCAACCAGCGGCTCACGAATATATTATGTTGCTCTGGCTAATTTACGATTATAACGTCCCATGTATAACTATCATTTGCTGATATACTGCCGACGCACGAAGTTGCGCGAAGAGCACGGGTATGCGAGAGAGTGAGAGAGAGAGAGAGAGAGAGATCAGCGAAGCCGAGCCTTCTGCTTGCTTTCTTCGTTTTTACTCCTCGCGCGATCCTTTCGCTCCTCACTCTTCCATCGTATTTGCACTCGGGCATGACCAAAATACTATCGACAATTTGACGAAGGTCCCTCGATGCTGCGGCTAATGAAGACCTGAACTCCTTTAGGATGGTCGAAAACAATTACTCGTGACCCAACGCCCAAACGACAGTTCGAAACTTTTGTCTCGCAAGAAGATGCATCGCGGTTCGAAACTTTAGCAACAATGACTGGGTAATTTCCTGCGAAAAACTGGGATCGCACGGGGAACGTCGCGATAGCGAGAGCAAAATGAAATAGGGAAATGAGGATCCAGTAGCGAGAGGACAACGCGGTAGCGAGAGGCCAAAGCAGTAGCGAACCGCCGACGCGGTAGCGAGAGGTCAAAGCAGTAGCGAGTGACCGACGCAGTAGCGAGAGACCAACGCAGTAGCGAGAGGCCAACGCAGTAGCGAGAGGCCAGAGCAGTAGCGAGAGGTCAACGCAGTAGCGAGAGGTCAAGGCAGTAGCGAGAGGCCAATGCAGTAGCGAGAGGTCAACGCAGTAGCGAGAGGCCAAGGCAGTAGCGAGAGGCCAACGTAGTAGCGAGACGCCGACGCAGTAGCGAGAGGCCAAGGCAGTAGCGAGAGGTCGACGCAGTAGTAAAGAGACGACGCAGTAGCGAGAGGCCAATGCAGTGGCGAGAGGTCGATGCAGTAGCGGGAGAAAAACTGAGAAAAAGTTTGCTATGATGAGGGAAGCAAAGCCGCAAGTTCGTAATAAAACGAGTGGTCAAGAAAATGAGGTGAGAAGAGGCAAAACTTTCGATAGGTCGTCTCTGGTGAAGAAGTCGTACGAGGCAACCAAAGGCAATCGGCACTTAAACCGTTAGAAGGCGTAGTTATGGGGTGAGGTTTGTGTTTTTGCAACAATCAAAGCAATTGGAAGCAATCGTGAGCTGAGATTTGATACGAGGAGTCGTTGTGTTCCAGATTGAGGTTGTAAAAAAACATGGCAAGGGAAGAAGAGGCGAAAGAGGAGGAGGAGGAGGAGGAGGAGGAGGAGGAGGAGGAGGAGGAGGAGGAGGAGAAAGAGTGGATTCAGAAGAAACAGAATGGTCAGTTGTCGCTGGACGCGATGCAATGCCGATGACAGTTACATGTCAATGCGGGATCCGATCGTTGGTCGGTAAGAAAAAGTTGAAAAAGTGATCAACTGCCTTTGGTTCGTGGGGGGAAACGCGCGTCGTTGTTGTAAACTTGGGGCGAGGACAGGCCGCGAACGGTAGGAGGAACTCCCTGGGCAAGAAACTTGCTCGCGTCAACGTTCAGAGTCTTTTGCTGGCGAGGAGTCGATAGTTTGGAAAGTCGCGGAGGGATTCGGAAACGGGCCTCGAAGCGTGGACTATCGTAGTTGCAAGACTGTTTATACAGCGGTGCGACATTCCTGGTGAACGTTTTATGGGATGCGAGGCGTCTTACTGCCACTTAGCAGCTGCAGCAATCGCGCGGATCCACGTAGATGCGAAACTTCCAGGGTCAGCTCTCCTATCCGTTGTCTATCGCTTGCCAGATCAAAATCTACACTCTCGAGTTGTAGAAGTTATCGCTGATGCTCGGTAAATCGCGAACTGCTCTAGCCTCCGACGACCAAGAGGACGAGCAACGCAGCTACGAGACAGACTATGGTAAGGCGTCGAGCAGCTGCGAGAGAGATGACACTGACTCGACTTTAAGACAGGGGGCCGCCCGAGGGTAGGACGAAAAATGATAGAGGAACTCTCTAGGCTTGACGACTTATTTTCCTGGAGGGTCCCACCGTCAGACCTCCGTGCGACGCCACGAAGTTAGTTTTTCAGGAGGTTACAGCATCACTAACAACAGCTCTAGTCGAGACCTGCCGTCAGTTTTTCGGATTGTTTGCATACCGCACTCGAGATACCCTTCACCGATCGCTTACGGAATCCAAGTTCTTTTCAGCTCCCCAAAGCCTGTGTATACGCTACACACGCTCTTCCCCGACTACTATCGCTACCGATCTTCCAGCGCCTTTGTGGACTTTGCAGTAGATCTTCTAGTCCCGGCTTCACGAGTCCTCGCTCATTTGTCTGAGACGTTTAATTACGTTTTGTATATTTAACCAAGTAACGAGGAAAGGTCGCCGCGTACACCCGAGGTACGACGTACCCCGGCCCACTCGGATACTACTCGTCATTTTTCATTTTAATGGTGCCCACCGTGGCTCCTGCTCTCGTGATCCTGCTTCTATACCGCTTCTTGTCCTTCCTTTTAGAACTTGTCTCGTGTTATGCCAAGGTGGTAACATCTCTCTTCCACCACTGCACCGCCGCCTCCTTTCATCTCTCCTTTATTTCTTTAGCTTCTACGAGGCTCGACAACGGAACGCACGAACGATGTCCGAGATCCTCACCAACACCGCGTCGCAACGCTATAACAACACCAAAGTAGCCAAGCCGCTCGAGGCCCCTCCACTTGCTACTCCTCGGCGTGTGCGTCTCCAGATCTCTGTCTTCCCCTCTCTCCCTCTCTCTTCCTCTCTCTTCCTCTCTCTCTTTCTGGCCCCATCTGCCTCTATCGCTCAGCCGGTAACCCGGAGATCCTTCGTCGTCACGAATACCAAGGCGTACACTCCGATGCTTCTGTTCCCTGGACTCTCTCCACTCCTGCTACGGCAACTCACCATCGTGTCCCGGCAGCGTTTCCTTTTATCTTCGCGCGAACGTCTTAATAGGTTCTTTCGGCCTGTCTTTAGCCCGTCGCTATACCAACTATCACGCAGCCAATCCTCTACTACCACGCGATCGTGCAGCCACGTCGAGATCCTTGCACTTCCAGGGCACGCGAAGTTGGCAAACAACACGACACGTGGGGGGGGGGGGGGCTGCCGCAAGTTCACTTGGCATTACCCCAATGGAATCTACAAGGGCTAAAGATTGCACCAGATCACATCCGTGACGCGCGATTAGCATCCGCGGAACAACGACCACGCGCGAGATTCGCTGACTAAGAGAGTTGGGGTGCCTCCAGGTGAATGTTTCCACTTCCCACAATCAGGGGGCTCGAGCGAAGGGGGTTAAACTTTTGGATAAGGATAACGGGAGCGTTGGGATGATCAGTGATCGCGATCCTTTTCAATTGTTTCCACAAACTTGAAGAGGCGGAGGTTTGCAATCTTCCTCTTTGATTTGGAGGTACGTTTCAATTGGGAGTGCGGTCCCTTTCTCCGTAGTATGGTTAATAGCCAAAGTTCCATCCTGTACGGTCGTATTAACCGTAATTGGGCGTCGTAATCAGTCGAGGAGGTACGAGCCGAGGGCAGGTCTCTAGTTCAACGACGGTGATCAATTCTCTTTGAGATTCCTGGGCCTCTTCTTTGTTTTCTCAGCTGGGGTGCGAGGCACACGGGCAGAGTCCGTATCTTTTTGGGTTGTGGTCGCGATCCCAGCTGGGTCAAGTTGTACGTCAAAGCATTTCCGTTTTCAACTTGTCAACACATCGAGATTGTTTTTCACGAAGAAGATCCGAGAACAGCTCGTTGAGGGGTCCGGATCGTTGGGATGGCTGTTGATATTCCGAGGGCGAGGGAGGACTGAAGCGTCAGCTCGAGGCGGATAAGCGATGCGCGCTCATCCGTACAGCGACGACGACGTTTAGCGTAGACACCGATCACCGCGAACCTATCACGTGTCAGCTTCCACGTGTCATCTACGTCCGGTGGCCACTGTTTCGGTAGTGACATGAAAGCCTATCCGACTCCACTTAGAGTACAGATAGACCTGTCGTTCCACGGGAAGCTGAGAGGTCGTTGGAAAGGTCCATTCTGAAACGAAGTGCTGGGTGCAATCCCTCCGTCCAATTAAGGCCTCGTCGCGACTTGACTTTGCATCGGAGTATCCAGGACTAGGTAAGCGATCCGATGCGATCAGGATACGTAGTAGGACTAGGCTGACGAAAATCGAATCAATTTCGAGGCGAAAAGAGATTTGATTTATGATGGGCTGTCTCCGCACCCCAACGACGGTGCAGATGGGACGGGATCGACATAATAGGCTGTAGTCTGTCTATCCTACGCGAATACATATGCAAACAACACCACCGAACAACAAGATCGTTTAGTGGTCGGGGGTAGTTTTTTTCTACAAGGTATTGCAGCACGTTGATGGTCGATTGTCCGGGGTCGTGGAAGATGCGAGACTAAGAGGATCCCTTGGAAATTGGTCCATGCAGGTTTGGAATGCTTGGTCGACGAGGGATTAATCGGGGTATGACCTCGATAACAGGCTCGAGACACAGTGATCCACATGGGGGTCGCCTAGCTGAACCCCTAGGCAGCCTAATTCCGCGTCGTGTATATTTTTTGGATCGACAGTGCGAGTGATGTACGGCGGCGGGATCAAGGCATTACGCGCTCGTAATACGTTGTATCCACACGCGGGAGCGCGGGCACGGAGTAAAAAGTGTGGAACGAACAGCTGTGATGCAAGATAAACGGAACGAATCGTTCATTTTATGGGGTTACCCAATTTCGAAATATCGATTGCGGGGATTGGGCCGTTGAAGGAGTCTGACGACACCTGATGGAGGGTTCGGTGATGAAACGATACGACCCTCGACCGCTAACGAGGAGGACAGCAGCCCACAGAGTTCTCTGACCGGAGGCCGACGACACCGGCGGAGGGTTGGTCCACAGGCGTGGGGCAACCCTTCATCGTTGTTGATTCCTTCCTTCGGATTTTTGTGGCAATCTACAGCGTAGAGATAAGGAGTAGCATGAGGGCATCGGAAACGAAGACTCCTGGATTCCGTAGGACTCGGCGATGATGTGTGCTCGGGGAGAGTGTTTGACGAGTGTTAAAGATCGAGTTGGATGCTGGTAGGTCTTAGGTAAAGACTAGATGATATCACCAACCCTTGAACCGCGGCGTGCCAAGGGTCATGGAGAGGCATGTAGTTGTTGAGCAGTATATAGCTGCGGGGTGGTGAGAGGCCCGCGGAGAGAGATGGGTAGGTAGGATGGTAGCATCAGTCAAGGGATTAGTAGGATTAGCCGCTGGTGGGGAGACTTGTTAATTGCTCGGTTTCGAGGTGGTATGTCGGTAGCTGCCATTCCACGCTATCCGGATAGCCGTTGGAGCACATGCACGGCGAGAGGATGAGAAGAACACAAATCACGGCCGAGTAGAGGAATTAAGGTGGCTTATTGTATGGGAACCGGTAGGTGGGGAAGGGGTTAGTGGGTGAATGGAGGAACGAGCACGGAGACATCTCACTGTGGCGCTCTTCTGTCCTTTGCTGCCGTCACAGTTTCCACATCCAACGCAACGTCCAGCATCTCGGTTGAGTTCCACGCTCGCTTTCAGCAGTTACGCCCTCCGTCACCAGTCACACGCGTGTTCTCCTCCTCGCTTTCACTTTCGCGAACGCGGAATTATCCCAGTTGCACTGGTCACGCAAACTTGGCTCGGCTGCAGGTACGTGGAGCTCCACGGTGGGGTCACGCCAGGCAAGTTCAGCAGCACTCGCAGTTCAGGTCGTTGGGCAGCAGGTCATCTACCGGAGCATCTCCAACCCCGATTCGACTCATGCTCCCCTCGCCACGGTCATATTTTTATGGGCTCGACCAGTTTGAAAAAACAGGATACGACGAGGGTCTCGAGAAGAATCAAAAAGCGTCTCGATTGCACCCCCGTTGTAAATTACTCCGAAGGAGATCTTCCAACGCGTGGGTCGATCTGGAACTCAAACTTGTCTCGTGCTCGCCGCAAAAACCGCGGACTTTTTGGGGCCATCCCAGGGATCGGTATCTCAATTGTTTCGGCTCCAGTTTATGCCCCTCGGAAATTAGTGGGAGATAGTGATAATCTAGCCAGTTTGACAATAACGATTCTCTCGCTTGGGTAAACAGATTAGGTTGTGTGCAGGTAGATTTCACCCGGTGTCCGCAACCTCGGTGATAAAACTCTGTGGATACAAACAATCGGTAGCATATGGGTGATATCTGAGCCGGAGTTATCGACGCAAATTGTAGAATAATGTGACACATCGGAGGTTCGGAAAAACAGGAGTCCAGCAGAAAAAGTGTAACGAACTAACTTTTGCCAATATGACCAGCATCGATCGGTTTACCACTACGAGCTCCTCCCAAAGCTGTGGAAAACGCCGGAACCGTGAGTCGCCTGCCAGACGTCAGCGGGAAAAAACCTGGAGAAAGGGAGCCGAGGGGGGCTGAAGGAAAATCGACGTGGAAGAACAGGGCTGAGTGTCCACAGGATGAGTCGGGGCCAACGAACCGATAGGCGTCGCACTCTCTCTCATCGGCACACAAATTCACGAGATGCGCACCTGTCAGTCGTCCACCTGTCGCATTGTTGCTACCCATCATCGCAAAGAAACTCCTCATGCAAATCCATCGGGCGTCGAGGAGTTGGAGCCCGAGGTTCCTTGGCGCAAAACAAGGGACAGTTGTCCGGTCATAAAACGCATCAGTCTTCATTAATGGCTTTTACAGATAGACGGACGATTTTGTGGCTATCAGGAATGGAGTTTGGGGCTCGGGTCTGCCCAACGAGCAGATGATGTAGCTTGTAATAATTTATCGATTACGGCGATAGCGACGGGTTAGAGAAGACTCGAGGACTGGACTCTGGCGTGATCGAGTTCTGAACATACTGGTAGCATATGGTCGTCGTTGCCCCTTCGGAGCCCCCTTTGCCGGCTCTCCCGATAACCGGCGATAACGTCAGCGTAGTTCTGGGACTACGAGGACCGTGAAAGGAGTGTGAAACACCAAAATATTCGAAGGACACGACGTAAAGCGGAAACGCGAGCCCAGGCGGATGTAGCGGTAAAGATAAGAGAGCAGCGGTAGCAGTAGCCAACAACTGGCGAGAAGCGATGGTGCGGGGTCGAACGAGCAGAAGGATCTCACTCCGCGGATAAAAGTTGCGAGACAAAAAGCCGATTATGTAACCAGCGGATAAAATACGATGGGGTGCCGCGCCGTGCGAGCGAAGGCGTTCGATGGGGAAGGAAAGAGAGGAAGGAGGAAAGTGTGCGGGACTGTCCGACACAATAGGGTAATATTCACGCGAAATTTGGGACGTTGAAGAGCCCCACTTTCTCATTCCTCTACCCGCTGCTCCGACTGCCCCACTCCATTGCTCTCGTCCTCCGTGGTACCCCAACTCCCGAATCGCCCCACTTGCTACAACGCGTATTCGAGATCTACGACGGGCACAACTCTCGAGGTTATTTCAATGTAAACACGCTGCGGATAGAAGCGGAGGGAGATGAACGCCTTCGACGGGATGGCAACGCATCGCGAAAGAGGAAGTGGAGACAAAGAACTGCTATCTGTCAAGACTGTTTCCAGAAACTATCGGAGACCTCTGCGGTCGTTGCATCGTCAAAGTAAGGGGTACATCTATCGTGGGAAGAACATCGGGAGCTGCGCGATGCTGTTCCATAGAGTCATACCTTGCGTTACAGTGAAGATAGCCGATGTGAAAGTAGCTGACACTTACCTGAAACAGACAACAACAAAAAACATGGTTAGTGGGGTCTTGAACCGAAGCTGCTTCTTCGTTGTGAGCCTTATTTGTGGAGATTCAAATTTCCAAAGAAAGGAAGGAGAGGAATTACTTTATGGTGTGAATTTCTATTTTCAATTAGCTCAAGGATTAATATTTTGCTATTGTCAAATCCATTTCGAGAGAGTGGATATTCTTCAGGCTACATGCCACTCTGGTTCGCGGCGGCAATATGCCCGGAACGGAAGCCATACAGGCTATCGAGTGAAATGAGTAGTCGAGCGACCGGTTGAGTGGAACAAGATTGTTACAAAATGTCCGAAGGTAGCATGCAATTAGGTTACCAGAACTCGGAGCCGGAGACAGTGCTGAGATCGAGGAATCTGTGGGGTTTACTAATACCGTTAAGGATACTACTTAAGTTACCGAGGACACCGAGGCTCTAGAATGTGGAATGCCATCGCGGTTACTGAAACTGCCCGTTGGGGTTAATAAAGCTGTGATGTAACCAAATCTGTGGCGGTAAGGAAAGTCTCGTAGGTTATAGCGATCGGCGCGGAGCTGTTGGGTTGTCATCACGAAGGTGAAGGAGGGCTAAAAAGAGGACGAGACAGGAGGCGGAGGTGCGAGCGAGATGGATAGAGATTTGGTCGTGTAATTGGCTCAGCTGGTGTTGACGGGATCCTATCATCAATAGCTCATCAACTGCCCCAGGGAAACCTGTATTCGGGTTTCACCACCCTTGGCCCCTGGATGTTCGGGGGTAGAGATTCGCGTCTCTCCGACACCCTTGCGCTAAACCAACGCGGCTCTCCTCCCCTTCCTCCCCACACAAATCATTTGACAAATCCTCTTTCTTTTTCTTTCTCCAACACCCCTACAATTCGCTCAGACTCGATACTCCCAGCCAGGTTGGCGCGTACCCTCGACCAAGACGCTACAGCGGAGCGTCTGATCTTGTCCAGAGTGGAAGTTTCATGACCTTGGAGGATTTCCAAGGCCAAAGAACAGGGATTTCTGCTTAAGGGGGTATTCTGGTCTGGAAAATTGTAAAATCAATTGTTTTTTTGTTGCATATTTTCAAAGCTTAGACTTTCAAAAATATGCTCTTCAAAGGATTTTTCAAAATTCGAATTATTTTGGGAGATACAGCGGATTTTGTGACGCGGCACGTAAACCGGCCGAGCGGAGTGATCACGCGATGAACGGCAGATGTTTTCCAGAAATTCTTTTGTATCCGACTTGAGCCCATTTATACCAGCTTATCATACGATGATTTATCAGAACGATGTTTAGGATCCGAAACACAAAATAATAACGATCCCTCGATTCATTGATATGGACTTTTGCTCCAAAGCATATTCACGCTGGAACCCAAACTATAGAAATTGCAAATTATTTAGCCGTTGCTATTTTTAATGAAGGCTTTTTAAAGATTTTAAATATAATGGCACTCATGGGCATCATCGTTGGTCCTGAAGCTCACACGTTTGCTGTTAGACGTAACGAGCTGAGGATTAATCGCTCTGAACTACGAGCTTCTGCTGCTTCAAACGCAGGTAGAACAGCTCGTTTAGAAGAAAGAACTTCACAAAATCTCGATTTTGAGAAAGAAGAAGGTCCAATGTATCGATCTGGGATCGCCGATTAATCCAAAGTGAGTATTAAATATTATTATCCGAGTTATTCTACTGGAAATCTTTCTCAAACTTCAAACGCGTTTCTCTCAAAACTCCTTTTGTTGAGGTGGTTGACGCGATATCTCAAGTTCTATCCGACCGATTCCTTTGAAATTTTGTGAAAATCTTCTTTATACGTCTCTTTATCACTTGGACTATGGATTTTGAAAAAATTTATTTCGAAGTATTTTTAAAAAATTCGTAAAGGTCGAAAAACAGGGGTAAACATTTTTTTTTCAGGTGGACGCTATTTTGTGAGTTTTCTTTTTTTTTAGCCATAGTCCAAGATATAGCGACATCTTTACTAATTAAGAATTTTGTTTGTTTGTTCGATTTAGATCACTACAAGGGTTGGAATCATGTCAACCAGGGAGCACCGTTTGACTGGCAACCCCCACTCTGCTCTTTGAAACAAACGAGTGTCATTGAAACAGACTAACGATTATACTTGGTCACATCTGAGAATTTTCGTGGCTGGCAGGTAGACACCGCGTAGAGAGAATACTGGAAGGGATTTGCTTCCACGACGACAACAACAACAACCATTCGAACGCGTTGAGGCCGCATCCTTTCAACGAATTAACATTTACCTAATCCTCCAGCCCCCTCCTCCTCCCACTGTTCGCTCTGCTCTTTCTGCCCACTTCTTTAAGATAATGCAAAGAATGGGATGGTTGCTCAACAAGATGGAGTAGCTACCGCGTTGAAAGTACATGATAGAGGACAGACCTCGGACCCGTCCAACCGAGAGAACCACACTCTTTCTATCCTAATCTCCACAGAATTATGCGACTCGATTGTTGCCGATGCCGAAGGCCACTTCGCTGCGCCGTGCCACCGGTAAAAGATGATCAGATTTATACAGCTTAACTCGGAGTGTCTCGCGTTTTTATTTCCTGGGGTGCGACGGCCCTGCTCGGCGATTCCCCTGCAGTCCGTACCAACTTTTTCGGCACGACTCGACCGCTTTCATTCCGTACTATACGCGCACCGACGAACTGCAGGCGAATTCGATCGCGGTCACGTGCGATGCTTAAACCAGCATAGCACAACCTGTACTCGACGAACCTGCCCTTTTTCTGACCATGCCAATCAAAGGCCAATTACAAAGTGTCCACGATAAATATCAGTCTGCAACGAAGCCTCGATTTTGTACTCGAGGCTCTTATTGTACACGACTCATCCTCGTTTCTTACCGCCACCCAAAACTTCTCGTACAGTGCACTGACAGAAATGGCACCTACTCAGGCTATGTAACTAGATCAAAAAATCTAGGAACTACTTTTTCTAGTTACTTCTAGTTAACTAGACAACCTTCTACAATGCTGTCTACATCCAAAAGCCACGTTCAGACTAGATATGTCCACACAGCAAAGTGTACACACTTGTCACTAGAATATTCAACGTTTCAGCGTGTTGTTCTCACAGTCAGTTTTTCAGCATGTTACTTGACACCAAAGTAACCCCTTCTAAATGTTACTCCAACATTGGTTCCTGTGACTTTCAACACAGCACTGTGTTACACTATCACTACACACGAAGTGTGCTGAAGTATCACTAATGCTGTGTTCCAAAAGTCGTTCGCACAAATGTGTGCACTTATTTGGAGGAGTTGACCTTGACCTTGTACTCTAAATTCAGCTGTCCACTAAAATCCAATTTTCGAGTTCTACTCTACTGAGTTTTCGCAGGTTACTTACTTCTTCTTCAAGTGCCAAATCCAAACAAAGCAAATTGTGCACCGATACACTTTCTGTTATAAGCCGATGGGTCAACATTTTCCCATCAACTATATCCTCATCAACGTCAACAACTATATTCGACATGCACCCTTCCCACGCCAGTAGCGTCACATTCAACACACACACACACCGTGGAAATTCGACATATTCTCTGTGTGGAGATGGGAGCAACATTTAGAAAGTGTGGCTTCACTATCGAGTGACATTTCTGTGCGTTGAGACTACACTACAATGTTGAGTATTGTACAGAAAAATTTGTGCACTGTACACAACCAGCGTGAATTTTTTGACCGTGGGTGCAAATGCGACGAGGCGAATGAAATGAAAAAATGATGCGGTTTTTCAGGTCCATTCGTCTTTCCGTGATTCGACCTCCTATCCGCTCATCTTTCCGTCCGCGACTTGTCACCAACGACCCGCGAGGGTTTTCGCTGTATAATTTATCCCGTTATGCTAATAGCAGCGATTTGTCTAAATTAAAAGGCGCTCCGAACTGATCCGTGGTCAAGTCCGTTTTGGCCGCCCTACTACAACCGCTGTGTCTGGCTCTCTCGCTCCTTCTCTCGCGGCGATCCCGCAGCAGGAGAGACCGGTCAAAGGAGCCGGAGGAGGGTGTCGGGCAACGAAAACGCTCGTGTATTTCGGGTGACAAGGGTGTCGAAAGGCAGCACCAGAACCCGCGGGACTAGGGATGCTTCGGAATCGTGCCCGAGCGGCAGGGGAGGCGCGAGGGTGAGACAGCCGCGTTATCGCGGTAAATCCCCGCAGATGATGCGACTTTATTGTACGTGCCTTGGTTGTCCGCGAACCGTAGCCGATGACGAGTTAAGCCTCGCGTTTCTGTTCGGACCATACGCCGGTCAGCCAAATCCGACCCGAGGCCATCTACGTGCTGCATACAGAACGAGACTTTGCCAAATTTTGGGGGTATGAAGGAAACGCGTGTGGAGGTCGTAAATCCCGGGGAAAAACTTCACAAAGAATACGAGCAGCGGCCCTTGTTCGGCGGGGGTCGTCGCTGATAATGTGCGAGGCGAGGGGGAAATTAGAAATTACCGCCAGGAATTCTCGTTTCATTTCCCAATCACCACGAACTGGGCGCCGGAAGCGATGCGGTCTCCGCTCCAATTGATCGACGAATTTCGCCTTTTTTTTCTTCTTCGCAAATCTCGCACGGAAACGGCTCTCGGTTAGCGCCGCGAAATTGACCCTGGGTCAGCGTGCCCCTCCGAGCTGATCGAAGATTGCTTCGGGGCAGATCGAGCCGTGATTGGATATTAACACGCTCCGTTTATCACCGCCGTACGAATATTTTACACCGGAAACGGTAACAGTTCTCGACGAGCTTTACCAACATCCGGTTGCCGCCGGAACTTCGCGCGGAAGACACCGCACTTCACGGGAGAACTTACTCTCCTCTTAGCCTTCGCACGAGATTCATACACGGTAAAAAAAATGTAACACAAAAATTTGTGCTAACAACTTTTTGGACGCAAAGTTAGTGTTATTTCAGCACACTCTGTGTGTAGTGACGAGGTAACACTGCGCTGACTGAAAGTAACGGAAACCAAGGTTGGAGTTCTTCAACACTCTTCAAAGAGTGTTACTTTAGTATCAAATAACATTTTTGTGTGTCGAAGAAGTGACTGTGAGCAGAACACAATTCAACAGATTGTGTTGAATCAGCACACTAAAATGTTACATTTTGTGCACAACATTTTTTACACCTTTGGAAAAAATTGTGATGACTGTGAATTTCTAACACGCACTTCAAAAGTAGCCTTTTCGTCGTTCCGCGAACGAAGAGAAGTGCGAGATCGCAACGAGCACTTCAGATGTAACGAGCACTTTGGGCAAAATTGTGATGACTGTGAATTTCTAACCAGCACTTTAAAAGTAGCCTTTTCGTCGTTCCGCGAACGAAGAGAAGTGCGAGATCGCAACGAGCATTTCAAATGTAGCCTTCGACCCATTTTGGGATAAAGAAGTGCGGGATTAAAAATTCGGCGAGCACTTCACAGATAGCCTTTGGGAAAAATTGTGATGACTGTGAATTTCTAACCAGCACTTTAAAAGTAGCCTTTTCGTCGTTCCGCGAACGAAGAGAAGTGCGAGATCGCAACGAGCACTTCAGATGTAGCCTTCGACCCATTTTGGGATAAAGAAGTGCGGGATTAAAAATTCGGCGAGCACTTCACAGATAGCCTTTGGGGAAAATTGTGATGACTGTGAATTTCTAACGTGCACTTCAAAAGTAGCCTTTTCGTCGTTCCGCGAACGAAGAGAAGTGCGAGATCGCAACGAGCATTTCAAATGTAGCCTTCGACCCATTTTGGGATAAAGAAGTGCGGGATTAAAAATTCGGCGAGCACTTCACAGATAGCCTTTGGGAAAAATTGTGATGACTGTGAATTTCTAACCAGCACTTTAAAAGTAGCCTTTTCGTCGTTCCGCGAACGAAGAGAAGTGCGAGATCGCAACGAGCACTTCAGATGTAGCCTTCGACCCATTTTGGGATAAAGAAGTGCCGGATTAAAAATTCGGCGAGCACTTCACAGATAGCCTTTGGAAAAAATTGTGACGATTGTGAATTTCTAACGAGTACTTCAAAAGTAGCCTTTTCGTCGTTCCGCGAACGAAGAGAAGTGCGAGATCGCAACGAGCACTTCAAATGTAGCCTTTGACCCATTTTGGGATAAAGAAGTGCGGGATTAAAAATTCGGCGAGCACTTCACAGATAGCCTTTGGGAAAAATTGTGATGACTGTGAATTTCTAACCAGCACTTTAAAAGTAGCCTTTTCGTCGTTCCGCGAACGAAGAGAAGTGCGAGATCGCAACGAGCACTTCAGATGTAGCCTTCGACCCATTTTGGGATAAAGAAGTGCGGGATTAAAAATTCGGCGAGCACTTCACAGATAGCCTTTGGGGAAAATTGTGATGACTGTGAATTTCTAACGTGCACTTCAAAAGTAGCCTTTTCGTCGTTCCGCGAACGAAGAGAAGTGCGAGATCGCAACGAGCACTTCAAATGTAGCCTTCGACCCATTTTAGGATAAAGAAATGCGGGATTAAAAATTCGGCGAGCACTTCACAAATAGCCTTTGGTCAAAACTGTGAACTTCCAAGGCGCACTTCAAAAGTAGCCTTTTCGTCGAAAATGTTTGGCGCAGCGGGGGTCACATTCGCGACCACAGCGAAGGTGAGAGGCTGATGACCTTCGGAACGGAGGTTTAATCGCGGCGCGTCACATTTTTCCAGTGGGCGACGAACATCTCGCGTTGCGATGGTCGATCGTGGATGGTTCGTTCGTTTTTGCCCGTTTCTCTGTATACACAACGCGACGCGAGAAATACGGAGTGAGCGAAAAAAATTCGATCGTTCGACGTATTTGTTGCCGCGCGATGGGCCGGGCAATTTTCTCTCTCGCATTCGCAGCATCCTCCCGGCCTCGGGACGTTTTACGATCTTTTGACGAGGCAACATCTCACGGGGAATAACGCGACACCCGGATAAATTGCGAATATTACTCGAACAAAGTTGCACATCCGTGTAACACGCCTTCCACAGCGCGCGATCCGCTCTTTTCCATTTTTCCAACTCTCGCCATCGACCGTTACCAAAATTATTCCCCCAGCTTTAAAAACACCTCGAACAACTTTGTCGTATTTTTTTCTAAGGAGTACGCGAGGAGACGAGAATTTCGGCGCCGAAATTCTTAAATTTGCACAATTTTTTAGGAAGTTACGAGCGAAAAACCGAAAACGACGGTGATAAAAACAAATGACGAGGTTTTTTTTTTTTTTTTTTTTGGAAACCGAATATCCAGCAGCAGCGATTCTGCGGCGTTTGGACACTGCATACCTTACCTACGTACCTACAACACCCGGTGTTCAGTGTCGCGCGTAATTTGTTTCCCAGAAATTTATACCGCGCGTGTGCGTTTGTTTTATTTCAGCGGTTTTCAACTCTTCTGCGTGGTCTACCGCCGCTCTTATATTTTTAAGACGAGCGCGACCGAGTCGAGCCAATAGGCGTTAAACTGTGCATTTAATCGACAAGTCAAACCAGTGCTGTAAACTTATATTGCCAACTTCTCGTGTACCCCGCGTCCGCTTGGCTGATGGAGTGCCGTTCATCACGCGAATTGAAAATCTGTTGCAGCTCCACGCGGACAAATGTATGCATTTCAAGAAAATGCGCAAAACAAACAAGCGAAAAAAAGGTTCCGGGTGGAGGCTGCGCTGGAGTTTGGGTGGAAGATACTTTCCAGGTTTTTTCAGCAATTGGGATAATATTTTTTCGGTCAAGAGCGTGCAAGAAGCAGGCTGAAATGTATTACATTATTTTTCGAATACCTCGGCCATTTGGAATCTTAGCGAAAAGTTTTGGGAACCAAATTTGTAGGAAATTAAATTTCCTACAAATTTGGTCCCCACAACTTTTCCTCTCAGATCGATATTACGCCAACGGCGAAGCAAAATAGAATCGTCCAAATATTCGATAGCCAAATGCCCTGTAACGTGGGCTTCCGATCAATATTCCGGGAAAAGTATCGATCCCAGAAGAAAAGTCGTGAGGACAAAGTTGTAGACAATGAAATTTCCTACAAATTTGGTCCCTACAACTTTTCTTCTAAGATCGGTATTACGCCAACGGCGAAGCAAAATAGAATCGTTCAAATATTCGATAGCCAAATGCCCTGTAACGTGGGATTCCGATCAATATTCCGGGAAAAGTATCGATCCCAGAAGAAAAGTCGTAAGGACAAAGTTGTAGAGAATGAAATTTCCTACAAATATGGTCCCTACAACTTTTCTTCTAAGATCGATATTACACCAACGGCAAAGCAAAATAGAATCGTCCAAATATTCGATAGCCAAATGCCCTGTAACGTGGGATTCCGATCAATATTCCGGGAAAAGTATCGATCCCAGAAGAAAAGTCGTGAGGACAAAGTTGTAGAGAACGAAATTTCCTACAAATTTGGTCCCTACAACTTTTCTTCTAAGATCGGTATTACGCCAACGGCGAAGCAAAATAGAATCGTTCAAATATTCGATAGCCAAATGCCCTGTAACGTGGGCTTCCGATCAATATTCCGGGAAAAGTATCGATCCCAGAAGAAAAGTCGTAAGGACAAAGTTGTAGAGAATGAAATTTCCTACAAATATGGTCCCTACAACTTTTCTTCTAAGATCGGTATTACGCCAACGGCGAAGCAAAATAGAATCGTTCAAATATTCGATAGCCAAATGCCCTGTAACGTGGGCTTCCGATCAATATTCCGGGAAAAGTATCGATCCCAGAAGAAAAGTCGTGAGGACAAAGTTGTAGAGAATGAAATTTCCTACAAATATGGTTCTTACAACTTTTCTTCTAAGATCGATATTACACCAACGGCAAAGCAAAATAGAATCGTCCAAATATTCGATAGCCAAATGCCCTGTAACGTGGGCTTCCGATCAATATTCCGGGAAAAGTATCGATCCCAGAAGAAAAGTCGTAAGGACAAAGTTGTAGAGAATGAAATTTCCTACAAATATGGTCCTCACAACTTTTCTTCTAAGATCGATATTACACCAACGGCAAAGCAAAATAGAATCGTTCAAATATTCGATAGCCAAATGCCCTGTAACGTGGGATTCCGATCAATATTCCGGGAAAAGTATCGATCCCAGAAGAAAAGTCGTGAGGACAAAGTTGTAGACAATGAAATTTCCTACAAATTTGGTCCCTACAACTTTTCTTCTAAGATCGGTATTACGCCAAAGGCGAAGCAAAATAGAATCGTCCAAATATTCGATAGCCAAATGCCCTGTAACGTGGGCTTCCGATCAATATTCCGGGAAAAGTATCGATCCCAGAAGAAAAGTCGTGAGGACAAAGTTGTAGAGAATGAAATTTCCTACAAATATGGTCCTTACAACTTTTCTTCTAAGATCGATATTACACCAACGGCAAAGCAAAATAGAATCGTCCAAATATTCGATAGCCAAATGCCCTGTAACGTGGGCTTCCGATCAATATTCCGGGAAAAGTATCGATCCCAGAAGAAAAGTCGTGAGGACAAAGTTGTAGACAATGAAATTTCCTACAAATTTGGTCCCTACAACTTTTCTTCTAAGATCGGTATTACACCAACGGCAAAGCAAAATAGAATCGTCCAAATATTCGATAGCCAAATGCCCTGTAACGTGGGCTTCCGATCAATATTCCGGGAAAAGTATCGATCCCAGAAGAAAAGTGGTGAGGACAAAGTTGTAGAGAATGAAATTCCCTACAAATATGGTCCTTACAACTTTTCTTCTAAGATCGATATTACACCAACGGCAAAGCAAAATAGAATCGTCCAAATATTCGATAGCCAAATGCCCTGTAACGTGGGCTTCCGATCAATATTCCGGGAAAAGTATCGATCCCAGAAGAAAAGTCGTGAGGACAAAGTTGTAGACAATGAAATTTCCTACAAATTTGGTCCCTACAACTTTTCTTCTAAGATCGGTATTACGCCAAAGGCGAAGCAAAATAGAATCGTCCAAATATTCGATAGCCAAATGCCCTGTAACGTGGGATTCCGATCAATATTCCGGGAAAAGTATCGATCCCAGAAGAAAAGTCGTGAGGACAAAGTTGTAGACAATGAAATTTCCTACAAATTTGGTCCCTACAACTTTTCTTCTAAGATCGGTATTACACCAACGGCAAAGCAAAATAGAATCGTCCAAATATTCGATAGCCAAATGCCCTGTAACGTGGGCTTCCGATCAATATTCCGGGAAAAGTATCGATCCCAGAAGAAAAGTCGTGAGGACAAAGTTGTAGACAATGAAATTTCCTACAAATTTGGTCCCTACAACTTTTCTTCTAAGATCGGTATTACACCAACGGCAAAGCAAAATAGAATCGTCCAAATATTCGATAGCCAAATGCCCTGTAACGTGGGCTTCCGATCAATATTCCGGGAAAAGTATCGATCCCAGAAGAAAAGTCGTGAGGACAAAGTTGTAGACAATGAAATTTCCTACAAATTTGGTCCCTACAACTTTTCTTCTAAGATCGGTATTACGCCAAAGGCGAAGCAAAATAGAATCGTCCAAATATTCGATAGCCAAATGCCCTGTAACGTGGGCTTCCGATCAATATTCCGGGAAAAGTATCGATCCCAGAAGAAAAGTCGTGAGGACAAAGTTGTAGACAATGAAATTTCCTACAAATTTGGTCCCTACAACTTTTCTTCTAAGATCGGTATTACGCCAACGGCGAAGCAAAATAGAATCGTTCAAATATTCGATAGCCAAATGCCCTGTAACGTGGGATTCCGATCAATATTCCGGGAAAAGTATCGATCCCAGAAGAAAAGTCGTGAGGACAAAGTTGTAGAGAATGAAATTTCCTACAAATATGGTCCTTACAACTTTTCTTCTAAGATCGATATTACACCAACGGCAAAGCAAAATAGAATCGTCCAAATATTCGATAGCCAAATGCCCTGTAACGTGGGATTCCGATCAATATTCCGGGAAAAGTATCGATCCCAGAAGAAAAGTCGTGAGGACAAAGTTGTAGAGAATGAAATTTCCTACAAATATGGTCCTCACAACTTTTCTTCTAAGATCGATATTACACCAACGGCAAAGCAAAATAGAATCGTCCAAATATTCGATAGCCAAATGCCCTGTAACGTGGGCTTCCGATCAATATTCCGGGAAAAGTATCGATCCCAGAAGAAAAGTCGTGAGGACAAAGTTGTAGAGAATGAAATTTCCTACAAATATGGTCCTTACAACTTTTCTTCTAAGATCGATATTACACCAACGGCAAAGCAAAATAGAATCGTCCAAATATTCGATAGCCAAATGCCCTGTAACGTGGGCTTCCGATCAATATTCCGGGAAAAGTATCGATCCCAGAAGAAAAGTCGTGAGAACAAAGTTGTAGACAATGAAATTTCCTAAAAATTTGGTCCCTACATCTTTTCTTCTAAGATCGGTAATACACCAACGGCAAAGCAAAATAGAATCGTCCAAATATTCGATAGCCAAATGCCCTGTAACGTGGGCTTCCGATCAATATTCCGGGAAAAGTATCGATCCCAGAAGAAAAGTGGTGAGGACAAAGTTGTAGAGAATGAAATTCCCTACAAATATGGTCCTTACAACTTTTCTTCTAAGATCGATATTACACCAACGGCAAAGCAAAATAGAATCGTCCAAATATTCGATAGCCAAATGCCCTGTAACGTGGGCTTCCGATCAATATTCCGGGAAAAGTATCGATCCCAGAAGAAAAGTCGTGAGGACAAAGTTGTAGAGAACGAAATTTCCTACAAATTTGGTCCCTACAACTTTTCTTCTAAGATCGGTATTACGCCAACGGCGAATCAAAATAGAATCGTTCAAATATTCGATAGCCAAATGCCCTGTAACGTGGGCTTCCGATCAATATTCCGGGAAAAGTATCGATCCCAGAAGAAAAGTCGTAAGGACAAAGTTGTAGAGAATGAAATTTCCTACAAATATGGTCCCTACAACTTTTCTTCTAAGATCGATATTACACCAACGGCAAAGCAAAATAGAATCGTCCAAATATTCGATAGCCAAATGCCCTGTAACGTGGGCTTCCGATCAATATTCCGGGAAAAGTATCGATCCCAGAAGAAAAGTCGTGAGGACAAAGTTGTAGACAATGAAATTTCCTACAAATTTGGTCCCTACAACTTTTCTTCTAAGATCGGTATTACGCCAACGGCGAAGCAAAATAGAATCGTCCAAATATTCGATAGCCAAATGCCCTGTAACGTGGGCTTCCGATCAATATTCCGGGAAAAGTATCGATCCCAGAAGAAAAGTCGTGAGGACAAAGTTGTAGACAATGAAATTTCCTACAAATTTGGTCCCTACAACTTTTCTTCTAAGATCGGTATTACACCAACGGCAAAGCAAAATAGAATCGTCCAAATATTCGATAGCCAAATGCCCTGTAACGTGGGCTTCCGATCAATATTCCGGGAAAAGTATCGATCCCAGAAGAAAAGTGGTGAGGACAAAGTTGTAGAGAATGAAATTCCCTACAAATATGGTCCTTACAACTTCTCTTCTAAGATCGATATTACACCAACGGCAAAGCAAAATAGAATCGTCCAAATATTCGATAGCCAAATGCCCTGTAACGTGGGCTTCTGATCAATATTCCGGGAAAAGTATCGATCCCAGAAGAAAAGTCGTGAGGACAAAGTTGTAGAGAACGAAATTTCCTACAAATTTGGTCCCTACAACTTTTCTTCTAAGATCGGTATTACGCCAACGGCGAAGCAAAATAGAATCGTCCAAATATTCGATAGCCAAATGCCCTGTAACGTGGGCTTCCGATCAATATTCCGGGAAAAGTATCGATCCCAGAAGAAAAGTCGTGAGGACAAAGTTGTAGACAATGAAATTTCCTACAAATTTGGTCCCTACAACTTTTCTTCTAAGATCGGTATTACACCAACGGCAAAGCAAAATAGAATCGTCCAAATATTCGATAGCCAAATGCCCTGTAACGTGGGCTTCCGATCAATATTCCGGGAAAAGTATCGATCCCAGAAGAAAAGTGGTGAGGACAAAGTTGTAGAGAATGAAATTCCCTACAAATATGGTCCTTACAACTTCTCTTCTAAGATCGATATTACACCAACGGCAAAGCAAAATAGAATCGTCCAAATATTCGATAGCCAAATGCCCTGTAACGTGGGCTTCTGATCAATATTCCGGGAAAAGTATCGATCCCAGAAGAAAAGTCGTGAGGACAAAGTTGTAGAGAACGAAATTTCCTACAAATTTGGTCCCTACAACTTTTCTTCTAAGATCGGTATTACGCCAACGGCGAAGCAAAATAGAATCGTTCAAATATTCGATAGCCAAATGCCCTGTAACGTGGGCTTCCGATCAATATTCCGGGAAAAGTATCGATCCCAGAAGAAAAGTCGTAAGGACAAAGTTGTAGAGAATGAAATTTCCTACAAATATGGTCCCTACAACTTTTCTTCTAAGATCGATATTACACCAACGGCAAAGCAAAATAGAATCGTCCAAATATTCGATAGCCAAATGCCCTGTAACGTGGGCTTCCGATCAATATTCCGGGAAAAGTATCGATCCCAGAAGAAAAGTCGTGAGGACAAAGTTGTAGACAATGAAATTTCCTACAAATTTGGTCCCTACAACTTTTCTTCTAAGATCGATATTACACCAACGGCAAAGCAAAATAGAATCGTCCAAATATTCGATAGCCAAATGCCCTGTAACGTGGGCTTCCGATGAATATTCCGGGAAAAGTATCGATCCCAGAAGAAAAGTCGTGAGGACAAAGTTGTAGAGAACGAAATTTCCTACAAATTTGGTCCCTACAACTTTTCTTCTAAGATCGGTATTACGCCAACGGCGAAGCAAAATAGAATCGTCCAAATATTCGATAGCCAAATGCCCTGTAACGTGGGCTTCCGATCAATATTCCGGAAAAAGTATCGATCCCAGAAGAAAAGTGGTGAGGACAAAGTTGTAGAGAATGAAATTCCCTACAAATATGGTCCCTACAACTTTTCTTCTAAGATCGATATTACACCAACGGCAAAGCAAAATAGAATCGTCCAAATATTCGATAGCCAAATGCCCTGTAACGTGGGCTTCCGATCAATATTCCGGGAAAAGTATCGATCCCAGAAGAAAAGTCGTGAGGACAAAGTTGTAGAGAACGAAATTTCCTACAAATTTGGTCCCTACAACTTTTCTTCTAAGATCGGTATTACGCCAACGGCGAAGCAAAATAGAATCGTTCAAATATTCGATAGCCAAATGCCCTGTAACGTGGGCTTCCGATCAATATTCCGGGAAAAGTATCGATCCCAGAAGAAAAGTCGTAAGGACAAAGTTGTAGAGAATGAAATTTCCTACAAATTTGGTCCCTACAACTTTTCTTCTAAGATCGGTATTACGCCAACGGCGAAGCAAAATAGAATCGTTCAAATATTCGATAGCCAAATGCCCTGTAACGTGGGCTTCCGATCAATATTCCGGGAAAAGTATCGATCCCAGAAGAAAAGTCGTAAGGACAAAGTTGTAGAGAATGAAATTTCCTACAAATATGGTCCCTACAACTTTTCTTCTAAGATCGATATTACACCAACGGCAAAGCAAAATAGAATCGTCCAAATATTCGATAGCCAAATGCCCTGTAACGTGGGCTTCCGATCAATATTCCGGGAAAAGTATCGATCCCAGAAGAAAAGTCGTGAGGACAAAGTTGTAGACAATGAAATTTCCTACAAATTTGGTCCCTACAACTTTTCTTCTAAGATCGATATTACACCAACGGCAAAGCAAAATAGAATCGTCCAAATATTCGATAGCCAAATGCCCTGTAACGTGGGCTTCCGATGAATATTCCGGGAAAAGTATCGATCCCAGAAGAAAAGTCGTGAGGACAAAGTTGTAGAGAACGAAATTTCCTACAAATTTGGTCCCTACAACTTTTCTTCTAAGATCGGTATTACGCCAACGGCGAAGCAAAATAGAATCGTCCAAATATTCGATAGCCAAATGCCCTGTAACGTGGGCTTCCGATCAATATTCCGGAAAAAGTATCGATCCCAGAAGAAAAGTGGTGAGGACAAAGTTGTAGAGAATGAAATTCCCTACAAATATGGTCCCTACAACTTTTCTTCTAAGATCGATATTACACCAACGGCAAAGCAAAATAGAATCGTCCAAATATTCGATAGCCAAATGCCCTGTAACGTGGGCTTCCGATCAATATTCCGGGAAAAGTATCGATCCCAGAAGAAAAGTCGTGAGGACAAAGTTGTAGAGAACGAAATTTCCTACAAATTTGGTCCCTACAACTTTTCTTCTAAGATCGGTATTACGCCAACGGCGAAGCAAAATAGAATCGTTCAAATATTCGATAGCCAAATGCCCTGTAACGTGGGCTTCCGATCAATATTCCGGGAAAAGTATCGATCCCAGAAGAAAAGTCGTAAGGACAAAGTTGTAGAGAATGAAATTTCCTACAAATATGGTCCCTACAACTTTTCTTCTAAGATCGGTATTACGCCAACGGCGAAGCAAAATAGAATCGTTCAAATATTCGATAGCCAAATGCCCTGTAACGTGGGATTCCGATCAATATTCCGGGAAAAGTATCGATCCCAGAAGAAAAGTCGTGAGGACAAAGTTGTAGAGAATGAAATTTCCTACAAATATGGTTCTTACAACTTTTCTTCTAAGATCGATATTCCACCAACGGCAAAGCAAAATAGAATCGTCCAAATATTCGATAGCCAAATGCCCTGTAACGTGGGATTCCGATCAATATTCCGGGAAAAGTATCGATCCCAGAAGAAAAGTCGTGAGGACAAAGTTGTAGAGAATGAAATTTCCTACAAATATGGTCCATACAACTTTTCTTCTAAGATCGATATTACACCAACGGCAAAGCAAAATAGAATCGTCCAAATATTCGATAGCCAAATGCCCTGTAACGTGGGCTTCCGATGAATATTCCGGGAAAAGTATCGATCCCAGAAGAAAAGTCGTGAGGACAAAGTTGTAGAGAACGAAATTTCCTACAAATTTGGTCCCTACAACTTTTCTTCTAAGATCGGTATTACGCCAACGGCGAAGCAAAATAGAATCGTTCAAATATTCGATAGCCAAATGCCCTGTAACGTAGGCTTCCGATCAATATTTCGGGAAAAGTATCGATCCCAGAAGAAAAGTCGTGAGGACAAAGTTGTAGAGAATGAAATTTCCTACAAATATGGTCCTTACAACTTTTCCTCTCAGATCGATATTACGCCAACGGCGAAGCAAAATAGAATTGTCCAAATATTCGATAGCCAAATGCCCTGTAACGTGGGCTTCCGATCAATATTCCGGGAAAAGTATCGATCCCAGAAGAAAAGTCGTGAGGACAAAGTTGTAGACAATGAAATTTCCTACAAATTTGGTCCCTACAACTTTTCTTCTAAGATCGGTATTACGCCAACGGCGAAGCAAAATAGAATCGTCCAAATATTCGATAGCCAAATGCCCTGTAACGTGGGCTTCCGATCAATATTCCGGGAAAAGTATCGATCCCAGAAGAAAAGTCGTGAGAACAAAGTTGTAGACAATGAAATTTCCTACAAATTTGGTCCCTACATCTTTTCTTCTAAGATCGATATTACGCCAACGGCGAAGCAAAATAGAATCGTCCAAATAATCGATAGCCAAATGCCCTGTAACGTGGGCTTCCGATCAATATTCCGGGAAAAGTATCGATCCCAGAAGAAAAGTCGTGAGGACAAAGTTGTAGAGAACGAAATTTCCTACAAATTTGGTCCCTACAACTTTTCTTCTAAGATCGGTATTACGCCAACGGCGAAGCAAAATAGAATCGTTCAAATATTCGATAGCCAAATGCCCTGTAACGTGGGCTTCCGATCAATATTCCGGGAAAAGTATCGATCCCAGAAGAAAAGTCGTGAGGACAAAGTTGTAGAGAATGAAATTTCCTACAAATATGGCCCTTACAACTTTTCCTCTCAGATCGATATTACGCCAACGGCGAAGCAAAATAGAATCGTCCAAATATTCGATAGCCAAATGCCCTGTAACGTGGGCTTCCGATCAATATTCCGGGAAAAGTATCGATCCCAGAAGAAAAGTCGTGAGGACAAAGTTGTAGAGAATGAAATTTCCTACAAATTTGGTCATTACAACTTTTCTTCTAAGATCGATATTACACCAACGGCAAAGCAAAATAGAATCGTCCACATATTCGATAGCCAAATGCCTTGTAACGTGGGATTCCGATGAATATTCCGGAAAAAGTATCGATCCCAGAAGAAAAGTCGTGAGGACAAAGTTGTAGACAATGAAATTTCCTACAAATTTGGTCACTACAACTTTTCTTCTAAGATCGGTATTACACCAACGGCAAAGCAAAATAGAATCGTCCAAATATTCGATAGCCAAATGCCCTGTAACGTGGGCTTCCGATCAATATTCCGGGAAAAGTATCGATCCCAGAAGAAAAGTGGTGAGGACAAAGTTGTAGAGAATGAAATTCCCTACAAATATGGTCCTTACAACTTCTCTTCTAAGATCGATATTACACCAACGGCAAAGCAAAATAGAATCGTCCAAATATTCGATAGCCAAATGCCCTGTAACGTGGGCTTCTGATCAATATTCCGGGAAAAGTATCGATCCCAGAAGAAAAGTCGTGAGGACAAAGTTGTAGAGAACGAAATTTCCTACAAATTTGGTCCCTACAACTTTTCTTCTAAGATCGGTATTACGCCAACGGCGAAGCAAAATAGAATCGTTCAAATATTCGATAGCCAAATGCCCTGTAACGTGGGCTTCCGATCAATATTCCGGGAAAAGTATCGATCCCAGAAGAAAAGTCGTAAGGACAAAGTTGTAGAGAATGAAATTTCCTACAAATATGGTCCCTACAACTTTTCTTCTAAGATCGATATTACACCAACGGCAAAGCAAAATAGAATCGTCCAAATATTCGATAGCCAAATGCCCTGTAACGTGGGCTTCCGATCAATATTCCGGGAAAAGTATCGATCCCAGAAGAAAAGTCGTGAGGACAAAGTTGTAGACAATGAAATTTCCTACAAATTTGGTCCCTACAACTTTTCTTCTAAGATCGATATTACACCAACGGCAAAGCAAAATAGAATCGTCCAAATATTCGATAGCCAAATGCCCTGTAACGTGGGCTTCCGATGAATATTCCGGGAAAAGTATCGATCCCAGAAGAAAAGTCGTGAGGACAAAGTTGTAGAGAACGAAATTTCCTACAAATTTGGTCCCTACAACTTTTCTTCTAAGATCGGTATTACGCCAACGGCGAAGCAAAATAGAATCGTCCAAATATTCGATAGCCAAATGCCCTGTAACGTGGGCTTCCGATCAATATTCCGGAAAAAGTATCGATCCCAGAAGAAAAGTGGTGAGGACAAAGTTGTAGAGAATGAAATTCCCTACAAATATGGTCCCTACAACTTTTCTTCTAAGATCGATATTACACCAACGGCAAAGCAAAATAGAATCGTCCAAATATTCGATAGCCAAATGCCCTGTAACGTGGGCTTCCGATCAATATTCCGGGAAAAGTATCGATCCCAGAAGAAAAGTCGTGAGGACAAAGTTGTAGAGAACGAAATTTCCTACAAATTTGGTCCCTACAACTTTTCTTCTAAGATCGGTATTACGCCAACGGCGAAGCAAAATAGAATCGTTCAAATATTCGATAGCCAAATGCCCTGTAACGTGGGCTTCCGATCAATATTCCGGGAAAAGTATCGATCCCAGAAGAAAAGTCGTGAGGACAAAGTTGTAGAGAATGAAATTTCCTACAAATATGGCCCTTACAACTTTTCTTCTAAGATCGATATTACGCCAACGGCGAAGCAAAATAGAATCGTCCAAATATTCGATAGCCAAATGCCCTGTAACGTGGGCTTCCGATCAATATTCCGGGAAAAGTATCGATCCCAGAAGAAAAGTCGTGAGGACAAAGTTGTAGAGAATGAAATTTCCTACAAATTTGGTCCCTACAACTTTTCTTCTAAGATCGGTATTACGCCAACGGCGAAGCAAAATAGAATCGTCCAAATATTCGATAGCCAAATGCCCTGTAACGTGGGCTTCCGATCAATATTCCGGAAAAAGTATCGATCCCAGAAGAAAAGTGGTGAGGACAAAGTTGTAGAGAATGAAATTCCCTACAAATATGGTCCCTACAACTTTTCTTCTAAGATCGATATTACACCAACGGCAAAGCAAAATAGAATCGTCCAAATATTCGATAGCCAAATGCCCTGTAACGTGGGCTTCCGATCAATATTCCGGGAAAAGTATCGATCCCAGAAGAAAAGTGGTGAGGACAAAGTTGTAGAGAACGAAATTTCCTACAAATTTGGTCCCTACAACTTTTCTTCTAAGATCGGTATTACGCCAACGGCGAAGCAAAATAGAATCGTTCAAATATTCGATAGCCAAATGCCCTGTAACGTGGGCTTCCGATCAATATTCCGGAAAAAGTATCGATCCCAGAAGAAAAGTGGTGAGGACAAAGTTGTAGAGAATGAAATTCCCTACAAATATGGTCCCTACAACTTTTCTTCTAAGATCGATATTACACCAACGGCAAAGCAAAATAGAATCGTCCAAATATTCGATAGCCAAATGCCCTGTAACGTGGGCTTCCGATCAATATTCCGGGAAAAGTATCGATCCCAGAAGAAAAGTCGTGAGGACAAAGTTGTAGACAATGAAATTTCCTACAAATTTGGTCCCTACAACTTTTCTTCTAAGATCGGTATTACGCCAACGGCGAAGCAAAATAGAATCGTCCAAATATTCGATAGCCAAATGCCCTGTAACGTGGGATTCCGATGAATATTCCGGGAAAAGTATCGATCCCAGAAGAAAAGTCGTGAGGACAAAGTTGTAGAGAATGAAATTTCCTACAAATATGGTCCTTACAACTTTTCTTCTAAGATCGATATTACACCAACGGCAAAGCAAAATAGAATCGTCCAAATATTCGATAGCCAAATGCCCTGTAACGTGGGCTTCCGATCAATATTCCGGGAAAAGTATCGATCCCAGAAGAAAAGTCGTGAGGACAAAGTTGTAGAGAACGAAATTTCCTACAAATTTGGTCCCTACAACTTTTCTTCTAAGATCGGTATTACGCCAACGGCGAAGCAAAATAGAATCGTTCAAATATTCGATAGCCAAATGCCCTGTAACGTGGGCTTCCGATCAATATTCCGGGAAAAGTATCGATCCCAGAAGAAAAGTCGTGAGGACAAAGTTGTAGAGAATGAAATTTCCTACAAATTTGGTCCCTACAACTTTTCTTCTAAGATCGGTATTACACCAACGGCAAAGCAAAATAGAATCGTCCAAATATTCGATAGCCAAATGCCCTGTAACGTGGGCTTCCGATCAATATTCCGGGAAAAGTATCGATCCCAGAAGAAAAGTGGTGAGGACAAAGTTGTAGAGAATGAAATTCCCTACAAATATGGTCCTTACAACTTCTCTTCTAAGATCGATATTACACCAACGGCAAAGCAAAATAGAATCGTCCAAATATTCGATAGCCAAATGCCCTGTAACGTGGGCTTCTGATCAATATTCCGGGAAAAGTATCGATCCCAGAAGAAAAGTCGTGAGGACAAAGTTGTAGAGAACGAAATTTCCTACAAATTTGGTCCCTACAACTTTTCTTCTAAGATCGGTATTACGCCAACGGCGAAGCAAAATAGAATCGTTCAAATATTCGATAGCCAAATGCCCTGTAACGTGGGCTTCCGATCAATATTCCGGGAAAAGTATCGATCCCAGAAGAAAAGTCGTAAGGACAAAGTTGTAGAGAATGAAATTTCCTACAAATATGGTCCCTACAACTTTTCTTCTAAGATCGATATTACACCAACGGCAAAGCAAAATAGAATCGTCCAAATATTCGATAGCCAAATGCCCTGTAACGTGGGCTTCCGATCAATATTCCGGGAAAAGTATCGATCCCAGAAGAAAAGTCGTGAGGACAAAGTTGTAGAGAACGAAATTTCCTACAAATTTGGTCCCTACAACTTTTCTTCTAAGATCGGTATTACGCCAACGGCGAAGCAAAATAGAATCGTCCAAATATTCGATAGCCAAATGCCCTGTAACGTGGGCTTCCGATCAATATTCCGGAAAAAGTATCGATCCCAGAAGAAAAGTGGTGAGGACAAAGTTGTAGAGAATGAAATTCCCTACAAATATGGTCCCTACAACTTTTCTTCTAAGATCGATATTACACCAACGGCAAAGCAAAATAGAATCGTCCAAATATTCGATAGCCAAATGCCCTGTAACGTAGGCTTCCGATCAATATTTCGGGAAAAGTATCGATCCCAGAAGAAAAGTCGTGAGGACAAAGTTGTAGAGAATGAAATTTCCTACAAATATGGTCCTTACAACTTTTCCTCTCAGATCGATATTACGCCAACGGCGAAGCAAAATAGAATTGTCCAAATATTCGATAGCCAAATGCCCTGTAACGTGGGCTTCCGATCAATATTCCGGGAAAAGTATCGATCCCAGAAGAAAAGTCGTGAGGACAAAGTTGTAGACAATGAAATTTCCTACAAATTTGGTCCCTACAACTTTTCTTCTAAGATCGGTATTACGCCAACGGCGAAGCAAAATAGAATCGTCCAAATATTCGATAGCCAAATGCCCTGTAACGTGGGCTTCCGATCAATATTCCGGGAAAAGTATCGATCCCAGAAGAAAAGTCGTGAGAACAAAGTTGTAGACAATGAAATTTCCTACAAATTTGGTCCCTACATCTTTTCTTCTAAGATCGATATTACGCCAACGGCGAAGCAAAATAGAATCGTCCAAATAATCGATAGCCAAATGCCCTGTAACGTGGGATTCCGATCAATATTCCGGGAAAAGTATCGATCCCAGAAGAAAAGTCGTGAGGACAAAGTTGTAGAGAATGAAATTTCCTACAAATATGGTTCTTACAACTTTTCTTCTAAGATCGATATTCCACCAACGGCAAAGCAAAATAGAATCGTCCAAATATTCGATAGCCAAATGCCCTGTAACGTGGGATTCCGATCAATATTCCGGGAAAAGTATCGATCCCAGAAGAAAAGTCGTGAGGACAAAGTTGTAGAGAATGAAATTTCCTACAAATATGGTCCTTACAACTTTTCTTCTAAGATCGATATTACACCAACGGCAAAGCAAAATAGAATCGTCCAAATATTCGATAGCCAAATGCCCTGTAACGTGGGCTTCCGATGAATATTCCGGGAAAAGTATCGATCCCAGAAGAAAAGTCGTGAGGACAAAGTTGTAGACAATGAAATTTCCTACAAATTTGGTCCCTACATCTTTTCTTCTAAGATCGATATTACGCCAACGGCGAAGCAAAATAGAATCGTCCAAATAATCGATAGCCAAATGCCCTGTAACGTGGGATTCCGATCAATATTCCGGGAAAAGTATCGATCCCAGAAGAAAAGTCGTGAGGACAAAGTTGTAGAGAATGAAATTTCCTACAAATATGGTTCTTACAACTTTTCTTCTAAGATCGATATTCCACCAACGGCAAAGCAAAATAGAATCGTCCAAATATTCGATAGCCAAATGCCCTGTAACGTGGGATTCCGATCAATATTCCGGGAAAAGTATCGATCCCAGAAGAAAAGTCGTGAGGACAAAGTTGTAGAGAATGAAATTTCCTACAAATATGGTCCTTACAACTTTTCTTCTAAGATCGATATTACACCAACGGCAAAGCAAAATAGAATCGTCCAAATATTCGATAGCCAAATGCCCTGTAACGTGGGCTTCCGATGAATATTCCGGGAAAAGTATCGATCCCAGAAGAAAAGTCGTGAGGACAAAGTTGTAGAGAACGAAATTTCCTACAAATTTGGTCCCTACAACTTTTCTTCTAAGATCGGTATTACGCCAACGGCGAAGCAAAATAGAATCGTTCAAATATTCGATAGCCAAATGCCCTGTAACGTAGGCTTCCGATCAATATTTCGGGAAAAGTATCGATCCCAGAAGAAAAGTCGTGAGGACAAAGTTGTAGAGAATGAAATTTCCTACAAATATGGTCCTTACAACTTTTCCTCTCAGATCGATATTACGCCAACGGCGAAGCAAAATAGAATTGTCCAAATATTCGATAGCCAAATGCCCTGTAACGTGGGCTTCCGATCAATATTCCGGGAAAAGTATCGATCCCAGAAGAAAAGTCGTGAGGACAAAGTTGTAGACAATGAAATTTCCTACAAATTTGGTCCCTACAACTTTTCTTCTAAGATCGGTATTACGCCAACGGCGAAGCAAAATAGAATCGTCCAAATATTCGATAGCCAAATGCCCTGTAACGTGGGCTTCCGATCAATATTCCGGGAAAAGTATCGATCCCAGAAGAAAAGTCGTGAGAACAAAGTTGTAGACAATGAAATTTCCTACAAATTTGGTCCCTACATCTTTTCTTCTAAGATCGATATTACGCCAACGGCGAAGCAAAATAGAATCGTCCAAATAATCGATAGCCAAATGCCCTGTAACGTGGGCTTCCGATCAATATTCCGGGAAAAGTATCGATCCCAGAAGAAAAGTCGTGAGGACAAAGTTGTAGACGATGAAATTTCCTACAAATTTGGTCCCTACAACTTTTCTTCTAAGATCGGTATTACGCCAACGGCGAAGCAAAATAGAATCGTTCAAATATTCGATAGCCAAATGCCTTGTAACGTGGGATTCCGATGAATATTCCGGGAAAAGTATCGATCCCAGAAGAAAAGTCGTGAGGACAAAGTTGTAGAGAATGAAATTTCCTACAAATATGGTCCTTACAACTTTTCTTCTAAGATCGATATTACACCAACGGCAAAGCAAAATAGAATCGTCCAAATATTCGATAGCCAAATGCCCTGTAACGTGGGCTTCCGATCAATATTCCGGGAAAAGTATCGATCCCAGAAGAAAAGTCGTGAGGACAAAGTTGTAGAGAACGAAATTTCCTACAAATTTGGTCCCTACAACTTTTCTTCTAAGATCGGTATTACGCCAACGGCGAAGCAAAATAGAATCGTTCAAATATTCGATAGCCAAATGCCCTGTAACGTGGGCTTCCGATCAATATTCCGGGAAAAGTATCGATCCCAGAAGAAAAGTCGTGAGGACAAAGTTGTAGAGAATGAAATTTCCTACAAATATGGCCCTTACAACTTTTCCTCTCAGATCGATATTACGCCAACGGCGAAGCAAAATAGAATCGTCCAAATATTCGATAGCCAAATGCCCTGTAACGTGGGCTTCCGATCAATATTCCGGGAAAAGTATCGATCCCAGAAGAAAAGTCGTGAGGACAAAGTTGTAGAGAATGAAATTTCCTACAAATTTGGTCATTACAACTTTTCTTCTAAGATCGATATTACACCAACGGCAAAGCAAAATAGAATCGTCCACATATTCGATAGCCAAATGCCTTGTAACGTGGGATTCCGATGAATATTCCGGAAAAAGTATCGATCCCAGAAGGAAAGTCGTGAGGACAAAGTTGTAGACAATGAAATTTCCTACAAATTTGGTCCCTACAACTTTTCTTCTAAGATCGGTATTACGCCAACGGCGAAGCAAAATAGAATCGTTCAAATATTCGATAGCCAAATGCCTTGTAACGTGGGATTCCGATGAATATTCCGGGAAAAGTATCGATCCCAGAAGAAAAGTCGTGAGGACAAAGTTGTAGAGAATGAAATTTCCTACAAATATGGTCCTTACAACTTTTCTTCTAAGATCGATATTACACCAACGGCAAAGCAAAATAGAATCGTCCAAATATTCGATAGCCAAATGCCCTGTAACGTGGGCTTCCGATCAATATTCCGGGAAAAGTATCGATCCCAGAAGAAAAGTCGTGAGGACAAAGTTGTAGAGAACGAAATTTCCTACAAATTTGGTCCCTACAACTTTTCTTCTAAGATCGGTATTACGCCAACGGCGAAGCAAAATAGAATCGTTCAAATATTCGATAGCCAAATGCCCTGTAACGTGGGATTCCGATGAATATTCCGGGAAAAGTATCGATCCCAGAAGAAAAGTCGTGAGGACAAAGTTGTAGAGAATGAAATTTCCTACAAATATGGTCCTTACAACTTTTCTTCTAAGATCGGTATTACGCCAACGGCGAAGCAAAATAGAATCGTTCAAATATTCGATAGCCAAATGCCCTGTAACGTGGGCTTCCGATCAATATTCCGGGAAAAGTATCGATCCCAGAAGAAAAGTCGTGAGGACAAAGTTGTAGACAATGAAATTTCCTACAAATTTGGTCCCTACAACTTTTCTTCTAAGATCGGTATTACGCCAACGGCGAAGCAAAATAGAATCGTTCAAATATTCGATAGCCAAATGCCCTGTAACGTGGGCTTCCGATCAATATTCCGGGAAAAGTATCGATCCCAGAAGAAAAGTCGTGAGGACAAAGTTGTAGAGAATGAAATTTCCTACAAATATGGCCCTTACAACTTTTCCTCTCAGATCGATATTACGCCAACGGCGAAGCAAAATAGAATCGTCCAAATATTCGATAGCCAAATGCCCTGTAACGTGGGCTTCCGATCAATATTCCGGGAAAAGTATCGATCCCAGAAGAAAAGTCGTGAGGACAAAGTTGTAGAGAATGAAATTTCCTACAAATATGGTCCCTACAACTTTTCTTCTAAGATCGGTATTACGCCAACGGCGAAGCAAAATAGAATCGTTCAAATATTCGATAGCCAAATGCCTTGTAACGTGGGCTTCCGATCAATATTCCGGGAAAAGTATCGATCCCAGAAGAAAAGTCGTGAGGACAAAGTTGTAGAGAATGAAATTTCCTACAAATATGGTCCCTACAACTTTTCTTCTAAGATCGGTATTACGCCAACGGCGAAGCAAAATAGAATCGTTCAAATATTCGATAGCCAAATGCCCTGTAACGTGGGCTTCCGATCAATATTCCGGGAAAAGTATCGATCCCAGAAGAAAAGTCGTGAGGACAAAGTTGTAGAGAATGAAATTTCCTACAAATATGGTCCTTACAACTTTTCTTCTAAGATCGATATTACACCAACGGCAAAGCAAAATAGAATCGTCCAAATATTCGATAGCCAAATGCCCTGTAACGTGGGCTTCCGATCAATATTCCGGGAAAAGTATCGATCCCAGAAGAAAAGTCGTGAGGACAAAGTTGTAGAGAACGAAATTTCCTACAAATTTGGTCCCTACAACTTTTCTTCTAAGATCGGTATTACGCCAACGGCGAAGCAAAATAGAATCGTTCAAATATTCGATAGCCAAATGCCCTGTAACGTGGGCTTCCGATCAATATTTCGGGAAAAGTATCGATCCCAGAAGAAAAGTCGTGAGAACAAAGTTGTAGAGAATGAAATTTCCTACAAATATGGTCCTTACAACTTTTCCCCTCAGATCGATATTACGCCAACGGCGAAGCAAAATAGAATCGTCCAAATATTCGATAGCCAAATGCCCTGTAACGTGGGCTTCCGATCAATATTCCGGGAAAAGTATCGATCCCAGAAGAAAAGTCGTGAGGACAAAGTTGTAGAGAATGAAATTTCCTACAAATATGGTTTTTGCAACTTTTCTTCTAAGATCGATATTACGCCAACGGCGAAGCAAAATAGAATCGTCCAAATATTCGATAGCCAAATGCCCTGTAACGTGGGCTTCCGATCAATATTCCGGGAAAAGTATCGATCCCAGAAGAAAAGTCGTGAGGACAAAGTTGTAGAGAATGAAATTTCCTACAAATTTGGTCCCTACAACTTTTCTTCTAAGATCGATATTACACCAACGGCAAAGCAAAATAGAATCGTCCAAATATTCGATAGCCAAATGCCCTGTAACGTGGGCTTCCGATGAATATTCCGGGAAAAGTATCGATCCCAGAAGAAAAGTCGTGAGGACAAAGTTGTAGAGAACGAAATTTCCTACAAATTTGGTCCCTACAACTTTTCTTCTAAGATCGGTATTACGCCAACGGCGAAGCAAAATAGAATCGTTCAAATATTCGATAGCCAAATGCCCTGTAACGTGGGCTTCCGATCAATATTTCGGGAAAAGTATCGATCCCAGAAGAAAAGTCGTGAGGACAAAGTTGTAGAGAATGAAATTTCCTACAAATATGGTCCTTACAACTTTTCCTCTCAGATCGATATTACGCCAACGGCGAAGCAAAATAGAATCGTCCAAATATTCGATAGCCAAATGCCCTGTAACGTGGGCTTCCGATCAATATTCCGGGAAAAGTATCGATCCCAGAAGAAAAGTCGTGAGGACAAAGTTGTAGACAATGAAATTTCCTACAAATTTGGTCCCTTCAACTTTTCTTCTAAGATCGGTATTACGCCAACGGCGAAGCAAAATAGAATCGTTCAAATATTCGATAGCCAAATGCCTTGTAACGTGGGATTCCGATCAATATTCCGGGAAAAGTATCGATCCCAGAAGAAAAGTCGTGAGGACAAAGTTGTAGAGAACGAAATTTCCTACAAATTTGGTCCCTACAACTTTTCTTCTAAGATCGGTATTACGCCAACGGCGAAGCAAAATAGAATCGTTCAAATATTCGATAGCCAAATGCCCTGTAACGTGGGCTTCCGATCAATATTCCGGGAAAAGTATCGATCCCAGAAGAAAAGTCGTGAGGACAAAGTTGTAGACAATGAAATTTCCTACAAATATGGTCCTTGCAACTTTTCTTCTAAGATCGATATTACGCCAACGGCGAAGCAAAATAGAATCGTCCAAATATTCGATAGCCAAATGCCCTGTAACGTGGGCTTCCGATCAATATTCCGGGAAAAGTATCGATCCCAGAAGAAAAGTCGTGAGGACAAAGTTGTAGACAATGAAATTTCCTACAAATTTGGTCCCTACAACTTTTCTTCTAAGATCGGTATTACGCCAACGGCGAAGCAAAATAGAATCGTTCAAATATTCGATAGCCAAATGCCTTGTAACGTGGGATTCCGATCAATATTCCGGGAAAAGTATCGATCCCAGAAGAAAAGTCGTGAGGACAAAGTTGTAGAGAACGAAATTTCCTACAAATTTGGTTCCTACAACTTTTCTTCTAAGATCGGTATTACGCCAACGGCGAAGCAAAATAGAATCGTTCAAATATTCGATAGCCAAATGCCCTGTAACGTGGGCTTCCGATCAATATTCCGGGAAAAGTATCGATCCCAGAAGAAAAGTCGTGAGGACAAAGTTGTAGACAATGAAATTTCCTACAAATTTGGTTCCTACAACTTTTCTTCTAAGATCGGTATTACGCCAACGGCGAAGCAAAATAGAATCGTTCAAATATTCGATAGCCAAATGCCTTGTAACGTGGGATTCCGATCAATATTCCGGGAAAAGTATCGATCCCAGAAGAAAAGTCGTGAGGACAAAGTTGTAGAGAACGAAATTTCCTACAAATTTGGTCCCTACAACTTTTCTTCTAAGATCGGTATTACGCCAACGGCGAAGCAAAATAGAATCGTTCAAATATTCGATAGCCAAATGCCCTGTAACGTGGGCTTCCGATCAATATTCCGGGAAAAGTATCGATCCCAGAAGAAAAGTCGTGAGGACAAAGTTGTAGACAATGAAATTTCCTACAAATATGGTCCTTGCAACTTTTCTTCTAAGATCGATATTACGCCAACGGCGAAGCAAAATAGAATCGTCCAAATATTCGATAGCCAAATGCCCTGTAACGTGGGCTTCCGATCAATATTCCGGGAAAAGTATCGATCCCAGAAGAAAAGTCGTGAGGACAAAGTTGTAGACAATGAAATTTCCTACAAATTTGGTCCCTACAACTTTTCTTCTAAGATCGGTATTACGCCAACGGCGAAGCAAAATAGAATCGTTCAAATATTCGATAGCCAAATGCCTTGTAACGTGGGATTCCGATCAATATTCCGGGAAAAGTATCGATCCCAGAAGAAAAGTCGTGAGGACAAAGTTGTAGAGAACGAAATTTCCTACAAATTTGGTTCCTACAACTTTTCTTCTAAGATCGGTATTACGCCAACGGCGAAGCAAAATAGAATCGTTCAAATATTCGATAGCCAAATGCCCTGTAACGTGGGCTTCCGATCAATATTCCGGGAAAAGTATCGATCCCAGAAGAAAAGTCGTGAGGACAAAGTTGTAGACAATGAAATTTCCTACAAATTTGGTTCCTACAACTTTTCTTCTAAGATCGGTATTACGCCAACGGCGAAGCAAAATAGAATCGTTCAAATATTCGATAGCCAAATGCCTTGTAACGTGGGATTCCGATCAATATTCCGGGAAAAGTATCGATCCCAGAAGAAAAGTCGTGAGGACAAAGTTGTAGAGAATGAAATTTCCTACAAATATGGTCCTTACAACTTTTCTTCTAAGATCGGTATTACGCCAACGGCGAAGCAAAATAGAATCGTTCAAATATTCGATAGCCAAATGCCCTGTAACGTGGGCTTCCGATCAATATTCCGGGAAAAGTATCGATCCCAGAAGAAAAGTCGTGAGGACAAAGTTGTAGACAATGAAATTTCCTACAAATTTGGTCCCTACAACTTTTCTTCTAAGATCGGTATTACGCCAACGGCGAAGCAAAATAGAATCGTTCAAATATTCGATAGCCAAATGCCCTGTAACGTGGGCTTCCGATCAATATTCCGGGAAAAGTATCGATCCCAGAAGAAAAGTCGTGAGGACAAAGTTGTAGAGAATGAAATTTCCTACAAATATGGCCCTTACAACTTTTCCTCTCAGATCGATATTACGCCAACGGCGAAGCAAAATAGAATCGTCCAAATATTCGATAGCCAAATGCCCTGTAACGTGGGCTTCCGATCAATATTCCGGGAAAAGTATCGATCCCAGAAGAAAAGTCGTGAGGACAAAGTTGTAGAGAATGAAATTTCCTACAAATATGGTCCCTACAACTTTTCTTCTAAGATCGGTATTACGCCAACGGCGAAGCAAAATAGAATCGTTCAAATATTCGATAGCCAAATGCCTTGTAACGTGGGCTTCCGATCAATATTCCGGGAAAAGTATCGATCCCAGAAGAAAAGTCGTGAGGACAAAGTTGTAGAGAATGAAATTTCCTACAAATATGGTCCCTACAACTTTTCTTCTAAGATCGGTATTACGCCAACGGCGAAGCAAAATAGAATCGTTCAAATATTCGATAGCCAAATGCCCTGTAACGTGGGCTTCCGATCAATATTCCGGGAAAAGTATCGATCCCAGAAGAAAAGTCGTGAGGACAAAGTTGTAGAGAATGAAATTTCCTACAAATATGGTCCTTACAACTTTTCTTCTAAGATCGATATTACACCAACGGCAAAGCAAAATAGAATCGTCCAAATATTCGATAGCCAAATGCCCTGTAACGTGGGCTTCCGATCAATATTCCGGGAAAAGTATCGATCCCAGAAGAAAAGTCGTAAGGACAAAGTTGTAGAGAACGAAATTTCCTACAAATTTGGTCCCTACAACTTTTCTTCTAAGATCGGTATTACGCCAACGGCGAAGCAAAATAGAATCGTTCAAATATTCGATAGCCAAATGCCCTGTAACGTGGGCTTCCGATCAATATTTCGGGAAAAGTATCGATCCCAGAAGAAAAGTCGTGAGAACAAAGTTGTAGAGAATGAAATTTCCTACAAATATGGTCCTTACAACTTTTCCCCTCAGATCGATATTACGCCAACGGCGAAGCAAAATAGAATCGTCCAAATATTCGATAGCCAAATGCCCTGTAACGTGGGCTTCCGATCAATATTCCGGGAAAAGTATCGATCCCAGAAGAAAAGTCGTGAGGACAAAGTTGTAGAGAATGAAATTTCCTACAAATATGGTTTTTGCAACTTTTCTTCTAAGATCGATATTACGCCAACGGCGAAGCAAAATAGAATCGTCCAAATATTCGATAGCCAAATGCCCTGTAACGTGGGCTTCCGATCAATATTCCGGGAAAAGTATCGATCCCAGAAGAAAAGTCGTGAGGACAAAGTTGTAGAGAATGAAATTTCCTACAAATTTGGTCCCTACAACTTTTCTTCTAAGATCGATATTACACCAACGGCAAAGCAAAATAGAATCGTCCAAATATTCGATAGCCAAATGCCCTGTAACGTGGGCTTCCGATGAATATTCCGGGAAAAGTATCGATCCCAGAAGAAAAGTCGTGAGGACAAAGTTGTAGAGAACGAAATTTCCTACAAATTTGGTCCCTACAACTTTTCTTCTAAGATCGGTATTACGCCAACGGCGAAGCAAAATAGAATCGTTCAAATATTCGATAGCCAAATGCCCTGTAACGTGGGCTTCCGATCAATATTTCGGGAAAAGTATCGATCCCAGAAGAAAAGTCGTGAGGACAAAGTTGTAGAGAATGAAATTTCCTACAAATATGGTCCTTACAACTTTTCCTCTCAGATCGATATTACGCCAACGGCGAAGCAAAATAGAATCGTCCAAATATTCGATAGCCAAATGCCCTGTAACGTGGGCTTCCGATCAATATTCCGGGAAAAGTATCGATCCCAGAAGAAAAGTCGTGAGGACAAAGTTGTAGACAATGAAATTTCCTACAAATTTGGTCCCTTCAACTTTTCTTCTAAGATCGGTATTACGCCAACGGCGAAGCAAAATAGAATCGTTCAAATATTCGATAGCCAAATGCCTTGTAACGTGGGATTCCGATCAATATTCCGGGAAAAGTATCGATCCCAGAAGAAAAGTCGTGAGGACAAAGTTGTAGAGAACGAAATTTCCTACAAATTTGGTCCCTACAACTTTTCTTCTAAGATCGGTATTACGCCAACGGCGAAGCAAAATAGAATCGTTCAAATATTCGATAGCCAAATGCCCTGTAACGTGGGCTTCCGATCAATATTTCGGGAAAAGTATCGATCCCAGAAGAAAAGTCGTGAGGACAAAGTTGTAGAGAATGAAATTTCCTACAAATATGGTCCTTACAACTTTTCCTCTCAGATCGATATTACGCCAACGGCGAAGCAAAATAGAATCGTCCAAATATTCGATAGCCAAATGCCCTGTAACGTGGGCTTCCGATCAATATTCCGGGAAAAGTATCGATCCCAGAAGAAAAGTCGTGAGGACAAAGTTGTAGACAATGAAATTTCCTACAAATTTGGTCCCTTCAACTTTTCTTCTAAGATCGGTATTACGCCAACGGCGAAGCAAAATAGAATCGTTCAAATATTCGATAGCCAAATGCCTTGTAACGTGGGATTCCGATCAATATTCCGGGAAAAGTATCGATCCCAGAAGAAAAGTCGTGAGGACAAAGTTGTAGAGAACGAAATTTCCTACAAATTTGGTCCCTACAACTTTTCTTCTAAGATCGGTATTACGCCAACGGCGAAGCAAAATAGAATCGTTCAAATATTCGATAGCCAAATGCCCTGTAACGTGGGCTTCCGATCAATATTCCGGGAAAAGTATCGATCCCAGAAGAAAAGTCGTGAGGACAAAGTTGTAGACAATGAAATTTCCTACAAATATGGTCCTTGCAACTTTTCTTCTAAGATCGATATTACGCCAACGGCGAAGCAAAATAGAATCGTCCAAATATTCGATAGCCAAATGCCCTGTAACGTGGGCTTCCGATCAATATTCCGGGAAAAGTATCGATCCCAGAAGAAAAGTCGTGAGGACAAAGTTGTAGACAATGAAATTTCCTACAAATTTGGTCCCTACAACTTTTCTTCTAAGATCGGTATTACGCCAACGGCGAAGCAAAATAGAATCGTTCAAATATTCGATAGCCAAATGCCTTGTAACGTGGGATTCCGATCAATATTCCGGGAAAAGTATCGATCCCAGAAGAAAAGTCGTGAGGACAAAGTTGTAGAGAACGAAATTTCCTACAAATTTGGTCCCTACAACTTTTCTTCTAAGATCGGTATTACGCCAACGGCGAAGCAAAATAGAATCGTTCAAATATTCGATAGCCAAATGCCTTGTAACGTGGGATTCCGATCAATATTCCGGGAAAAGTATCGATCCCAGAAGAAAAGTCGTGAGGACAAAGTTGTAGAGAATGAAATTTCCTACAAATATGGTCCTTACAACTTTTCTTCTAAGATCGATATTACACCAACGGCAAAGCAAAATAGAATCGTCCAAATATTCGATAGCCAAATGCCCTGTAACGTGGGCTTCCGATCAATATTCCGGGAAAAGTATCGATCCCAGAAGAAAAGTCGTGAGGACAAAGTTGTAGAGAATGAAATTTCCTACAAATATGGTCCTTGCAACTTTTCTTCTAAGATCGATAGTACGCCAACGGCAAAGCAAAATAGAATCGTCCAAATATTCGATAGCCAAATGCCCTGTAACGTGGGCTTCCGATCAATATTCCGGGAAAAGTATCGATCCCAGAAGAAAAGTCGTGAGGACAAAGTTGTAGAGAATGAAATTTCCTACAAATATGGTCCTTGCAACTTTTCTTCTAAGATCGATAGTACGCCAACGGCGAAGCAAAATAGAATCGAGAAGAAAAATCTGACGAGAATTTTTGTTCAGTCGGGGCAAATATTTGGACTATGCACGAAGCATCAAATGGAACTCGGCGAAGAACGTAGTTGCATCGTGAACTATCGTTCGGCGTACACGTGCGGTGAAAATTCGCGTCTCGCCCCAGAAAATTTCTTCCCAATGCGAAAAATCTCCCGCGCAAAAGAGAGAGAGAGAGAGAGAGATAGAAAAAAGTGAAAAATGGGCGGAATCGACGAAAGAGAAACGCGCTCGTTGCGTTGCCCGGACGCGTGAAATATCGACGGCTCACAGTTTGTAAATCTTTATAAATATCAGGTGCAAATCACTTCGGTCGTCGGGCGGGAGGCGGGATGCGGCGAGAGATAAAAAAGTAGAAGTAAAATAAAATAAAAGCAGGAGACGCCTTATTCACAAGACTCCGGCGGCCCACCCCCGTCGAGGAGCGACCCACCGAAGAACGTCTCCTCTATCATCCCCGTACAGGATATTCAAATGTCAGACGGGATCAGAAGCTTGACACATTTTAGCGTCTCGAAATATTATTTGCAATTCCCCACCCACGTCGTTCGACCCGCGATTTAACGTCGCCCCATCCCCCTGCGAGGCTCAGTTTTCCATTCCGTTCGCCGCACCCCTCGCCAGCCCGTCGACCCCTCGTCGAACCATTCTTCCGCGACGTAACAGGCGTCAGCAGACTTCCCGACTATTTTGTCTGCGTGAAAAAAGAATTTCTTCCTCCGATTCAAAAAAAAAAAAAAACGAAACAAGACAATTAGGAGAACCGAGGAGCTCGCGCGTTGCCGCTACTGACGCTGTGTCCAAAGCTCATTACATCGAAGGAGTCCTTCCCGCTTCTACGGCAATTGTTTTATACGATGGAAAAAATGCATCGGCTTGCTATGGTTCTGTAGGTACAGGACCACATTTGGGCCGTGGACCCCAAAGAAACGGAGCCGCCATTTTGGAATTAATGGCTTCGAAAAAATTAATGAGTGTAGTCACTGTAGTGCGCTATGAACACGCTTGTTTGTAGGGTGGATTTACATCTTGTGGCTTTTCTGGAAAACGGCCTTTTGTTTCAGCCTCCCAAAGTGGCTTAGCCCCGTAATGCAAGGTTTCATTTCAGATCACGGGACGATTTCGATAACTGATAATTTGCCAGAGTCGAACCTCACCTCTCCGAGTCGCTTTGCTCGTCCCGCGCGGTCGGGCTTGCAAGCTCGCAGTGTTTTGCATCGAAAGTGTTTGCGGAGCATTATCGTCGCCCCGCTCTCTTTACAATGGCTCCGGTGGCCCCTCGATCCTCGAGCTTAGCGCGACCGTCCGTCCTTTTTGCATATCTTTACTCTTCTACTCCACGCTTTTTACCATAGTCACAATAACTCTGATTCCAGTCACCGGATGCAATATTCCGCGCGGTATTACCTCGCCGCTCCGAATCCATTATCGCGCCAACCGCGCGGGATAAATAGCGAAATTGTCTAGATAAATAGCAATAATGTCTGGATTAATTTTTGCTGTTTCTCGGGCTAGGGGAAGTTAGTTTGTGGTCAGCTGACGCATCCGTCACTCGAGAACGGTAGCTACGAGGTTGGATTCGTCCTCGGGAGGAGAAAACCCTTGTTTGGAGGCAAAAAATGGAGCTACTTCCGGTCTGTTGCACTCGGTCGCAGCTTCCTGGGAGCGTGACCCCTACCGTTTTTTTCCCCACCCCAAAAAACGCACCCATCGATCTGCTAAGGCTTTCGATTCCGGCGAAAACCCGTTTTTTCGCGTTTTTGCCCCTAAAAAGTGGGTTTTGGCGGCTGTAGAAGGGTTTTCGCGATGGAAACTCGTAGTTTTTGGGGGGGCACGACCTCGCGCGGGATAAACCAAGTCTGGGATGCAATTTTCGCGCTCGTTTTTTTCATCGCCGACGGAACGTTTCGCCGGGTTGCGACGAAGTGAAGGGTCGTGGTATTGCTTTTTTACGCGAGCATATCTCACGTAGTCTAAATTGTGTTTTATTGCGAGTAAGTCGGCTAAATTTCCGCGACTGGTGTCGCGTGTTTTTCCCTCCCTCTTCGCCTGATTCTCGTTCGCGCGAGGGAAATAGAAAAATGCTACTTCGTCGCGATTTCGGCGGCAGGCGGCGATTCGTCGAGGGCAGAAGGAGGAAATTTAAAGGCTTCGGGCTACGCGACGCGGTTCAGAAAGTTTCTTACGGGCGCGGAGTTGAAATTAAATGATTATAGGTAAACCGTATCAAAGAGAGGCGAAAGAGAGGAGGACGCAGGCACACGTTTCAATTCTTCAGCCTGACGGCGTGCTAAGATTGCGTATTTTTCAGCTTCGTCTCGCTTCAAACTCCGAAATTCAACCATCCGGACCTCGAGTATTCCGCGGCTGCAAACCTCGCGGCGGATCCACCCTCCACCCCTCTTCTCGCCGCGAACTCTTTCCATCTCGTTTCATCCCTGATTTTATATACGAAAGAGCCCAGGGAGATTCGTTACTCGCTCTAGTCGGCGCGCCGACATCGACGACCGAGGACGATCCCTCGCCTTTTTCCGATCCCCCGCGCGTTTCCAACCCCTCTCCCCAACAGGAAACGAAACTCGGTCGCACACCCCCCAAATCCCAACCCAACTTCAAAATCGCAAAATCAACCACATCAATTTTTTTTCAAACCGTCAAATCAATTCTCTCCCCCCATCCTCCACTCTCCACCCAGCCAAACTCGTTTTTGGAACTTTTTCTTCACCCTTTTTTTTTTACTCGGCATCGCGTTGTTTTTTCGCCATTAGATTTCTCATTTCTCGTTATTCCTGCCGAGTCATTCATAAGACGCCATCGTTTCTTTATATTTACCCCGCTTCCTACTTCCAGGGGTGCGAATTTCCGCCCCCACACCGCGACGCCTCTATCGATCCCCTCTCGACCCATCGGCGACGCGTTTTCCTGGATTTCCAAAATAAAAAGCAAAAGCGCCTTTTGTTTTCCCAGCCCTTTCGGCAGGCACGCGGCGTGTGTCACCTGGAATTTGTTGACCGACAAAATCACGACTCCTAGCGCCAAGATTATGCCTCATCGATCACGAAGAGTCTACGATGTTTTTTTTTTTGAATTTTTACCTATTCGCCACAAAAATGTCGGACATTTTTATTTCTTCCGTCAATTCGCGCGAGCACTTCGGGGGAGACGCGTGGCCATGGGAGGATTTCGTATCGTTACTTTTCGCTGGTTAATAAAGAGTTGCGGCCTCGGGGCTCGCGGATCCTGAGGTCGCGCGGGGATAGACCACGTTCGGGAGTGATTTAAGTGGCAGCAGCTTCGTAACGGCGGAGGAGAGGAACTTCGTCAAGCACAGATGTGGCAAATCGACACGAGTAAAGTTGAACTTCTCCGTAAGCAGCGCGAGGAAGGAACACTTGGCGATCCTCGTAGCCCGTCTCGGGCGAGCGTACACAGCCGTTGTCGTTTGTCTTTTCATCTCTGAACCCCGCGACGAGCCCTTTGACACATGCGAGCCCGTCAAACTTCCCGAAGCCGGGGTTCGCCGAGCCGTGAAAAACGCGCCAGCTAAAAGAAAACGGCGAGCCCGATCGAGAATACTTTGCCGTTTCGTGGTTCGCACAGTATCACGAAAACGAGTCAAGGTCACGGCCTTGAAAATTAAAAAAAAAAAAAAAAAATAGCGAGATATTTGAGGAGCAGAAGAGCGTTGATATTGCGGATGCGTATCGATCGTTGTGGGGAGTTAGTCGGGAAAGTTTCATCGGCAACAGCGGCGACGAGCGAGAGAACGAGACGCGAGGACTGGCGAAAAGCTCGGGACTATCCGCGCCCTCCGGCGTGTTTCACCACCTTAAACCATCGAATTAACCGGATATAATTGGTCCAAGTGGGATTAATATCAAACCATTGGGTGCCACATCTGTGTCTGCGTCCTCCCCTCTCGCTTCGAGCCGCTTCTTCCCGCGTATGGAAATTCCCTCTCGATTTCCTAATCCGATTCGGAGCCGCGACACGCCGACTCGGTTTTTAACCCTTTCGTTGCTCTCCATGAAATACCGCAGACGTGCTACGAGCCAAAGTGGTCGCGGCATATTGGACTTATTGCGAAGCGAGTACCTCTGCTTGGCATTTGCTCGCAAAGTTGGTATCTACTGAGTAAAGGTACTTTGCTTTGTGCGTTGAAAACTAAGACGAGAATAAGCGTCGATAAGATCGGATTTACTCAGAGCTGTCAGGAGACACCAGAGAAACTACACGGACTACTATCGAATACTATCGAATACTCATTGCAATTATTCGGGCCCAAAAACCACGCCCAAACCGATTATCCCTTCTACCGAGCCCAAAAATGGAGCTACTTCCGGTCTGTTGCACTCGGTCGCAGCTTCCTGGGAGCGTGACCCCGACCGTTTTTTGTCCCACCCAAAAAAACGCACCCATCGATCTGCTAAGGCTTTCGATGCCGGCGAAAACCCGTTTTTTCGAGTTTTCGCCCCTAAAAAGTGGGTTTTGACGGCTGTAGAAGGGTTTTCGCGATGGAAACTCGTAGTTTTTCGAGGGGCACGACTTCGCGGGGGATAAACCAAGTCGGGAGGCAATTTTCGCGCTCATTTTTTTCATCGCTGACGGGACGTTCCGCCGAAGGGAACAAATTTGGCATTTGTGCACTTCGGGGCGTTAAAAAGTTGGTCCGGTAATTATCCAGTTATAATTGGACGAGTCGAGTCGGTTGACCGCGAGTGGCGCGCGGTTTACCGGGTCTTGGGAGTCGCCCACCCGCGAATTTGCCCCGATCCGTTGGAGGACCCACTTCGAAATGTGCTTTCGAAATTTGGACTAAAAATGGAGGTACAAAAATGACGCATTTTTCGGGGAGAAAAGCGTTGGGGGAGCGAAGGGGTGTGAAAGCCGCTGTTGTTTCTCTGACGAAATGAAAAGCGAGCCACGCGACGTTGCGGTGAGGTTCGGTAAGTTCCGGCGCCATGCTGAAGCGTCATTTAAACTTCTCATACCCGAAACCGCGAGGAGAGACCGGCCACGTTTCTGACTTATGCCTCGACATCGGTCACCCTGTTTTGCCACCCCTAATTCGCCCTGGGCACAGTTGTCAACTGTCGCGTCACTCGATCACCCGCGAAAGAGGTGACGCCAACGAAAATACAATTGGCGAGGAGGAGGAGGAGGAGGCAAGAAAGAGCTGTGAAGAAAAAAGCAAAAAGCACAAAAGTAAAAAGGCAAAAAAGCAAACAAGCAAACAAGCAAAAAAGCAAACAAGCAAAAAAGCAAACAAGCAAACAAGCAAACAAACAAAAAAGCAAAAAAGCAAAAAATCAAAAAAGCAAAAAAGCAAACAAGCAAAAAAGCAAAAAAGCAAACAAGCAAAAAAGCAAAAAAGCAAACAAGCAAAAAAGCAAAAAAGCAAAGAAGGAAACAAGCAAAAAAGCGAAAAAGCAAAAAAGCAAAGAAGGAAACAAGCAAAAAATCAAAAAAGCAAAAAAGCAAACAAGCAAAAAAGCAAAAAAGCAAAAAAGCAAACAAGCAAAAAAGCAAAAAAGCAAAGAAGGAAACAAGCAAAAAAGCGAAAAAGCAAAAAAGCAAAGAAGGAAACAAGCAAAAAATCAAAAAAGCAAAAAAGCAAACAAGCAAAAAAGCAAAAAAGCAAAAAAGCAAACAAGCAAAAAAGCAAAAAAGCAAAAAAGCAAAAAAGCAAACAAGCAAAAAAGCAAAAAAGCAAAAAAGCAAAAAAGCAAACAAGCAAAAAAGCAAAAAAGCAAAGAAGGAAACAAGCAAAAAAGCGAAAAAGCAAAAAAGCAAAGAAGGAAACAAGCAAAAAATCAAAAAAGCAAAAAAGCAAACAAGCAAAAAAGCAAAAAAGCAAAAAAGCAAACAAGCAAAAAAGCAAAAAAGCAAACAAGCAAAAAAGCAAATAAGCAAACAAGCAAAAAAGCAAAAAAGCAAAAAAGCAAAAAAGCAAAAAAGCAAAAAAGCAAACAAGCAAAAAAGCAAAAAAGCAAACAAGCAAACAAGCAAAAATGCAAACAAGCAAAAAAGCAAAAAAGCAAAAAAGCAAATAAGCAAACAAGCAAAAAAGCAAAAAAGCAAAAAAGCAAAAAAGCGAAAAGCAAAAAGAAAAAAGCAGAAGGCAGAAGGCAGAAAGGAAAAGCAAAGGGGAAAAGGCCAAAGCAAAAAATGAAACGCGAATAAATTATTTGCGAGGACGAAAAAATGTTCGGCTGGCGTGGAAAAATCCAGCGGGATGCGAGCGCGAGACGAGGAAACATCAGCTTACGTCTGCCAGGTGTTACCCTCCATCAACTTTTTACTACGTCGACAAATTTAACGAGCTTTTCTCGACCAGAATTCCGCGCCTGGGCGTCGATTTCTCTCTCGTTACAACCAGAAAACACGAAAATTTAACGATACGGCTATCAACTGTTGCCCGATTCGTCTTTACCTGCGGCATTCGACTTCCGATGGCTGGAAGTGGCGGATTTTGGATTCAGTCGGCTTTGAGGTCTCCGACAAGGCGATACGAGGATTCCGCGTTTGGATGACTCGGAGTAATCGTAGTTAAAGTCGAGGGAATGCGAGAAGTTGGGAAATGATACGCGGAGCTGCGAGACAGCGTTTTTTGGGGCTCGGGAGCGAAACGAGCTACTTTCTGCCCTCGGGCGGAAAACCGCCGTTTTCTGCCCCGCGTCGGAAACGAGCCGTTTTCTGCCCGAGAACGGATACGCGTCGTTTCCAAGCCGGAATATTCGAATTTTAGCCATTTTTCGTCGCGGGGAGGTAATACGCGATTTTCGACTCGGGGAGGAAATGAGCTATTTTCTGCCCGGCGCCGTTTTTTGCTGGGAAAACGAAAACTAACCATTCTCCGAGGCTGGAAATGAGGTTTGGCACCTCGAGGCAGCTTTTTGACCGCGTAGAAAAAATTGGGGGCGCGTGACGACTTTAAGGCTATGTAAAGCTCGCTTCTTACTGTAGCTGCATGTCTCCACTGACAGCTCACGATGTCAGACGGCGGGGGGCTACGACGCTGCGCTGTTTTTTCCGGTTCTTCATCCCTGACAGTTTCTCTCGCTGCTCCGAGTCGGCGACACGTGTAAAAGAGGAGAGAGGGGAAAAAATGGAAATTATGCGGAATTATCAACCCGCGAATTTACTCGTATCGCGACGCGGCTGAGGTGACAGCCGCGCTCCCGACACTCGGGGATATCGATGCCGCGAAAATTCTCCGCTCTCTCGCCGGTAATTTTATTCATTTTTCCTTACAGTCAGCGACGTTGACGCTGTCGGGTATTCACCGACTGTTTGCTTATGGTAATATCGCGGCTGGGCGGCCCTCGCATCTTTTCAGCCCAGAAATTTATCCGCGCTTTCTGAATATTATTAAACAATTAACGTGGAAAGAATCACAGCGCGGGACTCTAACGCGATTATCAGCGCGAAGAATTACTTCTCGTTTTCTCTACAGCTGCCAAGGGAATACTTCAAAACTTTGGGTTAACAAATCTTCACGAATATTTTCAAACGTATCTCCGATTTTCCCGCCTATTCCGGCGAATATCTCGAGAACGGATGGTTTTACGGAAAAAAGCTTCAGACAACATTGAAAGATTATGCAATTTCGCGCAGATTCGGTCCCGTGCAATTTTCTCCTATCTCTCATATTTCGCCGGTAATATGCGAAAGTAAACTAATCGACGCCGGTTAAAAACTGGTCTGGCGCTCGCGCGGAGGCGAACTCTCCAGCGAATATCTCGAAAACCATTCGTCCCAGAGAAAAACTGTTCGGACAACAACGAAAGAGGATGCAATTTCGCGCAGATTCGGTTCCGTGCAATTTTCGCCTATCTCTCATATTTCGCCGGAAACATGCGGAGGTAAACGAATCGACGCCGGTTTAAAACTGCTCAGGCGCTCGCGCGGAGGTGAAGTCTCCAGCGCATATCTCGAAAACCATTCGTCCCCGGGAAAAAGTGTTCGGACAACAACGAAAGAGGATACAATTTCGCGCAGATTCGGTCCCGTGCAATTTTCGCCTATCTCTCATATTTCCCCGGAAACAGGCGAAAGTAAACGAATCGACGCCGTTTAAAAACTGGTCTGGCGCTCGCGCGGAGGTGAAGTCTCCAGCGAATATCTCGAAAACCATTCGTCCCCGGGAAAAAGTGTTCGGACAACAACGAAAGAGGATACAATTTCGCGCAGATTCGGTCCCGTGCAATTTTCGCCTATCTCTCATATTTCGCCCGAAACATGCGAAAGTAAACGAATCGACGCCGGTTAAAAACTGGTCTGGCGCTCGCGCGGAGGTGAACTCTCCAGCGAATATCTCAGCGAAAATCATTCGTCTCGGAGAAAAAGTGTTCGGACGAAAAAAAAAGAGGATGAAATTTCCTTCAAAAAGTTACGTAACGACTTTTCTCCATTTCCATCGAGGAGGCCGCCATCGCGTTGGAAAGTTTAATTTCGCGATGAAAAAACACCTACGAGCGGATGTTTGACGAGTAGATAAAATGCTGTGCGTATGAATTTCGACCGGAATTGAAACTCGCGTTTGAATGACGTTAAATCCGATTACTCGTCGTTCGTACTCGCGAGTATCTCCTTCGATTAATCATAATTTCCGCAACCGAATTCCAGGTCAAATCCATTGAAAACCTGTCGGTGAAAATCCCTTTGGGCGATGGTCCTGTTCCAAATGGACAGGCATCGCTCCGCCGACTCAAAAATCCCGAGCACCCTGAAATTTCGAATATTCGTTCCCTTCGCCCTGTGGCTTTTTTATCCCCGACATTCGATTGTTTTCGAACACTTCGGCGCGCCGGAGTCTCAGACCGTTTAAATTTAACCATCGCCAGCTAAATCCGGTCGCCTTTTTCATCGACTCCGCGCCCTCCTCCTCGTCTTTTTCCAAACTTCTCCGCCGTTTTTCTCGCCTCTCCCTTTTTTCCCTCCCCCGAAGCGACAATGAGGCAGCGGAGTGTCGAGAAGGAAATGTATTAAAATCGTAGACCCACCAAGTAGCTCCGAAGACTTTCCAACAGGTTGTCAAACAAACGAACGACCCCGCGCGCTTCTTTCGTTTTTACGCGACACGGACGAAATAAGCTTGTTGATCGTTTCAACGGCGCCACGTACACCGCATCCGTAAATCACTGCGTCGACGCCGCCGTTATTACGGCGTGGTTGTTGCCCGATTTTGGGCCACGTCGCGTCGCGCCGTCTCTCTTAACCCTTTCGGGCACGAATTTTTTGAACCATCGTTTTCTTCAATGAATTTTGGGGTAAAAATATTTTTGGGATTGCCGATTACGAATTTGCTGTCGAAGTGTCAAAATCAGGGAGCCCAAAAACCCTATATATACCAAATTTCAGAAAAAAACGTAACGCGTTTCAAAATTTTCATCGGCCATATTGAATCCGCCATTTTGAAATTCGAAAATTTGACAGCAGATTCGTGATCAGGGATTTCAAAAACCCTTATATATTAAATTTCAGGAAAAACGTGCGGTATTTTAAAATGTTGATCGGCCATATTGAATCCGCCATTTTGAAATTCAAAAATTTCACAGTAGATTCGTGATCGGGGATTCCAAAAACCCTTATATACCAAATTTCAGGAAAAACGTGCGGTATTTAAAAATGTTGATCGGCCATATTGAATCCGCCATTTTGAATTTCAAAAATTTCCCAGCGTATACAAATCCGTATACAATTTTTCAGATAATACTAGCTGTTATTTCGTCTTGGCACGATTATTTCTCGAATATCTCCTTTTTTTGATACTAATTTGTAATTAGCAACCATTATATCAAATACTATTAACTATTCTAATTATTATTAAATAATTATTTTAAACAGTGCAATATCAGTATTTTTCTTCACACTCATTGGATTCCTGGGCAGACGGGGATCAAGAAACCGTAACGAAATCGTTAACAAGCTACCCATAAACGTCCCGAAATCGATAGTGTCTAGGTGGGACACTGTACTGGTGTCCCGCTGTGACTGCAAGGGTTAACAGGGGACGTACCCTCAAGGGCTGAGAAAACAAAAAAAAATCCTTTTTTCCGAATTTCTCATGAAAACAGGTTCACTATTTCATTACTAAATGTTCTATCACTCGGATAATACAGTTTTGAAGAAGTTACGATAATTTTTACATTTCATTAAAGTCCCAAATAACAGAGTTAAGCAATATCTTCGAGAGCTTCTAAAAAAAATAAGTTACCTCTATTGTTTTGTGCTTTTTTTTTCAAAATGTTAATTGTGCCCAAAAGGGCGGAGCTTTTCAGAGAAAATTGACTTTTTGCTTTAGATAATAAAGCTTTAAATTAAAAAAAAAAAAAAAAAAAAAAAAACCCTCATTTTTGGGTTGAAAAATAAAGAAAAATCGCTGAGTTAAAAAAGCTTCCGGTTTTCGAGAGTTCCAAGTGTACGTACCCCCTTGAGAAGTCGGAACGCGTAGTTATTTGTCGAAAAAAGGTGAAATAAAAAAAAAAGGAAAAATCGGGAATTTCGTTTGATTTTCATGCGAAACGAGTTATACTGTCGAGTGGCAAAAGCGTTTGCGAACCGACACCGATGTGGTTTTTCGCAAGGGACGAGAGAGCGTCGAGGCCGTGTAACGTTTGTGTAATCGAAGAGGTCGCGCGGAACGCTTTGTATTCGAACAGGTATGCGCGATTGTGTCATTATATATCCTTGACGCGATCGAGCGCGCTACAATATTGGATAGTCTCTACATTACCTCGCAAATATTTCAATGAAATCAACGATGTAACAACGAGATATCATCGACCAGAACCAAAACCAAATCCCTCCTCGTGACGGTATGACGTGAAATATGAAACTATTTCGGTCGACGGGACGAACGTGTCCAGTTTGTTCAATGATGCGTCGCGATACACGGATACGGTTGTACCGAATAGCGGCGAAATTTCACGGAATCGCGCAACGTTCGCAACTTAATTCGTAATGCACCCTCTGCCAGGGTGTTTTCCCCGCGCTACGCGTTCGCGTTTTCCACAGATCGGACCCCCTCAAAAATTCAACTCGCGCGATACGTTTTTGCCTCGTGTAGCACGGACTATGCACTTGCAGCTGACGTCATTCGTATTCGTATCGATGGCCGGTTTAATCTGGTTTATTTTCCCTGTTCTTGGCTGTCGTGTCGAATAGAAATCGCTGTGCCAAATTTTTGAGTCGTGTAGCATGGACTCTTCATGATAACTGCAGCTCTCGTCGTTCCTATTCGTATCGCCGGCCGCTTTATCCTGGTCTATTTTCCGTTTTCTTGGCTGTCGTGTCGAATAGAAACAGCTGTGCCAAATTTTTGAGTCGTGTAGCATGGACTCTTCATGATAACTGCAGCTCTCGTCGTTTCTATTCGTATCGCCGGCTGTTTTAACCTGGTCTACTCTGCGCGTTTCTGGCTGTCGTGTCGAATAGAAACAGCTGTGCCAAATTTTTGAGTCGTGTAGCATGGACTCTTCATGATAACTACAGCTCTCGTCGTTCGTATTCGTATCGCCGGCTGTTTTAACCTGGTCTATTTTCCGTGTTCTTAGCTGTCGTGTGGAATAGAAACAGTTGTGCCAAATTTTTGAGTCGTGTAACATGGACTATGAATGATAACTGTAGCTAACGTTATTCGTACCCATTCGCATCGCTGCCCGCTACTTTTACCCGTCATGTTTTAGCTTATATGTCGGGTAAGAGTGGAGTGGTGTGTTTGTTGCGTCGTGTAGCATGGACTTTTAGTGCCAACTGTAGCTATAGTCGTTCGTAATCGCGTTGTTTCTACCAGACACGTTAGCTGTCCTGTCGGCTAGAAGCCGTTGGCTGCAATACGACCGCCGTTGGCTGCACTTATCGTAAATAGTCCATGTTACACGACCAAAAATCTCGCGCACGTGCATCGAGTAGGACTTTTCAAGGAAAACGTTCCGTATAATATTCCATTGTTTTCCTGAAACTGCATTACCATTACGGTTTATAATATCCTATTGTGTTTTCACGCCGATTCATACTAATTCAGCGTAGCGTGGTTATACCGCGTTAGATCGACGGTGTGTTCATATTTTTATATTTGACAGTACTGTTACGCGATGTTTTATTTTACATTTGCGCTCCGCCATCTTGCCTAGTGGACATTTCATCGCTCATTTCGCGTCTCGTCCAGTTTTCGTTCTCGTTGTGGTGTCCCGAGTTGTTTCGTAGCGAAGGACGCCACCTCGTTACAAATTGTTACGGCGATGAAATGGATCGGAAGAATTCGGCGTAAAAATGAAACAAGAGATTATCGCGAGGGCAGGGGAGTCCGAGTCCGGAGATGGCACGTGGCCGAGGGGTCGAAGGGGGAAAGAAACGCGCGCAACGTATAACGCTGAAGACGAAGAATTGGCTACTGGTGGCATTGTACGGTGGCTGATATTAAAATCTTCGTGATTGATGGTTCCACCATGAAACGTAGCAGCAATGTACATACATATACCTACCTCGGTCTCGCGCATTGCCCGCGAG